>JAHLMJ010000005.1:743883-1487767 GCA_019915105.1 Strobilurus luchuensis
CTTGGTGATTCGCCCCCGGAGCTTCCGCCACTCGTGGCTAGCGAAGTTGCGACGGAGACTATCTGGCAAGTCGCCAAAGTCCAGAGTCGATACTGGAAAAACATCAGAGCCAAGGCCATGGAACCACCTCCCCGTCCGTCGCAGTCAATATCTGAACCTCTGTTGTGTCAAACTGACCAGTCTCACAGCCAATTCAGGCCTTACAGTCTCTGTCATGGGTTTGTATACCTTGTCGCTCTTGAGCCTGGGCTTGACCTCTTGTTAGAAATCCTCAAGGCGCATCGACAGCACTATCTCTACAAGAATCACGGCCTTATGGAGCTTCATTTGGTCAAGGAGGACCTCTCACAGCGCTTTTCGTCTCAAGTGATGTGCACGTAGGAACCTCATCCCTCTTCGCTATCAAGTCAGTTGACATCCTGTCCAGTCCCGATCTCATCACCAACAGCACAATGATCATCTTCATTCACGAATTGTACGATAGTCCAATGGCCATCCCTCTTATTCTAAAGACGTCGACAGCGGCAATTTGCGGGGAGAGCTACAATCCTCTGCAAGTTGTGATATAAACCTCGAGCGTTCATATCTAGTATGCTATTACTCCCCTCTCTTCAGGTCTTCTTCGTGTTATGAACTTCATTCACAGATCAACATTTCACGTGCAGTGACCGACTGGGCGAAGACTTCGGGATATTCACTACTGGATATCAACCTGTTTCCTAAACCTCCGCAGGGTGCTGTTCCTGCAGTCCGGGTACGAGGTTCCAGATTTACTATGTAGTATCATCTGAGGTCTGTTTTACAGCGCCAGAAGACGAAAGTTGGCTTGGGAACGGATGTAGTGTTCTACCTCTGGGACAACTACATCTCGTAAGGGCTTCAGCTTCATTCTACGCCAGGCTCTGCTGACAGCACTGTCCAGTATCACAAAAGCTCAACGCGTTGTCTTCATCGGAAATGGTCTTGGATGTGCGCCGATGATAAGATGCCTAGATAAGAGATGTACATATTTCTATCGCAGACACCGGCCCTTATACTGATACAGTGCGTCAATTAGGGCTTACAGCAGACAGAGACGTGATCAAGTCGGTCGTGCAGATCGTTGGCATGTCCAATTTTCCTACTATCCCACGTCTCGATGAATTTGGAGAGTGGTATTCTGAGGTAGGATTCGTCTCAATCGGCGTTACGCGCTCACTGACCGTCATCGCCTTTGTAGCACTCGCTGCTCGTTCTGCCTGCTGAACACTCTGTCACCAGCCCTTTTGAGGGGGAAAAGCAAATCAGAAGACACGCCGGCATCCTTGAAATAGGTGCGAACTTCACGACTCTAAGATGACGATCACTCTAACCTCAGATCAAAATGATTTAGAGAATGCCATAGAGCCGGCGAAAGTCATGCTCAAGGCCCTTCCAGCGATACAGGAATGGATACAGGCCCAGTTGAACCTACATCCACTGAAGACTGCAGCAACACGGGCGCGACTCAATGGACACAGATAGAGTAGCATCCATAGTCATAAGCGATGATCAAGGGGTGCGCGGTGCATCTGCCATCACGCGCGTCTGTACCTAGAGGTCGGGCGTTCGCCAGTGCTCATTGCTGCTTTGATCATGCAGATAGTATCCCGGTGCCACTGAGAATCTAGTATGCTAGGCATGTCGTAACCCATTGACCGATGGAAGGGTCAAGGATGCCTCTCATACACTACCCGCTACTGAATAAGACTACACTGTGAGGGGTTTGTAGCAAGGCGATAGATTGAGGAAAGTTGTTAGCAACGAGTCTGCTAGGGCGGTCAGTTGCCAAATCGAGACTCGAGGCCTGAATGAATTCCTGATCGGCGGCAGTACCGCCCATCTTGAACACTTTCCTGCACCGTGTCTCCCAAAGATGGCTCAGCCGCAAGTACCGCCCGTCGTCGTACCAGCGAACGCTGGAAACAACATCATAATGAACCCTTTACAGGTAATTGTCGTCTATGTTTGACTGATAGACGCGTATCAACACGTACGAATAGCGCGGCAATCCCATACTCGAGAGTATACGCAATGTAGGGAAGGAATACGGCGATATCATCGCAGACTATCAGGTCGGGAGGACCACGGGTGTACTATTTCTGAGGTAGAGAGCTCTCCTCTTCACTGTCTTACGCCGCTAATCATCCACCAAAACAGTCTAAAATACCATCGTCTTCATCCAGAATACATCACTACGCGTATCGAGAAGCTAGGAATCTCCTACAATCTGAGAATCCTTCTTATACAATGTGATGTGGTAAGCTTGTCATATGTCCCTGCCTGGTTCTCCTCAAACATGACCGCAGACAGAGCACCGTGATCCCATACGAGAGTTGACGAAGGCGAGTTTCGTTACTAACCAATGCATGACGCGCAGAACTCAAACGGCGCGTTTAGATATGTCTCATAAACAATATCACTATCCTTGTCGCCTTTTCGTATGTCCATCATACTCGGCATACGCCTTTTCTCTGATACGAGTGGCGCGCAGGTCTGAAGAAGCCGGACATTACCTGGCGACACTGAAGCAGTTTGAGCACAAGCCGCCGGACCTCATCAAAGAGCGTGTCGACAAGGATTATACTTCCATGTTGCGAAGCTCTCTGACCAGTATCAGTAAAGTCAACAAAACCGACGTTCAGACTCTTCGAACGGCCTTTGGGGTACGTTATTGATGCCTGCCAGAACCGGAAGCACAGCTGACTTTGCTTTAGAGCTTTGCCAACATCTCGAAAGCAGATACAGCTCGACTACAGGATCTCCCCGGCTTTGGCCAGGTAAAGGTCAAAAACATCAAGAATGCATTCGAGAAGCCGTTCCGGAATAACGCGACGACGTCTCTTGCTACCCTGATGGCGACTCAAGGCAGCTCTGTGGTGAGCCAAACGGGTTCGTCGAAGGGAAAGGAAAAGGCGTCAGATGCTCCCGCTTCGGCACCGAAACCTCGTCCTCCTCGTAGTCCGAGTCCCGTCTGGGACATCGAACTTGATGTTACGCCTCCACATAGTCCTCAGGGACCACCGACTCGCTATACCGACAAGGACGACGATCCCAATTGGGTCGTTGATTTGGATACAATATGAGTTGTCCCAATGAGTGTTGTTCCGGGGAGGGGGGGGACTCAACACTTTGATATCACGAGTCCCCATCATGCAAATGTTGAACGCTCAAAGGAGAATCAAGGAGAGCTGAGTATGTACCACTAGGTGTTGCCCCTCTTCGCTTTGGCAGGAAGGAGCGTACGACATACACAAGTGGAACTGTTGGGCGAATTCATGCATCCACACCAGACAGTCTTTGTACTGTTCATAGAAATTGCGAGTACACGAACTTCGTTCAAGTTTCAATTGATGTAACACAAAAAAGACCCCAAGCGGGTCATCGAATATAGTACTGACAACGGGAGTAAGTTACATTAATCACCAAGATGACCAGAAATTGTGAGTATGTACTGTATCGGCATTACAAGAACGATAGCAAAGCAGGAATGGATGGGGTATACTATTTGGCGACATTGCTCGACGAGGCGAAGAATTGCGCGAGATTCTTCTGTACTTGGCCATTTCGATTGCCCGACCTGGCCGCCGACTGCTGCTGGTGGTAGATCCTCAGAGAGAGGTTCTTGAGTGCAGCTTTGATGCGCGACCTCTCGAGGTGGGCGGCGCGAGTGTCAACTATGGACGGGGTTTAGGATGAAGGTAGAGAGTGTGGTCGGGACAAGAATACGCACCGATTCGCGAGTGCAACTGCTCAATCATATTTCGGAGAACTTCCAGTGGCGTTTCCGGTTTGTCTCCAGCCTTTCGTGGGCTACCAGTCTCCTTCGGCCCCATCCCGAAGACCCGCTCTTCACGAACATAGTCCTCGATATCGGTCAAAGCAACCGACGCTATCTGAACATAGTATCCCATCGCAATGTAGTCCGTCTCGTCTCGGATCTTGAAATGAGTGGAAGTCTCATGTGTACCCTCGAACACGTCTATCAAGTCTAAGATTGACGGCAAGGAACCGGTCTTCGCCTTAGAATTTTGTGAGTGAGAGATTCGCAAGCAGAAACGAGACTGAGCTGACCGGTACTGTATCACGACAGGTGAGAAGACAATGCGCTGTGATGCGGCCGATGCACTGAGTCTGCCCGGACCCAGAGCCGAAAAGTGCGAGGAGATGGGCTTGATTGACGGGCCTGAGCGTCTTCAAGTATCCAAGAAGCTTGTTGCAGACCGTGCGGTGCTGGTAGAACATGAGCACTCGTAAGGGTAGGCAGATACAAATTCTCACAGTCTCCGTGAACTTGCTGGAAGGTATGCACAGACAGAGCGCATCAATGGCCACGACAATACACCTGATTCGCTCGTTCGAGCAACTGGGATCAAGTGCAAGCAAGGAAAGAACCAAAAGAGAATCGGCCACATCTTCGACAGGTGTGCGCTTGCTCCTGCGAATTGGGTTAGGAAATGGATGGCACGCCAAGCGAAATCGTACCTAGCACTTTGCGTAGTTAGCTGTATGATGGTATCGACTACTGCATGTCGTTCTTCTGTTGAGCAAGACTGTTCCGATGGCCGTTTCCATCCAAGAGATAGCAACACGTCTTCCAGCGCTCCCATCTGATAGAGTGTTGAGATGAGTACTTCCGCTTTCAAACCAGGAATTCCGGGTTCTGATAGGTTCCAGAGATTGACGAGGGCCGAAGATGCTGAGCTAGCAAGACGAGTATGTGTAGTCGAGAAGGCTGGTAAAAGATTAGCCACTATGCAGTTGGACCCAGCGCATGCATACCCAATGAACATAAGTAGTGGACAAGTGAGTCATCCTTCTGCAAACTTCGGTCGGAGAGCATTCCGCAATCGAGGAGCAGTGATGCGCTCTGTTGATCTGCAGACAGTCAGCAAGAGCAGGCATGCTAATCTGAAGAATAGGCACCTTGCTGTGAGATGGCGTCTGTAAACACCGCAAGTACGGGGCTCTTTGACGAAAAGGTAGGAGCAGACAGATCAAATTCCATAGCCTCCTCGTCGTCGTCTCGCCACAGCGGTACTCCGAGCGTCTGCTCATACCGCATGGCGACTTGCTCCTTCTTCCTGTCGCCCTCCAAGATGTTGTGAACAGCCTTGCCGCGCTTGTTACCCAAAAGACGCGCGCCCTCCGCTTCTTCGACCGGGCTATCATCTCCGGGCGGAGTCATCAAGCCAAATGGATCAGTAGAGACGCGAAGTGTGGCTTCATCGTCAGAGTTGTTGGCTTCCATCTCATCCAGCATGTGTTTCTTGGCGAGAGCGCTGTCAGCCTGGCGTCGAGCTTCTTCTCCCTGATTTCTCGAGTCGGCGCGCCTCTTTTCGCGTAAGAGTGCATCGAGAGGATCGACAGCTTTTCTCGCAGGCGGTGGCTTGCCTTGTGTAAGAATGACCGGCCCTCGCGCCGGGGCCTTTCGTGTTCTGACTTCGTCCGGTGTGACGCGATTGCGGAGAGGGTATCTGCCTGCTGGGGTCTCGCCTGGGCGTTGTATGCTGTGAAATGGGTGAGGACGGTTCGAATGTTAGAAGGTAGACAAGCGCACGCTTTCCCTTTGCCTGTGTTGGCAGCGAGCGGGCCCAGGACATCCCCGTCGTCTTCGACGCTGCTGTCCGACTTCAACTCCTCATCGAACACGAGAGGCGTCGTCTCAGTAGGGCTCGACATTTCTTTGGCTTTGCGAATCGCGTTCTGTCTTATGTCAGCAAGAATTTCCCGCGTTCTCTTGGAGCTCGGTGTTTCGTTGGGCGGAGGAGGCGTGTGCTGCTGGAGGCGCGGGGGCGTGCTTGGACGCGGCGGGGGCGTCGGCATGGTCAGCTGCATTGGCGATGCCGACTGGCTGTCGGGTACAATGTCGTCATCTGGGGAGGAGAAGCGGAGGCGCTTGGAGGGCGCATTACTATTTCGGGCGTCGGGAGTGGCGGGGCGCGACTGTTGCACGTAGACGGTGGCGGTCTTCTGCTCGCCGTCCGAGTCGACGTCGGACTCAAATTTCGCTTTGCGCTTCGAGGCGGGCTTCGTCGGGGACAACGAGACGGCGCGACTGGGCTGCATGGAAGGGCTGGTCGGGATGGAAGAGAGCCCAGAGTCGGAAGACCCGGCGATGGTTTCCTCTATTGTGCTGGCAGTCTTGGCAGAACTTGGGCCACCAGCTTTCTGGGATGCAGTGGCGGGGCAACTGGCCGAACTCGTTATGCTCGCTGTGCCCGCCCTCGTCGTCGTCGGAGACCCTTTCAGCGGCGAAGACCTCGGATTTCGCTGGAAAAAGTCGGTGATTCTTGCGCTGGGCTCTTTCTGGATTTTCTTGGGCGCTTTCGCCATTTTCAGTGGCAGAGATGGTGGTTGCTGGGCAAAAAGTCGAATACTCAAAGACGCGTTCAGATCACGTTGGTCGCGTCCCCTAGCACCGTGCCCGCTGACACTCCGTGACATCATTTATATTTGCGGCCCCGCCTCTTGCCGCGCCACAGCGCCGCAAATTGATCCTCGTTAAATACGCATATTTCGCCACGGAGAACTCCCCGGGGCTCGTCTATTTCACTCAGTGAGGGTTTTCCTAGTTTTATGCTTGGTCTGCTCTCAGTAAAGAGGACACAGTTGAAGGTATGTCGCTCTGCCGGGCCCCATATTCAAAGTCCGTCGTGCCGAGCCGTTAATTCAGTGTGACCAAAAAATATCATTTGCCACATCCTGGGCAGCAGTGTACAACATCGTGTAAAAACACGTCGCAGTCAGAGCAAAAGTCATTCTGACACTCTGGACATTTATACCGACCTACTGCACTCATTCCCTCTCCAGTGTTCGCCAAGGCAGTCGTAGGAAACGGTCGAGCACACGCGTGACACGTCCGTGCACTGTGCTCCGGTATATGTTGACTGCAGGGAGGATTAGTGTTCTCCGAGTCAAGACCAGAAACAACTCACAGCGCCTCATAGGGCTTCACAGGAAACAGATGGTGGTAACTGCGCGCCAGATGAGGGGAGCTCACAATCATCAACCCGCACACATCACAGTCCGTCGGAACGTTGCAAACTTTCGAGAGACAGCGGGGGCATATAAATCCTTCGCTCTTGAGGTCAGCGTGACAGACGCATAGACTAGGCGGAGAGGCATCCGGCAGTCGCGTTGGGAAACCCATCATCATGAGGTCCGCCGCGGGGTTCGACGCGCCTGCGTTTGCGTTTGCACCTGCACCTGCATTTGCCACACGCGTTGCGGCGCGCTGTGCCGGGGGAGGAACAAGTTCAAACAGCAGATCCTTGTAATGACCTTCGTTCATGGCTACACTGAACTGACCTAGACCGACGAGGCTCAAGCTTGGACTTGTAGGAACAAAGAATGAACAAATACCTCCAGTTTTGTCGCACAGTTCCCGACATATCTTCATCTCGGCCGCAAGGGCAACGACAGATATTCGAATCTTGTTCTTGATGCATGCATCCAGAGTGTCGTGAATGTTTCCAGGATCGCAAGTTGTCAGTGAACCGAATATTATGAGTATCTCTCGTGAAGAATGTGTCGGCAGGTGGCTGCGAAAAACAACATGAGTCTCACCATAGCATGCGAGCGAACGTACTCACTTCATACTGTTCCGCGCCATCTCAATCGCGTTTTGCAAGCTTGGATCACCTGTAGGCTGCAGCTTATGTCGATCCAGGATCGACTTCAAGACCTCCTGCGGGTTTCCTGTAGCCAGAACTGTCACGGCAATTCTTGCACCACCAACACCTGCGATAATTACCAGACATTTCGCATATCCGCTCCCCGACGCCCGCGCGCATGCCGACAATACCAATTTGGCCCAGTGGGTTCTGGTCGAACCACTCCGTTATGAATTCGCGGGCGTATTGAAGGGTCAACGCGAAGCGCGTCGGGCGCATGTCGCGGTCGACCATGGACGCGGACAGATCCAGGATGAGCACGAGATGCCGGATGATGGAGCGGCGTATGGCGGCGCCTGGGCCTTGTTGGCTGAGCAGGCATGAGGTGTTGGCAGGCAGGTGGTGCACGCTGGGACTCACCGCCGCCGTCTCCCACGAGTCATCCAGTCGTCCACAGCACTCTGCAAGCTGCCAGCTTCATCTTCTTGCACGGTTTCCCAAGAGCGCGTGTACGAGGCCTCCCAAGTGTATGCTTGCTGTCTCTCGTGTCAAGCAGAAGCCTGATGAGGCTGCGTTTGTGGCGTACCACATCCTTGGGCTTTCCTTTGCCCTTGTCCGCTCGTCGCTTGTCGACAGCCTTGCCCTTCCCTTTCCCTTTTGATGCTCCGTAGTTCTCATCATCGCCCAGCATCGAAATGTCAGAGTCAGAGTCGCCCATGAATTCCTTGTCGCGAGCCATAGTGGAAGTAGAAAGCCAAGGTCCGAGATTGATTACTAGCCAGGTAACCTGACCTACTGTATGAGCAAGCGTCGATACAGTAGGCCAGGTAAATCGGAGCTTAAATTTGGCGTGAACATGTCGTTGGAAATTCGAGGGCATCGGTCCGAGTTCCTATATGCCATATATGGAAATAAAGAATGAGCAGGGATTTCGTTCGACGACGTTCATACTCTCAGAGCCGCAAACACGGGTTGTACGCACTATAGGTACAATTAAGTATTGCAATCAATACAATTTCACAAGAAATAAGCCGATTAAACACGATTCTTGATCTTGGGTACTCTGTCCGCCTCAACCGTCTTTGCAGGAAGCATGTGGTTGGACAGAGCTCGGGTGTGCATTCTATTATTGAGATATGCAATAAATACGGCCTTTGGAGCTCTGAAAGTGCTCTATGCGACTCATTTCGGACTCGTTGGAAAGGATGGCGAACTTTAATTTCCATATATGGCATATAGGAACTCGGACCGATGCCCTCGAATTTCCAACGACATGTTCACGCCAAATTTAAGCTCCGATTTACCTGGCCTACTGTATCGACGCTTGCTCATACAGTAGGTCAGGTTACCTGGCTAATTGATTACCTCCGAGTTCCGATCACCCGATGTACCACTACCGTTCAAGTTTCAACTATACAAGGAGAAGACGAATATAAGTGTGCATTAGTTGTTCGTGAAGAGACGTGGTATGATACAGTATGAATGCCATTAAATAATACTCCCGACGTTAAGATAAATCCTCGTCTCATCTATTGTCCCCACTCGTCCAGTCTCCAAACTCGTCGTCCTTGAATGGGTCCTCATGCACAGTACTCGCAGAGACGCTACGCCGCCGGGTTATTGGCGGCGCCCGAGAGTCAGACCCCTCTGTATGCTCTGGTGGCTGCATCAGTCCCACCCCCTCATCACCAGGTATGCCAGGTTTTGTAAGCGCTATCTTGCTGGTGCCATCCAGTTTCCGCTGGTTGAGAGGATGTTGATGGTGATCAATGTCCTCGTCCTCGTCCTCCTCTTCATCGCCACTAGTGTCACCCACAGCCCATAGAACCTGCTCTTCGTCATCTTGCATCGGCGATTCTGCATCATCATCATCGTGTAAATCCGCCTTGCTCGTAGAGCCTTTCTTCAGTCCCTTTTTCCCTCGTGGTCGAGAGAGTGCAATGGGAGCAGACGTCTTCACCGGTTCCGGTTTCTTGTGCGTCAAGAGCACGACACCAGAAATCAGGATGAGGATTGACACGAAGATGAGGAACAACGTCCACGTCTGATACGAGTTCACCTCGTTGTTGAATATTAGCGAGTTGAGGAACCTGTATACGCGTCAGCATGAGTTGTATAGATGCATGTGGGGCAGCTCACCCAGTGGCGGTATAAACGCCGTAGAAGACCGGAACGACCAACGTCGAATCGTAGACCTTGAGGCCACGGTTGAGGCAGATAATCTGCATGACAGCGGTTACGGCCAACAGGATGATGGTGAATATCGGGGCAGCATGACCGAATTGGTTGCCCGTGTTTTCGTGAGACAAGGAACCAGATATCAGTTTCACCGTCGCCTTGGCAAATACCAGTGTCCCGCCTGCCAAGCCACCGCCGCAACACGCCCATCCTATTCCTAGAGTCCAGGCAATTGTCTTGTCGTCCTTGGGAGCAGTCCAAATTTCGAGTAAGTCCGTAACGCGACGCGACACGAAGGAGAACATCTTGGTTATACGCGCAAAGGGGCCGCTAGTTTGATTCCGAGAGCCAGAGCCAGCGCCTGAAAATGGCACAGCGGTAATGTCGCCTCTGACAGCCAATAGATCGTCCAGCAACGTCGTGAAGAACAGCAGTAGGATCAAGGCAAACGACATGACGAAGAAGAAGCCGAGCCAGCCTCCTCGCCGCCACAGCTCGGTAAGGTGACGAACATCAGTTTCCGTTGCCAGCCCGCTATTGATCGAACCAAAGGCGACAATGCCGACGACACCTAATACGACAACAATGGTTCCCTAGATATGGTATAGCCTCAATGTCAGTGACGGGAAGTGATAGATATTGAGTGTACACACGTAGATGTCGGTGCTAGTGACAGGTGTACCAACCAAGAAGCGAGCGAATAGAAAGTTGAAGACCAAAGAGGTAGACCCGAGGGGAGCAACGTATTCTGCAGGGTTGTGAGTGAAACCGGCCGTGAAGAGGAGAGTGTGCGTACCAGCTCGCATATACTCCAAGGCCAGCGTGCTCCCAATCAGTTGGGACAATCTTGATTTAGGTCAACCTCAAGAGCGGGAGGCTTGCGCGTAGATGTACGCACATGTAGAGGAGCATTCCAAGAAGCCACAACGGACGCAACCAGTCCTTTCGTCTCAATGCCTTTGGAACCGCTTGAGTTCGAACCTAAAGGCCAGTGTAAGTTTGGTGTTGTGAAGCGCGCGAGCAGCCTTACATGGTCTAGTTTGGTAAGATTGAGCCCCGCAGCGTTGAGTATGGATGCGAGCAGGACGATCGCGAGACCAATCATGAAGGCGACGACTGGACTAGCATGACGGGTGTGGGCAACTGGGTCAGGTACGGCGTCGTCGTCAGCCATGCAATTCTCCGAATATTGAGCAGAATGAGGCGGAGAATCGAGGAGATGGTGGCGGGAAGGAGAAGGCGTACGGTTTCAAGGACGTGCTTCATTTGTTTGCGGCAGGATGACCATGGTGTTTGCTCCTGTTGCCGGCAGCTTCGTGACGCAGCGGTGATGACATCGCGGCTCACGGCGGCCAGAGTCGACGGACTCAACGCTGCTGCCAACGGCGAGCTTGCAGCGTGGGTCAATGCGCTTGTCTACGGGATGTCAGAATTAAGTACCGCTGGGTCAACCCTTGACGAGTCCCAGACGTGACCAGTCTGGAGTCGGGCGGCCAATTCGGGTGTCAAGACTCAATTTCTTGGTCGCGCGTCGGCCGTCGCCGAATCTTAACAGCCGCCACAACCAGACATCCACGTATGTACATATATGCCTTTCTTGCATATTCATAGGATGGACCCATGTAGGCTGACGACCATGCCAAGTGTTCACTAGACACCACATGGAGATTGATGCCTTCTCCAAGCCTGCATGGTCTCCATTTTATCGCCGTGGTGCAGGGCATAAGTACTCTACTCTCTTATCCTTAGGTCTCGGGCATACTGCGAACCAAGATGGGAACGCGCGGTACGTATAGAGCTGTAACGTTCTCCGCTCTATCCGGTTCTTATGTCCCCTTAAACAGTGCGAAATTATGAGCAAATACGGCCCATCGCGTCATGCGCGAACAGTTTGAAAGTTGTGCTCACTGCTCAAGCAGTTCAACGCCAACGGGTATCCTGAATCCTGATTCAGGAGGTCGCGATTAGCCCTCCAATCCTTCCCTGCACGTCCAGATTCACTCGCGGACTTGGCCTTGACACGGCGATCCAACACCACTTAATACGCGCTGTATGTATAAGTTTTCCGGATCTTGGCTGGGGTGGTCCTTACAAAATTCTGGGGATTCTTCCAGCAAATTGTGTGACAGCGCGCGAGAGCCATCTGCAGCCACGCCCGGAAGGATCTTGGAGGGGGTTCAACAGGTCCAAATATTATATGTTTTACATGGTATGTAATAAGTTTCATCATTATACCAATTGATGTATAGTCAAAGCACTTCTGCTCTCGCTGAGCCTTTTATGAGGCCGAGTTACCTGCTAGGGCTTTCAGGCGATAATCAGAGGTGCCTGTGTTCGCCTGGGGCTTCTGCATGTGTTTCAATTTGGCACGTCCTTACACAAAGACTCGCTTTGAGACGAGAACCAAATGCGATCGGTGCCGTGGATTTTACTATCTTAACCGAACCACTCCTCGATCTTCGTCCGGATCTCATCCGAGGTTGGCCTATATAAGAGCGACGCCTATGCACTCTCTGTATCCCATCCCTCGCCGGCGTACTCCTCTCCAATGCCCACCGAAATTTCCAACGTAAACGACGCGTCGACAACTCGGGACCCGGCGCTCAGTGCCAGACGCATTGCTACACTCCTGGACAAGTTCCTGGACAGTCACAGAGAGCTCAAGACGTACAAGTGAGGACTTTTCACCTCTTCTTCCTTCGCGTGATTCTCACTCTCTCCCCAGAAAGGGAAGGCCGGTTCATGTTGACGGCCATACACTATCACTGTCTGCAGTGACAGCTGCTGCTCGGTATAACGCGACTATCAAACTCGACGAGAGCTCTGCCGTGAAGGATGGTGTCGAGAAAAGTCGCGCTGTTATAGCCGACAAGGTTGAACAAGGCACCAGCGTATACGGCGTCTCGACAGGATTCGGTGGAAGTGGTCAGTCCATCCTCGTTGCTCGGCATCATCACTTCTATATCTAACTCCCTCTACAGCCGACACGCGTACTGATAAACCTCTGATGCTTGGCCAAGCTCTTCTCCAGCATCAACACATTGGCGTCCTGCCAAGTTCCGACTCAAAACTCGATGTGCTCCCGTTGATGGATCCCATGGCCGCCACCAGCATGCCAGAATCCTGGGTTCGGTGAGTAAATCGTCCTCTGGTCGGTCCGCGTTCTGAACAAGGTCAAAGCGGTGCCATGCTTGTGCGCATGAACTCCTTGATTCGCGGGCACTCAGGTGTCAGGTATGTCCTTTCGCGCCGTCCGGCACGCGTCATTCAATCTAGCCTCTTAGGTGGGAACTTATCGAGAAGATAAACGACCTCTTACGCGCCAATATCACCCCGGTGGTTCCCCTTCGCTCGAGCATATCAGCCTCCGGAGGTACACCGTCTTGGGTCCGCGCGCTGATGGTATGCTAATCTCCGTCTCCGAACAGATCTATCCCCCCTCTCCTATGTGGCCGGTACATTGAGTGCGTATCTCTGACTCGTCCTATTCGTGTCGCTTAACATTCTATGCAGCGGCAAACCCCTCCATCCGAGTCTTTGACGGTCCTTCCACGTTCGGGTCACGCAAGATGGTCTCTTCCAAAGACGCTTTGGCGGCCCACAACATCACACCACTTACCCTGGCCTCTAAGGAGGGCTTGGGTATCCTGAACGGGACCGCCTTCTCAGCCTCAGTTGCCTCTCTAGCTCTCAACGAAGCAGTCCACCTCGCACTTCTCGCTCAAGTATGTACGGCGATGGGCACGGAGGCGCTATGCGGCACAATAGGCTCATACGACCCATTCATCCATGCTACCGCTCGCCCACATCCTGGACAGGTACGTGAAAACGGATGGATCATGGCCATATCTATAGCCTTAACATCATCATTAGGTTGAAGCCGCAAGCAACTTGTGGAACCTTCTGCAAGGAACGAAACTAGCGGAGACTCACGAGGAGGAGGTTTCACTCATGCAAGACAAGTATTCTCTGCGCCAGGATCGTTACCCGCTGAGGACCGCTCCGCAATTCTTGGGCCCTCAACTCGAGGACATCCTCTCCGCCCTGGGTTCAGTGACCCAAGAGTGCAATTCAAGTATGTCCGGTGACGATACATTGTAACGCGATATCCATCTGACCACGGATTTCAGCCACCGACAACCCTCTTATTGACGGCAACACCGGTCAAGTGCATCACGGCGGCAACTTCCAGGCCATGGCTATCTCCAACGCCATGGAAAAGACGCGACTGGCAGTGCACCACATTGGCAAGCTCTTGTTCTCGCAGAGTACCGAGCTTGTGAACCCGGCAATGAACCACGGACTATCACCGTCTCTGGCTGCGTCGGATCCCTCCTTGAACTACCACGGCAAGGGTGTCGATATCGCCACTGCAGCATACGTCTCAGAGCTTGGCTACCTCGCTAATCCAGTCACCACTCACATCCAATCCGCCGAAATGCACAATCAAGCTGTCAAGTCAGTTCATACGCACTTTAAACAGTAGATTCCAAGAGCTGACTTTTGGCTAGCTCTCTGGCTTTGATCTCGGCTCGGGCTACCGTCACTTCATTGGACGTATTGAGCATGCTCATGTCCTCGTACCTCTACCTTCTTTGTCAAGGTACCTATCTCTCCGAAATTGAAAGTACACTCAGCTGACCGCCACTCTTCCAGCGGTCGATCTCCGAGCGCTTCGCAGGGAATTCGATGCCGGACTCCGTCTGATCCTCGCTGAAGAGCTTCCCAAACTCTTCTCTACGCACCTCTCGTCCGAAGAGCTTGACCTGCTGCACTCGTCGCTGTATGTGGCTAGCCTGCGCACGTTGGACAGGACGAGCATCATGGACGCCGCAGATCAGATGAAGGAGCTCACTGCGTCTTACACTCCGATCCTAGTCGAGGCTTTCACTAGCACGAGGGTGCTCAACGGGGCTCTTAGTGACATCCCTCGCTTGAGAAGCAGCGTTGGCTCGCGCGCGCTCCAGCTGCTAGAGGGCTTGCGTGCAAGCTATCTCTCAGGCGAACGTGGCGCAGCTCCGGCGAGCCCACTTCTCGGAAAGACGCGAGCCGTATATGAATACATCCGAGTATCTCTTGGGATCCGGATGCACGGGACAGAGAACTTTGGGCGGTTCCCGAATGGACTGGGTGTGGATGACCAGACAATAGGACAGAACATCTCGCTTATCTACGAGGTCAGTTTCGGGTCTCTCGGGTTTGACTCTGTAGCTGATTTGACAATGTATAGGCAATCCGTGACGGTCATTTCCAGGACGTCGTGGCTGACCTTTTCGAGAGTATTCCCCGGAGCAAGCTTTGAGAGGGTGACGTTGGGACCATTAGGACGATTTCGGGAGGGGTCATTACCATAGAGCTCAGGACCTATAGTAGCATACTGCCATCACATAGAACCTATTGAATATTGCTGTACGTTCATATTCTCGAAAACGATAGTATACATGCAAAGAGAAAATAAAGATAGCCCAGAGTCAGCCCGCCACAGAAGCAGCGTCGAGTATGTATGTGTTACATTTAGCTTTCCACATCTATAACGATGTGCTGCAGCTAGATACGCTATGTGTCCACCGGATGGAACCTGACTCGCACTTCGGCCACCTCCTTCTTCGCGTCCTTCAGAGTGTGCGAAATCTTGTGCTCGACCGAGGCGGTTTCGCTGACAGTTAGGGTGCCAGGAACATCAGCCGTGAGATCAACATAGATGAGAGAACCGGCGTTACGCGCGCGGATATCGCGGATGGCGAGGATGGGGGAAAGAGTGGCGGAGCCGTTGTTGTCGAGGCGTGAGGAGGCGGGAACAACGAGCGGGTCTAGGGTGCGCTGTATTGACTTGCGTGTCTTGGGGGAGACTCCCGCGTCTGTGAGGTCAGCCCATGAGCCCACAAGGAAGCCCACGCCCTGCCGCAAGATGACGATCGAAACCAGGAGACCTAGGACGCGTGAGCGATGGCTCGAGAGACAAAGAGGCGATACCTACCACCGATGGGGTCCAGAGGCAGAGCCGGGAACCACCACGTCCCGAGGATTGCGAACAGGGCAACGACGCTGGAGTATGCGTCGCTGCGGTGATGGTAGGCGTTCGCGAGCAGGACGGGGCTGTTCTCCGCGTCGGCGACCCGTTTCGTGAGCCGGAACATCCACTCCTTCACCGCGACGCTCAGCAGGGCGAACCACGCCGCGTTGGGGTCGACGGCGTGTACGTGACCGTGGCCGTGCAGCATCTCTGGCACGGGCGCGATGGCGGTCACGTTGTGGAGCACCTCCTGGAGGGGGCCGGAGGGGAGGTGCGACGCGGTGTCGGCGAGGGCGGTGATGAGGAGGTGGTAGGAGTGGAAGCCGATGCCCAGCGCGCCGCCGACGAGCAGCAGCGAGATCGTCGTCGTCCCCAGCGTCTCGAATTTCGCAAAGCCGTACGGGTAGCGCGCGGTCGGCGCGCGGCGGGACAGCTTCCAGCAGAAGAGCGTGACCAGGTCGCCCAGCATGTCTAGCAGCCATGAATTAGCAGGGCGTAGGAAGGCAATGTTCGCCAGGAGACGGACCACTCATCGAGTGCCCCGCGTCGGCCATGAGCGACGCGGAGTTCAGGAAGAAACCGGCGACGCCTTTGATGATGGTGAGCGAGATGTTGGACGCCAGCCCGAGCAGCGTGATTTGGCTGCCGCGGTCGCCTGCACGGTGTCAGCGACGTCGGGCGCGCGATGAGCGCGCAGCACGCACCTTTGCTCTGGAGGGCGGTGATGATGCTTGCGCCATGGCTGTGGTCGTCGTGCGAGTGCGAGTGCGAGAACAGGGAGTGGGAGTGCGTGTGTGCGTCCTCGTGGTCGTGGCTGTGGGCAGCCTCGTCGTGCACATGCTCGGCCGTCTTCGCGCTGTGCTCTGGCTCGTCCTTCGCTGCGTCGCGGTCTGGCTGCGCCGAATACGGGCGGCGCTGGCTCATTGTTGGCGGGGAGAGGGAATGAAAGCGGGTTTTTTCCGAAGTTGGGCTGTATATATGAGAGAGAGTCCGTGACACGTCGACGTTTCGGATCGCAGTCGCGGCCGATGCTCGGAGCGTCGGGTGGCATGGCGTCGCGAGGCTGTACCGCAGGCGGCATCGCCACGCAGTAGTCAAGGCCATCGACAAGAGAAAGGCGAACGGCCGCGCACGCGTCGAGTCGCCGCCGAACCCCGTAATGCCAATTATCGCGAAATCGTGCAGCGAAATATTGCTCCATTCGTCATATGTACTCTATTCTACGTGCTTGCGTTCCTTTTGACTCTTCTTCACTGCAGCCCTTGCAACAGCGCAGTCACCTTGGCAGTCACCGCATCGTCATCTCCGGCCACCGTGCGAGCAATCTTGGGCAGATTCTCCGGAGGCACCTTGTACGCGGTGAGAGACGTGTTCAGCCCCAGGTCTATGACAAGTCTGGGGAAGTATTACTTCACGATCAGGACGGCTGAATGAATGCAACTCACTCTTTGATGAGAGTGGACAAGAGCTGGATATCACCATCTACAGAACCAGTGGACTCGCGGTGGAGGTGGTAGATAGCCAAAGCCAAGGCCTCCTTATTCTCTCCAGACAGCAACTCAGCCTGGAGCGCCACAACCGGTGCCAGAGTGAGACACTTGTGACTCATTAGCTAGGCACTATGTATGCGAATCTAGACTGTGCTTACCGACGTGATTCCATGGGGAATACCATAGGTAGCTCCGAGTTTGTGACCAAGAGCATGGGAGAGTCCTAGGGCACTGTATACAGCCGATGAATATGCGAACCGCCTGACCGCGAATGCTCGCACGAACCTGTACTTTTCCAACTTCATTGGCCACAAGCTCTGCCACGAAGCGAGCTGCAGTCTCTGTCTGATTGCCACATTCGTCGGATCTGCCTTTGACGCGGGAAGATACCTGAACAGATCGGCCAAAGCGGCGTAGCAAAGGGTCTTGACTGGATGGGAAACCAGTGGGCGGTACAGATTCTCTGACAAATCAGTGAGGTCAACGTTCAAGCGCGCGCAGCTCAAGGCATACCGACTGCGTGATCGACAGCTCGCATGCCGGTGGACAGCCTGAGGACTGCGCTGAATGACGATTGACTTGAGAAGGTCTGATTCACCTACCACAAGCGTTCGGGCGTGGCCAGAGTCAACTCAGCATCCAGAATGATACCAGAGGGCGCCAACTCTTGAGAGCTAACTCCGACCTTCTGACCCGCATCATCCGTGAAACCTGCACCAATCTACAACACACCAAGATCAGAAGTAGGACGCGACGCAAGGTACACAACGCGAACCGTATACTCTGCCGCGCTCAGGGTGGTCGGAATCGCGATCTGACGCAATGTAGGGCCACCAGTTTCCTTCTGGATATTGTAGAGGATGGCCTTTGACGCATCGACAGGCGATCCTCCGCCCACCGAGACAATCACGTCGCATTGGTGCTCCTGGAAGACCTTGATGCCCCGACGGATGCCCGCGATGGGCGAGTGCTCGCCAATGTCATAGAAGGTCGCGCCGTAGCCGCCAATGTCCTTGAGAACGGCCTCCACCTTGGAAACGACGTCTGTCTGTGGGCGATTGTGGGTCAATGCGCGTTCAAGTTGGAGAGGAACACTTTGCTTTCCTTGGTAAAGAGACTCTTTCCCGTGACGACCAGAGCCTTCTTGGTGCCCAGAGTCGCGAAGAGTTTGGGGAGAGCAGTACTGAGGGATCCAGGACCATAGTGAACAGCCGCAAGAGTGTCCGTCCAGCTGTAGTAGCCGTGGGCGGCAGTCTCCGTGGAGGTATCGTATGTGACGGAGGCCATGGGTGTCTGAGTTGTGCGCGTGAGAGATGGCTGACTTATGTTCTCAAGTCGCGATTATATGACGCATCACATCGGATGTATGACCGAACGGCTGCTGATAAAGCCAAAGCCAAGAACGGACTCGGAACTCCAGTGGAGGACGATAGCCTAAGTCGTCGACAGGCGGCAGTCCGCCGGATTAGGAAGTCGATCTCCTTGGATGCTCCCCACCACATTCACTGCTCGCACTGCCACCCGCGCACGGTCGGCCTGGCGCGCATTCCATCTATCGGCCTCGCCAAACCCACAGTGGGCGGTAGGGCAGGGCGTGACTGACGCCGACTGGAAGAACGCCTCAGACTCGGTCCCCCGCAAGTCGTGGGACACGGCGGATGTACCAAAAAAGTTGACTCCTTCGCCTGCGCTGCAAACATTGCTTTGGCTTACGGCAAGGTAGGGACCTGTACCGCCTTCTTACCTCCGCGATAATTCCCCGACCCATTGCGCTCATCTCGACTCTCTCCAAGGCCGGCGTGCCCAATCTCGCGCCATTCAGGTATGGGGCTATCCATTCGACGCGCACGCTAGACATTGACGCGTCGCAGCTACTTCTCACTGGTTTGTCGCAGTATTTCACCCGCTTCCAATATCCTGCACGGACACAACCGATAGATATCCACCAACCCTCCCATGCTCAGCGTCTGCTTCAATCTTCCTTGGTTTCGAGAGAAGGACACCCGTGAAAACATTCTGGCTACCTCTCAGTTCACCGTCAACTTGGTCAGTGAAACCTTTGTTGAGGCAATGAACATGACGGCTCTCGAGTCTACCGACGTCAACGAATGGGTATCGAGTGGTTTGACCATGGAGCCGAGTGTAAGTGACCATACACACAGAGGACGCATCCGTGTCAACGTCCGTCATCCAGACTGTAGTCAAACCTGCATGCGTCAAGGAAAGCGCATTCTGCATGGAGTGCGAGGTTCGTCCTACTGCGCCTCGGAGTACACCAAGCTGAACTTTCCAACAGTTACACAAGAGCTTCAACATCAACTATACTGAGCAGAAGAAATGCTCTGAAGCCAGCCACACCATGGTCATCGGCCTGATCAAGCATGTCCATGCTCGGGAATCCATACTTCGCGAGGATGGACTCACTGTCGACCCCGCGAAGCTCCAGCCAGTCGCTCGTCTAGGCGGGGACGCCTACGCAAAACTCACAGAAGGCTTCGAAGTGCCGAGACCGGTTTATGAGGACGTGCGAGATGCGTATACACGCGCCTCGCTAACACGCATACTGCAGAAATTGGACAATGGGAAACCAGCTGACAAGCAGAGCTAGTAGGCGTGGAGTCAATCTAACAGGTTGGAGGTATAGAGCTACGAACTAACAGCTCCTCTCTCCCAGCTAGCTAGTCATTTTAGATTGATTCTGTCAGCTACTACTCAAGCGATTTGACCCATAAGCTTATCGCGTCTAGCCTGTAACTTCGTTGGGGCTCTTGCCACGAACGAGAACGGATTGAGCCCATTCCTTCGGTGATTCGGGACACCGTGCCTCACGAACTGAACCAGAATGGTGTGCCCAATACATCATGACTGTCGTGGGCGTTTGAGTAAGATGGAGGAAATGAGGCCGCACTGGTAATCAGAAAGCAGCGGTGGATAGGAGCTGGGAGAGAAAATAGAGTAACTTCCATGGCTGTCTGTTCAGTTGAAAGAACCTTCACATTGAGGAGACACCCCGAGTCCAAAGAAGACTTAACATTGGGAACTATGGACGGAAGGAGCACAGGGTGCGACTTTAGATGCGAACAATGATAGGGTTTCGACACGGTCATGGGATTCTCGTCGTGTGTCTCGCTTCACTTCGGCTGCACGCTGATGAACGCCAGGTAGTCATGGATTGCGTCGGGCGCCTCATGATACCATTCCCTTTCGCTGATGATAAGGTCTTACTCATCTGTTCCGCCTTTTGGCTACCCATCAAAATGAAGGCTCAAGATTGTGACAACAGATTCACTAACCAGAAGAGTAGATATCTACGAGCGAAATGAACTCCCCGTGCGCTCATGGGACCCACTCGGCTTCAAGCCATCTTGAGATAGCAGCGTACGTCTCGCTTCTCTCCGGTTGCACGCTAGAGAAGGCCATGTAGTCATGGAACGCGTCGGGCGCCTCATAATACCCGACCTTGTCCCCAAGATCCGCAACCATCCTATCGCGCAGTGTCCTAATGGTATCCGCCAAGACCTCCGCGCCCCCGCAAACGATGTAAGTCCGCGGAAAGCCCTTGAACTCCACGACCACACGCGGATCCACCGATGCAGGAGACACCCACTTGCTCGTCTCGCATATCTCGGGGCCCAGGCTGCCGCAGAATGCTTTACGTGCCTGTACGAAGTACTTCCCCTCCGCGATGTAATCAGAGACTGTATTGTCGACAGAAGATCCCGAAGACGCTTGTGAGATGCCCATATCCGCCCAGGGAGACAGCAGAAGAACGGCCGAGGGTATCGCGGGGACGCCGTCCTGCCCTCTGTATTCGACTAGAAACCTGGTCAACGCCAGTGCGAGGTTGCCGCCGGCTGAGTCCCCCACGATGATGATATCCAAGGGCGAGAATCCCAACGTATTGACGAGATAATCATACGACGCGATGGCGTCCAACAGCGCCGCGGGGAACGCGTTGGCATCGACCTTGGACAGCCGGTACTCGACAGAGAACACGCGCTGCACGCACGGGACCTCTTGCAGGAATCCATGGAGGATCTTGGCCGTGAGGCCTTTCGGATGGCCAGAGAGTCGGACGTATGCACCGCCGTGGAAAGCGAGAAGGATCTTCTCGCCTGGGGCGGGCGGCGCGCCGAACGCTTTGGTCGAGTCCTTCTTGTGCATCCAGTACCCGGGAATCTTGACGCGGTCGACTTTGTTCTGTTCCGCGAAGGATTTGACGTCGCCGATGAACAGTCTGTCGGGTGCAGGCGGGATCCAGACACCTTCGAAGCCGACACCGGGAACTATGGCAAGATAGTCTGGGACAGGTGCGAATGGTCCTACACTACATGGTCTGGTGAGCTTTTGTAGTGAGGGGCGCATGAACGCAATCACTTTCTGATAACACTGAGCATGTGTATCGTGGCATGGAATCGAACAGAGCGGTAGATAGTCCATGCTCGCCTTGGACGACCAGATCTACAACGTTTATGAGCAATTGTAGTTGTTGTAGAGAGACGAACATGCCTGGGCAGAGACTTGATTGTCCATACTGGTAGTCGAATGAAGACGGTGACGAATAGCTCGCAGACGAGGTAGATTCCCTTGAGTGGTTGGCGACTGAACCGGTAAGCGGCTGCTTCTCCCATAGTCGCGTCAGGTACGCGTTGGCAAGAGGCGAAGAGAGATTTGATGGGAGCTGGAGCGCAGCCCGTGAACCTGATAGTCCTGATCGCCTGTAGAGATATTGAATGTAAGTAATACGCGGTTAGCGTGGCGCAATAAAATGAGAAGAAACGGCTTTTGGCAGGATGGTTCAGAAGACAAGCAGGTGGCAGGCGACGATCGGCTTCTTTGTCCGAAGAAGGGCAATCGATGCCACTCGTCTGGTCTCCTCCGCTCACCACCCAGAGCAGCGCGGCAGGCATACCGATGCAGGTCTCCGACGCCGACGACGGCTACGGGACGGCGGACTGGTCCTTTGAAACTCCGCTACGCGTCGGCGCGTCTCTCCCATTTACCACCATCATGTCCCAAAACGCGTCGACATCGTCCGCCACGGTGACCGAACTGGAAATGAGCAGAGGCCAGCGCGAGCTCGTCAACAGCTGCTGGGAGGAGAACCAGTACGAGTCCGGCATCGCCGTCCTCGAGCAACTTCGCAGTCCTCGCCACAAGCCGTCCCCGTACGCGTGATATCCCCTTTGCGCCGCATAGTTAGCTGAAGTTTCTGGCAGAGACCATATCCGGCAGCTTGTCTTCATCGCCCTCCATTCATCGACGCCCAAATTGCCCAACCCCGCTGATGTGCAGTCTTCCCCGAGCAAAATCAAACGCGAGCGCTTCCAGATCCTGCCCAACACAGTCAACGCTGCGCGCCGCCTCCTCACCTCCTTTGCCCTCACAAACTCACCAGAGAGCCTCTTCCGCACTATCCCCGCATGTGAGAAAGACTTGTCCGCGGACTATAACGAAGATGATCAAGAGAGCATCCTCGCAAAAGAGTCTCTGCGTGTCATCCGGGCAAAAACGTGCTGGGACTTGCTCAAGAGTGACTTTATCAAAGCTCTTGTCCCTGCGACGCCCTCGAGGAAGACGAAGCGCAGGAAACGAAACGATGATCCCACCGACGACGAGGAAGAAACCTTGACTATGAATCAGATCGTCGGCGACGATGCTTGGGCCATGCTGGAGTGGATGGTCGCAGTCTTTGAGAGAGAGGAAAGTCTCATCGCACCTGGAGAACGTAAGTACCATCTGGATTCTTCGTCGCGCTCACTGAATACCCGTTCAGCTCGCTACTCGCAATTGTTGCTCGCGCAAATTCCACCTGAAAGATCAGGAAAAGACGCACGGTGGGACTTTAGCAGGCCTCTGGATATCTCGTTCTACGCGATCCAACAAGAAAGTACTGAACATCGTCAATTGGGAATACGTCTCCTGACACTGGTAAGGTCCTTGTCATACTCGTCCTGCCAACAGTCGACTAAACGTAACTCATAGCTCATCAACCTCTCCGCCACCATCTACCTCGATTTCCCGATATTCATCAACTCCATGTTCAACATACTCTCTATATCCCCCCGCGAGACCGTGCTGAACGTCCTGACTCTCCTCCCACCCTCTCCAGCCGTCCTGCGGTTCAAAGTCTCCCTGTGCCAAAGGCTGCTGTCAAGTGGCACTACATCAGCGCAGCCCCGCCCTTCCATCCGGCCACGCAAGCCACGCGACTCGACTTCGCTTCCCAGTGCCCCCTCCCTCCCGACCATAGCACGCAAATTCACCGGTCCCGGGGCGCAGGACGTCGTCCGGCTCGTCTCCTCCTCCAACGTCAAGTCCGATTCCTCCCTGCCCGTACAGCGGATACGCTTCGAGCTCCTGCTGTCGTACAATCTGATGCAGACGCACAGCCCTGCGGCTGAGCAGGACCAGGAGTGGAAGACGAAGAGGAGCAACGGCGAGTTGGAGAAGGTTGTGAAGGAGAGTTTTGCGGGGACGGAGGGCGAGGGACCGGTTTACCGCCAGATGTTGCAGGCTGTGATTTGTGTTTGAATTTCTTGTCTTGCCTATGTAATGTGTAGTATCGAATTTTGAAATGTGACACGATGCAGCAACAGTGAAAAGTTCTTGGTGATGGCGCAGCTTCGTGGTTAGAGTAGGGAGAATGCACGGCTGGTTTGTGTGCAAGCATAATCAACGACCCACGAGTGTATAGAGTTACGGCTTCCAGCAATCACTTGCAAGAATGGCATAGAGCTTCCGGTCCCAGGCGATTATCAGAAGAAGTTGGATGGTGTATATCACCTCTATCTGGGAAAGCCTCCCATGCATCAAATCTTACAGGTAAGATATCTTTCAATGGTCGCCATTGTTTCAATGTGCCCGGCAGGGAAGCAGGCTGCACACCAGCCAACAGAAACTCCTTCGAAACGAACTACTTGCTGCTGTTGCGGAACGTTAAGGTCGGCGTGCTTATTTACAGTCCACACCGTCTGAAACAACCGCCATTGGGGTATAATAGCCATACAAGAGCTCAAGAATACAAAAGTGAGACGGCACGAAGATGATACAAAAGTCCAAAAGTCCCGGTCCAGAATCACAATGCCAAGTCGTGCGGATGCGTCGTGCTCTCCTCTGTCCACGTATCCGTCACCAGCTTGATCGAATGTCCATGATACAGCGACAGCAACGGGGACGTCCGGGGGTTCCGCGGGCCCATCGCGAACAGGATGAAATCCTACATACGCTCGTCAGTGAGAATAGCAAGTGGGTGCAAGTTGAACGCGCACCTGCACGGCGACGGTCCCGATGTTGAAGCCCGACGTCCTAATCTCGGGACTGCACCTGACCTCGCCCTCCCAGTCCACGCTGAGCTCGCCGTGGAAGTGCGGCGGGGTCGGCCAGACCTTGCCCTCGCCGATGGTGCGCGTGCGCCAGTGCTTCCGCCCGTGCAGCTCGATGAGCGTCTTGCGCACGAGCCCGACGCGGATGTAGATGGCGGGGTCTGGCGGGGCGCCTTCGTCTTGTTCATAGTCTGAGGCCGGGAAGATGTGCGAAAGAGACTCGAGCGGCCCGGTGAGCTGGATGTGGACCGGGATGGTGTCCTCCAGGCCGAACGTCTGCACCGAGGGGATGAGAAACTGCCGATGATAAGGTTCTAATTTTGACTTTCGAGCATTGGTGGACGCACGCTACACGTGATGGGCTCCAGAGATGCGGAGGGCTGGAAGTCCAGGGTGTCCATGATTTGGTGCCACTCTTCCGGGACGTACTTGAGCATGGAGAAGACGCTGTCGCAGTGGACTATAGGCCGCTGGGGTCGAGAGCGGGGGCGGTAGTTGATTCGTATTGAATAACTATAGCTCACTGGAATTCAGCTCGACGACAGAGACTCACACTTGGACGCACGTGTTACTGGGCTTCCACAGTGCAGCGCGGTCGCGTTCGCGTGATGATAACGGTCAAGGTGTAGATAGATGAGACCCACATCGACGGAAGGCCGTAGAACACGACCTCGTACGACGGTGGGAGGCGCTTGGCGTCGTTTCCGTGCTGGAACGTCGTGGGGATGCGGATGGAGAACGGTAGTATACTCGGACAGAGACGCGATGGACGGTCATCGTCGCGGTCCCAGAGCGTATGTCGTTCACGGATGATGATATGATTGATGGAGCCCACATCGGATATTGACACGCTCAATCTTCCTTCCAACTGAGTCCCACTCTTCAGTACTGTTGTAGAGTAGGAGAGGGAGATCGCGTACCTTGATAGCGACAGAGTACACGTTCTCTTCCAGTACTTCAAGTTCGCCATACACCGCCGAGCCGCGTCCATAACACGGAAACTCTTCCTTTTCGTCCTGGTCCTTCAAGATGAGTGTTGCCTTTTTCCATTTCTGGGTAAAGTTGCCAGAGTAGACGGTATGTGCAAGGGGATATCGCGGGGAGTACTCTAGCGTCGCCTCGTCTGCTGCAGGCCTGTTTGTGTACGAGGGAACCGAGTCATGGGTTGTCGACTCTGAGAGTGCCATAGTGTGGGGAGAAAGAAAGCATTGTGAGACATCTCCGTCAGGGCTGAGAGAGAGATAAGGATGTTCTTAGTAAGTCTCGGGTGACTGTCATATTCCCACAACTTCAAGAGGCCGGTCAGAACATGCAGATTGAACGGAACATATTGCATTGGCACAACATAGAAAGAGGGATTTCATACAGGATCATAGGGGGAATGCTTCTTATGAACCGCACAACACAAGTACATTCTCGTTCGCGTGTGGATGGGTAGAGGAAAAGAGAACAAGTAAAATTACGCGGCGTGTGCGTGCTTCTGCTTGCCGGTCCTGATCTTCCTGATGTAGAACTGCGGTGGAGGTTGAGAGGCGGAACAGCACTTGGAAAAAGAAAGCATACCTCGAGCTCCCGTCCCTCGAGGATGTAGCCGTCAGCACGACCGGACTGGCCAGGTCGGCTGGAGATGGCAGCGTACAGACGACCAGCCGCGAATTGTGACTCGAGCAGAGGGTCGACCTTGGCGTCTGCGATGGATCAGTATGATGATTGACTGAAGTATGCCAAACTACACACCCTTCTTCCTCTCGTCAAGGATGCGCTGGGTGTGGTTGGAGATCTTTTTGGGTTCACCGGCATCGGCGGCAGGGGCCTGGGGCTTGCCCTTCTTGGTTACGGGGACGGCGTAGTGTGCCTCGTACCACTGGCGGAAGGGCGTGGCATCGATCTGGATGATGGCGCTCTTGACGAGCGTGTTTGTTCGTACAAGTTCGTTGTTCGAGGCGTTGTATGACTGCAGCAGATGAGAATTGCAAGAGACGAAGAGCAGGGCTGCACTCACGACACCGATAATCCTGGTCTTCCTGGTGACCTGCTCCGACGCCCAGGCAAAGTTGCCGCTCTCAAGACGGAGCGCCCGGTACTTGAGGTTTCCACCGCGCACACGGACAGTGTGGACGCGCTTGGCGCCGAGCTTGGTGTTGGCGGGCTGGCGGCCGAGCTCGAATTTTCTCTTTTTGCGGTAGTGGGCCCGCTGGGCACCAGAGGCGGAGCGCTTGTGTCTTGATGTGCGGGAGATACCTGTGGGCGCGGTGAGCAGGGCGGCGAGCACAACGGCAGCGGCAGCGACGCACCCATGTTGACGGCGAAGGAAGCACTCTCGAGTTTTCGGCCTGGCGTCTGTCCTGGCTGAAAATAAGGTTCACGCAGATTCGATCTCCGACGGATCGTGCCGAGAGATGTGGCTGTACAGCCACAGGTCACTCTAGAGTGAGTTCACCATTCAGATCTCAGACTCTAATATTGAGGACATCATATACCTGTACGCCTGATGCTGGGCCATGCCACAATCGTTTTTCTGACTGTCGAGAGAGGCCATACACGCTTAGGCGTTGACCCATTGTACCAGGAAGCATAACGTAGAGTACAGTAGCACTGCAGTGATATTTCACCTGGACTCAGTGCACATTGCCATACTGACTGCTCATCCAGCGGTCGTGCCCGTCAGGTGTTACCAGGACCTGTCCTAGTAGCCATCATGACCATGATGTACGCCACACCCAACTCAAAAATAATAATATTATTATTAGGGGTCGTGATTAGCACGTAATCCAAAATTAACCCCACAGCCACTACACTCCCGACCATCACCTCCTCCTTCCTGTGCCCTCTGTCCAATTTCAATGCGCCGGTAATGTCCCGTATCTACGCCAACGTGAATGCCAGCCTGGGCAAGGGCTGGTATGACTACGGTGCGCCCTCCGCCTCACCGCGCCCGCCGTCGTCCTCAACAGCAGCCAGACAACTCCAAGATCGAATGGAGCCAACCGGATCGCTACGAAGTTGTGAGGAGGCTCGGCGGGGGCAAGTACTCCGAGGTCCGTCGCCGTTGCCGCTGCCGCCGTCGCCGTCGCCCCGCCGTTGACGCGCTCCCCAGGTGTTCGAGGGCATCGACACCCTCAACAACGACCAGTGTGTCATCAAGGTCCTCAAGCCCGTCGCAAAGACCAAGGTCAAGCGCGAGATCAAGGTCCTGCGCAACCTGTCCGGCGGCCCCAACGTCGTCGGCCTCATCGACGTCGTCCGGGATCGTAAGTGGCTCCTCTCCACTACCGCATCTGCAGCTCAGCCCGGCCCGTGCAGCGTCCGGCAAATACCACAGCCTTGTCATGGAGTATGTCGAAAACGTGGACTGGAAATCCTTCTCCGCCAGGATGGTGGAGGCTGACGTCAAATTTTACATGTTTCAACTGCTCAAGGTGCCCCCGCTCCCCTGTTTACCGCCGCGCTGCCTGTAACACAATGCTCGCAGGCCCTTGACTTTGTGCACTCGCACGGCATAATGCATCGCGACGTCAAGCCAGGCAATGTCATGATCGATCACAGCCAGCGCAAGGTAAACCAACATCTCCCAACTCGGCTTGTTACCAGCTGACCACGCATACAGCTGCGTCTTATCGACTGGGGACTGGCCGAGTTCTATCATCCAGGCACAGACTATCATGTACGCGTTGGCTCGCGTTACTACAAGTCCCCCGAACTTCTCGTCAGCTATCGCAAGTACGACTACAGCCTCGACCTCTGGTCCCTCGGTTGCATGTTCGCCTCCATGATATTCAGGCGCGAACACTTCTTCAAAGGCTCAGACAACGACGACCAGCTGCTCAAAATACTCAAGGCCCTGGGAACCGATAGATTCGACCAGTATTTACACAAGTACGACATACATTTTGAGACGCAACACAATGGTCTGTTGCTAAGGTATGTTTTCCCACACTTGCAATCAGACATGCAGCCGCTTACTCGTTGACGCAGTTACCCGAGACGCCAGTGGACAGACTATGGCGTAAACGAGCTTGTTACAGGCGAGGCTCTGGACTTGCTTGACAAGCTCTTGCGCTACGACCACGCCGATCGTCTGACTGCCCATGAGGCGCAAGCACATGTGTACTTCAGTACGTTGCCTGCACTCCTTACGCACTCTGTAACCTCACCCCCTCGCCAGATTCTGTCCGATTGGAGGCTATATCCACCAAAGGCGACCATGTTAGTGACTCTGGATTCTGCTCGACGTAGAGTTATTTGATTCTCTTATTTATCGGGGACCGTGTGCACTACTATACAATATCACTATCACTATCACCGTGTACCTATTGACATGTACTGACTGAAGCGTGGTGGCCATGAGACTGCAATGCGATGCTATATTACTACGCGCAAATGCATCCCTTCCTCCATCCTCCAACCCTCGACATGGCTGCCGCCGCCACAACAGCTAAACACAGCACTTCTCACCCTTGGCGCCAGATGGTTGATACCTTCTTATGGGTGGAGCACCAGCAGCGCGCGAGCAAGTCGGGGTGGTCGACCGCGCAGTGGGTCCTCGAGCAGCAGATGCGCACCATATACGGGCCGGAGGCAGACGAACGCAGGCGGGAGGCGGCGGCGAGGCGGAGGGCAGAGTTTCACCGCAAGCGCGCTGCAGACGAAGACACCGCCACACGGCGGAGCCGGAGGAAACCGAGGGAGACGATCACCTGGGCGGACTACGAGGCGCGCTGGGACGCCCTCCGCCACTCGACGCAGCCGCTCGAATTTCGGGATATACCGTGGCCGCAGGCGCGCCAGCCGGCGCGGCCGCAGCACCTGTCTCCTCGTCAGGTGGGGGAGTTTCTGGCGGGAGATCCGGGCGATGCGGAACACAGGCGCAAGCGCGCGTTGCTCACCTGGCATCCTGATCGATTCAGGCGCGTGTTGTGCAGAGTTGTGGAGAAGGATAGGGAGAAGGTGGAGGAGGCGGTGGGACTGGTGGCGCGTCTCTTGACGGCGAAGGATGGTCGCGTCTGATCCATGACTTGGAACACACCTGAAGCTGGTCTTCAAACAACATTCTTCCCTGATAGCCAAGCAGAGCATGTTTCGATGAACTCAGACAAGATAGAACTACAACAGTATGCGAACATAAATACACAATTCCTTACATCTACTCCTCCGGGACAGTCTTGAATTTCTTCAAGATGGTATCCTTCCCGTCCGTCCCAGCGCCCAATTGGTATCCATTTGCTTTGAAAACCTTGGATCGCAAGAAAGGCGTGATATCAAAGATATCGTGCTCCTTGGCCTACAATGCACGTTAGCTGGACACTCTTGTCGACGAACAATCTTGCTCACCCTTTCCTCCAAATCAGTGATCTTGACGGTGACGCTGGTGGCAGTCTGGTGTCTCTGTAGCTGGTACAGACGCGCCCGATCCTTCACGATCTGGCCAAGAAGGAACGCAAGCAGCTCGTCGTGATCCTTAGCATGAGTGAGGTATTTGCGGAATCCCTACGACAGAAGCCACCATCAGTAACGCGAACACAAAACAGAACAAACAACAATACTGACTCTTTGCAACGTCTTTTTGATGCTCATCTTCTGTGCGCTCACAAAGCTACCAACAGCGACCTCGATAGCAAGATCGATGTCATCTGCACGGACGTACTCCCGAAGAGCCATCTTCGCGCTGGCTTCCGCCATACGAATCATACTCTCCAGGTGACGAACAGTGATGGGGTAGGACCCCGTAGCGAGTGACTCGCGTCGGAGCTCAGCGAAAAGACGGGCCATTTTCTCCTGGTCCATCTCGTAGAGCTTGGGACGGATCTTTTCGCGTGCGTACATGATGTACTTGCGAAGGATATCTTGGGGTATAGCCTATAAACGCGATGAGTACAAGGAAGCAGCTGGGCGAGTAGAAACTCACATCTTCGTCAACAACCGTTCCAACATTAATTTCCTCCTGATCCTTGTCGAATCCGGGATGGCTGCGTAGATGGCTCCCAACTACAAAGCGCGCCAAGAGCTCATCCATCACAGGATCCACATTGTCCTTGACGACACACAACACGTCGAAACGAGACAAGATAGGCTCAGTGAGTTCGACGTTCTGCTGGAATGGGATGGTAGGGTTGTACCGGCCGCGTATGGGATTGGCCGCGGCGATGATCGCACACCGCGCCTGCAATGTCGTGACGATACCAGCTTTGGCAATGGATATAGACTGCTGCTCCATGGCCTCGTGAATAGACGTCCGATCCGCGTCGTTCATCTTGTCGAACTCGTCGATGAGACACGTCCCCTTATCTGCAAGCACCAGAGCGCCACCCTCCAACGTCCACTCGCGAGTAACAGGGTCCTTCCGTACGCTAGCGGTAAGACCAACAGCACTAGCTCCCTGCCCCGTCGCGAACACACTGCGGTGCGCCGTCTTCTCCACGTACTTGAGGAACTGAGATTTAGCAGTTCCCGGATCGCCAAGGAGTAGGACATTGATATCACCGCGAATACGCAGTTTGTGATTGATGTCCTTGCTGACACCGCCGAAGAGACTGAGCGCAATGGCGGTCTTGATGTCTTCGTGGCCATATATACTCGGCGCAATGCTCTTGATGATCCTCTTCCGAATGCGTTCATCTCGGGCCAGGGCACGCATCTCCCGTTCGTCTTCCTCGGTAAGGCGGAAAGCAGCGAAAAGATCCTCCTTTTTGTTGATGTGATTTGCCTCGATGACAGTCGAAAAGACAGGGAATCCGTTGCGCGAGTTCAGAGAGGCATCAAAGTTATTGCGGTAGATACCGGTAACCTCGATTTCTTCACCTGGTTTGGCATTGTCGATGAGATCCCAGAGAAGAATTAGTTCTCGGTGTCTGGGCAAGCGACCGGCAGGAACTGAGCCTGGTGATTCTTGCAATGTCATCCTCTGGTAATTGCGATAAACCGTCTATGATGCTTCGTGAGTATTAAAAGTAGCATCTGGTGCGAAAGTCACGTACTTGATCTGAGTTGACCTTGAAAGGACCTTTGCTCTCGCAGTTCGCGCAAAAGCTGACTTTGACCTCGGTCGTCGCGTCTTGGTAGAATGGCCCAAGGATAGCACCGCATTTGCCACAGTCAAACTTGACATATTTGAGCTGAGGGAAGACTCCACTCCGTCGAGTAACTACTCCCGACACCCGAACAAGATTGTTGAGATTCGAACGACGGAGATCGCGTAGAGATGAGCTCAAGGGAAGGTCGGAGATGCGAACGTGAACCTCGGAATGGATACGCTCGTAGGCAGGGTAGTATACCAAAATGGCATCCAGAGCTACCTCGTCAAAAATGGCGAGCATAGAGGTGGGAGAGTTGGTGAGGAAGTAGGCTAATATTGGCTTTGAATCAGCGAGATGAAGATACGAGACTTCCAGAGACTCGGAGTTGGCTGTAAGAAATCGTCAGCAAATGAGCATAGTAGATGGCGATGGAAACTGACATTCTCCCAGTTGACGAATTCTTTGACCGTACACTGACGCGCCGCTCTCGTCTACGTATGTCATCAAGAATTTGCGGAAGTGATGGACGATTGAGCGGCGAACGCGATCGTGGGCAATCCACTCGACGATAGACTTGGCTTTGATATCGCTAAGCTGTTCCAGGGGAAGCTCCTGCAGATGATAGTGATGAGTGACCAAGCAGTTGGAAGCACGCCTTCACTCACGTCCTCGACGCCGTCCATATCGTCCTCGTCCCTGCGCTCGTCCCACACATTTCGCGTTCGCCTCCGCATCTTCGCCAGGGCCTCATCCTCCATCTCATCCTCGGCGTCCATGTCATCATCCAGAAAGGCCGGCGCCCTGCTCCTTCCAGACGATCTTCCGACCTTCTTGCCGGCGCGCTCTCGTCGATCTCGACGCGCCATGATGTACTCGGCCTTGCGGCGGGCTTCGGGTGACATGTCTTCATGGACGCCCTCGTCGTCTATACCAATCCCAGAGTACCTGTCGAGAGCCTCATTGGGAGCGTAGTCACTGTGAAAGAGTCAGGAAGATGCTGCAAAGGAAACGGCGCGTCGTGCTCACGCTTGAAGAATTCTATCATCTTCGAAAAGGCCTTCGCCATCATCGTCGTCTTCGACCGCGTCATCGAAAACGTCTTGTACGTCGCTCTCAAGGTCTCCCTCAGCGTCCGAGGAAGGAAATGCCGCGGGAGAGGATGGCGGCAATGTCGATGTCTGCGAAAGTCGGCGCTGCGGTGTAGCGTGGGCTACTGGCGACGACGCCTGGTCGGGCGACGCGTCGCGTCTTCGTTTGTTGCGGCGTGAGGAAGACTACATCGTGTCAGGAAATCTGCCTGCAAAGGAAAGGTAGGCGTACCATGGCGCTGGATGGGCTTGATGGTCAATGAGAAAGGCGCGACGCGCTGACCCTCAATCAGGTGTCGGAGTCTGAAGCGTGTCACTGAGTTGCCTGTCACACTTCGCATTAGCCTGGATCCCTGTTTACTTCCCTCACTGACATGGCACATACGGCCTCACTGCTGCGACCCTGTAGCCGACGGCCAGCTCCCACTGCGACTTGCCTTTCGACGTTACGGTCCCCGTCTGAATCTGTCCTTTCATGCGCAAAATTGAGGACCTATGGCAGCACCGCCAGTATGGGACCTGCCTTCACTCGTCAGAGGGGCAGATATGATAGTGAAGCGCTCCAGCTCACTCACATATCCTGCAGTCCTTGGTTCAGATCATGACAAAGTACTTCGTCACTCAAGAGGACCGATCATCTCCCATCCACTCAATGTCCAAACGCTCGTTCTGTTTGCCGCAATGCCTTACTCTAGCCCATCGCTTCCACCGACAGCCCCGCATCGCGCAAAGTCATTGGCACAATATGGTGTCTGTAAGGTCGCGAAGGCCGAAAGTCCTGCTTGCCCCATAGGATCACACAGTCGAGTCCTCATTCATGTTGAAGGGGAACTCCGGGGACATCGAGATCTCAGTAATTTGACAGGACCAGGACCGTCGCAAAATTCGGGCAGGCGGAGCGTATTCCGAGGGAACAACAAGGTGTACATACCACCTCTGTCACTTTTGACTTCCAATTGATTACGGAGGCATACAGAAGATGTTTCTGGGGTTTTCAATGTACCTTACTGATCCATGCTTGGTAGGTCTGTGCCCCAAAATTGTATCACATCGCATGATGCCTCGACTGCAGCCCAGAAATGACTTGGCGCACACTAGGCAAAACGAAATGGTGTATTACGAGCGGATGCCAATTCATGCCAGCGACAAATTCGAGCAGTCCCGTGCTGAGTAACGCAGACAAAACCTCGGCTATGCTGAGACTACCGAAAGACCGCGAAGGCCATCATAGCGGGGTGATAGATGATCACGGTCAAGAATACCCTGGCGCGACATGTACAGCTGGCATGGACGGCTCGGGAGTAGCATGTTCAAGTTGCAGAGGATCGGAAGTGACTCATGGGGCAATGTCGGATGTTGGCCGAGCCCTATGACAGGCGGGACAGCAGCAGAATAGGAACGGTGACCCACTTATCGACCAATAGCTGGCGCTGGTGAGCAAAGAGTCACTTTTCTTTCCTTGATGAATGGGATCTGCCGTTCGAGGGCAAGGCGGTGAGCCTATACGTCAGTCAGAAGTACGATCTATTTACCTCTCATATGTTCTATACATAGGTCAATCAAAGAGAGCAGAGGCGAACTTCTGTCGAGGTACAGTGATTTACTAAGTTCGCGTTGGTGGCGCACGTTGGTGAACGGACATCACATGTTCCCTCCGTGCGTGTCGTATAAACCGCTTGTCTATTCTGATTCATGTCGAGGGCGGAGCTTTCCTGTCTAGAAATAGAAGGCGCAATGGTAAGTCATAGAGAATCGTCGCGGCCTAGGCAGCTGTCAGTTTGGCACACCTCAGCCTTGCCCCTCCACCGGAGGTCAAGGCACAACCTACCTCACGATTGCCTTAGGCTGAACATGCGAAGACCCGGTATGGGCTCGCTCTCCCTGTCGCACTCGTACGCGAACTTCCCATATAGTATTGGAAAGAATCTGTTGAGGCCTGCAGCGTCACGGCCGGGTTGGAGGCAAGATGGCTTGCTTGCTGCCAATCTACACGCTCTTCCTTTTGCTCTACTGACGAACTTTGTTCTGTACCATGCATTCTTCTTGAAGCCCGTTACCTAAGCTTCTCTCAAACATGCACTAAACGGACGCTGCTCTGGAGAACGTCAGTAGATTGTCCTTTTCCTGCGCCTGCTTTCTGTGTCACATCGACCCGCTTCCCGTCTCGCACTCAATACAGCCTATGAATAGTACGTTCTACTACATATCATTCATGATTCAGTCTCTAATTGTACCTGAGGTCCCGCCTAATTTACGTGACAAGCCCCATCTCCAAATCAACATACATGTACATTTACCTCGTCGCATGCCATTTGCAAGCTATTGGTGGGCGTCGAGAACACTCGGCCTGGCTCTACCGGGCATGATAGCCCTTGAGGTGTTATATGTCTGGAAGTATCAATACTGTCAGCCAACCATTCCTCCTGCTTGCGGTCCCTAGAATGCATAGATTTTGGTGAGACAGCGCACATGCCCTATGCACTGGGCCTGGCTGGTCGCTTGCGGAGGGTCCATATCTGGAACAGTCCTCTCCGACCTCTACGCACAACGACGACAAGAATGCAGACACTGGTACCTCGGGTGCCTTGCAAAACGCGTATAAAAGACATTCGATGGTACGGGGGATAAACAGTGCCACTCACCAGCATCTACCAAAGACACCACTTCTTCGACTCATCTCACTTTCGCATCTTACTGCATTATGCGTGCCACATTCATCTCTCTCTTTGCGGCCATCTCTCTTGCCGTCGCCTCACCGTCCGTCAAACGCGACGAGTACTTCACGGAGGTCTTCCAGAATCAGACTGGCGCTACGGAGTCGTCTTCTTACATGACCTTCACGCTCGTTGATCCTTCCAACGCTGAGCTCGGTCAGTCCGAGTCTTAACGCATGCCATTCTTTAGCTCACAATCGTTCCATGTAGCTTGCAAGGAGTTCTGCCTCCAGATCTGTGACTGCAAGGCCGTCAACCTCTACCTCGATAACTATGGCAAGGTGAATCAGCCCGTCGGCATGGCCCATCACTACAGCAGGCGCTAAGCCGTTATCCTCTCTAGGGAATCACCCTGCCCGATGGTCAGGCCGCGCTCTACACCTGCTCTGCCTTCAGCCAGCCCATTGACTCGAGCATGAACATCAACCTCGGCGGGCAGGATCAGCACGGCGATGGAATTCTCAATTTCATCACCCAGAGCTCGGGATGGGTCGTTAGTTTCTGAACGCATTTTGCTTTCTTTGCCGCTGCGGCACAGTATGACACGGTCGCGTTTTTCTTCAGTGATTCATATGTTGTAAGCTTAAGAATAGTCCTTCGTCCATAAGTCCTTTTTTGTAGTTACAGTACGCGGTTTGAAATTAGAATATGTGCTTGTTTTGATCCGCTTCACGGGTTGCAAAAGCTGTGCGATAAGATAAGGTCGGCAGTGAGGACAACAGCACCTCCTTGATTACTCTCATCTCATGCGCTCATCTGCTTGCTTGACATGCGCCTTTCAATTCGGGGACGCCGCGTCGTCAATCTTCTGAGGCTGGTGTGGGTGATAGCTATCCTGTGGTACGAGCTCGGCACCTTCCAACGCGCCGTTGAAAGCTGCGACTGGCCAGCAGTAGAGTCCGCTGTGCGTCACATGTCTGCCTCAGTATTCTTCGACTGATAACATGTTAAACAGGCCCAAGAAAAGCCCACGCATGTACTTTTCGTCGCTGATCCCCAAGTCCTCGACAGTAGGTCGTACCCCGACCGCTCCACACTTCTTACATTCCTTTCCCGTGTCTTCACCGACTTGAATCTGCGCAAAAGCTGGTATTTCACCGCAAAGAAGAACCCCGATGTGGTCATTTTCCTTGGTGATATGATGGACAACGGCCGGTACGCTATGAACGACGCGGAGTACGTTCCAACAACTCGACATATGCACATTCGTATCAATTAACGCCTTTGCAGATATGAAGCCTACTTCCAGAGGTTCAAGAACATTTTCAATGTCGAACCAGGTGTACCGGTCTATTACATCCCTGGAAACCATGACATCGGGTACGCTCTGCCAGGCTCAAGTGTTCAACCCTTTACATCCACGTAGCCTGGGTACCTCGTCCACCTTCTCCGAGGAGAGAATCGCGAGATACAAGTCACATTTTGGCCCTCCAAATAGCGCGATGTCCATCGCAAATCACAGATTTGTTCTGATTGACGCGCCAACATTGGCTGAAGAAGATCGTCAACGCAACGACCGTGGTTATTCTTATGACGCTTGGACTGGGCTCCCGGGTGGACCAGTTGAATTTGTGAAATCACAAACCAGAGGTAGTGCTTCGTGTCTCAACTCTTGGCAAAAGTTGACACGCCTCCAGAACCGCAGCGCGAACCAGTCATCCTCCTCTCGCATATACCTCTGGCTCGGCCGGAAGGCACCAGTTGTGGACCTCTTCGAGAAAGAGGCACCATACATCGTGGAATAGGTCACGGGTACCAAAACACGCTCGGAGGTCAGGTCTCTGCTTTCCTCTTGAAGAGCCTCAGTCCGTCGCTCGTCTTGAGGTGAATAAAGTCTTCAACTTGAGATTGTGCATCACTTACACTCTTCTCTCGCTAAGTGGTGATGACCACGATTACTGTGAATATACGCACGACTACTCACTGAACGGTCAGCTCCAGCAGATCAGAGAAGTCACTGTCAAATCATTCTCCATGGCCATGGGCATCCAGCGACCAGCGTTCCATCTCTTATCCTTGACCGCACCATTGGCGGGCTCTCTGAACCCGACTTTTGCTGATATACCATGTCTTCTGCCTGACCAGCTGAGCATCTATCTCAGGGCATATGTACCCTTGATTCTCTTGTCGATGGCGGTACTCATGCTTGCAAACCTGTACCGCCGTCGAACCCTACAACAGTACCTACCTATTCCGACTGCCCTGGACCTAGATGACATCGGAGCATCGACGTCTTCGAACGCTCTCTCGAAACGCCTTCGGTCGAGGACAGAGAGTGATGGACTGTCGTTACCACTCCCCAACTCCGCAGCTCAACAACCACGGCCCCAGGGGAGGTACAGAAACTCTTTCCTTCGTGATTTCCGAGACGTTGCCGTTTATCCACTCACGCTCTTCATGATCATTACCTGGAGAATGTTCGTGGATCAGAGTAGTGATACTGAACGGTAGCATGGTATCGAGCAGTCGGTTTTGAGCATCGCAATCCGCCGATTGATGTCGATGAGCCTTATATATTCTCGGAAAATTTTCTATACATCCCATAGCGTGGCACTCCTAGACAATGTGTAGGGTAGATCATCGACCCTCCCCCTCCTGCAGGTTGACAGTTCGTGGCAGTCGTCAATCGTCAGTCGTGGGTCATCTATACTCTTCATCTAAACCTCAATCGGAAGGAATGGTTATAAATCCCTTGACAAAATTCAGCGGCAGGACAAGCATCAGGGGAAACAATCCATACAGGTCGGATGAACGTAAGATGGTGCATGTTCGTATACGCCCGAGCATACCCGATTTCCGCATACGCCCATAAGTATTCCCATTTCCGCCTGAAAAACTCCATCTGCCGGGGATCCGCCAAATGAGGTTGACTCTGCAGGAGGGACGCGATGACTTTTTCGTCGCCCCAATTGTTTGCGAAGCGCCTGTGAATTGTTTAAACACGATCATCTCGATATCATCTATCTAACTGACCTGCCCCATTCGCGGAGGGTTCTGGGGTAGTCTTCATCACGAGTCGTGAGCTGTCAAATTCAGATTTCATGTGCGAGAGACTAACGATGTGCGAGATTCTCAATCGAGTCAACATCCCAGGCGCCGGGAGTAGCCGACTGCGCCACCTCAAGAAAGTAAGTCACTGAAGGACAAAACGAGTTCGGCCATTGATATTTTCTTGCATAGTCATCTTGCCTGAGGAACCCGCGTTAGTCTTTCTCCGGAGATATCGCGTGTCGCTCACTGGAGAACAGCAAACCGCGACTCCGGTTGAGTAGTCGACGTGATCACCATCGCGGCCCGGTCCTTTTTCAGCGCCCAATCAACGATCTTGAAAAACCCTCCCAGGTGTTGGGCGCCAACAGCCTAGAGAGATGAAAGAAGTGTTACGTATTCCCGCGATCTGAACTTACTTCGACCATTTCAACACATATGAAGGCATCGAACGCGCTCTCGAAATGGCTCGGAAGCTTCCGGTAATCTAGCAAATGTATGCGAACTTTGTCCTGTAATGAGAGTGCAGCAACCCGCTCTTCTGCCACTGCCTTCTGATTGACCGAAAGTGTTAACGAATCGACTTCGCAGCCCATCTTCGCTGCCTGTCATTGATGTATCCAGTTGATGCCAAAACAATCGGGGAAATCTAAGTACCTCAATCGCAAGGGCACCCCATCCGCTTCCGAATTCCAGCAGACGGTCACCTGGACGCAGGCGCGCCTTGCGCAGAAGTTCACGAATTTTGAATATCTGAGCGACTTCGAGGTCCCCGTCCTTCCACGTAGGGAGGAGGTCACCACGAACACCACCTGTACTCTCAGGCCACACTGCACAAGAATATGTCATGTCAGGACTCAAGAAAGACTGCAGATAGATGTCGTCAAGAGTCACTCGGTGAAGGGAGGTGAAAACGCATACCTTGAAGAAGACATTGTCCGTATCGTAACCGGTGATCTAGGTCGTGTCAAAGCGATCCACGCACAAGGAAGAGGCACTCATTACCACGTTAAGTTTCGCATTTGTGAAGTTCTGGCCCAGAAGCCAGATGTATAAGGATGACAAACGTTCAGATAGTTGGCTCCATACGGAGGATAACTGGATCATTGATGCGTGATTAGCTATCCATAACTATACTGATATCAGCGAAATAGCATAAGAAGGAGATTCGGCGTACGTCAAAGGTCGCCTTCAGATCGTTGACTTCGCATTCCCCGTGCATGTAGGCCTCAGAGACTACGATTGAGAGATTGTCACAGGTCTACTTGAACGGGCAACAGCACTCACAGCCAAGATGTTGGTTCCTATAAACGCGCGCCCAGAAGTTTTCATGCTTTACTTCGATTCGAACACTTCGAGTACAAGCATTGGAGTCGTCACCGAAGACAGACGACTTCTCCCCTTCCACCACTACAAGATGTCCGCTTTGAACGCCTTGACGTAGCGTAGAAAGTACTGAGTCCCTTGCTATTCAAAGGTTACTACCTGAGGTATGCTTGGAATGGAAGTTCTCACCAAAACCCGTAAACACGCCAGAAAGAAGTTGAGGCATTGCCCAAAGACCGTGCGGTACCAGAGACAACGGAGTGGCTTGACGAGAAGGCATGATGCAGGGTAACGTCAACCAGGAGCTATATGACTGGCTTGTAGACCGGTCTTGTCATCAGAATGCTATCAGATAGTGTGCAAACGCGAGTTTTAACTAGGACTGGGCCCCAATTGGAAGACGTTAGTCGGCAAAAGAGCCTCTAATTTGATACCATTGCTTACACGAAGGTTTCTAGACCTGCAGAAGCCTGCAGACTATCACTAGACTACCCTCTTGGACGCGAAAGGTACCAGGGTGCAATACGGAACAGGGATAGCAGGCCTCCAGGGTGACGGTGAATCATGAGGAGCGCAGAGATTTTCATATGATCATTGGAGGCAACCGCCGTGAATAGCCGTGAGTACTCCGTCGTGACCATCAAGTTTGTGACCTTTCGAGACCATAAACACTCACTCAACACTTCATCAACACACTAACATAGTAACAACACTCCTTGAATGCCGTTCAGATCGGGTTCATCTCCATCTGTGCCCGAGCTGGCGTTCACCCTTTCTGCTGATATCAGCATTCTGCATAATATTGCCCATCTTTTTCTTTTGGACAACAAACCCATGGGGTTAGAGCAACACATGAGCCTATCCAGTTGTTCGAAGCTCGAACAGGATCAAACTCAACTTACGAGTAAGAGGCAGCGCTTCATGTACCTCAAATTGAGTGTGTAATCTATTCGTGTGACTCCTTCAAGACAGCCTGAGTCTCGCTCGACAAGTGCCTGATAACCCAACCGCGTCGAATTAGGTAGATGAATCCACCGAGGATCGCCTTGAGATCAATTCCTGCATATATGATATCGAGACCATCAGATCTTGAATCTTGACCCACTCTGCGTCAGCTCTTCGTCAAGACCTTTATCAGACCGCTATAAACGTAGTATATGCTGTACTGATGCTGTATATACGTGAGGTATCCGGCAGGGTACCGGTGTCAATGGCCGACGCCGAGATCCCGGCGAGACCTCGGGGATCGCCTGAACCCCAGGTGGTGATTATTCTATACTCGGTCTTCAATTTTCCCAACGGCACCTACCGTTCTCACTCGTGGTCCGTGGACGCTCTCGGGGTTGTCTATAGACCCATGAGTTCCTTCGCCATCAGGCTGTTCCGACCGTCTGCTTCGTTCTATGCCGTCTTGACTTGATCTGAATCATTCCTTTCGCTCTTTTGTAAACGATGGGACTCAAATCGGCTGAGCTGGTTGCTATCATAGTGGAGTCGATCTTGTTCGGTGGGGTCCTCTACATAGCCGACTATGCTCAGTCTTCTGAACGTTCTGCGCATTAGGCTTCGCATCACTCCTTCTTTGTATCACTCTATGGAGTCTTTCGAGAAATCTGAAGCTCAAGGACTGTCCAAGATGGATGCTTGGCATCGTTGTTGTCACTGCTGCTCTGAGCATTGTCGTACGTGAATCAGCCTGGCCCTCCCAGACGTCTGAAGAACCGCATTTACAGCATATGACTGCGGACGTCATCTACTCATATCAGGGTTTTATCGTGGCCCGAGGCGCAAGCACCTTCTGGTTGGATAACAGAAAGTTCACGTTCAAGGACACTGTGTATTACCTGCAAAGCCTTTTGGCGAACGGGGTTCTCGTGAGCACAGAACCATCTCCCTTCTACAATGGCTCTGACATCGCGTAGATACACCGGACTTGGACGCTTTGGCGGAGTCGCTGGCTGATTGCACCATGTCTGTTATGGGCTGCGACAGCAGGTAACATCTTTTGGATTGACTCGCGCGCCTGTACTAAGTGACGTTCCAGCGCTCGGTGGGTATACGATTGTTGTTATTGCTACACCGCCGGGATTCACTTACGAACTGGAGATTTTCGAAAAGAGGATGGAGGCGTGGGTCATCGCCTTTTACTCGTTAGCGGTTGCAACCAACGTTCTCGCCACGAGTAAGCTTTTCCTTAGGCTTGTGAATACCTCACTCATTTTGTTGAAACAGCGATGCTTGCTTGGAACCTGTGGCAGCGGCCCATGCAGCTCGTCAAACCATCAATCTATTCTGTCAAGCTCTTATGTCACCAGCTTCTCTTGGTCGGCCTGGATTGCGGTCTTCTTTACTCCATGGCCCTCATCTCCATGTTCGTTTCTTACGTGGTGCGTTCGTATGCTGCGTTCTTCTTACTGGACATGGTACGGTGCCCCAAACCTTGACCTGCATCTTCCTTCCTGAACTCGCTCTACAGGTTGGCCAAATCATTCCGATCTCCTTCTACATCATGTTCTTCCGGATATCCTTGCGGCATTTCCGAAAGAACGCAGGTGGTAAAGTCTCGACTCGTTTGGAGTTCAACCACGAGGTTTATACACAGGGTGACGATATCTCCTTCACCAGCAGCTCACCGTCAGTGGTAAGCGATGTGATTGATATCAGCCGACCTCGAGAGCGAAGGTTGGGAGTAGAGACGAAGGACCAAGTAGTTGATAACGATATTCGCTCTACAAAGACAATGTGATGATTTTCATGCCTTGTAACAGATGTCAGGACATATTAGAATACTGCTATTGATACACTGCTACAATGTACACCGTATAACTTATCATATTTGTATCATCGTGTCATACTTGCTCAACAGTGGAAGTGATCTTCACTTCAATGGTAGCTGGTAATGATTCTATGTCCAGGCTGCTACCGCCCGCCTCTAGTTGCCCCAGGTCCGCCTCCTGGTGACCGGCTAGACTGTCGACAATCTGACTGAATATGTCAACGGTTTCGCAACGATGGTTCTCGCGGTCGGTACGAGCCACGTATGCCCGAAGAAGGACGAAATAGAATGTGATAGGGATGATTTGGCAGACCTACTCTGGTGCTGAGAAATCTTTGCAACGGTTGAGAGCAGGAGCGCTTACCAGATTGATGATGATATACGTTCCTTGAGAGTGGCATACGTACGCGACAAGCATGGTCGTGAGCGACATCGAGTAAAGCAGCCCGCACTCCAAGATGACCAGGACGAGAGGGTAGATGTTGCTTCGCTGACAACCATGCAGGCAGTTAGCAAGATCTTTGTTGACCATCCAGAGCTTGATCGCCAGCAAACCTATAATATATCACAGCCCATGGTGAGTCCTAGTAACTCAGGGCCAGTCAAGCAACTCACACGTCGCTAGTGCGTTGGTCGCCAAGGCAAGTGCATAGAAAGGCACAACCCATTTTTCAGTGTTGTATGCATATACCTGGTCTGGCGTTGACCAAGTGTGTGGTTGATAGAATTCCCAGATCGAGATACCGCCGGCAACTGAGTCGATACTTCAATATGCCAGGCTGCTGTCGAGGAAAGCAACGCACCACAAGCGCCAGCACACGTTAAGAGCGGCGGGATGACAAGCCACGCATTCTGCCACACAACGTAGCACCGATAAATCTAGACACACCCGTTGTTTTAGGATGATGCGATGCAATCGGCACATACCAGAATGCTGTCCGCCAGGATAGTTTCCAGAAAGTAAACAATGTTAGAGAACGTGAAGTGTCGGTTTTGGAGGAAGTAGGATTCGTCGCCATTGCCTGTGACAAAGCCGTTGTATGCGAAATGATTGTCCGAAGCAAGGTGCTGCAACAAATAAGTATTTGTGGAGACCCCCTACAGTGTGAGAGGTCTCTCACCAATGAGCTCAAAACGCACAGAGATATTACAGCGCCCAGGATAACCACGGGGAAATCGTGAGTCTTCCTTTCCCGGAAAAGACACGAAAGAGTGATGAAGAGAAGCATGATTGAGAATCCTGGCCAGAGGTGATCAGTTTCGCACCCATCCACACGGCGAAAGGTTACAACCATAGAGCATGGATTCCAGGATGGTGGAGAGCAGTTCGATGGACTGCAGCGAAACCATGGCGGCTCGCCTCTTGGAGGCTCCGAGAACGAACGGCAGACTCGAGTGTCATCAGAGTTTCCATGCTTATTAGTATGACTTCCAATTGGGGTCACGAGAGCCCAGCGCCCTGTATATGGTCAGTGCGCGTTGCCGAAGACTTTCAGGTTTGACTGAATAGCGATGAGGAATCCAGGTCATCACAGATGGTTATCTGGATACTCATGGACCACACAGGACAGCGCGGTGGCATGGTCCTGGTTTTTTCCGAAAAAGCGGGTTGTTGTAGAAATCCTTGCCTCAAGCGGATGCGCCCATTCTCTTCAAGTCGAAAGGTTTGCAGCGCTGAAGCGTTCAGGTCAAAACGGCGGGCGTGGAGTTGCCGTGGACCCGGGCCTTTACGCGATTGTAACGGACGGGTCACGGATCGAATTCCAGATTTGCGCGTCCGGCTCTTGCCATCACTGTCGTAAGTATGGACGAAGAATATCAACCTTCCCCGTTGTCAGCTTCTCTCCGCTCCAGCATCCAGGTGATCGTGCGACATCATGGGAATTCGAAGTTTGGACCGTGAACGTGGCTTGAAGGGGGAGGGATAGCTCCCTCGCACAACACTCACTCAACCAGTAATCAAAGCCAGAACGCCACCCATCTCAGGAATACATTGGAAGCACTGGCCGTATGGGTGACAACGACACAAACACCGAGGAGCCAAAAGCTGAATTCGAGGACAATGCTGAAGCTCCAACTCAGCCTTCATCAGTGCCAGACGGTGGACTTCGCGCGTGGATGACTATTGCAGGAGCGTAAGTAGTCACTAGGTTCAGCGAGGACGACCAGAAGATGACATTCACCAGCTGGCTTGCTTTGTTCTCGACGTATGGGTCAGTGAAGCTCTTTGTCACCTACTTGAGCACGCGTTCGAAGATAATCCAGGTATCTTTATTCGTACGGGGTATACCAAGGTAAATTTCGGTCACGTCACTTGCTACTTGACTACTCTATGCTACTCTATGTGGGCCACTGGGACTCAAACTTTGACGTAGACTTCTATGTCCGGGAGTATTTGGTCAACCGCTCTGCCAGCAGTACCGCGTTTGTCCTATCTTTCTGTGCAATGTATCTGTAACTGATATCGTTGACAATAGATGGATTGGAAGCTTTCAGCTGACGATGCCTCTGTTGGTCGGTCTGATATCAGGAAAGCTTTTTGACAGCGGTGCATTCCATCCGACTGTCATGTCTGGATCCGTTCTCATGGTGTTTTCGTGAGTACATCTGCATTCTTCAGATTTGATCTCAAATAGCGCCACAGGACATTCATGCTTTCGTTGGCCAAGCCGTTGGAATACTATCAGGTCTCAGTGACTTGTAGAGTCACCAGGTTTGAGCTGACTCCGCATTAGATCTTTCTCAGCCAAGGTGTCGGTGTAGGATTTGCCCTCGGCTTGACCTTTGTCCCTATCCTTGCAATCAGCTCGCACTGGTTCAAGCGTCGCAGGTCCTTTGCAACTGGAGTTGCCTTGAGTGGTATCTGCGTCGGTGGTACCATCTTCCCCATCAGTACGTGTTGCTCTACTCTTTTCGTTCAAAATTCCGACTGAGAATGTTACAGTGCTCAAGTAGGCCTTTCTTGAATGTCGTTGCTCACTAGCTGAACCCTCTCAGCCGGTTGATTGTAAGAATAGGATTTGCTGATGCTGTTCGCGCCTCTGGGTATCTCATCCTGGGTCTGCTCATCATCGCAAATATTTTGATGCAAACTCGGCCCATCGTGAAGAAAGGTCCAAGCAAACCGCCGGACTTGAAAGCCTTCCTCGTGGACCCTCCGTATATGGTGGGCGTACTGGCGTAATGATTGTCCACCGCTATTTTTCGACTCACTCACATGAGCTCCTAGTGGTACAATATCAAGTTTTGGAATCTACTTTCCGAGTGCGCACGCGTCTCTGGCTAGATGGCGTTGTCCTACTGAATACTCTCTCGCAGTCTTCTACCTCCAGCTTTACGCAGTGCAACACTCGGTCGACGGAGGTCTGGCCTTTTACTCCCTCGCCATCGTTAACGGTACTGCCGTCTTTGGACGAGTTCTCGCCAACTACTTCGCGGATATCTATGGCCCATATGTTATCCAGTGTCCTGTTACTATTATCACAGGTGCTTCAATTTGGGCCATTTTGGGAATGTGAGTTGACGAAGCCGTCCATATACTCTTGAGCCTGACGACCTGTTAGCCACAATACCGCGTCCTTGATTGTGGTCAGTGTATTCTACGGGCTAATTTCGGGTGCCTGTGCGTATGCGAGATATTCGTGCGCTCAAAAATCATTTATTCGTGTTCAGGGCTTGGATTGTCGGCGTCGGGTATCGCGTCGCTTGCGAAAGGACCAGAGGAAGTCGGGTAAGCCATCGAGTATCTCTATGCGCTGCGGTATTCACCGCGACTCAGCGCTCGAACTGGTTTAGCCTTCGCGTTGACAAGCGTCGGAACGCTGACCTCTGGCCCTATTCAAGGTGCCTTATTAGGTGCTGAATATGACTGGATAAGACCCATAGCGTTCTCAGGCGTAAGTGCTTTCGGACCGTGTAATATGCACTGATTGTGTCCCGCTGATACTCCATCCAGATCATGATGTTCATCGGCGGTATATTCTTCGGCGTGACAGCCTTCTTGCAATCCCGGCGATTAGGACATTGGAAAGTTTGATGTTGATACCGGAGCTGCCGGAGAGTCCGCCAGTTTCCTTTTTTAACGCAGTGTCCACGACACCACACGATAGCAACGCCACGATGCGACTGTGCCTCCACAAAGCGACATCACCTGGCCAGAATCAGATAATGCTCTTTATTGCTCTTGAATGTCACGCGCACGACATGCAACATCACCGGCTCCAGATGATCTTCTGATCATGATCGTCTCGCGAACTTCAAAGCTGCGAAGTCTTCAAGGCTATGTACTATCCCCATGCGGCCCCAGACGCCTTGCTGGCATGCAAAGGCATGCAACTACGTGTGACATCATTTACCTGTCCCTCCTCCTCCGACCCTCAACAGGCTTGCTTTCGAACGTTCATCGTTCCTCTGGACTTGAGTCTCCCCGCAAAACCCCGTCATGAAACTCATCATTCAAAACCACCTCTTTGACACGCCCATATCGCACAATGGAACGACACTGAGGATGGCTGGCAAACGTTACCTCACGGGACGCCCCTGCGCAGGCAAGGTGCTGATATTTCTGCATGCGTCTGGAATGCGTGAGTGCGTGGTTGTCTGTTATAGTCATACCCCGATCATAACGCACATACCCCACTTGCAGACAAGGAACACTGGGAACCTATCATCGAAACACTCTTCCAAAAGGGCTCAGACGTCAAGGAGTGTTGGGCGTTTGACTGGCAAAGCCACGGCGACTCGGCCCTCGCGAACGCTCTTGTCCTCGGGGACTTCGTACCATGTGCGCTCCATTCACCGCTTCAGGTTACATTGAAGTCTCGCTTTGACACGGCACTCTAGCTACGCAGGACTGGGCTCAGGGTATAGCGTACTTCGTTGACAATTTCATCCCCCACGATGAACGGATCGTCGTGATAGGACATTCCGCCGGTACCGCCGCCGCGTAGGTTGCCTTGATGACCCTTCCCGAGCCACATCATTATAACGCCCCTGCAGACTGCTTAGCGCGAAGTACCTGAAGGCGTCGACGTCGTCGTATGCAGGGTTCGTCCTTGTCGAGCCGACGGTGATCGACCGCGAGCTGTTCACCGCGAATAGCAAAGACCGGACGAAACAGACAGGGTTGCTGGCGAAGTTTACGGCGATGCAGCCGGAAAAGTGGGATACGAAGGAGCTGGCGACCAAGTTTCTGGGACGGAAGGTGCCCTGGAAGGATTGGGACGCGCGGGTGTTCGAGATTTATCTCGTAAGGTGTCGTGGACTATGCACTGTGACCCAGTTGTGCTGACTCTTGAGAAGAACAACGGTCTGCGCTTGGTGGATACAAGCAATCCACAGGGACCAGTAGCGACGAAGTGCAGTAAGCGTCACGAAGGTGCCAGCTTTCTGGACTACGAGGCCAGCTTCGAGGCAGCTACCGTCATGGACAGGCTTTGCAAAGACTTACCGATTCATATCATACTCGGTGTGAAGGGTGGGATTGTGTTCGTAGTCATCCTTTTTTCCCCTCCATCAATTGAACGATTCCATAGTCCTTTGTATGCTCAAGAAGACCTCTGGAACGAAGCTAAAGGACGTCATCTAGCTTCTGTGACGCGATTGTCGAAGGGAGGACACCTCGTATGTTCTTTCTCGATCATAGACTTACTCGACATGCTGCTGATTTCCCAGCACAGGTCGTTCAAGACAACCCAGACGGTGTAGCTGAAGCGATGTTGAAGGAGCTTTTCTCACCCAATGCGCGACTGTAGAGGTCTGCCTGTAGTGCAACAAATCTTCTCAACAATTCTGTAAAATCACACTGTCTTCAATCTTGAGTCATGGCGGCTTTGTCCTGAGGACGCCACAGTGCGATGGCATACGGACGTCGTTTGCGCCAAAGTCCAGCACCCGACATGCTGACCAGTGACGGACTCACGTCCCACGAAAATCTGACTACACTAACATCCATTGCACTCTACTAACATAAGTATGTAGAAACCGCCATCGAGACTGACAAGAAGGCAAGAAACTACCAGAAAAACCCGTATGTAACTTTGCTTCAAAGATTGTCCATTCTGCACGCCAACGCATCTATATATTCGGCAAAACGAAGTCCATTTTGATATACTTCCAATATTCGTGTCTCCGTCAGTTGGGTATACATTCAGTAATTTAAAGGTCGATCATGTTCAAGTTACCCGAGAGCAATCCTACACAGGCCCGGATAAGCACTGAGAAGGATGAAGTAGACGGAGAGCTTACGGTTCTCGAGGATGCAGCCATCAGGAATGTCAATCCTCTGCCCTTCGTTGGCAACAACAATGACAGTCCCACGAAGAGTGACGTTGCGGCCAAAGTACACATCGCCAGTCACGGTAAGATGGTCCAGCTCGATGATCTTGGGGATCTTCTTGAAGCGCTTCTGGAACTGCTGGATCTTCTTGAAGTGGTCACCCAGCTTGATGACAGGCGTCGTCTCGAACATCCTGCTCTCGTTGAGGACGAGCTGACCGTGCTCCAGCGAGTAGATGTCGCTCTTGATCAAGAGCAGATCGGAGCAGCTCTTCACGGGCAGGAAGCGCTTCCGGGGGACGTTGATACCGTGCGCGTTCTTGAAGTGTTTGATCGCAGCACCGGCAGCGGTTTCCAGCTACGTCGGCGATTAGCTATCAGCCTGATGCTACCAGATGTATAGTTCTTACCTGGACGACGGCTTGACCATCATCGGTCATCTTGGGGTTGATGATGATCTCGAGTTCCATGCCCTCAATCTCCATGACACGCTTGAGAGCCTTCAGGTTGATCCACAAGTTGTTGGTGTTGAAGATCTTGAACTTGCGCACTGGGAAAATGAGAGGGATACAGCCAAGGCGCGGCACGGCACTTACCAGACTTGAAGTCCTCAACGTGCTCTGAGGGCACCTGGGCGATCTCAAGGAGACGAATGGAGCCATCGTAGTCGATGAGCGTTCCACCCTTGACATCAGCCTTGGTCTTGTCGGTGACCTCCATCAGGAACTCGGCCTGGGTGTCAATCATGTGCTGAAGGATGTTCTCGTCGACGCTGTGCAAAGTGTGAGCACGGATCCTATCCGATAGCAGGTGGACCTACACGGCACCCAAGTTGTCAGAGTTGGAGACAAAGAGGTACTCCTTGCCCTCAGACAAGAGCTGGTCAAGGACGCCAGAGTGGAGGAGGGCGTTGTACAAGTCACCGTGACCAGGGGGGTACCAGTTCTTCTTGTCGTCGTCCGCGCGTTTGGGGCAGGGCAGGAGGGTCTCCTTGAAGATACGCGGGTAGCGGGACTGGTTGAAGGTGGTGATGCGCAGCTGCTGGTTCGCGTACTTTTTGATGATACGCAGGGTGTCCTCGTGGGTGTTGAATGATGTCATGAGGATGAGCGGGACATCGACGCGGTGGGTCGTGTTGAGGTGCTCAATCTGGCGCACGGTGAGATCGAGGAACGTCATGTCGTTCTTGACCTCGAGCGCACTCTTGGCACCGGTCATGCCTGGCTGGCAGTGAGCGATGGATGGATGGGCAGGAAAAAGTCGAGCAGCATACCCATGGAGGTTCCGAGGCCACCGTTGACCTTGAGCACGGCAAGCTTGTTGAGGTTCTTGGTGTCTGCTGGCGCGGGCAGGTTGGCGTAGGGCACGATCTGGTCTTCGGCGGGCGACTTGATGCGGTCCCATTCGCTGCGGGCCGCGATGAGCAAAGGCGCGGCGAGCAGAGGGTGGGATGGACGTACAGATCCTGGGCCTTGGCGCGCTCGGCGAGGTAGCGCGTGAAGAGATAGAAGAAGGACTGCATCTCGGTGTCGAACGCCTGGACGGACAGATGTGAGCGAGCACGGCGGCGGCGACGAGGAGGCGCACCTTTTTGGTCGCGGGCTCGTCGACAGTGGCGACGAGATGGCTGATCTCGTTGCGCATGGCCTTGGCGGCGACGCCGGTGGTGGCGGTCTTGAAATCGATGTGGCTGGTGCCGCGGACGCGGGCGTTGAACGAGTCGGCCCTGGGCATAAGCGTGGACGACATGCTGGACGGCGGGACGGTGAGCTCGCTGTGCGGGACGGCGGCGGGGACTTACGGGAGGTTGTGGAAGTGGATGGGAAGGGTGGTGGTGGTGGAGATGAGCTGCGGCGCGGAATGGGTCCTGGGCAGCGGCGCACGGGGTCTGTGATGACGCGGTGGGTGGTCGGACTCCAACTCCTCTCTGATCGGCGAAATGTAGCTCTTGCGGTGCAGAGCCTTGCGCTGCTTGGGCTGACCGTGCGTCGTGGGCGTAGGCTACGAAGTGCAGCCTGTCTATATCCCTGGAACCTGCCACCCTGATTCGCCAGCCTGCAAACGTGCCTCCCTTTATATCCTTTCTCTCCCCAGCCGCCTTCCGTGCATTTCCGTTATCATTCCTGCCCATTCTGTCCTTCTCTGTCTTCATCTGACGTCGATAATGTGCAAACGGACGCATCCATCAGATATCGGTATTCTCTCGGACATAGCTTTTCCAACAAACGTCTTAGTCTCTCCTCTTGCAGCAACCTTTTGTAGTTTTTCCGTGTGCCCGATTACATATCTCGCGAAGATACGGACGCGAGCAAACGTTTCACTTTACGCAAAGCCAGTGGCAAAGTGGGCGTACCTTGTCTGCAAGGAACCAGGGCTCAACAAGCTGAACATCGCAGACCGAGACTGATATCTCGAATGGTTCACGACGCGTCAAACAGGAAACAATGGCGGCCCCTTGCATGATTTGCGTGTATATTGTCGAATCATGCGTTCCTCGAACGATGGACAGTACATCAATCACGATCAAAATTGTGGCGCAGGCAATCTACGACCCGGGCCGATCGGTCCGAGGTGCCTTTCACCAGGCTTCCCCTGTCTCTAGCCACAATCTTTCCTCAGTACGCCTTTGTATTGTTGCCCAGGCTGGACTTCAGTGCTATCATTGAGAACAAGTCTTTCTCTCCTCGAATTTGGTTCACTGATGGCCAAACACATGTCATGTACTTGGCAAGAATGTTCGCACGTCGGCAGATTCAACTACATACAAGATCTCAAAATGCTGTCTACCAAAACGCAAAGCATAGAATGCTACAAAAAAGCACAGCAAGACACACTAACGATACAATAGCCCCAACATCCAGGCACACAACTCACTTGGCCTTCGCCTTCGCCTTCGCCTTCACACCCGCCCGTCTCGATTTGGGTATATGCGACGTCTTCTTCTCGTTCTCGCTATCCGAGTCCGAATCAGAGTCGTCGTCCCTCTGACTCCCCACATTCCCATAGAGGCTCTCCACATTCAAGTTCATACTGCGCGTGCGCACGCCCCGCCCCGAAGGCGTCGCGCTCTGCGCCGTCCTCCTCTCAAACTTGCGAAACGCCTTCGGCTGGCTGCTGATGATGTCCGTCAACCGCCTGAAGGGCTGCGGCTGCGAGCGCGACTTGACAGGGTTTGTCTTCACCGCATTGGCCACCTCGTGCTCCTCTTTGTCGTCGTCGTCGTCGTCCGACTCGTCCGCCTTGGGCGTGGAGACGTCTGGGAACGGAAACTGCGCCTGGCTCTGGCTTTGGAAGGGGAATTGTGTCTGACTCTGACCCTCGAAGAACAGCGGCTCCTCGTCCGGGTCTGGCAACTGCGTCTGCACGTCCTCCCCTTGCCTAGACCTGAGCGCGTCCTGAGGGCTACTCGATGCCAGCTGGTCCTCCATGATGGACATATCCGGATCGTGAACGGAGGGCGACTGCGCAGGCAGCACCGTCCAGTCCGGCGATCCGCTCGTCTGCGACTCTTTCGCCAGCTCCACGAAGCCAGGAGAGGGCGGGGATTCAGCTCGGGGCTCGGTGGCGGTGAACGACTTCCTGCGCATCAAGGGCGATTGGTTGACATGCCGCGCCAGGCCGCTGGTGAGCGTCTGCGAAGACGACGGGCTCTTGCCCTTCATTCGCGAGAAGACCTTGCTCGCGGTCGGAGGCGGCGTTTTAGGACGATCATCATCTGTAGGAGCAGGTTCGTCGCTGGGCTCAATGGCATCATCTGCGGGACGTGGGGTGTCAGCGTCTTCGATGTCGTCCGAAGAATCGGGAGCAAGGATGGTGGGCTCGGGAGCAGGCTCTTCCTCTTCCTGAGGAGCGGGGTCGGGGTGTGGGGTCTTCTCTGTGATGGGGTTGGTGATCACAGGCGGTTCGGAAATGTGTGCCTCAGCGTTCGCGGTCGGTTCTGGTTCCGGGTCACTAGCAGCATCCTCGCTCTCCGAAGACACCTCAGCTAGCTTCCTGGCCTTGGTCTTTGGTAGCCTCTTCTCCTCTTCATCCTCCTCTAACACATCGCCCTGATCCTCATCTTCGCCGCCCTCCTCTTCCTTTTCCGCCCTCAAAAGCACGCGGGCCATACTGACACGCGACTTTCTCGGCCCACGCATGATTGCAGCCAGATCAGCGTCGTCCTGGTCTATAGCAACTGGGTTCGGTTTTGGTTTCGTCGCCACCTTCGCCTTCTTCTTCAACGGCACCTCCTCATCCTCATCCTCGCTGCTCTCGCTCTCGCTCTCAACCTCCTCCGCCTTCTTCTTGTTCGTGCTTGGCTTGGTCTTGGGTTTGGGTTTGGGTTCGGGCTTCTCCTTCTCCTTCACCACTACAGACGCACTTTTGGTTCTGCTCCTGGTAGAGCGGGGACCTGCAACAGGAGGAACAACGTCAGACTCGTCGGGGGCCGAATCTTTCTGAGGGGAAGGGGGAGGAGGTATGGAAAGTCCATTCACTTTTTTGGCCTTTGCAGGTTTAGCCTTGGCGTCATCCTTCTTGGCCTTAGACTTGGGCTCAGTGGCCGCAGTGGGAAGAGGTTCGGGCGGAGGGGCGATGCGAGATGATGAAGACAAGCTAGCAAGAGCAGCGGCATATTGTTCTTTCTTCTCTGCGTCCGTCCTATTGTCGATGGCTTTGCCTTTGCGAACCTTCGGCTTTGCAGCCGCAGCAGTCGCGTCGGTTGCAGTGACATTCGCTGGTGGCTCCTGTTCTGCATCCGCTTTCTTCACTGGCTTCGTTTTTTTGTCCACTGGCGCTGGAAGATCTGTGTTGGCGGCTTTGAGCGCGTTTTGCTGGGCGAAAGCCTTCATTGTCGCCCGTAGTTTCGCTGGATCGATGTTCGCATCTCCGTTGGCTGCAAGTTCATTAGTTCTTCTTGATTGGCGTGACAAGTGGAAGAACGCGTACCAGAGCCTTCAGCATCGACCGTCGTTGAAGTTGTAGTAGGCGTTACCTCTGGGTAAGTCTGAGGACACTGTTTTGGAGAGTCTGAGGAAGACAAACCCTTGCTAGATACTCCGTTGGATCTGGTAGAGATGCTTTTGCGCCGTTGTCTTGGTGGTGCTTCTGTTGCTTCAGGCATTCCTTGAGTGTTAAACGTCCATGGTCAAGCAGCCTCATTACCTTCAGGTTCTTGATCGCGGAAAAGTATGAGCCCATACGAATAACGGTAGAGAAACCTGAGAACACGTACCATCATCATGATTCGCCAAGTCTGTTTCCTCCACGTCAGCCGCCGATCCATCGTCGATACGCTGTGCTGATGGCTTGTGCTTGACTTTCTTCCTTTTATTCTTGACTGGCGTTGCCGATCGAGTCTCTGCAGGATTCGGTTCCTCGGAGACAGCGGCTTCTCTGCTCCTCTTCCCTCCCGTAGTAGCGTTGGCATGGGCGGCGGAGGTGCTGGCGACAGTTGAAGACTCTGCACCGTCAAGACCTTGTACAGAGGTTGAGGGCTCTGGCTCGGCGGATTCCTTCTCTTTGCTGGCAGCTTTCTTAGTTCTCTTCCTCTGCTTCAAGTTTTCGGGACCGGGTGCAGTGTTCCCAGCCGCTCTGACTGGTGCAGGTTGTTCCTCCGCTTCATCCTCCTCCTCGATCTGTGTGATCTCGACATTGCCGGTATTCAACTTTCGTTTCTTGCCAGTCTGTTTTGATTTCGACGCGTCGTTGCCGTCGATGAAGGAGACACGTTTTGTATGGGCGTCGTCCTGTGCGTGTAGCCAAACACAGGAGTCAGAAAAGCATAACTTTAAACGTGGGAGAGCCGCTGACCTGAGCCGAGACGAGGGCTATGCGGACATTGACAGCTTGGGCAGAGTACGCGAGGGCGTAGAATGCGTCGAAATCATCATCTAAAAGAATATTAGAGGCGCCGGCAGTAGGGCGGCGGGGACACGGACCGTCCTCCAGATCGACGACAGTGTCTTCGCGCAGCTGGCTGAGGCGGATGTCCGCGTCCATGGGCAGCCCGAGCTTTTTGCGCACGACATCCTTCGTCTCTGAGAGCGACTGTTCTGCGAGAGTGTCAGATGGAGACAAGCAGAAGAGCAGGCCAATTCACCGTTGAACAGCCGAGCAAAGGTGCGGTTCCCGTACTGGTATGTGATTCTGGGCTGCTCGAGGAGCCGTTTCCGCTTGGCAGCGTCGCCCATAGCGTTCAAAGAGCAGAGAGAGGCGCGCGTCGCGCTGCCGTCGCGTCGAACAGCGAGGGACGGTGATGGATGAAATACGGCGGAGGAACGAAGGAAGGGTGTGGTACACAACGCCAAACACCTGTCTTATTCGTGCGGTCATGGCTGGGGCACAATGTGCGTTGCTCGTCCTCGTCCGCTGCGCTGCGCTGGCTGACTGGCTGCCTTTGTGTAGCAAACGGCGCTGGATTCAACCCACACCTTCCTGGCTTCAAATACCAGTTCCTCAGCAAAGCCATCGGCGCAACGATGTGGTTCTTTATCTTCTACCGCGCCAGGTCGGGTCTCTCTTGCTCTTCTCGGAATCACTGGCTCACCCCCTTGCAGGAAGGACGGCGGCAAACTACTGGTGAGACGCCCCGCCAACCACCGCCGCATGCATTGCTTGCTTACCTGTGCCACAGGGCCGCCACCCTTTCATGGAACACGGCGACGAACACGGAGAGCACCATTGATAGAGTTCAATGTACATTCCCAGAGAATAGAAACAAACAAACCCCACCTTGCTGCGAATCCCCCATCACTCCTCGACCTGCCTTGCGCCACGCCCGAGGATCCACAACACTCACTATCCAAGTTAATCCAACGCACAAGAATTTTGAAACATAGCAATTACACGCATGACACCAGGGACAAACCACAACTGCCTGGATTGGCTGCCAATCTTTACATATTGTACACTTTTTGTTCGTTCTGGACTCAACATAGGCGGCCTCCTTCATATCTGCTGTCAAAACACCTGGCGTCGCGTCCAAGTCAGGCCCCCCGCCGCCAACTCCGGAACTCCAGTCGCTCATACTCGAGCAGATCAACTTGATGCTCGACTTCTTATTGAATTGCCAGCACGTCAACTGCATTCTTGCTGTTCGCGCCTCGAGCAGATGTCGGCCCTCGGCAGTTGTCTGCGGGGACAGACGCCGCTTCCGGTGTCAAGGTGCGTGCCTCGTCGTGCCTCATCCTACGCGTATAAGAGCTTGCGTGAAAACAAATTATCTTCACTGCTCTCTGCACTCATAAGTAACTACTCAGACACACCAGTCGTCCTCCTAAACCAGCACAATGCGCTCTGCTATCATCTCCACCCTCCTTCTCGCTGCTGCCTCCTTCGTCGCAGCCTCCCCGTCCGTTAAACGCGACGAGTACTTCGTCGAGGTTTTCCAGAACGAGACGGGCGCGACGCAGGCTCCGTCCTACATGACCTTTACCCTGGTTGATCCTGCCACCGCCGAGCTCGGTGGGTGCCATTCTATCTCATCGTAGACTGGAACTTACAATAATTGCCTCAGACTGCAAAGAGTTCTGCTTGAAGATCTGCGACTGCAAGGCCGTCAATCTCTACCTCGACAACTACGGCAAGGTAATTCCGCCAGTCGTTTTCCTTCTCAGATTAAGCTCTGACGACCGCTTCTTGCTCCAATTAGGGAATCACCCTTCCTGACGGCACCGCCCAGCTCTACACCTGCTCCGCGTTCAGCCAGCCCATCGACTCGAGCTTGAACACCAACCTTGGTGGCCAGGACCAACACGGCGATGGGGTACTCAATTTCATCACCAAGAGCTCGGGATGGGTCGTTAGCTTCTAATTATGTGTACCTACTTTGTGGGTTTTGTGTTTGGCTCTTCTATGTACCCTGTTAGCAGCTTCGTCTACCTCGACATTCTCTTGTTTGATAATTGATTCGATTTTTGTTCGTGTTCCAACGTCGAGACAGTCGACGTGAGTAGCAGTTCGGTCGTTCGCGTACCTTCCCTCGATTCTTCGCTCCAAACTGACAGGGCTTCTGATTTGTGAACATCAGTCCGCTTGTCTTTGTATCCAAGAGCCAACAGTTTCTCAATCACTGTCGTGAAACACTGGAGTAGTTCAGGGCCTTTTTTGACGGGTTTATGGGTAGTTTGCCATCTTGGAAATGGCTTCAATGCAGCAGCTGGTATGCGCAGATAGCTATACGCTGCACATCGCTTGAATTACCAGATACGCGGAGAACTCACATTGCGCCACATGTCTCGGCACGTTCCGACTTGATCTTGAGCATCCAGATTCCAAAACGGGAAATCCGTCGGGTGCGTCGGGCTTGCCAACCTTGACCTTGAATTCTCTCTGCACCAGCCCATTATTGGAGAGTTCTGCAGCGCCGTCAAACTCCATCTATGAAGACAACTTGCGCGGCGATGGCCAATAACTTCAACTAATGTGTCATGGGCCGAAGCTAACATACACTGACACCAGATACTGAGATGTACAAAATCCTTCGAAAAAGATCAAGATCAACCTGAGGGCCACCAAGTGATAGCTAAGATTTAGATATGTACCGTCTCCAAGGCTTACTCTGTGAATCCCTGTATGAGCTCAGTAAGTATGGGCTTTGAACTATCGCAGGACGGAAGAACGGTCCGAACTTCGATCGGAATTTTTCAGCCGACAATCTTTAACCGGAACCACCATCATGGCTAGCTCAACGCCAGACGCAGCGACGCCGAAAAAGCCCATAGCCATCATTACGATTGGCATGGCGGGTGCTGGGAAGTCGACATTTGTTCAGCGAATCAATTCCTATCTGCACGAACAGAACAAGCCTCCATACATACTCAACTTGGATCCGGCGGTGACGCACGTTCCTTTCGAGGCAAATATCGACATAAGGGACACGGTGAACTACCAAGAGGTCATGAAACAGTATGCAATCCTTGCCTCAGTGCTTTGTTAAATCAGGATGAATCCGTATACGAGTCAAGGTACAATCTGGGCCCAAATGGAGGCATATTAACGGCTCTCAACTTGTTTACGACCAAGTTCGACCAAGTGCTTGGTTTGGTGGAGAAAAGAGCAGAAACGGTCGAGTGCGTTGCATGTTCTTCGGCTTTTGTGACGCTGTTGACCAAAGAAAAGCTATGTGATTCTCGACACACCCGGCCAAATTGAGATCTTTACTTGGTCAGCCTCTGGCGCCATCATCACCGATGCCGTCGCGTCGTCTATACCAACTGTTGTCGCCTATGTCATCGATACTCCCCGAACGACCGCCCCTGCTACGTTCATGTCGAATATGCTATATGCCTGCAGGTCTGGTCCAATCGATGAACCACTTGACTGATGAATAACCAGTCTTCATAGCATTCTGTACAAAACCAAGCTTCCCTTCATCCTGGTCTTCAACAAGACTGATGTGCAGTCGCACGACTTTGCGGTTGAGTGGATGAAGGATTTCGAGGTATTCCAAGAGGCGCTGGCCACTCACGGCGGTGCAAGAGATGCCGAAGGGGAGCCGACCTACATGAACAGTCTGATGAATAGCATGAGTCTTGTCCTAGATGAGTTCTACCAGAATTTGACTGTAAGCATCTTCCGATCTTGAGTATTTGCTTACTGACTGATCTCAGGCTGTGGGTGTGTCGAGTATGACCGGTGCCGGGGTCAAGGAGTTCTTTGATGCCGTCGAAGCCTCCCGGGAGGAATATGAAAGGTCAGCTGAGTGTCTCACCCGCGGTTGTAGTTCGAGGGTTGATTGAGGATGCAGGGATTACCTACCTGAGCTCGAGCGTTCAAAAGCGGCTCGTGAGCAAGCATTGCAAGACGTCAAAGACGACTCAATGAATCGGCTCATGCACGACCTTGAAATCGACCGAAAGCAGAACCCTAACGCCGGTTTGACTGACCGCTGGGACCCGAACGAGGACGACGAGGACGATGAAGAAGAAACGGAGCTTGACTTGATCGATCGAAGTAAGCGAGGCGGTGACTCACGTTGACGCATACTGACAGGGATCCACAGCGGACAACGCATGGCCAGGACAGTATATCGATGTCACTCGCGCGCGAAGACAAGATAATCAACTCGAAGGGACAAATTGGCCAAGGCCGGGATAGCGCCTGGACTTCGGAAGGCGGACAGACGGAGAGGTAGCACTATTGAGTGCAGAACGACTGCTTATAAAATATTTGTATCTGTATCCACGGCAGCTAGAAGACTGTCACCTGCTGACAGAGAGAGTAACATGTAAAAAACGGCCCTGCTTGAGCAGACCCGAAATTGATTGAACGCCAGGCTTCGAATAAATGAGGTATACCGCCTTACGTGATCGAGAAAGTACTCTTTCCCTTCCACTATCGACCTGTAAATCTTTTTAGCACCAACCCACCGCTGCTGGACAATTCTCCTTTTCCATTTCTTTCTGCTCTGCTTGTTGCCAAGCTCGACACTGACCGCTCCTCATCCGGCCGTACATTGACAGATGGAACGGTGCGCGCTGTGACGCTCGCTGCCTACCGGTCATACTGACTCCATCGCTGGGCTGCAGGTATCACAGAATCGAGAAAGTCGGTGCGTCGAGCCGTACTCTTCCGTATGACCTGCTAGGGAACTCATCCTGGGTCCTCTTAGGTGAAGGTATACCTTGTCATCGAGGGCTTCCGCGCTTGCGGAGTGATGGACTTAACATGGCCTTAGGAACATACGGTGTCGTATACAAGGCCCGTGATACCGAGCTGGACCAGATCGTCGCCCTCAAGAAGATTCGACTTGAAGCAGAGGACGAGGGCGTTCCCAGCACCGCCATTCGCGAGATCAGCGTCCTCAAGGAACTCCGAGACCGCCACATTGTCCAGTCAGTTGAAATTGATCTGATCGTGTATGTCTCACTGAATTTTCCATAGGCTTCTAGACATTGTCAGCGACGATCAAAAGCTCTTCCTTGTGTTTGAGTATCTAGAGGTAGATCTGAAGCGATACATCGATCAGGCAAACAAGAGCCACGCTCCCATCGACCTGGTCACCACAAAGGTGAGTCGGCTATCATTCCGTCGCCTTTCTTTCTCCATTCGACGCGCCAATTACCGAGTTTTGAACGCGTTTGACGCGTGTCCCGCTGTCGGTACATAAGGTTGCGCGTCATCACTTCGTCGCCGCTGCGACGTCGGCTGTTGCCTATCTGCCGAATGTTCGCGTCGCAACTTCCGTCTTTCAATTTCATCCTTGTGACGCTCCATTTCTCTCCTATAGAATCTGTCCAGGGGTTCTCGGAGTTATGACGTGCTTGACGACGCGTCGCGTTCGCGAGCAGTTGCTGATGCTCCTTCAGCGCTTTCTGCACCAACTCAACGCAGGCCTGCTATACTGTCACTCACATCGAATCCTCCATCGCGACTTGAAGCCTCAGAATCTGTTGATCGACAAGCACAACAATTTGAAACTTGCGGATTTCGGTCTCGCGCGTGCTTTTGGGATCCCCATGCGGACATATACCCACGAAGTACGTGATTTCTAGGGGATGATATATATTTCGGCCGCACTGAACCTTTGTTTCTCTAGGTTGTCACATTGTGGTATCGACCACCCGAAATTTTGTTGGGGAGCCGGCATTACAGCACAGCGGTTGACATGTGGTCTGTGGGCGCTATATTTGCCGAGATGGCTACCCAAGGGCAGCCTCTCTTCCCGGGTGACTCTGAAATCGATCAAATATTCAAGATATTCAGGTGGGAGCTTCAATTCTGGCTCTGGTAGCCATCCTAGACTCACGCTTGCATCAAGGATTCTGGGAACTCCTACCGAAGCGGTGTGGCCCGGTGTCTCATCGTTACCAGACTACAAACCTTCTTTTCCCCGATGGAGTGAACAAGATTTGTCGCGACTGTTGCCTATGCTGGATGCCAACGGAATTGATGTTCTGCAGGTGCGGCGGACTTGCTTCTCACTGAATTCAATCTGACGTCCTGCAGCGGCTTCTTACATATGACGCAGCACAGCGCATCTCCGGTGGGACAATCTATCATCTTCTTCGTTAGCTTGAGATGACTGACCGATCCTTGACAGCTAAACGCCTTTCATCGCATGCTTACTTCGCAGACTATACACCCTAAGCGTCAGGCCAGCCTTTCCGACCCAGATTCTTATTTATCCTATGCATGTTTCACTCCAATCATTGTCAAGTTCTTCCACCTATTGCAGGGCATTCGTAAATTACACTGTCTGTTGCTGCCCATCTCGGACTAGCACGCAACCGTACTCGTATTCGTACTTAAAGCTGTCCTATTGTCCTTCGTGAATCCATGTCTAATTTTCCCGCTGAGACTGGGGAACAAGGTGTGAGTTATGAGTGTGCACATCGAAATTCCGTCACAGGTGTATGCGTCTCAAGAGCGTTCCCTGAGCGTTCCCCATGGAGCTTTGGACCGATCACATAGACCGAATCTAGACATCACCGCTAGCTTCCGAACTGTACGTTTGAAAGGGGCTCGAATCTGCAGAACGTCCCATCTAATGTTTTGATGTGTGAAGCTATGATAGCGGTAGTGAGCGACAACCAACTTCTCGGCACTGCTTCAGTAGCCCGGGCACCACATGCAACGAGATAGGGAATCTCTGTGGCGTTCAGCCTACCCAACAACAATGAGGTGGTGCGGTGTTGTCATACCCACTATCTATGCACAGCCTGTTGCCAACGCTTGATTATGGCCAGACCTGACTATAGTTTAGTCTACATCTGTCACATCCCTGCGCATTGGGCGACTTTCAACTGACGGTTTGTAAGTATGATGACAGGTTTGTGGAACCTCGCTCTCTTTTCGGACTCTCGTACGCTTCTGAACCGAGAAGTCAGAGCTATATCATACACTAGCCGTAAGTGTGGCCTGTCTACTAGTAGCAGTGTCTGGCAACCGACAACCGGTCAAAGGAGCGGCTGAGATAGTCGTTGTACATACGTCAGGTGACTGAATGTCTTTGTTTTCCTTTACCTCCAAGTTCCTAAGTCTCATCCATCCCTCGCCAGGCTGCCTGCTCTCGTATTGATTTGTGACCTGTCCAAGAGTTTGCTCTACTTTCAGGATCGTTGCCAGCCTCATGACGTTGGATGCCGCGCGATCTCATTCGATCAATTATTGGAGGACTACTCAGCTACTATTTAGCAACAGATCGTCCGGCGCCGTCAAGTCGAAGCTGGAAGCCACCAACAGCAGCGGCGACGTCGATGGCCCCAACCAGCTACTGCAGTGACCGAGTCGCTGCGACTTTTTATCTGGCCATGATCGAGCCTTGATTCTGACATGAATGCAGTACTGTAACACAGCCTGAGAATGCTCGACACTCCTAGGCAATTCCTCCCATCCTTTCTGCCGCAGGAGAAACTCTTCCCTCGACTTAGACACCTTCCGGAGCCGAAGCTCGGTAGCCTGGATAGCGTTGCTCGGACCGACCTACATATTTGGGACAGCACTTGCTGCTTCAAGAAGTTAGATTGTAACATGGGAATAACCATATGCTTTTCATCTTGAGGAGTACATCACTGCAGATTATGTACAAACGCATACTCACCAACAGCACATCATGGTGAATGCGACGGTGGACCAAATACCCTTACTATCGTTTCAAGCAATTTGCGTTGCCACACATACCCTCGATGACTAGAGCAAGATCGCATGCCTATCGAAGGAAGGGCCTGAGATGATTTCCATTGAGGAAACTGTCGAATTATATACGCGCTTCTTTGATAGCTTCAGATTGGCGGCTTTGAAGTCTTTCGTCAAAGTGGACAGGGTTTACCGTCTTACAGGCCATCGTCAGTGACCCAGGAGCAAAGAAGATGAAGACAGTTTGCTTCGGACTCACTGCTGGACAAGACAAGAATGTGTGAGATTGGCGGGAGGGGTTCTGGTTTCTGGTGTAACTTCAACACCTGGATTTTGTCGGATCAGGTCACATGAGACACCACAGGTAAACCTCAGCAAACCCAGTCGAAAATGTCGCAGGCGTTTTCTGCCTTTCCTTCTGCCTCTTCCAGCACGAAACCCGCAGAGAATGCCGTCGCAGCGTATCCGCCTGTCTTGGCACAGCCAAGGACGGCGACAGCGTCGTATGCAGCACCTTCGGCCTGGCAACCGCCACCGCACTGGAACCTGACCTCCGCCGTCACTGCTCCCTCTTTTGTCAAGAAAAACAAGAGAAAATTGCGAAGCGATGAGGAGGAAGCCATCTTTCTGAGAATAGCCGAACGGTGCGTGCCCTAGCGCTGCTGTAGGGGGTGGGCGCTCATGGAGCCACAAGTGTATCGACTCGTCTCGCTGCGGATCACGCTGCCGTCAGCGCTCCCAATGTCGACGCCCCGTTCGTCGATGCTGAAGATGCCGTTGCCCGCCTGCTTCCTTATCACGTCTTCCAGCAGCCAGAAGAGGATTTGCGAGCCGTTATCAAGGGGAAACGGAAAGCGACGGAGCAGGAGGAAGTAGACGGTGAGTACGCTCTGTATCCTCTGTCTGTATCTTATTTATCCTCCAGAAACGCGATTTGCATTGAACTGCTTCAAACGACGCGCCAAACTCGAGGAACGCTTCCGTCAAATACGGACAAGGCACGGCACTGTCGGTATCCCTCCTGTTGCGCGCAGTTCACACTGGACTGACGCCCCCTGCAGCGTACGGCGCCAGATGACCAGGCCCTTCTCCTCGCGCAATGCGTATTTGACTCGGATCGCGCCGAAAACGCACTGCAAAATGCAGAACTCAAGACGCTTCGGGCCGAATATGACAAAGTGGAGAGGGAGAAGCGAGCTGCTTTGGCTGCCCAGCGGACGTCTTACTATCAAGCGCAACAGGCCTTTACACCAACAGCTCCTGCAGCTCCAGTTGCACGAACACCCTACTATCACGGCTATCCATACAATTATGCCTATGGGACCACAGTCGCCGGCACATCCACGTTCAGTATCCCACTCGCCAGTACAACGCATTCCTTGACGTCCAGTGCCGCATCCTCGCCTTTACCCGGAACAACCCCTGCACCTCTCGCCAATCCTCCTCCACCTACATCGGCAACGGAGTTTTCGGGCACTACTACTGTCCAGCCTGTCTTGGCCGCTTCAACTGTATTACCTGGGCCCACAACGCCAGCTACTGCGACTGCGACTGCCCCAGTCATGACTGGCTATCGTCCACTCACGGCTGGTGCCGTTCCTGTCCAGCTTCCCGTCGCAGCGCTTCCTGCGTTACAAGGCTACGGGATTATTCCCGTCTATTCACCTCAAGCGAGCTCAGTACAGGCTCCCGTCGTTCTCCGAGGGTATTCGGCGAATGGGCAGATGCTGAATTTGGAATTCAATGTGGCGCAGTTGACTCAAATCCAGCGAGATGGTCTGGTGACGATCCTCAATTCGATGATGATGCGGACACCGACGACTGACGTCGCGGCTAGTAATGGACAGACGAGCGCTGTAATTTAATTCTTAGAATCCCTTAGACCCAACAAGAAGGAGTCTCTTCAACTTGAATGTAGAAATCCCGGGCAGACATGTTTCTTCCAAGTATAGAGACAGGGACAGGATGAAGTTAAAAGTCTGGCGCAGAACAAGAACAAATCAATAACTCATCAAACGCTCCCAATGCATGGTCCGTAGAGGCAGGGAACGTGGTTAGTATAGTTTCATTCAGCGCGTCCACTCACACTTTGAATAGGTGCTTCTAGTTATGCTTGCTTTTCTGGGTGTCATCGCAGAAGGTTCAAGAAATACGGACTGCGAGCCCTGACCATGGCGATGCACGTTGAGAATTCCGAAAGTGATATACAGAAAGCTGATTATAATAGGTTCTACGCGCGATCATTAATCGATGAATTACAGTAAACTGGACGAGTTGAAGCTGAGGTCTATTTACCCCTACCATCCGCGCCTCTCGAAGTCCGCTAGGGTGTCTCGAGCGGTATCCTCCATCGTCAGGTATTTCAGCCCCAAGATCTTCGTCTGCTTGTCGGTGTTGTAGAGGGTTGGGTAGTTCGCTCCCTTTCCGGAGTTGGGTTTGCCAACGGGGAGCTTGTGAGACGGGATTGGTGAAGGTGAAAGGGAGTTGGCAGCATCCCACCAGGTTTGCCAGTTGTATGGCGGCTGAACAACGATGAGGAATCGTTCACCACCCGCTGCCTCGGTTTCAATTGCCTTGACGTGCGCGGCGGCCAGGTCTCGCACGTCGATGTAGGAGGAGCGGGAGGCGAGACGATCCGCGTCTGATAGACCAAAACCAGTCACGACAGAGTCGTACCACATTTTGCTAGAGGTGTTGAGGTCGTCGGTTTTGGAAACCTCGTGTATGACTGGCTGAGGATATTTTCAGCGTCTATCGCCAATAATACGAGGGCATTCGCAACATACCCCGAAAACATAACCAGGATTGAGGACAGTGAGATCCCACGATGGCTGATTCTCCTCGTGGAACCTCCAAGCAGCTACAACGTTTTAGCGCGTCGTAAACATGCTGTATGAATCTTCAACACACCTTGCTCAGCCAGAGTTTTGGATGCCTGGTATTACATGGCGGGCCGCGAGGCGTTTGTGCCCTGTTGCTCTACTTCCTTCACGGCAGGCAGATTCCAATCCTTCTCTGTAAGAACAATGTTCTCTTTGGAAGCGCGCAGTATAGATGCTACGGATGCAGTAATAACGATGCGTTTGACGTTATTGCTTAATTAGAAGTCAATATGTACTCGACGCGGCGGTCGACAGGGCGTCACGTACCCGTGTCTCAAAGCGCTCTTCAGGACTCCTGTCGTTCCTTTGACGGCAGGATCCACATAGTCTATGCGAGAAAGCAATGAGCGAATGTCGGTCACTTAGACGGGACAATTCACCAGAGGGATTGGCAGAATTGAAATGGAACGGCGAGGCGGTGTGTTCGATGGCGTCTATATCCTTGACAGCTTCGTCAACGGCGCCATCCTGTTGAGCGGTTTAGTATGAGCCACTTGTCCTCAATGCTCAACAGCATGGACGTACTGAGGTGATATCCTCAACGACGACGACTTCGAGCTTGGTCCCGTATGATTTGAACTTCGCCTTGAGATGGTCGCCTTTGACAGCATGCCGTACAGCGCCGCGGACATTGTAGCCCTTCTCCAAAAGCTTTTGGCAGACCCAGATTACGACGAAACCGTTGGCGCCAGAGACAAGGACTTTGGTATCAGAGGGGGCGGTTGTGATAGCAGGCATGTTGTTAGCGAGATCAGTAGTATTGTCCACCTGAGAGCGTGTTTCGACGTCTTATATAGCCAGTGCGAGTCTGCTAGCCAAGACGACAATCAGAGTGACGCAGAGGGACGGGTTATGACGGAGGCGGAATATCTTTGCGCATTTCATCCAGACAGCTCTATGCTGAGTGAGAATGATGAGCAAGCCTACAATCATGGGAGGGGGCAGCGATGACTGATTGCGTCTTGGTGAGCTGTAAGTATAGCACCAAGTCGGCCGAAGAGTGCAAGCGGTGATGTCCATCTTCGGATCTTCAGCTGATTGGCTGCGAGTCGTTCGTGAGTCGTTCTGTATCAGACACGGAGTAGTTCTGAGGCGAGACGTCGACTAGCTATGCGTTGAGCGCCGAGATCATTGTTATGCGGCACGATTCTAAGTAGAAGCTACTCCACGATACCCAGGTAATGATAAGTAACCAGGTGGGATACCGTGAGCTATCCACCAAATCAATGCCGATTCACTGGACCATACCGTTATTAATATGCGTCAAACCTCCAAAGCCTATTGCACCGGGTAGGTACATATCAAAGCACATAAGTACATGTTACAATGTCTCTTTCTTCGACTGCCATGCGAAGAGCGTGGCTCAATCCCTCTACAGCTGTGAAGGCAGGAATTGTTTAGTCAATTGCGCCAATGTATCACGATCGCCGTGAACAGAGAGTCAATGACACGCCACGCAATGGACGGCTCCTGGAATTATTGTGGGACCTGTGGGATGACGATTGGAGCCAGATTTTGCGCTTCCCGAGTCGGATAACGCATGTCGTAAAGGCAGATAGCGTTGAATGTAAATGTTGCTCAGTCACTGAGCAGCGAAGAGAGTTTGAGTTGACGCACGGTGCGTCAACTCGAACTCTCTTCTGACTTGGGACTTTTGGCTAGTCGGATGAGCAAACATAGCTGCGTGCAGTCTAAGACTGTGAACCCTTGAGTACAATACATGGCGATGTAGACTGAATATTGGTGATATACAGAAAGCTGGTACATAATTCAATCGAGAATTGGGTTCCACGCACGATCCTTTATTATATGCTTGCATAGGTTTAGACTTAATTCTGTTCATCACTACCATCCGCGACGTTCAAAGTCTGCCAAAGTGTCTCTAACGGTCTCCTCCATCGTCAGGTATTTCAGCCCCAATATGTTCGTCTGCTTCTCGGTATTGAGAAGAACTGGATAGTTCACTCCCTTGCCGGAGCTGGGCGTGCCAACCGGGAGTTTGTGAGACGGAATCGGTGAGGGTGAAAGGGAATTGGCAGCATCCCACCAGGTCTGCCAGTTGAATGGCGGCTGGGCAACAATAATAAATCGTTCACCGCCCGCCGCCTCAGTTTCAATTGCCTTGACGTGTGCGGCGGCAAGGTCTCGCACGTCGATATAAGAGGAGTTAGAAGCGAGACGATCCGCATCTGATAAGCCAGAACCATTCACGACAGTGTCGTACCAGATCTTGCAAGAGGTGTTGAGGTCGTCGGGCTGGGAAACTTCATGAATGACTGGCTGAGGATGTTGTCAGCAGCTACTCGTATTGTCAAGGATATGAGAGCATCCGCAACTCACCCCAAATACATAACCAGGATTGAGGACAGTGAGGTCCCACGATGGCTTGTTCTCTTCGTAAAACTTCCAAGCCGCTACGACGCAATGAGGCTTTGGTAAATGTGTTGTGGAGATGAGATCTAGAACTTACCTTGCTCAGCCAGAGTCTTGGATGCTTGGTACATATTCGGGCGCGAGGCGTTCGAGCCCTTTTCCTCTATTTCCTTCACGGCGGGCAGATTCCAATCCTTCTCCGTGAGAACGATGTTCTCCTTGGAAACGCGCATTATGGATGCTACTGATGAAGTGACAACGATGCGCTTGACGGTGGTGCTGCATCAAGAGTAAAGTTGTGTTCGAGGCAGCGGTCAACAGGGCGTCACGTACCCGTTCTTTAACGCGCTCTTCAGAATGCCAGTTGTTCCCTTAACGGCGGGGTCCACATAGTCTAACCGAGAAAGCAATCAGTGGATGTCGGAACCTTGTCGAGGACCATTTACCAGAGGGATTGCCAGAATTGAAATGAAAAGGCGAGGCGGTGTGTTCAATTGCGTCCACGCCCTTGACAGCTTCGTCAAATGCGCCATCCTGTTAAGCGAGTTGAGTGTGAGCCATTTGCGTGTGATGATAAATAGCGCAAACGTACTGCGGTGATATCCTCAACGACGACGATTTCCAACTTGTTCCCGAACGATTTGAACTTGGCCTTTAGATGGTCGCCCTTGGCGGCAGTTCGCACAGCGCCGCGGACATTGTAACCCTTTTCCAAAAGCTTTTGGCAGACCCAGACTGCGATGAATCCGTTGGCGCCAGAGACGAGTACTTTGGTATCAGCGGGGGAGGTTGTAATAGCAGGCATGTTGTGGGAGAGATAAAAGTATTAACCACTTGAGAGCGTATTTCCGCGCTTTATATAGCCAGTGCTCTGCTAGCAGATCGAATTGGACGCGCGTCACTGGCCAAGACAGACAATCGAATGACGCAGAGGGACGGTCATGACGGAGACGGAAAATCTTTGCGCATTCCACCCATACAGTTCTATGCTGAGTGAGAGTGGATGAGCAAGCCTACAATCATGGGGGAGAGCGGCGATGACTGCACGCCTTAGTGAGCTTCAACGAGAGCCGCTTGTATAGCAGAGACGAAGCCGGCCGGACTCCTAAGTGTTCAATGACGTCCGTTTGAATGCAAAGGTGATGTCCATCTTCGGTTCTTCAGCTGGCTCGCTGTGCTCGGTCAGGCACGGAGTAGTTCCATAGCGTGGTCAACGAAACTAGCTAGATGTTGCCACTGCTGAGCGCTGTGCGCGGAGAGCGCGAAGAACATTATCATTGTTACGCGGCACGGTCCCAGAGAATAGGAAAATCAACCTGGTGGACACCGCGAGGCTCCACCAGTGCCGACTATACGCGTCGGACACGAAGCCCCTATGCACCGGGTTGAGAACCAGTAGATACTGAAAGTCTATACGTTCTCTTTCTTCGACTGCCATATTGAGGAGTGTAAGCCATCATTCGTATCTTGTCCCTGCGTCGTCCAGAGTCTAAGGAGGCAAAGGACTCTACTCAGGGGGCATTATGGCAGTCCCTTTGAGTTTCTTGAGCAGCTTGGTCGCTAGTTCGACATCCTCAGAGTTGCTTGAGGCGACCAAAGTGAGGTACTCCTTCGCCAGCCCCAGATCTCCGTCGTACATGCGCATCTGGTACTCCGCCACCTCGATAGCAGACTTGGCGTATTGCAATACTTCCCGTCCTGTAAGTCATGTCGGTACGGTAGAGTTTTCAAGGGCGCAAAAAAGAGCTCTCACCGTTGGCTTGGCTGATCTCGACGACACGCCTATGGTAGGCGATGGCGTTCTCTTCCTCCCCTAGCTCAGCGTGTACCTTGGCAAGCCTCTGATGCACAAAAGTCTCGTGTGGATTAGATGGTATTAGAGCGCGACGAAAACATTCTACTGCTTCGCGGAACCTGAGATTATCTGAACCTTTGTCCAAAAGGCACAGTGAACGAAACGTCTTACCTGCCCAACTCCTCGTAACATTGGGCCGTTGCTTGCCACATCCGCACATCATAAGAGCTGCGAACCACATCAGACCAAATCCCTTAGATAGAGGGGGCGTACTTCAGTGCAGTAGCGTGCTGATAATAGAATAGAGCATAATCGTGCATATTGAGTAGTTCGTATGCTTGACCAAGCCCATACCACGCTCTGTGGTCGTCCCGGTTGATATCTGTCGGATGATTAACTGAGGTGATGCATTCTCATCCTCTTGGCGTCTCTTACCGATCGCCCGGCGGTACATCTCAATGGCAGCGTGTGTGTTCTTCTCTTCAATCTGTTCGTGGCCCATCAAGGTGAACGCTGAAATGTACGTGGGATCCAGCTCTGCCGCCCGGTTGAAGTACATGATGGACTGTTCCTGTTTCGCCTGAAGAGAATAAAAGTTGCCTATGGACAATGTCAGACGCTTGTTCGATCGCATCGACAGGGAGGCGATGTACCCACTAGACAGCAGACTTCAGGTCGATCCTTAGCTAAGAGCAGGTATTCGCGGGACAAGCGCGAAAGCTTGCTGGCCCCGTCATTCACGTGAAGTGCGAATGAATAGATGTCAATATTATCGATGCGCCAAGGATCCTTGGCGAGCATTCTCTCGAATTCGACTGTTGATGCTCCAAGATCTTGGGGGGAAGTTTACTATGTGCAATGATCGAGTCTGGGATAAATACAAACCGTGAGCGTAGTATAAAATGCATCCGCGGAGGGATAGAATCCAAGGATTGTCTGGAAAATAATCGGGACCCAGAAGCTTGGCACACAATGACAGTTCGCGGTCTCCTCCTGCATGGAGATCATTTAGTGTCTTGACGTGGAAGAGCTCCATGAGAGGATGTGTTCTGGCCAAAGGAAAGAGGTTTTGCAGGGAGTACAGCTGGATGTAGCATCAGACCAAGGGATCGGACATTATCAAAAGTCTTTCTCACCTCCTCAACATCGGTGATGCAGCTTGACAAGAGCTCCCAAGCAGCCCAGTTCCATGTGAAACCAGCGATAGACAAGATAGCGCATTCTATCGCCTCTTCTCTGCGACGGAGCAGGGAGAGAAAGAGGCCCTTTCTGGGAACAGTTCGGGGCGATCCGAGAGACAGAGTGTGAGCTTACAGATAGAGAAGCCAGGGATCGGATACATCCTTCACAAGACGAAGAAGTTCGGTGAGCTCTGGCTTGGCTGTCCGAGGTTAAGACGCGTCGCACTGGGCAGGGGGACGCGGAGACTCACATTCACCGGGTTTCGGATTGAGCGACTGAGGAAGACTTGTCAGAGTAGGACTTTGAAAGCAAGGAAGCCGTTACGAGGTATCTGCTGTATATGGACAAGAACTTTGCTTTCGTGCTAATGCAGTGTCTAAGGACCCCCGGAGCGCGCGTGTAGTCCCGGACATCAATACAGTCGCGTGCCATAGACATCTCGTCTTCCTCCAGAATCTGCTGTTTCTGGTCCTGCAGTATGGCTTCCAAGGGCGGCCTCGTGATCGATGCCGCAAGTACCTCCGGGAATGGTGCGACTGGGATGTGGCTGGGGCCAGCAATAGGCGATTCGGGAGGATGGCCGGCATGGTGCGGTCTGGCGGGGGTCGACGTGGAATAGGGCACGCTGTATCGGATGCGCTTGTGCTCGGGTATAGAGAGCAGCAGTTCGGCAGCCCTTGGGTCGTGTGAGTGGCTGCCGGTGCATCAGAGAAGGCCCGCACCACTGGGAGGCCTTGGACAGGCATCTTTCGTCGCATTCCGTGACGGCAGCACGCAAGTCTTCCGCCATCGTCGCGTCGACCATCTGCGACATCGTGGTCAGTGGGAAAGGGTGGCCACGTGGCCTTGTTCGCGTTTCCTCCTGCCTTGATTGCGGCCCTCACGGTAATAAGTTCCCAATGTTTGCATTGCTTGCGCGACATTGACAGCTCTTCCATGCAGCTCATCTGGTCGCGACCGGACCCGACATCAACGGGCCTCTTGACATGACGCTGTTCTCCGTCCTTTGTCTGGTTGCGGCTGTCTGTCTGCTTCGCATCTATTTCATCCTGCCGAGCTACGAGTCGCGTTCTGCACGCAAATCTCCGTTTGGGTCAACAAAGTCTCTTGCTGTCTTTCTGGGCTCAGGCCAGTCACGCACCATCCTCAACATCAACTTCTCACACCCATTCCACAGGCGGCCACACGAGCGAGGCTATACAACTTCTCACCACACTGGATTTTGAGCGATATACGCCGCGCGCATACTTTATCAGTGAAGGAGACCACTTAAGCGCTGGGAAAGCCAAGGAGCTCGAGGCGAAAAAGTCCTTGTGCAACGCACAAGTAAGAACGTCCATCTAGATAGTGAATTGAACTCACACATCGTAGTATAGCATCATTACCCTTCCACGGGCCCGGAGGGTCCACCAGTCGCTACTGGCCACGCCACCCACTGCCCTGCGTTCCTTGCTGGCGTGCATTGGGCTCATCACACTGAAACCCACCTCTTCTCGTATATCCTTCAAGGCGCCTTTTGCAGATCTTCTCATCCTCAATGGGCCGGGGACCTGCCTGGTCATGTGCATTGCGGTATACATCAACAAAGTATGCGTGTTGTCTCTCTTGCCTCCCGGTCCCTGACGCATACCTGCTAGTTCTTCGGTCTACCAGCGCCCAAGATAATCTACGTGGAATCGTTCGCGCGCGTGCGATCTCTTTCTCTCTCAGGGAAGCTTCTGCGTCCACTGGTGGATAGGTATGACTTGTGTTCTCAGACGCCACGTTGGCTCATGTATTTTTCTGTCAAGGTTCGTTGTGCAATGGCCCAATATCTTGGCTGATGGCGGAAGAGGAGATTGTCGAGGTTGGCTTGTATGATATGTCTCTTTGATATTTGTAGTTGTACACTCACACCATGGGATTTTGAATAAATCAGTAATGATAAGTAGATACAAGTCCTGTTACAGCAAGTACGTCGAGGCTAGGTAAGCGAACAAACAGAGGCATGGAGTTTATTTTCTGGTCCAACGATCTTCCCCAGTGTGGCCGCCTCGGCGCGGAGGGCTGGCACTTCGATCGCGTCGCTTGCTGGGCTCCCAACCGCCAGCACCGCCCTCAGTCTTCTGTGGGTGCAGTCTTCTCTCCAGCTTTTGTCCATGTCGTAGACTGGAGACCAACTCTTTGGAAGCGAGACGTAGATGCATGAAGTTACAGAAGCCTCCACGGTTGCATTCACCGTTTTCATTTTGGCGACAACACGCTTCGCGGAAGTCTGTGACGGGAGAGAGCTCGGCGTACAGTGGTCGGCCTGGTGGCATGTCAGTCCGAAGTACGTGCAACGGTGGATGGATACGCACCTGCATACCAGCGGTCGTTCAAATTATCGACAGCCGCTTGAGCCTCGGTTTCCCATTCGAACCGAGCATAGACATTGCCGATGAGATGGTCTCCGACATTATCACATACCTAGAAAGCGAGATGAGCACCGCAAGTTGACTGGATGAGTGGTTGTGGCACGTACGTGAAGCTCTAAGAGGTGGCCAAACTTGGACAACTCGCAATACAGGTCCTCATACACTGCGTCGAACCCTTCCTGCAGTTCCTTCTCGGTGAGCTTGCAGACGGGATCGTGGGCGGGGTTGTGATACACGTTCGGGAGCAGGATGGTCTGGGAGAAAGGGGGACGAATGTGCTTTCGAGAGCATCGGTCTCCGTGACGGCAGGCGCCAATCTAGAGATGCAGTTGAGGACAGAACACCGCGCCAAGAAGGACTTCAACGCACTTTGTAGTAGAACGAGCAGTTGACACGATCCTGTTCTGTTCCAAAGATGTTTGCCTACAAAGAAAACAGTCAAACACTGCAAGCAAAAGCAGGACAGAGCTCACCAAATGCGAGGCCATGATGAGCGTTGAGTAAAAGGACCAGACTACGCTGACTAAGAAATCAGGAGCCGCTTTCGGGAACTCTCCACGTGATTGCATGAGTCGCGATGTCACGAGCCACAAGAACTCCCTTTTCACGTCTTTATTTGCTACCATGACCTCCAGCGTCCCATCGTCGTCTTCTGTGGTCTCGAGGTGCTCTGTTGCACTGACTATGTCCACGCCAGAATTGTCGCCTTTTCTCGACGTGGCCAATACGGACAGTGACCTTGAGGTAACTACAACAATCCACCCTTCGTGCTACCTTTCCCATAATGAGTTTGACCCCCCTTAGGAACCCATCGAGCTCGACGCCAAGGTAGATCTCTCATTTGACGCGTCTTTATACGTCTCACCCGCGCCAGATCGAAGCGAAATACATGCGGCTGAACCAGGTCCTGGAGAAGTCGCGACTTTACGCTGATCTCATGTTTGAGAACCTCAAAATTACCCGCGCGAAACACGCGAAGACAAACACCGAGCGACCGAAAGCCTCTAAGTTGGGCACGCGTAAAGGCAAGGGCAAGGGCAAGAAAAGGGCCCTCGATTCCAGCGACGACGAGGACGACTGCGAATCTTCGAAGAAGAAAAGACAACTCAACGGCAGGGAAGCTACTTCCGCAGACGGCGACCGTGCAGAGGTCGTAGAGACGTTTCCCCAGCCTACCCTTGTCACTGGAGCCACGCTAAAGGACTACCAACTCGAAGGTCTGCAATGGATGGTATCCTTACATCAGAACGGGATATCAGGAATTCTAGGCAAGTGAAGCTTCTCATAGCGGCTGTATGAGTCTCATGCTGCTCTCCCAGCCGATGAAATGGGTTTAGGAAAGGTTCGAATAACCTTTCGAAGTGATGCAACATACTTACTTTGAGGACAGACATTGCAAACCATATCCTTCAGTGCCTATCTTCGTCAAAGCAACTACGCAAAGGCCTTTTTGGTCGTCTGCCCACTGAGTGTCCTCCACAATTGGGTTGAGGAGTACCACAAGTTTGCGCCTGACGTGGGTGCAGATCTGGTCATTACGAGATTCAAAATTCTTACCCGACTTTTTTTCAGATACCTGTATGCATGTATCACGGTACTCCAGACGAACGGGCCGACCTTCGACGGACTGTATTGTCCAGCATTCCTCGCTTCAAACAAGCCAACTCGAAGGAAGCGGCTGCCCCTGCCAAGGCTGTTACAAAGCGTAAGGCAAGAGGTCGAGCGTCGGGTCGGAGGACGAAATCCTCCGCGCCGAAGAAAGACCAGTCACCTCACGGTGGCGACACAGAGACTTCTCCGCCGGACTCCGAGCAAATTGAGAAGGAAGACGAAGAGCCTCCTACTTTCCCCATCGTGGTCACTACGTTCGAAATGATTATGAAGGACCGGGTTCACTTGGCTACCTACGATTGGGGATACATCGTTGTCGATGAAGGACACCGCCTCAAGAACCTTGATAGCAAACTCATGCGTGAAATCAAAAAGTACAATAACGCGAGCCGTATGATTTTGACAGGAACTCCACTGCATGTAGGTGCAATCCCATTCTTTCCGATACGTGTCTTCTCACTAGGCTCTCATCAGAACAACCTGTCAGAGCTATGGGCTCTCTTAAACTTCGTGCTCCCCGAAATCTTTACAGACGTAGAACAATTCGAAGAATGGTGCGATCTCATTCCACTTTCGCCCATTTGTCTTGTCTTGTCTCACCGGGGCGCTCCATAGGTTCAGCCTACCTACAATGAAGGGCACCATCGGATCTAAACGCACTACCGACATCATCGATACTTTGCATGCTATCCTCAAGCCGTTCCTGTTACGTCGTCTCAAAGTGGACGTAGAGACCAGTCTCCCTCCGAAGAAGGAATATGTTCTTTATGCCCCACTTAGCGTATCGCAACGCGACACTTATGATAAAGTCCTCGACGGAAGCTTGCGTACCTATTTGATGAGCAAACGGGGCTATACGGCCACTGCACCGGTCAAGACAAAGGTCGATGTCGATGCCAAGAGGACACTCAGGAGCCAGAAAGGCAGCAAGCCAACCTACGTACTCGATAGCGATGACGACGAGTACTTCGACATGCTTGAGAATGGGACTATTGATGACCAAGGCAGGAGGGTACCACAAAAGTCAGAAGACTTGGAGATGTTGGGCCAAGATCATCAACGCCAAGTCGCTAGTAAGTGCCTTTGTCCTGATAATTGACCATTTGTGCTCATGTTCTATCATCTCCAGCGAAACAGGTTAACAACATGAAGCTTCAAAACACTGTCATGCAATTACGGAAAGTATGCTCGCATCCTTATCTGTTCGATTGGCCATTGGACTCGCGGACTCACGAGCCCATTTTGGACGAGAGGATCGTTTCTACCAGTGGGAAGATGATGATTTTGCAGAGATTACTCGACGAGCTCTTTCGGAGAAAGCACAAAGTATTACTCTTCAGTCAGTTCACTTCGATGCTCGACATCATTGACGTAAGTATTGAACAAGTCAAGTCCAATAGACCCGTCCGTGCTGATCGATTCTCCGTTCTCAGGATTGGGCTCGCGAGTTGAAGGGCTGGCAAATATGTCGCATAGACGGGTCGACCCCGCCGCTCGTCAGGAAATCGGAAATGGATAGGTTCCAGACTGGGGGCTCGTCGCCTCATGCTCCGTGTTTGTTCCTTCTGAGCACGCGTGCAGGAGGCTTGGGAATCAACCTAGTCGCCGCGGATACAGTTATTTTCTATGATCAGGATTGGGTGAGTCGGACATTTCTCCAGAGCTGACAATCAAACGTCTAACAGAATGCAGAATCCCCAAATGGACGCTCAAGCCCAAGATCGAGCGCACCGTATTGGACAGAAGAAACCTGTGCTGATTTTCCGCATTGTCAGTGCACACACCATTGAGACGAAGATCATGGAGAAAGCTAGCGAGAAGAAGAAACTTGAGGCTCTTGTCATCGCTAAGGGTAGGTCGGGATTACGGCCTCAAGACGTGGTATCTCGCGTGCTGATGTTTCCCTCCAGGCAAGTTCAAGGCCCCCATCGCGTCTGGTCGACAGGCGAAGGCAGAAACTATGGCTGAGATGGCAAATTCGCTACTACGCCTCGAAGACGAAAAGATCGAGGTTATACCAGAAACTGGAAGCGGCGCTGCAAACATCATCAGTGATCATGATTTGGAGGCCCTTTTGGATCGTAGCCCAGACGTATTCACGGGTAGAACGAAAGGTTGGACATCAACCGGACACGGGAACGACTCCGGTACCAAGAAGACTGCCTTTGCTGTCTACGAGGCTCCGGAGAATGAGACGACGGGCGTGTTGGCTGATCTGTTGGGTGGATTGGACGATTGATTTCGATCAGAGTAATTATGGTATTTCCTTGCTGTCGTCGCGCTCGAGCAAATTATCTAGATCTCAATGTAAGTGTACCACTGCCTATTAGATAGCCATATAATTATAAATCTACCGTCAAAACTTGGATCGTGTATTGCAGTGGTGAGTAGCTCCATATGGTAAGCTGGGCTCCTGGTAAGTCAGATCGACAATATTAATGCGGACCAGCTAGCAGCTTTCGGTGCTTTGAAGTGAACCACCATCTCGGGCTTGAGACCTGCATAGATCCTCGGAGAAATTGACTGACTTCTCTCATGATAGCGACATGTGCGAGGCAATGCTGCCGGTCCTCATTCAATCTTCATGGTCCCTGGAGGACTCGTAGTAGCGATGTGGGACTCAGCAGCCAAGTTCAGACTGGGGGCTCTTCTCAAGGCAGTTTGTAAAGTGCGTCGGTATTCGGTCTAGCCTTGCATCCGACTCGTAACGGTACTCATCGGCCTGCGCGATGTTGCCAGCGGCCGCTGTCGATCAGTGATTCAGAATCAAAGATAGTACCTCGCGCCTTGAAGGAGCTTGCGAACTCACAATCACAGTCTGCCTGCCTGCTAGACAGACGAAGGGAAATCCTCTCACAGTGTATGAGTATGATTCTGACGGGCTCTATCAGCTGTGAGATCTTAATCTCTGACCACAACTTATTCAATCAACGCCGCCGCGGCGCGTCGTTCAGGCGTCAGATCCGGCTAGATACCCACCTCACATTTTGTACACAGATTGTAGTAGCTCAAGTTAATCGCATGGTATATGTTTGTTTAGATTTTTGGAGGACTGCAAAGACACTGCAGCTGAATGGGAATGTTTAGAGAAGTCTTTTGCCATAGTATCTAACTTAGTACCCGCTTGTCGAAGGATCTCGAGAGAATGCACGATCCGTTGACTTGGGCTACCTGACGCTCCCGTCAACAGCCCATCAGGCTTGGCGTTTCTTAGCGCCATTCGCTGGGGACTGGGACTTCCGCGTGGCTCAACCGGCGTGGCTTGCACATTTCTATCACCCCCCAAGCAGAGTGTATACCTACTCTTCAGAGTCAGCATGTCCGAGTCTTGCGTTTGACAAGATCCCGAATCTATACTCTTTGGCTGATCCTATTGGCGCAGTGGCGACGTGGCGTTGTCAAGGCTCACGCCTATTCCCGGACTTCCACTGAAAGCTTTAGTATGTATTTTTGTGCATGCTTGCACCAGGATGCTCAAGCAATCCCAGCGGTGTCTGTCAATGTCTGGTCGAGTAGGACTCCGACTCTTGTTTGTCAAGATTGTAGGAAGACGTATAATATGTAAGTTTGGAGCTGTTACAAAGGACACGAGGGAAAACAAAGTTGCTAAGTACGTACTTCGAGAAGTCGTCGAGGGAAAGGAAAATGGTGCATGATATGATCAGTCGTTCATACCCAGATGATCAAGATGTGTGTCGGAAGCCAATCCCAATGTCAAAGCTCATTTGCTTGGCTCCCAATTCATCATGGTATCGTTAATCGTAAAAGAGTCGGGGACATATCCGTTCCAATATCCCGTGCTCTGTGGAACCAGAGGCATAATCGTCGCTTGGTCACTTGGGTGTCCACCAATCTGATTATAAACGCTAGAATGAACATGACGTCCCGACATGGGATGAGGTGGGGAGATAATGTTGCCAAGCGATGTCCTTGACAGGTGTCATGAATGCTCAATTTGATACAAGGACAAGCAACCTACGAGGCGTATGTGTCAAGCTCGTTCACCTTTTCCTGAAGGAGGCAATTGATACCACCGTGGTGACTGGGAGATCTTGCCAGGGTATCGGCAGCTTTACGCAGTCTCACCGATAGCTCCAGCAATGCAACATAGCTGGACGACTCTTGAAGGCATCCGCAGTGGTTGTTGTAATCATTCGGGATCGAGATATCCCCCACAAGGTCAGGGTATTTTTGGAATATGGAGGCTAGGTCTAGATCCTGGAGTTCGTCGAGGGATAACGCTCCCGTTGCGTGAATATAGTCATTATCCGTAGGAGTCAGAAGAGGTGACGGCGTGCTGTTGGAGGATGCACTGAAGTATGGTGAGTGGGAAGATGAACCTCGTCTTCCAGAAGAATGTGGGTGTGTATCGACGCTGGGTGGACACAGCGAGGAAGCTCTAGTCTTTCCTCGTTGGTGTAGTGTCGCGGACGTCAAGCTTTGCGGTGACGACGGCCCAGCTTGCTCGGGAGGGGGAGAACACGATCTCGCTGTCTGTGACCATTTCGGGTGTGGTTTATTTTTCAGCTGTGGAGGCTTCAGTGTCAACAAGAACATCCGTAAATGGGCAACGAACTTCGCGAATGACGCCTTCCAGCTCTGCCACACGCTTGAGCAGTCGAGCGCTTTCATCGTGTGCATCTGACCGCTGGGACGGGTCATCGACTTCATAAACACAGAGACCCGTCTGTAGGTTCTAATCAGTGACGCATCGGTGGCTCATACGAGCAACTCACCAGTCCAAGTTGGGTGCATCGGGCGCAGGCGGGCCGCTTTCTGTCGCACTACATGCACGGTCCCGGATGAGCATTGACAGCTCATTAGACAACAAATGTATGGCATACCATACGTTTGGAGGTATGACAGTTCAAACATGATTGCGTCGTCCGGTTGCGCCGCCTAGTAGCAGGTCAGCGTCGGTGCTCGTGATGGGTCGCGCCCAAAGGCCAAGGTATACCTTTTACGGTGATCAACTTCGGACTCCGACTTGGCGTGCTCTAGCTCTTCAGCAGTGGTGGCAGTCCTCTTCTTACGCGGTAGGTTTTGCAATGACATAGTTCGCGACAGGTGGGAAGGCTACGCTAGAAGTGAAGGCTACCGTCTCGAGAACCAGTATTTATGCAGTTCGGCTCCCTGAGTCCAAAGGGGACCGGAGGTTTAACTAACAAACAAACGCCAAGATGAGCTACCGGTAAAGCGAGCAGGCAGCTTTACCTGTGTATCGGGATGAATAAGATCTGAAGAACGGTCCGATAGATTGATTCGTGAGAAGGTACATACGACACAGGTTGCCTGGATGATCGGGGACAAGGTCTTGAACACCAAAACACGATTGGCATGAGTTTGGCATGCTATGTATCGGCGGGACAAGGGGATAGCCGGAGCTTGGGGCTATCTGGTGACGAGAGACCACGTATTGCCGAGCCGCGTATACCAGCCGTTCAAAGACTCTCCTGCGTCTCAATAACGGCACCCTGCAGCTGTACCGAGATAGTCGTGACGGCTATTACAGTGTCCTGTTCGGAACGGATGCTCTAGTACCGATTCTCGTCAACTCTTGAGGGCAAACGCCCTAGCTCCAATGTCAAACTGATTGAAATTGAGGGGCCATACCTTAACCTTCTCCAGGCTGCATCAAGGCACTGTTGTGATTACCGCACCAGTGGAAATGCCAAGGGAAAGACGGGGCCAGCTCTGACAGCTCACGGGAGCACCTCAATAAGAAACTTGCCCTTCCCAACACCGGCACTGGGCCTTGGTCATCGGAAGGTGCTGCCCAGGATCCCTCGACGACGTCAGTCAAAAACTAATAGAGGTTTATGTCCGAGTGGCAGACGCCAATCTGTTGAAGCAAGCTACAGAGTTTGTGAAAGCTGCTCAAGCTGTGCAGCTTGAGCGCTCCAGTTGAGGAGCATACAATGCCGCCTCCGAGACTCTACGCTTGCCTTGGCAATGTGGCGCGTCTGTGAGCAAATGCTGGCGTAGAGTCTCTGTACTTGAAGTAGACTCTAGAAAAAGTCTACAATTCGTCGTATTTCCCCAGATGTAGGATAAACGTAGATTGAGATGATTCGCTGTGGGCGTCGATGGGTGTTTGATCGACTAAAAATAACTTCCAGACTGATCGCGGAACTTTTACAGTGTTGGGTGCTGTCACTCTTGGGCGTGCATTTCTTGAATGGAAATACTCACTTCAGGCTGGATGAAATGTCCAATCAATCGTCATATATATGCTCACGTACTGAAGGTGTACGAGACACTGAAGCGATTCTGCTGTTGCAATCTACCCCAACGAGTTTATGTTATTCGGGCGACTGGAAGGGCTGGAACGTTGTTATTGGGCATTGATGAGGAAGAGTGGATGGAAGACAGACAGAACCTCGCAAGTGAGATCCGGAAAACTACAAGGACGGAGACTGACGCCGCAATTGTTAAGCTTCCAAACTCTCCGTTACATCATCATATTTTAACGGCTTTGCCTGGTTCAACCCTTTGCAGGCGAGCTAGATTCAATACTCGAGACACAGCAATTGCATACGAGTTCATGTTACCTGCCATGGAAAAATAAATTTGGATGGCGAAGAGACTCGGGCGCGATTGTAGGACAGACGAAAAAATCCCGCGAACGGAAATTCGGGAACTACAAGGCCGGAGACTGACACCTCGACTGGTTGACCTTGCATACTTGCCAGAAGTAAGAGGTGAGCAACCTATAAATTATTGCAGCGTTTAGATTTGGGCTCTGACCGACCAATACGATCGACTCTCGCTGCCCGCGACCGCTGCATTCGTGTCTTGTTGGCTCGATGTTGCTCGGGGTAGTTGGCAAGTTGAAGAGGGGCAAAGACATGACCTAAATGCTCCGTTTTTGTCGCTTGGATTACTGTCCGGCCTCAAGGACATTGCAGAGCTAACACCTATATTGCCGTGTGATTCCACGTCACCTCCAGTTCGCCTCAGCTCGGTACTGCCTGGAACAGGCATAGAAGGACATACCCCAAATGCTATGTCTTCGTCTTCGTTTCTGGTGCTTGACGTACATGTCCGATTGTGTGGACATGGCAGAGGTGACACCTATACACTTCCTGCCTGCCTTCCCTTGCCTTCCTATATTGCCGTGTGATCTCCAGACACACCATGTCCAGTTTGCGTGCAGATAACTTGTCAGGTAGTTATTTTTACCGCTTTGCCTGGATCTCGTTGACGTAGCGGGCTAGACTCAAGGGAGAAGTGAGTGGATGTAGTTGATTCGCTCTCTCGTTCATTGAGACACGTCTCGATAGGTATAGGGCCGTGATGTTGGCAATACCTGTCAGTCAGAAGATGCACCAGGACAGCGAGGGTTTGGGCAAGACAAGAGTCTTCGTTCATGGTGCCCTTGATCATGAATTCGACAGCAATCCCATCTGGTTAAAGTTTGATGAACGAAGAGGAGAAGTGTGGCGATTGTCGTCATTTCCAGCTGTCGATTCTTCGTTACAAAAATCAAATCGGGGCCATATCAGGTATACGGGTTGACAAACGTTGAACGCTCCTTGGACATCCTGTATATTGCTTATCATTTCAAGAGAATGCACTGCTCCACGCCTGATGACTTGCTGAATGCGACTCGTTGACACGTCGCCGGGTTGTCGCCTCAGTAACCTCCCAAGGACCTCGGAGCTCGCCGTACCTAGGAGAAATCCCGAGAACATATTTTACGACCGCATTGTGACCAGCGCTGGGGGTCATCTCTGACTGGGCAGACCAGGCAAGGCACAACTCAAAACCAATAGAACATCATCATAGCCAAGCGGGGGCAGTTCTTCACCTCGGACAAAGCCTCGCAGAAATTACTAGAAGTGGAGAACAAGATCATCAACAATGATTGATCAGCGCCTCCAGTCAATACACTTTTGCTTGGATGCGCGACCCACGGCAACACCTAGTAATCAGCTTTCATAAGGATAGCAAGTTCACTCACAATTGCTCGCATCTGCAGACATCAGAATGCGTGTCCGAAGCGGTATCCAAGATTGGATTCTGAGCGACTTCCGGAAGATACGTACACACGCCGTAAGGTAGACATGAGAGGTTGTACGGTGCTGACAGTCAGTCTATTGCTTGCGCATAGGTTCTTTCTTTTCGAAGGAGAATGAGAATGATACAAATGATGATGTTTCTTTAGTAAGTCAATCCACTGCTCAGCGTGCCGAGGAAGGTGATCCACCACGCGCGATACAAGGCAGACCAGCCTTCTTCGTCGAGGATGCGCTTTGCGCAATCCACGAAGCCCACGTAGGGGTCCTCTTCACTTCGGAGTCTGGGAAAGACGGTGAATACGGTGTACCTGTTGCATAGACGGGCCAACTCACCCTATAACGTCCTCTTCAGCACCTGCAAATTCGCCGACTTCTTCCGCATCCCCTTCGACTTCTTGAGATACAGAGTTGTATTCAGAAGAAGCGTGGTTGCGTTGAATAGCGAGTTTGGTCGCTATCACTTCGAGCGGCGTAAGAGCGGCTGTGAAGAGGGCGACAGTGATAAAGTACATGACGATTCTGAATGTCGATATTTCAGGGAAGGACGAAGTCGACTCCGAGGGTGTTGGAAGAAGAAGACGTCTCAAGGGAGCCAATCCCAGGACTACCAGGGCAACATGCAGAACTTCCGCGGCAAGAAGGCCGGGAGTGAGATATATAATCCAGGGCTTGCGGCGCTCCGTAGGAGTGAGGAGGACGCGCAGAGACTTGACGGGGTTCAAATAGGGAAGTCTGTGAGGCGTTGTGATCGCACTGCAGTGTTGTGTGAGACACGGGTGATGCCGTAGAGAATGGAGATTGTTACCCACCGGTAGGTGATGATAGCGGTTGGCAGCGCGAGGAGCATCATTCCAACGCTGTAGATTAACGTGCCAAGGATTCCGGCTTGTGGTGCATGGTAGGTACCATGACGAGGCCTCTCAGTATCCATAAAGAACAGAACCATGAGGGTGACAATAAAGGTGCTTAGGAAAGTGGGCACTATGGATGCGATGAGCATGTGCATGAGCTGGCATGGTAGAAATAGAGTAGACCCACTCAGCCCCTTGTACAAACCCGCCCAACCCTAAGAAGCGACAGATAAGTAAACAGGTAGGGTTAGCTAATTCATGTGTTCTGACCTCGATCTGGTAGACCCGCTTGAACATGGCAAAGTAGGATTTGACGACAGGACCTAAGCAGCTTCAATTAAGCCAGTACCAGAGCAGTAGCGGTCGACTGACCGGTATGCGGCTCAGCGCCTCCTTCGGCGTCCAATTGTAGGCCCTTTGGATTGTAGTTGGCTCGGAAGCGGACGAGGACGCCCGTCAAGGGAACGATGATGGCGAGTGTCAAGCATATCGACACAACGAGTAGGATAAGATCGAAAAGACCCAACATTGTGGGAGGAGGCAAGAAGAGTCGGGCACAGCACACCGCAAAGCGCAGCTGTCAGTCTTACGCAGGTGTAACGGCGACGCATCATCTTTCTGTGAGATGCCGTCTGTCGGCCGAGCACGTGGCGCAATTGCACGTGATAATTCCCAAGCCGGCGCAGTGCAGCGCCACAGTAGACCGTAAGGAGCCATTGCGGCTTGTTTTGACCAGCACTGCTCAGCTGCCGCTAGATAGGATATCTGAACAACATATAAACAGGCTGGGAGGCTGCATGCAGTAGGCCCTATAAGGTGTGGCGCTGAGCGGCACTATTCGGCAAGTAGACTCGGACTTCGGCCCGCTTGCCGACATGAAAACCAGCAAAGACCCGGGTCCAGACCCCTGATTCTTTCTTCCTTCTTCCATCATGCTGCCAACACGTTTTCTGAATGTCGCGTTGAGCGCCTCTTCCGCTCATCTCTATACCTGAAAGTCTTCATCATCTGCTCTACTGGTTTTCTGTGGCTCAATCTCTCCCTTCTTCTCATGTGGCGACGACGATTTCCTGACTCCAGTCGCGAGCAACTCTCACTGCCACAAAATTACACCTTGAATTTCATGCAATTTATTGTCGATTTTCTGAGCCGGTCAAATCGTCTGCCACAACTGGTGTGTCGCACCATCTACGGAGTGCAACTGAGGTATTCCATGGTCTCTCGGTCTTGAATATAACCGTGGAACATGCAACCTCGCCGTGCAGACAAAGCTCGTCTGTTTCTTCCAGCATTTTAGCTCTCCCAGCTCTTCACGGTAGATTCGCGCTAAGACTCCAGTGTCTGCGTTTTCGCTGAAGTCCCACAACTCTTCACGCGTATCGAGCTTGTGCCCAGGAATCACTGCCAGATCAGTATATCTGGATGTCTTCCAGATTTCAAAGCATTATTTCCGGTTTGAGCATTTGCATTCTACGGGCAGTGTCGTTTGGTGCGTGCATGCTACCGCCGTCAGTCGCTGTAGCTGAGCGCTGTCTGACTCTAGGTCTTCATACAAAGTCCTTGGACCCTTTCGCGTGTCGTCGTCGTCCGCTTGTTATGCTATCAGAAAGTCGTGTGTTCTTTGTGTGGCGACCTTTGCTTCCATGATAGTAACGGCTTGTGATCCACGTTGGTCGGTGGCCGACACTCTTCCGACCTTGCCGACTCCAGCTACACCTCCGAGTCTTCGTATCGCTATTCGCTGGTCCAGCTACTAGGCGTGCAGCGGGGTGTTGCCGCCTGCTTCTTGTATCAACCACTACTCATGTTTGCTGTCGGCTCTGGTCCCTTTGTCCCTCGTCGTCCGTGTCTTATGTATAGTGTACATTGCTGCATGTATTCGATAGCTTCAAATACACACATTGCCACTGTTTTTTCTTCAGTGTGATCCTTATTGCCTGTGTGCCGTTTAGAGTTCACGCCTCTTGTTGTATGACCACCAGCAGCGATTCGCTCTGACCAGGGGCAGCCTTGTATCCTCAACAGCTCTATTTCATCTATATCCATTATCTTGTTTCTAATCAAAGGACGCAGACGACGATGTCCTCTGTGATGGACACAAAGGCCAAGGTGCGTGCTCGTCGTCGCCGCTAAGCGCTGTGGCACTGAGGCGACTTTTTCTCTTGCTAGAGAGAGGCCGCTCTCCAAACGCTCAGAACCAACAGGAAGCCGCCTGTACAGCCCAATCACGTCCGTGGATCGTCTTCGCTGTCCGCTGCAGCCTCTGCGCCGTCGTCGTCGTCGTTGCCGCCAGTCCAGTCGCGCGATGGCACGGTGTCGTCGCGCTTCTTCGCCCCATCGACTCCCTCGGCCCAAGGCACGATCCTGGTGCCCAACTCGAGTCCTCTCGCACCTTCAAGCGGCTCATACCAGCCATATCGACCAGGCCACGGCAATGACGTGGCACCTGGCCCCAATCCACTGGGCGGGATGTGGTCGTATGTCCCCAAGCCGAGCGCGACCGACTCCCTCCTCACTCCGACCGGCTTCACCACCTCCAGCAACCCAGCGTCGTCGTCGTCGCTGCGCCGGGCACGTGAGGACAGCGACGGACACGCGAACGGCGCCCCGCCTCGAAAGCGACTCGCCACATCCGACACCCACCCATCATCAATTCACCACCCCGTGTCCCCAGGCGTCCAACGCGCTGGCCACCGCCGCCGAGCTATTCCGTCTCGCGACTCCGAGTCCGACGACTCTCTCCCGGAAAACCCCACCGCCGACATCGCCGCGCGGTCGCGCCTCGTTCGAGCCAATCCCGCCACAGCTTCAGGGTCTGATCCGTTCGCAGATAGCGCATTTACGAAATTAAAGGTGACCATGCCGCTCGAGCCTCTCGACCGCATAAAGGCGGCGTGGCTACAGGCGGGCGGTGACTTCAGCAAGGCATCTGTCATGCTGTCTGATCCTCAGTGGACACCGAAGGTGCAGAAGCCGGCCTCGAACGCGTCGACGAACGGGCATGTTGCTTCGCCGGTCAAAATTGTTGGACGTGTCGACGGGTACGACGAGGCTACTCGGGCTCAGCGGGAGGCTCAGAGAGAGAAGGGAAAGGCGTCTGCGATCTGGCAACACCAGGTCAAACCGACCGCCACACCCATTTCAAAGACGCCTGCAAAACCACCGCCCCCAGAAACGCCTATGTCTGAGCAGCCTTTGAGGCGCAAGCGTGTCAAGAAGCTTGTCATTGACTCAGACTCTGAGGCGGAGTACTCTGACAGCGACAATGAGCGTCAACGGAAAAAACGGCGGGGGTCTGACGTGGATGAAGACGACGACGAGGCAAGAACGCTCGCCTTCTTCAACACCAAGTCTGCCGAATCGTTACAAGAGCTCACTGGTCCGTCCTTCAATCTTCCATTCGGCTACATATATTGATGCCATATGTGAAGGTTGTACACCCGATCAGGCAAAAGCTATCCTTGAATTGCGACCGTTCGATGATGTCGACGATCTCAACACGAAGCTTGGACAAGGCCGCAAAAAAATCGGTCCTGCGGGCATCAGTCCTCGAGTTTTCGAGGATGCTACTGCGATTATTCAGGGTTATGGCGCTGTAGACCGCGTCTTGGAACAGTGTGAAGAGATTGGATCCGATCTGCGCTCGATTATAGCCTCCTGGACAACGCCTTCGTCATCAGGGAAAGGCAAGGAGAAAGAGGATGCAGTCATCAACGGAGATGGCGCCCTCAACTTGACATCGATTGCGCCTCTCAAGGATCAACGGTCGAAGGATTACCTCGTCACGCAACCATCCCTTATAGCGAAAGGTATTCAGCTCAAGGATTACCAACTTCTGGGCGTGAATTGGCTTCGACTGCTCTACAACAAGCGGCTCAGTTGTATACTGGCTGACGAGATGGGTAAGGGCATCTTGTGTCCTAGTTGACCTCTTCTCACCTTACATCGTGCAGGGCTCGGCAAGACTATTCAGGTCATCAGCTTCTTTGCGTACCTCAAAGAGAAGAAGAGGAATGGTCCCCATCTCGTTGTTGTACCGTATGTCCTCCCTCCTTCCAAGCTGAGCCAGGATCTAAATTCTAACTAGTTCATCCACGTTGGAGAACTGGGTGCGGGAATTTGAACGATTCGCGCCCTCGATTAATGTCAAGACGTACTATGGAAGTAAAGATGACCGATCCTACTTGCGACATCACCTCTTGGAAACTGTACCGAACAAGGCTAGTGATGAAGGATGGAACGTTCTTATTACGACGTACAACCTGGCGCAAGGGGACGGCGACCGCAAGTTCTTCAGAAAGATATCTTGGGAGGTAGGCTTGCCCGTGCGCCATAGAGTACATCCGTTCACCTCACCCTAGTCCTGCGTTTTCGACGAGGGACACGTTCTGAAGAACTTCCAATCTCAACGATATCAGTCTTTACTGAAGGTTGAGTCGAAGTGGCGGCTTCTCTTAACAGGAACCCCACTACAGAACAACCTCCAGGAACTCGTCGTACGTCAGATGCTTTTCTTGAGGACGCTTCGTTGACGCGTTACTCATCGACCTAGTCCCTGATGAACTTCATCCTACCGGACCACTTCTCGGAATCCATGCCCGAATTGCGCGCCATCTTCAAGGCCAAGGGTGATTCGAAAGTGACTCTGCTTGCCCAAGAGCGTGTCTCGCGAGCAAAAAAGATGATGACACCTTTCGTACTGCGGCGTCGTAAGGATCAGGTGCGCGCTAAACCCTCGCCTGATCCATCCCGCCGCGTGGCGCTCTAATACGACTTGCGTTTAGGTGCTAACGGACTTGCCCAAAAAGACCGAGCGCCTCGAATGGTGCGAGATGACATCGTTGCAAAAGTCTATATACCGCGATACGATGAAACGTTCGAGGAAGACTATCGCTACAGTTGAGGATGAGGCTAAGAACGCCGTGGTGAAGACTAGGGGCAAGAAGCCGAAGGCCAAGACCAACCAGTATTCGGAGAACACGACGAATGTGCTAATGGACCTGCGGAAGGCGGCGTCGCATCCGATGCTTTTCAGGAATCTCTTCACGGACGTTGTTCTCTCGGGCATTACGAAGCAGTTGATGAAGGAGCCCGACTTCCAGAAGCGTGGCGCATTGTCCGACCTTGTCAAGGAGGATATGACTGTTATGACTGATGCCGAACTGCAGCTTTTCTGCGGGACCTATAAGGTATTTGGTCTGTTGCAGCTCTGTATGCTTGTCGTCTGACTTTGGTTGTAGTCCACACGAAAATATCTGCAAGACGAGGAATGTTACTTGAACTCGGGCAAAGTTCAGACTCTACTGCGACTGCTGAAAATCTACATGGGGGAGGACAGGAAGGTCTTGATCTTTTCACAGGTATTTCTTTGTCCTTGGTCAACTTTGACAAGCTGATTTTGACGTTCTTTAGTTTACTCAGATTCTCGATATCCTACAAGCCATACTAAAGAAGAGGGATATTCGCTACCTTCTTCTTACTGGCTCGACAGCCGTCGACGTCCGCCAATCCCTCGTCGACGAGTTTACCGAAGACGAGGACATACCCGTATTTCTACTATCCACCAAAGCCGGGGGTAAGCCTCATATTCAAGCTTCTTTGCGGTTCCTAACTTGACAATCTAAATTACAGGTATGGGCATCAACCTAACGGCCGCGTCTGTTGTCATAATGTATGGTCCATCACAGTCCTCCTGCATCCCTTGCTAAACGACGCCTTTCTCTAGGTTCGACCAAGATTTCAACCCCCATAATGACCGCCAAGCGCAGGACCGTGCCTATCGCATAGGCCAGAAACGCGACGTAGACGTGGTGAAACTCATATCCCGTGGTACGATAGAGGAGGACATGCTGAGGCTGGGCGAGACGAAGCTGGCCTTGGACGAAGCCGTGGCTGGAGAAGAGGGAGACGATGCGCCTGAGCAGGAGATGAAGACGTCCCTGATGAGCTCTCTTCGACAGCAGTTCGAAAAGGAGGGATCTGAGGACCCTGTAGATTAGAATACGGGGGGACGAGCATTTGTATCGATGTTTTGTTGGCTTTGTGTATTTCTAGTAGATCGATAATATCGCTGTTGTCCTATGGGAAGACGGAGAGGCCTCTGACGAGGCGGTCGACACTCGCGCGAAAGTATTCGTTGTCGATACCGTATTCTTTGGAGTCCATGTTGACGAGGGGATTGCGGGTCACGTATTCGAGGAAGGGACCGATGTAGATCTGGCGCAAAACCTGACGCAGGGAATCGGCGTTGGGGTCACTGAGGAGAACGAACTTGTATCCTGATATTGTTTCGAAGAGATGGAGTTTGTACGCTGACGTGCGGTAGCCGACGAAGGATTCGTCTCTGCAGGCAATTCAGCGACGCGTCAATATAGACAGGCAATGAGGCGAACCTTCCGGATAGCTTCTTGACCATATTTCGGAGAGACAGAATGACACCGTAGACAAGCTTGGCCTCTTCGTCAAAGGACAGACCCGTGCTTGTCAACGGCTTGTCGGACACGGTGATTGGCGTCTGCAGTAACGGGGATGGTTGGTGCTGGTGGATGTCGTTGACGGCGATGACGACGCCAGAGTTGGACGACAGTGTGTTTCTTGGACTCCCTGATCCCGCAAGGTTGAGTCCAGTCGCGGCTGATCGAGCGGATACAGCCTGGCAGACGGCGGGAAGGAGGCCGCCTTCCGCCGCAGGCTTTGGACGGCGAGTGCGCTGCCAGTCCTGGTAATAGACGCAGGTACAATGCCTAGCAGATGTTGAGCGAGAGGCCTGCAGCATTGCAGGCGACTGACCGGTCGTAGATATACAGACTGTGAATCGTCATGACCGTCAATAAGAAAGCTGATACGCGTTACTTCTCCGAGCTCCCTTTGCCTCTTACGATCATCCCAAAACATCTCGCTGGCCTCCAAACTGATTTGTCTTCGTCTTGTTATCGATGCTGATTCTTGCTTTCTGGCCTTGCTGCGACTTGTACTCACCGGTCTCCGTTCCTGCCAGTTCTGCTGCTGTTGGTGCCTACAACGATTCATGTCTCGAGTCATCTCTCCATCCGCAGCCGTACAAACCTTTACCGCTAGTGCTCGTTCAAAGCTCGTAGTGGCCGCAGCAGCGCCTTGAAGGTGTGTACATGTGCTCATCACGGCGCGTCCTGACTGCGCGCACTCTCAATCTCAGGCTACTCTGAGTCTATTGCCTATCATGGTCAACAATTGAATCAGGGCATGCTGAATAATGACCTTGGAGCATGTCTAGATTACTAATTTGCGCCTCTCACAGTCAGTACATGGACACATATTCCGAGTACCTGGGAACTGCGCCTCGACTGCGTCTTACTGGCTTGAACGTGTATAAGAGACATCTTGCACGACCGTATCAACACTCAACAATCTTGAGCATCGACAAGCATCGCAAAGCCGCATCTTCCTACTGCTTAAGACACAATGTCTACCTCACAATCCAACGAATCCACCACCTCCGTCTCGTCCACATCATCGGAGTCAACCTTGAGGGCATCGACCCCCACTCCCTCTCTCCAATCCAAAGACTGCGCGGCCGCGTCTGCGAATGCCCAGTCTACACACGGGCTAGCTGGCAAAGCGCCCGCACCTTCATCCACTCCATCTTCCTCCAAGAAGACCGCCACACCCAAGGCCAAGCACCAGCTTTCACGCGAAGAGCAGGCACTCGCTGCTCTTCAGTCCAAGTACGGACTCGGGGGATCACCTTCCATCCAGCAGAAGCATTCGGAGATGTAGGATTTGGAGAAGGGCTGGATCGTGAGGTGGCAGAGGAAGTTGCCCAATGCCCCCTGGTTGGCCCGTCATTTTCCCGCTGCTACGTATTGAAGATTCCACTTGTTCAGCCACCGCCTTTACTTCATGTACATACAGTTGTAACATACTTGAGTTCTGTGTAAACCACCGTTTGTGCCATTTCACTATGTTCCTATGACCTATCTATCGCACTCAAGCCGTCGGCCCCACATACACGGTGACACTTGAGGACACCAGCAAGAGTCGGCAGTTGTGCCATATAGATATCTGCCAGTGATTGCTTGACCTCTCAATGATTTAGTGATGTGTACGTCGCACACTCGACTGACAGTGAAGATGACCAGAACATGAACAGGGCATGTTTTGCGTCCCTGCGTTGTCCCTGCGGGTCATCTCGAGATCAGCGTAGGTAGTCGACAGAGGGTCTATCCCAGGTCTATCCACTGATCCAGATTCTGATTCAATCTTGAATGAATTTATCACCACCACCGTTCGTCTTGGAAACGCGAAGGCGCGTCCCCTTCAAGTTCCAGAGCGTGTGTACGCACTATCCGGGATGACCGCCGCGTATCATGTATTTCAATGCCCAAATATTACACCTACAACAGGAAGCCGACACTGTATTACAGCTCAGACGACGGACAACAAGTGTATGATAAAGTTTTCAAGCCCACGATTCCCAAGACCCCACAAATTAAATCAAGCCATATAACCGGCAAAGCCTCGCTTCTCGTCAGAGTAGAGGGGAACATTGCCCACGACGCTCATGCGGGGGAGACCGGCTTCACCCTTGAATGGATAGTAGTACGTGGCGTCCACGTCGTCGGGGGCGTTGATGTATGAGGGGAGGTAAGCGTCCGGGTGGAACACGGAGGGGATGAGCGAAGGTGGGAGGATCACAGTCAACGTCTGTGTGATTGCAGAAGTCAGTTGCCATCGCCAAGCAGCGCATCCCACGCGACTGTACGCACCAATCTGCTGTGAAAGACCCCAGGGGTCTGGACCTTCCAGATGACGGTGTTCTGGCCAAACTGGGCTCGGTCGGCCTGCACCCAGCTCTGTACCATGGTGTTTATCCGTCTGCGACCCTGCGGAGTCAATGCGTTAGTATTTTTGGGTTTCTCGACTCGATTGGAGGGGGCAGATAAGTGGATTATGACAAGATATGTATATGAAGCAGAGGGTGGATCCTGTAACCAGAGACGTACGAAGTATTTCCAAATGACCATTGGCAAGAGGACAAGAGAAGCAAGTGCGATGAAGATAGCGAGACCGATGGCGGAGGCTTCAAGGTGGGAGAGTATGCCACCGTCGTCTTCATTCAAGGTGACCCAGATGAGCTGATGGAGAGCAAGCGGTACGGCTAGCGTGAGGCTATCGTAAAGTCAGCCACAAACCATCAGTGCGTCGTCGGCTATGCACGCACATCAAACCAACAGACAGCCAAACGCGTTCGAACGTGGGCTTTGAGAAACGGCCAGCCGTGGAGCTGATGGCGTTGCACCGAGCATCCCATTTGTCGGCGGAAATCTGCACAGCGGTGTCAGGTCGCGTTCGGCTTTACGCAGCGCCAATCACCTGACTGGAGATCTCGAAGGGCACAGAGGGAGCAGGTTGTGAGGGAGAGAGGTACTAGGGATGGGGCTGAGGTGAAGAGTTTTGGTAAATGGAATGAAGGACGCACGACCAAGATTTCACCCTTGGCTCTCTGAGCGGACTGAGGGGAATAGTACATAACCGCTGGCGGCCGTTATGTGTGTGTTCAGTGAGCGTTATCGAGCGAAACGGTGCTAGTATCGATCCAGTCGATGGGAGAAAGAGAAGAAGAGACTGACGGAGAGAAGAAGGGGGGAGACGACGGAAAGATGAGAAGGGAGAAGCAGAGTCGAGTCGTTGCGAGCATCCGGACAATGGCCATATGAATGAATCAAAATTGGGTTTTGATGGCAACCGCTGTGCGCGACCATCGTTACATCATCAGATATTTATTCTGTACACGCCTGAACTGCGCGACATGGCAATTAGCGCGTCTCAAGAATAGAGCAGTGTTCATTCACCCACCAGCAGGTCGTTCAGTCGTCTTCGTGTATTATTATGCGTGGCTCGACCACGACAGGACCGTCAACTTGTTCGGCATCCCGGTCGGCTGACGCGAACGTCGGTGGCAACGGCTGCGGACCATCGTCGTCGTCCTCTCCTCCGTCACTGTCTTCGCCCGGCCGTCGGAAGACCAGCTCTTTCCCATTGACCAGCCGCCGCTTCTTGATTGGTGCGTCGGGAGCCTTGTCGCCGTCCCCGCCCTCCGCCTTGCCCTGTGCCTTGGATCGCTCCTTCTTCTTCTGCCGTTTGGCGCGGTTCTTGGCTGTCTTGGCCTCCGTCACCGCGTCGGCTTCACGTCTCTTTCTTGCAAACTCAGCCTCGTCTGTTTCCTATAGCACACGATAAGTGAGATACTTGCGATAGAACAGACCAGATGCAACGCACTCTTTGCACCTCGTCATCCAGCATTTTGAGTCGCTCGTATTCTCTCCGCCGACCAGCCTTGTATACGTGGAATTCGCCGCTGCCTGCTCCTGCACTGGAGCCCTGGACGTTCTTCATCATTTCGCGCGCAGGGCGTAATGTCTTCTCCTTGGGCGGTGGCGGGATGTACGCAGCCTTTGCCGGGTCTTTGAGCAGCTTGTCCAGCTGCATGCGCTGCTTGTCAACGGCGGTGATTGCATGGCGCACTGTCGACGTCGACGCGGTCGCGGTCGGTGGTGGTGTGCTCATCGTCGGGGGAGGTCAAGTCTGCTTTTGGAGATTCAGGTGGCTGTGCATGATGTCGGACGATTAGCCCAAAAAAGGACAACTGCGCCAAGCGCGAAAGTGATCGCGTGGAACCTTCCTTCCACCTTCCAGCATTCATCAAACTCGAGGCAGCTTCAAGGCTGTACTTAGTGTCTCGTGCCCCTCCGGCTCTCCCACGGATGGGCCACCACGGTTTCCTTCTGTCTTGGACATCCCTACTTGCAAATTTAGGCCCAAGCTGATAATTCAAAGTGTCTAAACGGCGAACGCGTACACCCCCATCGATGACGCATTTCAGCCGCACTCCCACAGCTGATAACGTTGTTGACCAGTATGTGCACTTTCATCGATAACGGAGCACGCCGTAATCCGGGGTATAGCTGTTTCGTGGTGCATGTTCTTTTCATTTATAAGAACTGTTCCCGGCGCCTACAGCAATGAGTCGCCTCCAAAACACCCCGCACCATGAAACTGCGACGCATCACTTCCGCTATTAAGGCAACCTTGGAACGCACTGTCCATGTCCCGGTTCTTGACTCCCCCCATTCTAGTAGGGACAACTCGCATATGGTTCTCCCCATGCACATCAGCTCCCCGGATCCGCCACGGGTCTATGACCTGAACGATATCGCTCTTCCTGCGCCTGAAATAGTGATTACACCATCTGGCAGCGGGCATGTATGCCAGTCGACATCTACCGGCTTCAATGATGCTGTGGAGATGACCACACTCTCTCCCGCCCCCGACGGCAGCTCACAAGCCAGCGGCTCGGGCAGTGAGACTACTCGCGTAGACGAAGAACCAGACGGCCAACTCCGCGTTCTGATTCACGCTCCTGTTGATAACGGCTACGACGAAGACTTGGGTATGTGGCGCCTGGAAGGGTTGGTACCCACCGATGAGATGTGGTATAGGAAAAGAGAATTCATACCCATGTGAGACTTCCACCTCATTCAATGATGCATGATGCTGACACTGTGCTAGCCGTCGCACTGACGAGCCGATCTACGATTTCCACCCTCCAGCTTTCAAGAGAAATATCGAAAGGTATAATTGACAGTGCCTGGTCTCCGTCACGTCTGATGAATGTGCATAGTCTTCCGCTCCCAGATGGCTGGAAGAGGTGTAAGAGTGCCGAAGGAAAGCCCTATTTTGTTCATGAAGAGGATGTAAGTGTCCGACGCTCAATCATGCTCTCGCACTGACGTTGAACCAAACAGAGAATCCTCACCGAATCTCCCATGGAAGACCCACTGACCGCAAGTCTCGTAGACAAAGACTTTCGTGACATTCTTCGGCGCGTTGTTGAAGAACACAAGGAGGAGATGCCAAAAGACTATCACGTCGTCGTCAAACTCAAGCTCGACAAATGCTGTATGGAGGGCCCGAACGAGGATTTCTCTGGGGATCCTACAGGGGCAAGATATTGTCACTACGTCGCGGACCACGATAGAAACTCGATATTCTGGCTTGATACAAATAGGACGTTCAACATCGATATCGCAGAGTTTGGGCTTCGTTATGTCAGTCCCTATCTGGAACTTCGTCAGTAACTCATCCCCCGAATACGAGTCTGCTAATCTTTTCTCGACTTAGGGTTGTACGAATACTTTTACTGGTATTCATATATCTGCTCCTTTCATATATCTGCTCCTTTGCTGACGGGCATCCGCTGACTCCCATGGTCAGGAAACATGTATCGTTCTTCAATACTACACGGTTGTCGTCGAAAAAGGAGTTTGACGAGCTTTTGGGCGAGCTCAATGTCATGTATACAGGTAACAAAGCGTCCTACGGTCTCCTTGTTTGATCATGACAGCTTTTCCGTAGATGTGCTCATCAGCTATCGTCCGGCGGTCTATATCACCATAGAGGGGCTCGAGAATCATATCAAAGCTGTCAAAGAAGCGCGTGGTTGGTCCCTCAATCTTCAAAGTGGAATAACAAGATTCATCTCGTATGACAGGTCTCCCTTCGAATGACCCGAGTGGGTCGTACGTTCTAGGTCTGTTTGTGGACGACATTGCCACGTCGATGTATACTGACTTATATGTCCGTGCAGGTCAAATAAAACAGACCATCCGCAAGTCCTCTTTTCACCTAAGCTATGTCCACACAGCCTAATATTGGTAATAGGACGCTGTCAGATCCAGAACTACTTTGGAGAGCCCCTCGCGCGCCTCAACCAAACTGACACGGTATTGGAGCACGGGGAGAATATTGGCGAACCGTCTTTCTGGTTCAAAGCTGTTTCTCCATTTGTGATTTACGCCGCAGAAGCGCATCTCAAGGTGCTGAACGAGATGTGGGTGGATAAGCTGACCGTCATGAAGTCTTGGCACGCACTCGTCGAGAAGTTGCTGGAGGAGTGGACATCCCACATAGTCATCGTAAGTGCTGTCAGGCCCAGCGTGGTTCACACTGAGCGACGCAACTTCCAGGCGACCGTATTGCTCGCATCCAACATAGGCTTTCTGTCGATTCCGGCCGTTGATAACGCCCTTCAACTTCGTCCCTATAGGACACCGGAGCAAGTGTTCAGCTTTCTCTCGATCCTGTGCAACATCACCGAGATTTTGGTCGCTGCCCATCTAGATCGCGCGCATCGCTCTAGAAAGACGAAAAGTACCAATGCAGTAGTGAGTTTTCTGCGTCGGCTGCCCTCTGTCAGCGCTGATGTCCTCTACAGAACAGCTTCCTTCACAAAATGTACCGCCCCGACACCGGCTTCGAAGGCCTGGCAGTATTGTATAGTCTACCATACGCATTGCAGATGTGGGGGTGAGTGCATCCATCGATCATGCCTCCGTCAGCATCGAACCTTTCCGCAGTGTCATCTACTTCTCAGCAGCTATCTTGACGATGTGTTTCAAGCTGGAATACTCGTGGATGCAGGTTGTGGTTGGCGTGGCGCTGGCTATATGCATCGTGGTCATCACCTGGTCCGCGCAGAAGCTCTGGGAGACTGACCCGTGGTCGGATCGGGTTATTTACTTCGCTCAAGAGATACTGGACTGGTTCAGGCAGGGTGAGGATATGCAGGAAGAAGCGAAGCAGGCGTTGAGAGTGAGGTTTTGGGATGGGTGTAAGAGGATTGTTTCGCCGTTGGTTTGTGGACGGAGAAGGCAGGCCCGTGATTTGGAACGTGGACCAGAAGGAGACCGCGACCAAGCCCATGGACAGGTATAGAAGTCGACAGCTTGACTTCCGAAAAGTCGTACTGTATGATAGTGTATATGACCTATGCAGAATATATGTTATGTGATTTCGAGCCTTGCGTTGTTACATTGGTATGCTCTCGAGCTCCTTGAGCGTCCAGTACTTCTTCATGTTCTCACCTTGCAGATCTGCTACCTGTGAGGTGAGAATGTCAATACGTGCTCCGAAGGTTGTACAAAACACTGACCTCCTCGTCTAGATGCTTGAATAGGACGTCTTTGAAAGAGTCCAGACAAGCGCGCATCTCATCCGGAGAGTACGTTGAAGGAGTCTGCTTCCATTTGTGGACAAGCACTCCAAGCGCCTCAAGTCCTAGGAACATGAAACGAACGTTACTGGTGCGTATGACATATGCTGTGGATAATCACCGTCGTGAATGCCTCGATGGGACTTCAGGTGTTCGTGATCTGCAGAGAAGGACGCCATCCTCTTGCCAAGAACGGGGAATATGTGTCGTTCTTCGATCGAGTGATGCATTGTTAGATCTGTTTGAACGGTGATGGACAAAACTGAAGAACAGCGCAGGGAGTGGATCTCACGATGTTCGAATTGGCGAGCGCTGTGAAGGTAAAGTGATAGGTTCATTCCACGCTTGCTAAATGAACCATCGGCGAGCTGACGCGCTCATTAATGTCGGGGTGAGGCGGACTCAGAGAGCTTTGCAGACCTCGTACAGGGTGTTGACTGTATTTCGTGTGAGTAAACACGATAATACGGATAGATCTGAGTAGAAGCGCACACTCCATCTTGAAATACTCGTGGAACGAGCTCATTCGGTCGCCCAGCTTGGTGACAATGTTTCAACATTGTGCATGGTCCTGGATTGCTGTTGATGTCACTCACGGCGTTCCATTTACGTTCCTCGAGCGAAGATGTCGACATGGTCCGAGCTGTGAATGTTCGAAGTGGATGTCGGACTTGTCGAATGATGGACAGGGGAAGCATCAACTCCCTGCATTTATCTAAGTAGTCGCACTAGGCTTTGTAAAAATGAATGTCTGTGTCAGAAGAAATGACAGAAAACGTGAGCATTGAATCAAGGTCCGGTCTCCCGAAGCACCTCTGTTTGTCGTACTTGTGAGTGAATTCAACAACGAGATTCTGAACAGCAGAAGGCTACGCGTCGCACAGCGCAAAACATAAAAAACGAAAGGTAGTCAGTCAGTCAACGCGCAGAACGAACGACGAGGGCGAAGGCGAATTGCGACGGCCCGAAAGGGTCAAATCACTATACCGATCATGTGGCTGTGCGGCTAAAGCACCTCGATGAACGACAGCGAGGCCGGTTCGTCGAGAGATCCATTCCAGCTCGACCGCCTCGCCGAGGAACTCGCCTCACGAGAGGGCCTCCTCGCTGCCGCCGACGGCGATGACGACGTCGGCCATGATCTGCCAGTCTTCGTCCCGCTCTCCCACTCCAACCCGTACTTGACGGCCGACACGTTCGACATCGAACAATTTCTACTTTCCCGCTCGCATACCTCTCTGCAGGATCTGCGCACCGAACTGCGCGACTACCTCGCTACTCTTAAGGAGGAGCTCGTCAAACTCATCAACGACGACTATGAGGCATTCATCAGTCTGAGTACGGACTTGCGTGGTGAAGGGGTGCGGCTGGGCAAACTGAAGGCACCCTTGAGTGGACTCAGGACGGAGATAATCGTGCGCCACATTTGCCGTATTCACCATCTGGTACTGACGTGTTGCAGACCTCGAAATCGGAACTGCAAGTGACGCAGGCCGCGATCCAGCAGAAATTGGAAACCCGCGCCGTTCTTCGCGAGGAAAAGGTAATTGACTCTTTGAATCAACACTCGTCATCAGACTGAGCGGACAGGCATTGCTTCATCTTTTGTTGAAAATCTCAGAGTCAGTGACGCGACTTGAAGGCCTTCTTCTCATCTCTACCCCCTCCAACGATGAAGCCGAGTCCATCAGCCGCCCGGACCTATCATCTTCAAGTATGGACAGCTCGGAAGACAAGTCAGCCCACCCCCGCTCCGCCTAGCCATTGACTGACACGTATCAAGAACTCGCGGGAACCAAGCCAAACATCTAAGTCGGGCCGCAGCAGAATATACCCAGCTCTTGTACCATGCCGCCAAAGCAAGGGAAGACAACTGCGCTTTCGTCGACGAAATCCAATGGGTCAGTGGACTCTGCATAACCTACAATCGCAGCGGTCCTCATCGATTGACAGCGAATTGAAAGAATACAATCAACCCTGTCTTCAGACCTCGACCACCATTTCAGCACGGTACTCCAGTCCCTGACAGAGGGCAAAGGGGAACGGAAATTTCTCGACGGCGACAAGGATAAATTGTCGTCGGATCTGAAAGAGTGCATGCGCACCTATGATGTTCTGGGTCTGTGGCGAGACGCGGAAGACATCATACGCCGAGATGTCGTCCGCCGCTTCGTCAAGAAGGTAGCTTCCACGCGTCATATCCATCTCAGAATCTCAAGCTTCCCAGACGATCTACAGCGGGGCTCTGACTGCACCTCAATCACCACTGGTCCCTCATACACCTTTCAATCCCACTAACTCTGGGTTCTCTGGCTCTCTCCTTCCTCCAAAAACCCCTTACACTCCCTTCACCGCGTACACTCCGAAATTCCCTTCCATGCTTTCTTCGAACAAGAGACAATCACCATACATGTCTCTGCTAGAAGAAAGCGATGAGCCGCTTGCGAAACTATACTGTCAAGTTATACGGTTCGTCGAACGCGATCTTCTGCACATAATGCAGATCGCGGAGCAAGTCTCGATAAAATCCATACCAGCCGGCAGGATGACGCCGCAGCTATCTGCATCTCCGAATGGCATAGACAAGGAAGGCACAGGGTTCGAAATCATGGCAAACGTTGTGTGGGATGAATTTGGAAGGGCTATCATGGACGAGCTTGGGAGTGTTGTTTTCTCCGTAGGGAAGCCTGATGTCTTCCGAAAGGTGACTGAATTATACTCCGTGCAGTCAGCCATTCGACTGACGAAGCGAGCAGAACTACGACATTACACAGACTTTCATCCGGTCGCTGGAGTATCTGGCCCCAGATCACTCTGTAGAGAGCATGCGAACACACCCAGTTTTTGATACTTTCGAACGAAGATGGCAGCTTCCCGTTTATTTCCAGATGCGGTGGAAGGAGCTTGTGACAAAACTGGAAGAGGTGCTTGTCGTGGTCAAGATCGACTCAGTGAATACCGGAGGTGACGACTTCTATATGTGATATTTCGACAATCATTGACGAAGGCGTCTCAAGGTACATTTGCAACACCTCAAAGCGATGCTATCTGGAACACCATGATGGCGTGCTGGAATCCAGAAATCTACATACATGAACTTAGTCACCGCTTCTGGCGGTTGACGCTACAGGCTCGTACTTCACCACTAATTTGATGCTATGCTTGCTCATAACTCCTACAGCTCATCAGTCGATTGAAGACATGGATAGAAGACGGCTTGTCAGGACTGGAAAGGAAGAATACCCCTTTACCATCAGGTGCTCCTCAACGGTCTTCCACACCTGTTCCTCGATCGTCTACACCTGCACCTCGTTCAGCTACGCCTATTCTGGCGCCAGACGTGGCGGCCGAAAATGCAGCAGCAGACGACGCATGCCTGACACACTACACGGCAGTCTTGCTCGATATCGGCGCAATGCAAACCTCTGTAATGGATCTGTGGCGCGAGCAAATCAGCCGCATGCTTCCAGCGTCAGATAGCGCCGACTCTGATGCCGATCATCAAGGTCGGTTTTCGTTCGTCGGTATTACCAGTCCTGAGTAATCATGTCCATGTAGTGATACTAGAGAAATCTCTCTCCAGCATGACCGCGTTGATGCCGAACATCGAAAACCGGATTATTTCGATACTGTCAAAGAGGTGCTCGGATGCATTGCACCAGATTCGTGGAATTCCTACGCAATTCCGGGGAGAGCGCAATAAACGACCAATCAACGAGGCCAGCAAGTTCGTCCCGGAGATCATGCAGCCTGTCAAGACGTTCTTCACCGGTAACGGGACTGGCGCCTCACTCCCATCGGCGCTGCGGGAGTCGGCGACCAGGCGGGTCTTTGATATTGTCTTACAGAGGTAACAATTTCCGCATCGTCAAATGGGCTTTCGGTTGACCATTTGGATGTAGGTATCTAGCGAATCTCGTAGAGCTCAAAAAGATCGAAGACGCATTACGACGACTCAAAAAGAATAAGAAGCCCACCTTCTCCCTGTTTGGCAATGCAAATGCCGGGAAGGATGACGAGGACGATGAGAGGATCAAGAGCCAGATGATGTTGGACGTGGACGCGTTTGGGAAGGATTCCGAAGCGCTGGGAGTTGTTCTCGAAGGGGACGCAACCTTCAAGGTCCTGCATGAGCTTGCGCAGACATTTGACCGTCAGTGTCTGTGTGTTTTGAATTTACAACATTGACCTGACTACTCGTGAACAGAACTTGATGCTAACACTTCTCAGGATACGTCTTGATTGGTTGGGGGTGGGTCTACACAGTCATCGAAGGAGCGCGGTCGCGTCAACAATTACATTATATTTGTCTAGCCTTGATGTCAATCTGGACTCTTTCACATTATTTAACGACCTCTTACTACTGACCTTTGTCCGACACAGGACGATGGGACAGAGCGTTAGGTTACCCACAACCCAACGCAAACCAGCCTAGTAGAATATCTCAACTCTATTCTATGCGACCGAAGAGATGTATGACGCTGTACATAGGACGCTCCTTGTCGAGTGTGAATCTAAATCTTGACAGGAGAACTGAATCCAAGTAGCTTGGCTGCTGAACATCTCGGAGGCCGGTCCGAAGGTCCGGATACTGTCAATGGATGAGCTTACATAATTCCAAGCTTGTCTTCAAAGGGCCAGTCCAGGGCTAGTCAAAATGCAGTCGTCTTTGGACGATGCGCGCTCGGTCAGGACGGTTGGAGACACGTCGACAATACGCGCGCCGTCACTGCACTACTCCGACCATGAAGACGACTCCGAGGAGGTCGACGAGCATCCCGGAGACTATTCGACCCGCATGGAGGAACTTCTAGACGATGACGATGAGTCTGCACACGCCGACGGTTTTGACGGCGACTCGGACGACGAAGAGGGCTTTCTGTACACCGGCGTCGATGCAGGCGACACGTCGGGATACCGCGAGCAGCTGCGGGCCGTGCTCGGCGACACAGCGTCGGATTCGGAGGATGAGAAGCAGGAGGTCGAAAGGTCGCTCGCTGTTGAGCCAGGCGATCTCCCGCTTGAGCCTACCGACGACGGCGAAGAGGATCCCGACCAAGCTTCAGTGTCAGATGTACTACCCACGACGCCGCGTACGGGCACACCAGACAGCGTCGGCTGGAGCGGTGTCGCGCGCCCTTTCCTGCATCCGACTGTCTCGCGTCTGCGGTCCTACATGCCGGATTCTGCGCGCCCCTCCTCCGAGGGCAGTGCTCTGAATGTTTCCCAATCGCAGTCCTCCGCTCTATCTCGCGTATCCTCCCACTCAAATCTGCACACGGAGTCTGCCATGGACGAACAGCCCCTACCCCAGCCAGCCAAACCGCCCGCAGATGTGTTCATGTGGGTTGACTTGGACCAAATCGACAAACAGCTGAGGGCTGCGCAAAACTCTCCAAAGCTCAAGAACCTCTTGGGTGCGCCGTCTGTGGGATTGCCGACTGTTCTGGCTGCAAACGGGCTCATCTGCATTGGAACGGACGAGGGAAAAGTCTGTGTTTTTGACTTCGACCAGAAGCTGAAATGCATTTGCGGATCTGATACCAAAAGTATTGGCCTTCATCGGCGCTCTGTGAAACAATGCTCATTTGTCTCGACAGATACTGGTGCTGTTACTGCCGTTGCCCTTTCCTTTGACCAGACATACGTAGTGACTGGACACTCTACTGGACTCATACAGCTGTTTGAACTCAAGGCACCACGGATGCCGGTTCGGACCGTTCAGCCTACCAACTTATCCGCGATCGCGTCTGGTGTGAAAGAAGGCCACATTCTCGGCTCCAGGATTGTCAGCGTCGGATTTGTGGCCGGAAGACACACTGCTATCATAACGGCAGACGATCACGGTCTAGCTTTCTATCACAGTTTAGGCAAGATGCTCTTCATCGAGGCATCCGACATATTGCGTATTCTAGGCAAATACGACTTGGATTCATTCGAACCTCCATCCCAGGCAAAAGGTCCAGCGCCTACAATACCTGTTCGTCGCCGCAAATCGAAATATTCTATCCTGTCCATGATGCCCCTTCCCTTAGGCACAACTGCACATCCTACGGACGCCTACAACCTGGTGGCCTTGTTGACTCCGTCGAAGCTTGTGGTAGTTGGACTCAAGCCTACGCCTAGGACGTGGTTCAAATGCTCTCGCGAGGATCTACAGGATGCATCAAGAAGAAGAGGGCGTCAGCTGAAAGGATCGCTGTCCTGGTTCCCAAGTATTCTCTATAACGTCAGCGGCAAAGTGAAGGCATCGGACAAATCTGGAGACCTCGTACATCCTCGCCTTGTCTATTCCTGGGGCCGCACTCTCTACGTTCTCCGGGTCATCGAGACTCGCGCTAAGCAGCCCGTGAAAAACGCGCGCTCGGGGAAAGTGAATGAGGTTGAGGTCGGCTCAATATCGTATGAGCACCTCGGGAACTGGACATCGGCCGAAGAGATTCTATCTGCGCAGTGGTTGAATGTCAATGTGGGTCCGTTTCACCCTTTTCCACTCCTTCAAAGCATGGGCTCACAATTAGACAGCAAGCTTTGATCTGCACGGCCAAATCTTTGGAAGTCTACGATGTGCGCATCAAGAAGCTTGTGGAACACGTCCAATTTGACGGACTGTCATTGGTCTCTCCCTCGCTTGCGTACACTAGTCATGGCGCCATGTCCTACGTGGACTCCGTTGGCGACATATCACACAGCATTCGTGTCTACAAAGGGAGAATTTATCTACTGGTAAGCGTCCCTTCAGCCTACCACCTTGACTGTTCTGACGATTGTTCGCCTATTCCAGGGACGTGACAAGGTGCAAACAGGCGCACTCTTGACCTGGGCTCATCATATTCTGGCGCTTCTCGAAAAACAGGACGCTCTTGGTGCTATAGAGATGGCCAGGTCGTATTACCTTGATCGTGCGCCTGGGAACAGGAATGACCTTCCGGAGAGTGACGAGTTGCGTAAAGAGATCATTGGGAACCGAATGCAAGAACTCTTGAGCGCCGCCGCCAAACATGCATTCTCAGAAGAGCGTATGGTAGACGAGACGCACATCACACCAGATGGCCGTGGAGTCGACAGGACTGAACTGTTTGAGGGCTTGGTGGCGACGTCTTGTCGTGCCTGTATCGCCCTTGACGACTTCGAATTTCTATTCGAAGATCTCTTCCAGCAGTACGACGACGCTGGCATCACTCGCATATACCTGCATCAACTCGAGAAGTATGTCTTGAATAACGAGATACACGTTGTACCTCCACGTATCACGCAGCGACTGGTCGCGATGCATGCAGACGACGGGAGGCCAGACTTGGTGGAGCGAGTCATCTGGCACATCGATCCGACATGCTTGGATCTCAACCAGGCCATCCAGCTGTGCCAGCAGTACCACCTCTACGACGCCTTGATTTACATCTACACTCGTGCCCTACAGGACTATGTCGCGCCTGTTGTTGAACTGTTGGGTCTGATCCGCAAAGTCAACCAGCAGCGGAAGTCGAGAGCGTCGTGGAATGACGAGGTGATGGAGCCCATGATCCTGAATGCGTACAAAATATATCCGTACCTCGCCAACATTCTATCGGGGCTCACTTATCCCAGTGAAGAGCCTCTGCCTGCGGATGAAGCGTACCAGGCGAAGAAAAAGGTCTACACCTTCTTGTTCTTTGGTCGGTCAAAGCCGTGGCCAGAAGGAGACGATGGCAGGCTTGTTTTGACGTCGGACGAAGATGGCGGAGAAGAACCGACATATCCTTATGCTCGGGCACTCTTGCGTTTCGACCCCGAATCCTTCCTACATGCCCTCGACATCGCCTTCGAAGATTCATATCTAATCGACTCGAAGGAAGTCAGCCGCCTGGTTATCATCTCCATCCTCCTCGAAATCCTCTCATCTCATGACTTACCACCCGCTGCGGTAACCTTTGTGAACATTTTCGTCTCGCGGAGTGTGCCCAAATACTCCCAGTTCTTGAAGGAAATATCGCCCAGTACTCTGCATGAGATTCTCATTGGTCTAGCATCAGATTCAGATGCAAGTACGCGCGAGGATCGACAGCTCGCTGCGGAGTACCTTCTCTCCGCTTACACTCCCCACGAAGTTGACAAGCTCGTCGAACTGTTTACCGAAGCAGGTTTTTACCGCATCCTCAGGACATGGCATCGCCAAGAACAACGATGGGGACCCCTTCTGGAAACCTACCTTGACGATCCCGATCAGCATGCATCTGACCTTTACGCGAATCTCGACGACGTCCTGACTCAAGCGACGCGTGCCAACAAGCATCTGCCGTTGGAGCTTGTCACTCTCATGTCCCACGAGTTGGATAAGCTGCTGCACATTAGCCTAGCTAGTACTGCTATACTGCTAGATCAGCACATCCCAGACCTTCACGAACGCGCCCTCGAGATTTTGGGTCCCGAGAGTGACCAGTTGCGCTTCTCATACCTCCAGTATCTGTTGGGTCCTGCGAGACCGGAGGACGACGATTACATCTATGTCAAGAGGACTCTGATGAAACCAGTCCATTCGCGCTCACTCTACGAGACGTACATCTCCCTCCAATGTCAGTTCTTCCCTCAAGACGTTATCGAGGTGGCGAAGCATGTTTCTGGCAGCACCATCCAATGGCCAGATATTGTAGACATATGCGAAAGCAAGGATGTCTACAACGCAGTCATCTGGGCGTTGGATCAACAGGGTGAGCCGCTGAAGGCCATTGAGAAGGCGGAGGGCTTCGAGAAGAAGTTGACTTTGAAAGTTTTGGACGGATTATCATCGGCCAATGACTCAGAGAGACAGAAGGCTCTACAGGACTTGGTCGATTTGGGTCGTGCCGGCATAGATATATGCTTCTCGCGCTCAAACTCGTCAACGAGGGAAGTGCCTCTAGAGGATATCTGGTTCAAACTTCTGAGCAGTCAAATCAACTGCATACAAACGGTGTCGACTTCATGTTCACCAGAGGCTCTTTCACCTTCACCTCCGACTGAGAACAGCGCGGCGGAGATGGAGTGGCATACCTTGGACACGCTGCGCTCATTAGTTCGGGAAACGTTCAGCTCTCTGGTTTCTATCAGCTCGACGCGGGGTCTCTCTTTCCCTCGACTCTTCAAGCAGTTGGTCAACTCCGCCGCGCAGATGCCTCTGTCGAAAGGAACGCACTACACCGAATTCCGCACGATATTGACTGGTATGATGGAGTCGTATCGTTCGGAGGGTGACATGCTTTTCATCACCAAGCATCTGCTCGACAGAGACCTATTTGAAACGGTTGCTATCCATACTCGTGAACAGGCGCGCGGTTGGGCTCCCTCCAACGGCGTATGTACGGTGTGTCGCAAGCCGTTCGTATCGAAGGCGCAGATTCCCTCGCGTTGCCAGGTCGTTGTATCACGGACAGGTCAAATATACCATAGTACATGTCACTCGCCGTCGTAGCATACTGTAACCGTCGTGTCTTCCTAATATTGAAGTTTGTGTGGTAACTCATCTATACACATCTATACGAAGGTCAAAGGGTGGGCGTCTCTCTTACTAACTAGGATCTCCAAGCCTTCAATGTTACGTCCTTCCGATTGGATTTCTTGTAGCAGTTTCTCGGCAAGGACGGGAAGATAGCCTCGCTCCGTGTTAGTATGGCCACCTGTGATTGTCGATTCGTCAATGGTGTGTTTTTGTACGTCAAATTTTCCGGACTCACATAGAATAACATGTTTTCCAGCGGCCACGGAGGCCAAGACCTCATGCTATGAACAGTCAATACGTACGAAAACACGACAGCAGAACCACCCACATGCGACATTTCGCCGGTAAAATAGAGGTCAGCATCCCTGCCTACAAGCATGGATCCCCCAGAGCCGGCACAGATGGCCACAGTTCGTACACTCTTGGAGGCATTGAAGCCATGGGCGACTTGGACTGTCGAAGTATTGAGTTTTGTTATCATTCTAGGCAAAGATACGCACTTTGAGAGAGACCGAGAGTTTTCTTGATCCTCGAAATTACGATGCTCAGGTCAAGAGGTTCGGGAAAAGTGACCAGACGCCCTTCTCCGCCCTCGGGCTCCCCGTTTGGCGCTTTCTTGATGCCGACAAGGGGAACACTGTCGCCAACGCTTCGATCAAGAAGACTCTCTGTGAGCCAGTCATTGACACCACCCCATACAGAGTCCATTGATGTATGCGGGCTGTACACTGAGATTCCTTCAGCCGCACAGCGTAACAGCGAAGCTTGAAGCGGATTGGACAATGTTATTGATTTGAGGCCCTTGAAGACTGGAGGATGGTAGGATACAATGACGGGTGTCTCAAGTTCCAGCGATTCTTGAAGGACATCTGTGGTGAGACTAAATAACAAGTAAGGCCTCTGCAGATACACATGCAACGGCGAATCACCAACTCGATAGTAAGCAGGACGCGATTTGAGCCCTTTAGCCTCTGAGATGGTGATTCTGCGTTCCATCAAGCTCTGAATGGATTGCCCTGTACTGTTGGCTCCTTACCTAGTATCAACCCAACCTAAGTGATGAATGAGCGCGTCGTTCTTTATGATCATCACGATTGTAGGTCACTCACATTGTCCCAGCCCTCAGCTAATCTCAGCGGTGATATTCTTTCCATCGCCCTACAGACAGTCTTCACAAAAGGAATGGACGCCATCGACAGAAAAGTGGGACTGAAATGTGGTGTTGAAGCGTAGCTTCAGTGTTGCACAAGGCGCCGTTGCCGATCATAGGATTTCTTGATCATTTCTTTCCCACGAAGAAGGTATCCCTGTTCCAAGCTATCGGCCTTGTAACAGCTCAATTTGAGCTCAATGATTTATAAACAGGTACTTAACAGCGCTGAACATCGTGTACTAGCCAGGTAACCTGACCTACTGTATGAGCAGGACTCGACACAGTAGTGACTCAGCTATGACTAGACCTACACACACCATCATAGGAACCCGGCGAATAGCTACTAGCCTCGAGTTGACATGTTGTGCATGCAGCATGTCATAAGTACTTACTGCCTGCCAATCGACCTCGTCGTCAATGATACAGGTCATTTATCGGCTAATATTACAATTCGTATCGATAATTATCTTTATTTGTTCCTAGTAGCAGATTGGAAGAAGACTCGAAACTCTTTGTCCGTCATGAGACGGTAATTATCTGTGGACTGCAATGTTTCGAAAAGCTGAACCAAAGTCGCAATAGCTTCCTTCGACGGGAGAGGTCTTCCCTCATCCTCCATTGCCTTCAAAAACTGTCCGAGATCATGAACGATACGCTTCTGGTCTCCTTTCTGGTTCTGACCCGTCTCTTCTTGTAGAGATCTGCTTTCTTGCGAAACCTCTTCGTCGCTCGTGCCCGTCTCACTGCCTGCATCCTCCTTCTCCTGCTGCTTTTCCTTTTCAGCCTCAGCCTTGACAGCACTGAGTACTTCGGAATCAACTTTTACGAAGCCATAGAAGGCACCCAAGCCCCGTCGTGAGAACATCATGGCATACGGATCTCTAGTTGGCAGATTGTTGACAAAAATCCATCCTTGACCAGACAAACCCGCAGCTGAACGACGTGGAAGAAAGGGAACAGGGCGCATTGACCAAGGTCTTTGGGGAGATCTAGCACCAGTGGCCAGTGCGACCAAAGGGAAGAATGTGGTCCTGCCCGAGCTACTGCCTGCGTAGGCTTTGGGATCTGATTCGGCGATCAGGCGAAGAATATCCGTGAGTACTTGAACAACCTGCGCAGGGGATAGCAGGGGAACGGAGGCGACATTGTACCCATCATTGTACATTGGATCAGGGGGAGCGATGTAACCAAAGGCATTGACATACACGTCATTTTTCTGTGGCAATTGAAAGAGGTAAGGGTGAACAAGGTCTTCGATGGAAAAGAAGAGCTTGGGCTCTTTTGCGATGAAAACAGCTAGATCATTCGAGGAGACGCCCGTGTTCAGTAGTGACAGCCGAAGTATGCCAGAATGAGAGGCAAGGACCGATTGAAGAACATCGATGGTGACCGCAGCATTATCGGACAAGTTCAGCTCGCGCACGTCCTCTAACTGCGAGATGATATACATTCCAGTTTGTGCGGCATATCATTGATCAAACTCTCGATTGGAGCACCGTCTCCACTTTCGAGAGCCATATCAACAATAGCGGTGATGGAAAGATCAGTCAGGGAGGGTACGTCGGTTTGCTTCCCAGAGGACGACTCAACATCCGGATCGGATGATACTTCAAAAGACCTCGTACTGGCGCTTTCGACTTGGTACTCGCTCGGCCAAGCTTCCGCCAGCATGTCCAAAGTCATGAGCTTCACATCATCGAGCGACGCAATGACAGCAGCTACGTCTTCCTCGACTGGGACTTCTTGACATCCTTTCGGGTAGTATGCGCGTGCGTAGTCCTCAGCCGACAGAGGTGAACGAAGAGCAACTTCGCCACCCGCCTCTAGTCCCCAAACTGCCACAAAGCAGTAAGATGGGTTGCGCGGATCAGTGACATCGATAACGGTGATACCGTCATTGTTGTCTAGAAGAGAGAGAGTATGTAAGTTGAAGGTTGTCCTTCAGACTCGGATAGATATTTACCTCCTTCGCCGCTGCCCATGTCTGCCTCCAAGAGGGAGTCCAGAAATCCGCCTGAATGATAATAGGCTTCCTGCATATCGATATTGAATGCCTGGCCCAGGAGGAATGCGATGTAGCTGCACGGAGTGGTGGGAAGCGCAGGCTCCTCTCCGTGGCGCCCATACTTCCCCTGAATAGACGCAATTTCGTAGCAGATACGTTCAGCGTTTTCTCGCTGCTTCGCCAGGGTGACGAAACGACGAGTGGCTCTGAGTGGCAGACGGCCATAGCACCATTGGTGGTGCCACGCGGCGAGACAGCGATGGTAGGCTGTTTTCGAGCCGTGCGGAATGACTTTAGCAATGACAAAGGCTTGGTGTCTCTGCCCCATGGTAGTAGATGATGATAGTTGACGGGAAAGAGTCAGAACCGGAGCCACAAAAGCTAAAGCACGCGACGCGGTGATTCCAAGTGATCTGATCTGAAGTCCAAAAGTAGCACAAGAGCAGCCAGGTGACCTGGCAGTATCGAGGTCCTGCTCATAGAATAGGCCAGGTAACTCCGGCTAGCACAAGAAATCTGGAGCCAGCAACGAATTGCTAGTTCAACGTCTGTTAAGCTAACATGTCATCCAAACGCGTCCAAACGCATCCACGTCCGAACCACTCGAGTCTGAACGTGTTTGTGGCCGCGCGGGAGACGCAATAGCAGTGACCACAATGTGACAAGCGAACCCTACGACGACGTGTGGCGGGTGATGTTCTATTTCTTTGAGTTACAGAGAAGCAATCTCTCCAGTGATTTGTAGCATTGTTTCCAACCAAGACATATGAGTTTTTCTGCTGCTCGACTGTCCATGGTATGTGTACGCTGCACCATTCAGAAGAGTCAAAGGCTTATCTAAGATACATTAGCCTTTAGGTGTACAGTAAATGATATGCTAATCACGACGAAGTCGTGATCTCACCTTTGTCGACTTTGTCTTGGAGGAATCGTTCGCATTGTTAGCTTTGAGTCTTTTGTAGCTTCGATCCTTCGCCTCCTCTGCATCCAGACTGCTCCGCTTCAACGGCTTTGGATTGAGTTCCTCCGCGCTGAGCATCGGAGAAATAGCAAGCGCGACGGACGGCAACTTGGACAAGGTGCCGTGGAGCATCTTGAACATGTCTCGAAACGACTCGAAGAGCTGCTGCGTGAAGAGTGAAGATGACCATCTCATATTGGCACGGTCATTCTCATCAAGCAGCGGTGACCTCTCGAGCCGGACGTAGCTGTGCGCCAATGTCTTGAACAGGTTCAGCCCTTTTAGCAGATACTGCCCCAGTTCGTGAATTGAGTAAACTTGGTTGATGGTCTTGAGCGCATCATCGAAGGAGCCAGCCTGCTTGAAACGGAGATCGCTTATGAAAACAGTGCGCTCGTCGGAGCCATGAATGGTACCGGGAAAAAGCTCGCCAGCAAGATGGTAAACCCTTTGGCGTCGAGCAAGTTTGGTATCCTTCAGCATCACCGTCGGGACGGTGGTGAACATGAACCAGGTGTAGATCCATAGGACGGACTCGATATCATGGAGGAAGTTGAACCGAAACCAACTGGTGTGAGACGGTGGCCTAGAGACGTTCGATGGGAGACGAGGGAGAAAGCAGTAGAAACTTTTCTGGTATTCCACTGCCATGAAACCAGGTGTGCCCTGCAATCTTGAGGACGAGTCGCAGTATTGAAGAAGACGACTCACGGTGAGAGGGCTATGGTTGAATGATGGCGCGTCGTAGCTCTTGACATATTCAAGATCTGATATCTTGGCACGCCGACTACGGGCATGCCACAGACAGTTTCCTGGGCTGATATCCCTGTGGACAAAGCCTGCCAGTCGCATGTAGTTGAGGCCTATGATGGACTTTCATTAGACCAGACACAGGCGGATAATGTGAAGCCTGACCTTCAATAATCTGCCCTAAAGCAAGCACGAGGTCGGCGTAAGTTGTGGCATCGTACAGAGTTTGACAACACTCTTCGAAAATGATACGCCGATGGATACGAGATTTGTGGTTCCGACGGAGCGGGCGAGCGACAGTGGGCTTCGAGGGAGCTGGGTCGGTAGCGCCACGGACAAACCCAGGAACGCTGGCAGGCTTGGCAGTGGCCTCGGAATGGGCGGCAAAATAGAAGGCTGTAAAATTGTCTGGTATATCGGAAATGTCGTCGTCGACCCCGATTTGGACGGCCTTGTCCTTCACAATTTCCATGAAGTATTTGCGAGCATCTGCCTCGTACGAAGGGACGTCCGCCGGTCCGTCGAAAGTTTCCCCTTTTGCCCGCCTCTCGTCAAGGTCACGAAGCGCCCCAAATATACGATCGTGAATGGCGAGCTCGCTGTCAGCGTCGGTATCCAACCAGACGTCTTTGAGCACCAATTCGGGGCCAAAGGGAACCTTTGAGTCGTCGAGCTCGCGGACAGTCCAGACACGCGTCGCACGGCTCACAATGTCCAAAGCGTGTGACTCGTCAAGAACATTCACAGTTTGGTACCAGACTTTGTCCACTTTGAATTGATACTGCAACTCGTCCTCGACAAGGACGCGAACAACGGTTGGGTCATAGCCGAGTTTGGTAGTAGGGGCAAAAGTGAGAAAGATAAAGAACCGGATGAACTCGCGTGGGTCCTGGATAAGTGTATCAAAGAAGAGGTATGTGTAGGTTTAGTCAAATTACCTGATGATAATCAAACTCTCTGGTGACGGCGATGTGCGACCGAGAGAAGTACCAGAAACGCATCATCATATCCTCGACAGTCACTCCGAACGTGAACCGGCGACGTGGATCGTTGTAGAGGAGGTGGCTACTGGCGTTGACAATCTTTTGCTCGTTCTAGATCATGATAGTATCAGGCATGTGTGCAATTTTTCAGTGCTAAGAATCACCGTAGCTCGATCTGTTCGATTGAGGTTGGCCTCGAGAGTGAAGGAATCGTCCGCGTTGAAACGCTCCGGGGTATCGGTACAGACTGATTGGACGGTCGGCGTGCGTAGGCTATATTGAGTCTGTCCTGGTTTCTGAGGTACAGACGACTCGAGACTCACTAACCGCCCGTCGGTGGTCATCGAGCCGTTTGGGACTTCGGACTGAGCCATACGACGCGGCTCGCTGTAATATTTCGTCGTGCGGGTGCCCAGCTTGTTGTCCTTATCCCAAGCCACACAAGTATCGTGTATAAGCTCGGCAATGTCGGCAATGCCAGCATATATTTCGACCTCGGCGCCATGAATTTTCTTCGTAGCTGTCCAGCCTCCAGCTTTAGTCCACTGCTTGGCGTCGGTGAGCTTGGTGCGGACATGGGTGACGAGCTGATTGAATTCGTCTTCGGAGTCAAGGAGGGCAATGTAGAATCGATCGAAAGTGAGAACTTCGAGAGTGCGGTCTTCACAGGCTTCTACGAGCAATGGGCGCTGATCTTCCAGGCCAAGGTGCGGTCCGCCGCGAGTCATAAGTTGGGTGAAAAGTCGCGGTGTCTGAGTATAGCCCAATTTCCGGCGCGGTGAGAGTCGAGACTGAACCGACATTGTTGGTCAGTGTATGTTGAGAGGAGGAGAGACTGACCTAAACCCTCCCTTTGTTCGCGTCGACGTGACTGTTTGGTTATTGCCAAGTTCGGAATCATATGTTCGTGTCTCGATCAAACATGTGCTGCGACCTTTTCCACGGATCGCATCGCCTCTCAGTCGGTAGAGCATGAGGGCTACGCGCTCAACTCGCATAACTAACGCCAAAGCATCACACTGTCTCCGGATTCGATTCAACAAGGCTTTTTCGACAAGTAGAGCTCAGCAAGTGTACTATGATACTAATACCATTGAGTATTCTCGTGACGCACGCACAGGAAAGGCTTAGAGTATAACTTCCGCTATACGAACGTCCCAGGGTATGTATACGCTGCGCCATTCACAATATTACACAGAAGATATTATACATAGATCACCGACGCCTTTCCCTGTCGTCCCGGTCCCGTCGCCCACTATCCCTTGGGGGCGACCTCTCCCTCTCACTCCCTCTATTCCTGTAACCCGAATCCCTGACCTTACCAGGCGGGGGCGGAGGTGACATTGACACGTCGCGTCTCGACGGTCTCCGCGACGGCGGCGAAACTGACCGCTTGGAAGGGCGATAGTCGGGTGAGGGCCTGCGACGAGGCGGCGACACTGGAGAACGCGCCCGCCTCGGTGGAGGTGGTGAAGGGGAGTCGCGTCTTCGGCGAGGAGGTGGCGAAGGAGAGTCTCGCCTTCGACGGGGAGGCGTCCTGGAGTCCGCAGAGCTGTAGCGACGTCGGCGAGGCGAGGGGCTTCGCCGACGTGAACGACGCAAATCATGTGAGTCGTCCGAATCATCCGAGGAGGAATCAGAGTCCGACGACGAGGAATCAGAGTCTGAAGAGTCAGAGTCAGAGGATTCTGCCTCTAACGCACGCCTCTGCTCCATGATAAGTTTTGGTGCATTCTAATCCAGAGGTGAGCGTTTAACAACTGCGAAAGAAAATATAACGAACCTTCAAGTATTCACGCATGTCTTCCGTGATAGCGCCCAAACCAATGCTCGTGAAGTAGTTGATGGCGAAGCGAGTGTTCTTTGGCACATCGGTCGGGAACATGCCTTGACAAGCATGTTTGATCTCGGGGTCCTTGAATCGCTCAACCAGGACCTTCAAACCCAGACTCTCCATCATCTCGTTCATCATGATCTTGATGAAGATACGCGAACTCGAGGTGGTATCATCTTCGTTCATCCTGACGCACTCCAGAACGACCCATGATATGGAATCTGAGGCCATGAGATGACCAAAGAAGCGCGCAATGTTGCGAAGACGATTAGTTTCGTAGCGATGGATGGTCGTGAAGTAGTTGTTGAATGCCTGTTCCAGAGCCTCGGTCCAGACGCGATTCAGCTTACTGAAGCGCTCCCCGATCAAACCATAAAAGGTCGAATATGAGCGCTCCTGCGAACAACACTCGATTACCATGTTGATGAGTTCAATCTAAAGACGAGGAGTAAGTAAGTGTTCACAACGTCCGAAAAGAACACCGTGTTCTCACCTCTTGTCCTTCCTCTAATTGTACTTTCATGAGTTTGTGAACCGCTTCCTCATAATTGAGAGCGTTCATGATCGTCAAGTAGATTGTCCGGCGCAAGTTGACCAGGTTGGTTTCCGTTCGATCCTCGATACCTTCCTTCTCTTGTGGAACTTGAGTAATGGGTCAGTTATGAACAGAAATGGAAAACGCGTCAAGGTCACCTTCGTCTTCATCCTCGTCACTAGATTCCTCAGAGCCGGACTCGTCCTCGTCTGAGTCTTCTCCCAGAATCTCAGCCTTCATCGACTTGTACTTCTCCTCGTTCTCGATATAGTTGGGATCAAACTTGAAGATATCTAAACGTCGCAAAGTCAATGAGGAGCCTATTGTTAGGCAAGGAATATGTACTCAGGCTCTCCTGTACCTGCAGATCTGCACGAAGGTCAATCTGATGAGTGATTTGGTCCTCCTCATCGACCAAGTCAAGACCCTCCGGAAGGATTGGGTGGTCTTTATACTTGTCCTTGCGAAGTTGCATCAAGACCTCGATCATGTACTGGACACGAGCGCTGATTGTGCCTTCGTTGAGAACAGCACGAAAACGTTCGTAGACGGACGCATTGGCTTTCGGTTCATTTTCAGCAAGCAATGCACCGACCTCGCGCATGAAGCCAACTGCGATTTCGATAGAGTCATCAGTGGGCTTCTCGAGTAGGAGGACGAGGATTTCCAGGGCGACAATTTCGGGAGCAACTGCTTGATTGACGAGATGGGCGATGAACGTTGTTGAAGAGTGACACACAATCTGCGGAAAATGAGCAACGAGTAGCGAAAAGTAAGGCAGTTACGCACCTTGTCGTTCCTTTTAAATGACCGGCGGAACTGGCTGATCAAACGATGTACAAGCAGTTCCCCGACCGGAGGCAGCTTTGAGTTGATGATGGCTACCAACGCCGCGAACACAGGCGTAAATGGCAAACTGGCAGCCTGGGCCTTCATTATGCTGCGACAAAACAGGCCCTTTCCGCGAATGAGGTTTTCGGAAAACAACTCGGGAACAATGTCCTTGATGTTGGTGATATTGACTCGATTGACGATACCGGTGATGGACTTGCGGAGGGCGTCCCATGACAGTCGCTGATATTCCGGACTGGCCTTGTCGTTTGAGGCGGCGGCCTGGAGCGCGCGCAGACGAGCCGGTGGCATGTAGACCCCTCCAGAGCGCGAGCCAACAAGCTTGGCGAACTCCGCCTGGGCGTCGAGCTGCTTGCTCTGTTCTGCGTCCTTGGGCTTGTCTGCCTTTTCGAGTTCCATGGCTGCTACACGTGCCGTGAGGTAGCGCTCGCGTTCAGCTTTGCGAACGGGGTCCGCATCGGTGACGCGCACTGGACCGACTCCTGGTGATCTCGAACGTCTCTGGCGAGAAGTTGGTGGGTACCCGGAATCATCGTAAGGCAATGGCGACTCCGACCTTTGTGAGGCATTATGAGTGCATTCTAGCAAAGACTCGGAGTGAGTGGTTACCTCTTTCTTTTGGACAAACGGTCGTCGGGAGAGGACATTGTGAAGCAGCAGGAGCGTACCAAGCCGTCACTGGTCAAGGTGCGAACTTGTTGGTTCTTGTTTGGTACCGCCTCTTCGACTCAATCCACAATCAATTCGCTACTTATATCGTGTACTGTCTCAATTTGCCTGGACTGGACACGGCTGCAGTGACGAAAATGATAACCTGGAAACACGTCTCGCACCTCAATAGATTCGTACCCCCTCGGAAAGGCAATACAATCAGATGTCAAGTCGAAGCAATATATCTATCTATCTAATACCTATCGACGCGTATCGCACACAATGAGAAGACTGAGGCATACAGAACCCAAATTTCAAACGACTTACAGGGGACGACCAGTGGCCGACCCCGCCTGGGTAAGAGTGTGACGATGTGCTCTGGCGCTAATTGTGGTCGCCTTCTTTCCTGATTCTTGCAGTACTCTTGCCTCCTCCAGATGATAATCTTTCTCATGTCCGACATAAGCTCATACGCCGCGCAACTCGCGGGACCCAAAGACAGCTGTCCTTCGCGGCTCGAGCCGTGGAAATACATACATTTGTACTGAATACAACGCCGCAGCGTACAAATCAATCCAAGATTACGAACGTTTCACCTATTTGCGTTGCTCAGACATTGCAGGAGACACCCGAAGGAATTTTTGCTCACCTTCTTTGAGGGAGGCGAGTCCAAGATGACCACCTCATCGTCACTGTCCTCTTTTGACTCCCTAGAGATCACCTTTTCCGGTGAGGTTGCTGGAGCCTTCTTGCGTTTACTGGCAGGCTTGAAAGATTTCGCTGGGGAGGCGGAAGATGCGGGCTTTGCCTTTTGCTTTGCAAACATCGCCTCAATCCCATCCTTCCGTTGCTGGATAGGCTCTATGAAGGTGGAGGACTCCTTCCCGACCTTCCCGACCTCCGTTGGAACCTGGTAACTGATGACGGACACTGTCAGACATGCAGACTCTGCGTACAGACCTGAGGTGCTTACCACTCCAAAGGTGACTTTCTGTCACTGTAAGGATCGAGGAGTTTGGCGAGCGTGTCATCCCACTTGTTGGACGATGTATCCAACCATGTATGTAGCGCCTCTGCAGTCGAAAGAATTACTGGTTGGCGATCATGTAGCCATTCGAACTCCTTGTTCGCAGCTGTAGTGACGATTGTGAACGTCCAGAGTGGTTCTGTTTCGCCTACCGCACACCAAGGTCTTAGATTGAGGAGCAGTGTGTGGGATAGTTGGATGTACCTTCAAGCACGACAGAGTCGTACATACCGGCCAACAGCATGAGTTTATTGCCAGATTTGTGTCGCGTAAAATGAGGCAGCTTCTCCTTGCCTTTCGTGAGCCACTCATAATAACTAAGAAACAGGCAAGTGGGTGAGAATCATTCCCGACGTCGGTGTAAGACTTCGAACCCATCACAGACGACAGCGCAACGCTTGCGCCCTTTGATGCTATTCCACATACCTCCTCCGTCGATTAGATTCTCGGCACGCGCGTTTATAGTGTTCAACTTGAGGTCTTCGTATTTGGACCAGTGCGGCACTAAACCCCACTTCATTGTATGCAGAACAAGAGACGACGCGTTTGATGGCGATGTCGCGTCACTAGCTGAACCGGAGCCAGAGCCAGAAGCAGTCGGCTGCGACATCCGCAAGACAGGCGCCTGGCTACGCGGGGCGATGTTGTAACGAGGAACAAACTGGTCGTGGTTGATCCATTCTTCGGCAGCAAGCTGCTCTTGGACTTCACGATGCTAAACGGGGGTTGAATGGATTGGCTGCGCCTCTGAGAGTTAAGGGTACCAAGAGATGGAGGGCAAATCGTCCGCACATGATGGTGAACGTTACAAGCAAAGATGCGTTCCTCCGTTAACTCCGTCTTGCCAGTCTCACGGCTCGTACGCCAATACGATGTCGGTGAACGACGCCGCAGTCTTCCTCTCAGGACCACTATGTATACAGAGGGTACATAGTTGCTATTAGATGTTTGTAAACGAGAGGAGCTACAGGGTGTTGGTTCTATATACATAGTAACAATGCGACAAATAATAAAGGAAGAAGAAATGAAGTTCAGTAAACATTGCGTTGTCCGTGCAGTCCTATTCCATTGTACAAATGACTGGAAGCTCTTAGAACTGCCAATCTTCCTCCACCTCCATAGCCCAAGGGACTATACGGCAACGTAAGTACAAGGAACAAGGGAAGGGAACAACGAAGGCGTACATTTTGCGAGAAGTGTCTTGGAAAACATTTTGGTGATAGGCACATCATGCTTCTTACACCAGGCAGCTGTGATTCTGAAAGCCGGTGTGAGAGATGGCCCAACAGCGCGGAGAAGCTACTCACCTAGGATCCAAGTAGTTGATTTTACTGCAACACCGTCAGTCCGGAAGCATACGACGATAGCTGGATTGCAAACCTCGTCCCAAGGGCGACCTCCTTCAAGTCATCCTTGTCGACAATCGTCTGCTTAGCAGATCGGATCTTTTCCTCAAGTTTAGTAATCGCCTCCTCTATCTTATCCGTGGACTTGCTCCCAGTCTTGAGCTCAGATTTCTTCGTGCCGCGTTCCTTGGCCAACTTCTTGAAGTCATCCTTGATCGCCTTGACACGCTTGTCTAGAACAGACTGCTCCAAAGCAGGTTTCTCCTCCTCCAGGAGCTTCTCGTTATCCTTCTCAAACTTTTTCTTCGCCTTCTCAATCTCCTTCTCCTCGAGTGACGCCTCCCACTCAACGATGAAGTCATCGTCAATGTCAGACTCGTCTTCGCCGTAAGTCTTCTTGAATTTGGAGTCGATGGCGAATAGAGCATGTCTGAGCTTCATGCGGTCGTACTTCAACCCTCGGACCTAGGTATTGTTAGAGACCTTCGCCCGGATAGGTAGATTCGTCCGCACCTTCTGTCTCAACTTCTCCATAGATTGATCGTGCGTCTTCGGCGCTGCGCGCTGATGGTTACACAGAATGGCAACCATGCGATTCGCATTGTTGTAGACACTGAGCTTCTCCTGGGGTGTTCCGTTCCTGCACTTCTCCTCGTTCTCGTCTAGGAGGTTTTGGAATGTTATGGAGGCGTTGTAAGTACGGAAGACCTTGGCCGTAAGTCCCTTCATCTCTGACGTGAGATGCTTGTTCAGCGAGGAAGTCTGTTTCGAGTGTTAGGCGGAGATGACGGCAAGATCGAGGAAACAACGTACGTTGACGCGATCAAATATGGAATCCTCGTCTACTTTGCCCTCCTTGAAGATTCGTATGTTTTTGAAGACCTGGGCATCAACTACGACTTCGTTGTAGTAACGAATGGAATCTTTTCCAAGGAAATCGAAGATAACGGTGGCGGGCCCTTGGAGAGTGACATGCTCACAGCGAAGTGAGCAACAACCAACCGTATCAGCTTCATCGTCGCCCTTCTCGTTACCAGCACGGAGAGCGAGCTTGTCGATGAAATACATAGCAGTCGCCCGTTGACGATCTGCCATGACTTTCGACCGCAAATCGGCAGTATAGTTCTCCCGAATCCGGTCGACGTGATTCTATAACTGGGGTTAGTGCCAGCCTCGGAGAGAATGGTAAGATAACTGACCTTCAATTCTCGGGCCTTCTCGAATTTGACCATGTCACTTTGTCCTTTAAGCGAGCTACCGGGGGCCAAAAAGACGTATTTATGAGACTGGTTGACATTCTCTGTCCAATTAGCGAGCCATGTGACCGTGTTGTCGTGCTGGACGGACTTCCACTTTCCAGGCATGTTGGGTACTGGGACAGGCGCGTTCTTCCCAATGTTGAGAGTGATATCCTCCGGACGAACACGTTTCTGGCTTAATGTTAAAGTGGTCCGTGTCTCACAGCCGAGGGAATCTTACCTTGAGAGCACCTTTCCTGGGATGCTTGCCACGGCCTCTGAACAGACCGGGAGGTTCGACGCGGAAGTTCCCAACCTTTTCTTTGCGACCATCAAGAAGACATGTAGTGTACTTGGCCTCCATTTCATCTTTCTGCTTCTTTAACTCCTTCTTCTCGGCGGCAGACATGGCCTTTTTCTTCGCCTTCTCTGCCTCAAAATGCTGGAACATGGGTCGGAAGTCGCAATCGGCGAATTTGTTGATCTTGGTACCGTCGGTCTGGAAAGACGTCAGCGACAGACTGGCAGCAACAGTGTGACGAATACACACTGGTGGATGTTCCTTGAGGACTTTCTGCCAATCGTCAAAAAAGTTCTTGTTGAAATCCTCGTCTTGGGCATGGTCGCTCTCGATGAGGGCAGCATAGAAGCCGGCTACCTCTTCCGACTCTGGAGGAAGAGAGACTTCCTTGCCTGCCAGGAGGCTCAATGCACATCAAGCTGAAGCGCGAAGAGAGCTCACCCCGGTACTTCATCTTGATGTCGGCAGGCAATGGTTCGTAAGGCGGCGGGAACAAGACACCATGGTGCTCGAGTGTTGTCCATTTGACGGATCCGTCGCCCTGTTCCTGCTCCCACCACCTGAAGACAGGCTCTGCCTCCTCCTCTTCCTTCTTCTTCTTCTCTTTCTTTTCCTTCTTCTCCTTCGCGTCCTTTTTGGGAGCAGCACTCGGGCGGGCCGTAGACGCAACCTTCTCCTCGTCGTCGCCGTCGTCCTCTTCCTTCTTGGCGCGTTTGGCAGGCCGTTTCTTCGGAGCGGATTTGGGCTTCTCGTCCTCCGATTCTAGTTCCGCGTCGCTCTCGTCTTTGACTTTGCGCTTCTTGGCGGGAGCGCGCTCTGGATGGAAAATTGTAGACCGATGGACAGATTGTGGCGAGACAACACGTACTCTTCTTGACGGGGGCAGGCGAGTCTGAGATCGAGGCGTCATCGTCCTCGATCTTAGCTTTCTTCGCCGGACGCTTGGCCGCACCATTGTTCTTGGACGGCTTCGGGGCTTCGACGTCGGCGTCGGGCTCGGCCTTGATCTTGCCCTTGCCATTCACCTTGGAGGTTGAGACGGTGGTAGCGGCGTGTGCACCGGGCATCGCCACAGCTGTGGTCGTCTGCTTGAGTGGCGAAGAAGCCCATAGCGGCGTGTCGTCTTCGCTGGACGACTCTCTGTACGAGATGCGCTTGCGCTTCTGGCGCGGAGGCTTGGATTGTGGCGCGGACTGGGCCTGTGACAGACAGATAGACATAAGTCACGCTTGCCCGCTGGACGTCGGAGATGGCCACTGACCAACGGGGTGTCATCCTCATCGCTGGAGACGACCTGCCTAGTCTTGCCATTGTGGCCATTGACGTGGCCATTGGAAGCGGCAGCAAGCGGTCGGTCGTCGTCGGAGAGCATGGCAGAGTCGCTCGACATTGTCGGTGTCGGCGTCGAAAGCAAATAAAGAAGCGAATAAGTATATACAAGACGAGCTGGCGGACAAGATCGAGAGCAAGAGGGTAAGCGAACTTGGACAAAATCGGCCTTTGTTTAGTATCAGGGCCTTGGCCAAACAGGTCCAACATTCGTCAAGTCAGTCGTCAGACTGTCGTCTCGACTCTCACGATTGAGGTCGACCCATTAGACAGCGTGCAGTCTGGAGGCGTTGCTCGGTCGGTCGTTTCTTCCTGTCTGCCTTGCTTGCTCCAGTGGCACAAATCCTACTGAATGATGCTGTACTAATGTCTTACTTACAAGTTATGTACAAGATCTCCCCATTGATGACAGGGACTGTAGCTTGGCTTGATCTTCTCAAGACATACGGGTGCTGCCTTGGTGAACCCGAACGACCTGCTCTCCGGGAAGCCCGTGTTCTCTCGTTCGACGTGCTAGTATTACCAAAAAAGTACCAAGAGTTCGGAACTTGGAGTATGGTGGGACTATGTATCCTGAATGGACTGTCATACTACTGTCATAAACAATAGCATAGAATATCTGGAAGCCTTTGCTAACTGCGGTGTTATCTATAACCGCAATGCGCTTTTGGCCAGCACCGCGCCACTAAGACGAACTTGAACACGCGAACCAATACTACTGATGAGAGCGGAATTCTCATGAAACTATTTGTCAATGATTTCTGCCCTCCCAAAGACTGTGGGCCACTAAATCAGCTTGGAGTATCCGGTAGACCGTCCCTCAGCTCTGCTTATATTGACGATGATGATCTCGACGGCGCGGCCATCGGGAAGGAGTGAGGTCCAGAGTCCGCAGTGGCTGTGCTCATGTTTGCTTGCCGCCCTCCCGCTAAACCTGCCGAGCCATGTGACTCAACCAAACAAGTCTCTCGCCTAATCCAGGAGGCCGCCTCCTCGCTCACTGCTATCCGCAACCGACAAGTGCGTCGCTTTCCAGACCCGCCTCGCCGCCCTCGCTGACTGTGCGCAGAATGGCCACTCCACCACCATTGTACCGCGATCCCTGGGCCAAGAACGAGGCCTGGCGCTCGCACCCGGTCTTCTCCAAGACCACCATGCTCCGCAACCTTTTCCCCGGCTTCGGCATCGCTGTCGTTGCCTTCACAGGCTATGTCATTGCAGAGAACATCTATCTCAAGGGAAAGCAACCGGAGGACCCCAAACATCACCACTGAATGCCTCAGAGTGTGTAGCATCGCTGCTTTGCTGGCGCATACTTATCAAAGTTTCAGGAGCCAATGAGGGCCAGAGCTGGGTTACACAGAACAGGAACCATGTCGTTCCGGTTTGCCGGGGAGGACAGATGCAATTTACATCAATGAACGAGCGCCTTTCTCCGCCTTTGTCAACTCTCTTGTCTTCTAGCCCACTTTCCTTCGAAATTCGGCAGTAATATTTCATCATCATTCATCGATTGCCTCCTCTGAAGGAAGGAAGGGCATGCGCATCCGTCAGTCCTACAGCTACACGTGTATCGGGGTCGCGTCTGGGCGGACCTGACCAAATTGAGCCCAAGATGTGAAGGTGATAGCTTACAGTATCCCTGCGAAGCCCTGCGATGTCTCACAGCACAAATGATGCGACCCTCGAACATGGACGGGAATTGCCAGCTTTCACTCAGCTTACGCGGTCTTCTGGAAGCCGAAACTATCCATGCGCGCCCGTTATCCTGATGAATCGCAATTTGATTCCGCGGAATGTCTCCTAGTACGGTATAGCTTTGCCCATCCCGAAACGTGCCCTGTCTTGTGGTGCAAATAGTTCAGCTTTCCCTTTGTACTCCCCATACGGCGACAAGGTTTGACCAATATCATGCTTACCAGTACAATCTCGGAGGTCACAAAAACTCATGATATGCGGCTGACAGGATGGAGAGACCTCAGCTCTACGCGGGCGCCCCAGCGGTACGCATACACTTCTTTCCTTCCTTCAATTATCAGAAGGAGTAACCCTCCCTGCACGAGCAGGCACTGGTCAAGACTCTGCAAGACTCCAAACCGGCTTCCTTCAAACTTACTACTGGCAGTCTATGCCGGGCCTCATGCTCAATGCAACCGGGCCTGAGTGATGTGTTATACATATCTCCACGAGATACCGATAATTCGCAAAGAAAATCCTGACCCGTCGGATTACTGGGCTGCTTAGACGCCTCGAGGCGCGAACACTGGACAGGGCGGCCAGACCTTCTACAGTCGGTACCTCTGGATCCTATAAGTAGATCATCGCGAAAATGAAATTCAGTATCCCGTCCTCCTCCTCCCTCCTCCCTCCGCTATGCTTGTGTCAGGCTTCAACACCATCGTGTTCGACATCGGGGATGTCCTCTTCACCTGGTCCTCACATACGACCACCGACATTTCTCCCAAAGTCCTTCGGCGCATCCTGTCCTCTCCCATATGGGAGGATTACGAACGGGGGAGGCTCTCGGAACAGACATGCTACGAGCGGGTGGCACTCGAGTTCTCCGTTGACGCAGACGAAGTCCGCAAAGCCTTCGACCAAGCCCGCGACTCCCTCCGATCCGACCCAGAGATGATCGCCCTCATCCGCGAGCTCAAGGCGCGCGACTCCAGCCTGAAGGTCTACGCGATGTCAAACATCTCTCTGCCGGATTACCAGGTCCTCCGGACCAAACCCGCAGACTGGTGGCTCTTTGATCGCATATTCACATCTGGCGGTGCGGGCGAGCGCAAGCCCAATCTCGGATTCTACAGACACGTACTTCAGCAGACTGGGGCGGACCCCTATTCCACCATCTTTGTTGATGATAAACCCGAGAATGTGCTTTCCGCACGTTCGATGGGTATGCATGGAATCGTCTTTGACGATAAGGCCAAGGTCAAGCGCTCACTTCGTAATCTTCTGGGAGACCCTGTCGCCCGAGGGCAAGATTACCTTTCAACCAATGCTGGCAAGATGTATTCGTTTACGGACAGTGGGGTAGAGCTACGGGAGAATTTTGCCCAACTTCTGATCTTTGAGGCGACGCAGAACAGGTACAAGTAGTCGATTTGTACTCTCCGACTTGCCGCTCACTCGTTTTCAGGTCACTGGTGGATCTGACAGCGCACACAAGAAAGTGGAATTTCTTCCAAGGTGAGACTACGCGCTGCTGCATAAGTGCACCCGAGAACTTACTTGGCCACAAGGAAAGGGACAATTGACTACAGAGGTCTTCCCAGATGATCTCGATACGACATCTCTGGGACTGACCATCACGCAGAAGGACAAGCAGATCGTCTCAGCAGTGCTCGACGAAATGCTTGAATATCTGGACGACTACGGTGTCATTCAGGCAAGTCTGCGAACGAAATTTCCAAAATTTTACAAGCTGACAAGCCCTTTTTGCATCCAGACGTACTTTGATCACAACCGTCCCAGGTTTGACCCGGTCGTCTGCGTGAACGTTCTGAGTCTAGCTTACTCCGCCGGAAGGGGTAACGACCTCAAGGACACGTTGCAATGGGTTCAGAGCGTCCTCGCGAATCGCGCCTACCTAGAAGGAACGCGCTATTACGCGAGCGCAGAATGCTTTCTGTATTTCCTCATGCGCCTCCTGCAGAGTACGGGAGATGTGGCCTTGCACGCTTGCCTGAAGCCACTATTGAAGCAACGTGTGACGGAGCGAATAGGCGCTCCAGGAGACTCGCTCGCTCTGGCTATGCGGGTCGTGGTCTGTGACTATGTGGGCTTGAGAGACGAAGTTGATCTGCGTGCGCTCCTTGAGCTCCAGTGCGACGACGGTGGATGGGAGATGGGATGGGTGTACAAGTATGGATCGTCTGGGGTCAAGATCGGCAATCGGGGCCTCTGCACCGCGCTTGCTATCAACGCCATCGCCACCTCCCGCTCGCTTCGTCCTTCGCCTACTCCAACTCTCATCGAATCCGAGACGAAGGCCAGTTACCTTCCACCTGTTCTGTCAGCCGCGACCCTTCGAAAGAGCAGTCATCGCCGCAAATCCTCCCTAAAAGACTCGCTGAGCTGGTTAGTGGGAGGAGGAACCAACAGGGCGATCAAGATCTAGTGATCTGTCCAGTCCCTGGAAAACCTGATTTTCACCTTTGGGGTGTAAATAGCATTCTTTTCCGATGTTGTTGTACTTACCATGTCTGTACTTGACGACTCCATATGTTGTACTTCCTATTTGTATCTACGATTATGAACGCTCAAGATACGCAACGACCCGCATTTGTATATATTCAAGATCACGAGCTTCCACACAGATATTGTTTGTAAACGGGGTTGTTCGTCTCCTCGACGAAGGTGTAGTTCAACTTTTTCAAAAATTCATCAAAGGCGTCGTTCTCAGCAGGTGGAACTTGGACAGCCGCTAGAACCTTCCCCAGATCTTCCGATGATCAGCTTGGCAAGTGGCTCTCAAAGGATAAGATCGATTCGTACCTGCACCATGATTGCGATAGTGGAACATTGTGATGTTCCAGTCATTGTGTATACCCAGAAGGAAGTTACGCAGAGCTCCCGGACGCTCGGGGAATTCTGTCAATTGAAGAGAATCAGTACAAGACCGCTAGAAATGATGCGCCGTCGTACCAAATCTTAGCACACGCTCATTCGGCACAATCTGAGAACCTCCAATCATATATCGACCATGACTCTTGGCGAGTTCGTTGTCACTGATGTCGTAGCCCTTCATGTCCTCCTTCTCCAGGTCAGCAAGTAATTGCTTGATTTCAGCGGCACGATCCTCGGCTTCAAGCCTTATGGAGAACATGAGCTGTGCGCGATCTGGCGAGGTGTGACAGTTATATCGGTAGATGAATTCCGTAACCTGTCTGGGATGTATGATAGTGTGCAAACGGATGAAGCTACACAATGTTAGAAAGATTCGAACGAAGAATAGAGACAAGGTCACCTGCCAGAGCGTTCGGGAATATCGACGCTCATAAGTGCTTCTCTGCCTTCTCCGAGTTCAGCACGTTCGGCCACAAATCGTAAACGATCAAAGTTCATGTTCGCGCCACTGACAACGGCAACGAATCGTTTCCCTGCGCCGACTAGCTTGTTCTCGTGAATGTACCGTTTCAATCCAGCCAGTGCAAGCGCGCCTGCGGGCTCTGTGACCGATCGTGTTTCTGGACAGAGACGTTAGATTGAGACGCGACTACAACCCAGAAGCCACCTTCAAATATATCCTTGATAGCGGCACAGATTTCGTCGTTGTCAGCCTTGACGACCCCATCGAGCAATTCCTGGCAGATGCGGAAGGGCTCCTCGCCAACAATTTTTACGGCAGTACCGTCGCTGAAAGGTCCGACCTCTTTCAACAAGATGCGTTCTCCTTGACCTAAACTTCTTTCCATAGCATCGCCATCGATGGTTTCTACGCCCATGACTTGTGTATTCGGCCCGCCGATTCTTTTGACGTATTCACAGATTCCAGAAACGAGTCCACCTCCTCCAATGGCCGCGAAGATGCCATCCAAGGTCTCGGAATTGGACATTTGCTTGAGGATCTCCATACCAACTGTACCCTGACCAGCGATGACCAGAGGATCGTCGTAGGGCGGGACAAAGGCCAGACCGTGCACCTGAGCGAGTCGGGCACACTCCTGTTTGGCTTCATCAAAGTCGGTGCCGTGTAGGATGACTTTTGCGCCCAAGCGCGAGACACTGCGGACTTTGATGGATGGAGTTCCGCTGGGCATCACGATAGTGCATGGTATGCCCAGTCGCGCACCGGAGAGCGCGACGCCTTGCGCGTGGTTTCCTACAGCGAGCATCAGAACGCGTCAAGCAGCCAAAGGCAGTCGCGATTTGGCTGGATACGCGCACTGACCGGCGCTACATGTGATAACTCCCTTCCAGCGCTCCTCCTCGGTCAAGCTGGCCATGAAATTATACGCGCCGCGAATTTTGAAGCTGAACACTTCCTGGAGATCCTCGCGTTTCAGCCAGATCTCATTCCCGAGTTTTGTGCTGAGGTTCGAGGCAAGAACGAGAGGCGTTTCCTTGACTATTTCATATACTTTGGAGGTCAAGATGAGTCGTAGGTAATCGGGCTTGTTTGTCGCCAAGATGTGGTGTTTAGCTAGTCTGGGATACGGCAGGGGTTCCGGGGCATGCGATGAGTATTCGAGGGTGGCCATCGAGATGGAGGTTGAGTGCAAGTCGAGTCACTTTGCTGTCGATCATTCCAAGATCATTCTCTTCGCAATTGACTCCGGCCATCAAATTGCAGGCCGCGACTTGCACCAGACTTGAACTGAGTATGTAAATCAGGCAAGTAGCAGGCCAAGTATACAGATTCAATAGCAACAGGACTCGAAGGAAATCCATCTCCATCTATCTCGTAATTTCTACTGAGAGGCATCTGCAGCAAAGAATGGATGACCACCGGCAGGGACCCACACACAGGACTTTTTCTTCCGCCTCTGTTCCACCTCTTCAATGACATCTTGAAGAAACGACTGAAGAAATGACTGAAGATATATTGAGTACCATCTTCAATACAGGCGGCCGTGTGTTACCACTTAGGGTGGCAAGGATGTCGAAAGCATTGGGCATCCAGTGGGGGTGCGCAAGACAGTTGGGCCTAATATAAGCTGTTTATATTCGCGTCTTGCACTGCGGCAGAAATTACTGGTCGCGTGGAATGGGCTTGGGGAGAGAGATTAGTGCTGTCCCAAGTCTGAGCAAGTCGCCGCCGGCCATTTCCAAATGCCATCGGGACTCGGAGTTCGGCAGCCATCTTCCGAGGATGCACATACTTGTTGACCCAGGACCTCCACCATGGCTCAGGCGTCGTCAATGGGCCCGCCGCTGTCTCCCCGCGAAACACGTCGCTCGGGCCGTCGGTCGGCGCACTCGGGCTCGACCAGCACATCCAAGTCGCCAGACTCGGACCCACTCCCTCGTCCCAAGGATGGGCCACAACGCCCATCGCTCACATCGAACCACAGCGGCAGCAGAGGCAAGCGTCTCAAGCTAGAAGACATGGACGACCCGGTCGTGGACCGCAAGAACGCCCACTCGGGCTCGACGACATCGTCGAGCTCAGCGCAGGGTGCGGCCACCGGACGTTCGAGGCGTAAAAAGAAAGACAAAGACGAGGATCTCGTTCCCGAGGAGAGCGTCGACGATGGCGCGGACGACGAGCCCGCTCCCGACGCCGGCGATGACGACGAGGAAGCGAGCGTCACCCGCTGTGTCTGCGGCAGCACGGGTGAGTAGTAAACTATCTCTCCGCCACCCTGCCCGCTAACTCTGGCTGTCCAAGGAGAGGACGACCCGGACGCGGGCGAGTTCATGGTGCAGTGTGAGACGTGCAAAGTGTGGCAGCACGGTCTGTGTATGGGATACGAATCAGAGGATCAGCTCCAGGACGACGACTACTACTGCGAGCAGTGCAAGCCAGACATGCACGTTGAGCTGCTCAAGTGCGCATTCCATCCCTGGTCGTCATCATTATTCTTTTCTGACGCGCTGCTACAGGAAACTATCTCGGAAAGTCCGCCAGTCGTCGACCACATCGCATCACACCGCCGTCGCCGGGGCGCGGATGTCGCGCTCACACTCTCCATCGCACGCCAGACATCAGGCTGCAGCCAAGCGCAGAAATACGATGAACAGCCGAGATGCGGCGTTTGACGAGAACCTGAAGGAGATACTGGAGAGCACCGCCGCCGAAGCTGATGGTGGACATGAGCCCAAGGCCGACAACGACGACGACGACACCGAGCCGCCACCGACTGGGCGCAAGAAGCGCAAACGCGCCGACGACGACGCGTGAGTCCCAGCCTGCATGCCCTGCTGCTCCTATTCATCGATATGCAGGCCTCCTAAAAAACGAACGAGATCGGCCTCAGTTACCTCAGAACCACGCGCAGGCTCTAACGTTGCGCGAAGTGAAACTCCATTGCCCAACATTGTCAAGACGCCAGTCCTGTCTGCCCCTCCGGCACGCCCATCAGGAAGGGGTAAGCGTGGGGGCGGCCGAAGAGCGGCAGTTCTTCACAGTGATGTCCCTGTCACGAACGAAAGCGGAGAAGGTGAGGCTGCTTGTTCTCTTACAACCGCGAACAAGCGACTCATCTCCATGTCTCCAGCTATTTCCTCCGCCCCAAAACGTGGCAACGGTCGCGGAAAAGGCGGTGGCGCGAAGAGAGGCCAGCACACGTCTGCCGCTCCTGCCAGTGCCGCGGCTGAGTCCCGTAGAAATCAAGCAAACGGCTCTGGGCCTGCTGGACAATCCCACGGTGAAGGATCGCGTGCCTACCGTAACTCCCATGCATACGTCGTATCCCAGCAGCCCATGCTGACTTCGTGGCATCTCCCCGACTATCTCGCCCATCTCGAAAACATCTTCCCCACACCTACACCAACTCCACTGGAGATTCCTTCCAGTAGTGACATGGGGATGGACATCATCCAAGAGAGAGGTGTCAAGACCAAGTGGCCGGGCAAGCGCATGAGCGTCACCGACATGAACAAGAGGGTCAGAGCGCTGGTGGAGTGGGTCGGTCGGGAGCAGGCCAGCGCGTCTGAGCGCGTGCGTCGGCGCGAAGCCTTGGAGGAAGCGCTTAAAGCGGCTGTGGATGATACCGCTATGATCCTAGACGGTGAAAGGACCCAATCACCGGTTCCTCGTCCCAATTCCACAGCACCTTTGGAAAAGTTATCGTCATCATCTTCAGGGAAAACAATGAAACTCATGGAAGAGTTGATGGAGGAATTGATCAACTTCCAGGAGCGGTTCGGGAGACGGGGGTAGATGCTTGCTTGCTTTTTTGGTGTCTTTTGTCGCGTTACTATTGGTTGTATACTTGTACAATGTAAACTTAATTGATCCTTCCGTATCCACTCGTATGTGTCACAATGTACTCTTCCCGGTTCCTGTCAGAGCCCACGATGTATGAAGTCCTTCTCCGCTCAGTTTTGTTACCTTTCCATCTACTTCAAGCTTCTTCAGATGGAGATCAACACCGTGAGCCGCTGGAAGCCAAAGATTCTCTGGATAAGCAGCGTAAATGCGCGCCACTAGACTCCACGTCGTCCATGCAACGTCGTCCGCGACGGAGTTCTCGCGTAAAACGCTTACTATCTGCTCCTCGCGTTCCATACGATGATGGATGTACGTCGATATAGTCTCTTTTCCCGCCTTGACCACAGGCCCATGGCCCGGATACAAGATATCGTACGTACCGCCGTCCTCTGCCACAAAGTCGAGCATCTTGCGTAGACTGCTTATGTATGTGGAGAGGTCTTCAAAGACAGCCGTTCCTTGACCCAGAACGGTGTCGGCGGTGTAGAGGGTGCGGTCAGAGGGTATGTACAGCGAGATAGAGTCAACGGTATGACCTGGGGTGTGGAGGACGCGGAGGTCATTTATCACTTGGCCGTCTGAGAGGCTATGGAAGGGCTCCCCGGAAGGAGTAGGAGAGAAGGAACCGGGAGGCAGGGACTCGATGATGGAGGGGAGGGTCACTCTCGTGTGAGATGACAAGGTCGCCCCCGTGGGCACAGGAAACTTGTGCAAGCGAGGAGGCGTGAAGGGGGCGTTAGCGTCATCGCAGAGGCGCCGGAGAAGAGCGAGAACAGCAGGAATGCCTCCGACGTGGTCGTGATGCCAGTGGGAGATGACAATGTCAGAGACATGGGGTTTGGTGTCGTCAGAGAGAGGCGCTACGTCTCGCAGGGCAGACTCAAGCACAGGGATGTACTCCGGGCGGCCTTCGCCTGTGTCGATCAGCGTGTATGGGTTTCTGCTGCCAAGGATGTAGGTATTCGTTCCTACTGTTCTTCAGCATCGAGCAGCGCATAGATCGCTGGGCTATTCACCCTGCAGAGTAAACTTTCCGGGGTTCTGTGAGTGATGAGTCAACTGGCGATATCTGGAAAGGATCCAAGCTTACTTGGCCAAGGACTCTGACTACATTGTCACTAAGCTGAGCGTTGTTACAACAAAAATAACAGACGTTTACACAAGTGTACTTACGCGCGTGATGGACGCGAGAACCTCGAGCTTGTCCATGTCGATGGGAGAGGGCAAGTACGTGCTTGTGATTTCACGTGTCCGGCGTGTCCTGATAAGATTGCCGGCGCAACGGCAGTGGGAAACATTGGGGTGCTGATGAAGAACAATGTGTACACTGTCGCCATTGTCCCCCAGTATCACATACACACATTCATCCCAGAGGTTTAGCCTACCTTTACGAGATACATATCAGTTGACGTGAACTTCGCCAGAGACGGACTGTGGTAAATCAATATGAGCGAGCTGCTGCTCGGATATTGTTCCGAGCCATTCAAAGCGATAGCGAACAAGTTCGGCTTCGTGGACGTTACAAAAACAGTCTGACAACACCTCCAGTCAAAAGGGACCTCTAGGCGTCGTGTCTACTGTCTCTAGATCCACATAACCATGACACTGCCCCGGAATCAGCCCAAAGTGCCCGCGCTACCTGACGTCCGCCGCGTCATTACGGGCCACAGTCCACACGGGAGGTCCATCATTGTGCGCGACGAAGTTCAGTCGCCAAACTACTGGAGTGCAGGCAGCATCAATTCCATCTACGACCTCTGCAGGACGGAACGCGTTCCAGCCGCTATCGATAGCGAGATCGTGACCGGCGAGTTCGTCGACGAGATTGCTCTCAACAAGGAGCACGTCAACCCAACGGGGTCCGTGTTCCGGTCCTTCGATTTTGCGCCGGGAACGGTGACAGTAAGTAGAGCTTTTGAAGTTATTGCTGAGCTAAGATGAGAGATGATGGACTAGCCATTCCACCGCACGCAGTCGGTAGATTATGGAATTGTCGTCAAGGGCTCCATTGTGCGTGAGTTAGACGATGGTAAGCGCGTCGAGATCAACGAGGGCGAAGTAGCTTGCCAGCGAGGAACGGCCCATGCGTGGCGGAATGAAAGCTCTGAGTGGACTCGGATATTCTTTGTGGTGTTGGGTGAGTGTTGCAATTAAGATCGAGGGCCATCCCACTGACGAAAGGTTGAAGGTGCCGCACCCTTGAAGATCGACGGCAAAGAGATGGGGGAGGAGTGGCACAATAGTCGTGAAACCTCTCATAGCGGTTGATGTTCAATATATATCACTGCTCGTCATTAGATAGGTCAAGAACAAGGCAAGCGTAGATCATTCAATGTAGGTTCCGGGTTGCAAAGATTGACGCAGGAGAGAGACAAGATCGGCATTGCACGTAGAAAAACTTGTGGCAGAGTATGGCGAAGCAGATAGTCATAGAGATTGCAAGCAAAATTTGTGAGGCACTGAAGAAAGTCGCAATGCCACGGCTAGAGCCTCTCCAACAGGTTGTGGTTCGCACGAGGGAATACAAGCAATACAGTCAGGGATGGGAAGGCACGTTTATAAATTATGAGTGACGGCCGAGCGCAGGGTCGAAGTGGGTCGAGGTAAACACGTGTCGCTTGCATCTTGGGGCTCGCGGTTATCTCCTTTGGCTGTTATTTCTCTTGACCTCCGGCCGCGATGAGCAAAAGTCGGTTTGCATCAAAAACGGCGTTCGACGCGCTGCAAGTCGACGACTACAGCGACGAGGAAAGCGAGGAGGAGGTTGTCGATGCCGTGCCCGCAATCGTCATAGACGAGAGGTGCGCGTCTCTTCGGCCTTTTTCCGAAAATAATCCTCATAGGCTGCAGTGCGTCAGAGCAGACGGCCAAACTGACCAAAACGGCCCAGAAGAAGGCGGCAAAGGCTGCCCGCGAAGCAAAACGCCAGCAGAAACTGTCCAAGAGCAGAGACGTTTCTCCGTCGCCGGTATCGACTCCCGATGTGCCGAGCTCGCTGTCACCCTCTGTTGAGACGGCCACACTACCAGCTGAGCCAGCCGCTGCCGAACCTTTGCCAGCAACAGAGCCTGCGCTGCCGCCGCCGCCGCCGCCGGAAGAGCTGCCAACTGTATTACCCGCAAACGGTACTTCAATCCCGAAGTCCGCGGCGGTTGTGGAACTGCCAAAATCAGTGGAACCGTCAAAACCAGTGGAGGCCGCGAAGGCTTCTCAGTTAGCGCCAGTCGCACCTGCTGCAGTGCCAGCATTCAAGGTCGCCGCTCCTCCTCCCTCGGCAGCAGTAGAACCCAGTGCTCCCGATGCCGAGAAAGCAAAGAAGCGAAAGAATGTTGTTGAGCGAACGGTCTGGACGCTCATCATGATAGCGGGTTTCATTGGTGAGATCACCCTTACCTGTGACCGAACGTGTCCTGACCCGTTGACCAGGACTGCTGCTGCTCGGACACGGTTACATGATTATTCTCGTCATGATCTGCCAGACAGTCGTCTATCGCGAAGTCACCGCGCTTTTCTCCTTCAAAAAACAGTCCGGCCCAAAGCTTCCCGACCACCCCAAGAAAGACATTTGGAGCAAGACCCTTAACTGGTACTTCTTTGCCGTCACCAATTATTTCCTCTATGGGGAGAGCATCATATACTATTTCAAGGTTCGGATCGACTTCCCCGGTAACACGCAACATTTCACTGAACGCCGAATAGCATGTCGTGTTCGCTGACGCGCAACTCCTGCCGTTCGCCACCAATCATCGCATGATCAGCTTCGTGCTCTATACCATTGGCTTCATGGGCTTTGTCATGTCCCTCAAAAAGGGCTACCTCAAACAACAATTCGGGCTCTTTTGCTGGGTGCACATGACGCTCTTGCTCATTGTTGTCTCAAGGTAGTTATCTACCCCCCTTATTCCGTAAGACTGGCGTCCTAATACACGCTACAGTCACTTCATCGTCAACAACATCCTCGAGGGCTTGATCTGGTTCTTTGTGCCAGCCTCCTTGGTCATCTGTAACGATGTTTTCGCGTACATTTGGGGACAACTAATTGGCCATACCCCGCTCATCTCCCTCTCACCAAAGAAGACACAGGAAGGTTTCGTCGGTGCCTTCATCACTACTGTTTTGTTCTCTTTGGCCTGGGGCTCTTTCTTCATGCAATTCGATTACATGATATGCCCTGTACACGATCTCGGCGTGAGTGCATGGAGCAGTGTCGCCTGCCGCCCCAACCCCATCTTCCTCTGGAAAGAATGGCATCTCTGGGCACCTGTCGCCCAATTTCTCCAGACCTCCGTAAGTCAATGTCATCATCCGATCGCCAGTACCGTGTCTAAAATGTTCTAAGTTCGGATTGTCTATAAAAAGCATCCCCTACGTGCCTTACCAGTTGCACCTTATTTTTATGGCGACGTTCGCTTCTCTTGTGGCACCTTTCGGCGGATTTTTCGCGTCTGGATTCAAACGAGCTTTTGATATCAAGGACTTTGGCCATAGTATTCCCGGTCACGGTGGTATGACCGACCGAATGGACTGCCAGTAAGCAGCTCGCAGTTGCTCGTGATCCCTGCGTCACTAACATTATGCAGATTCCTCATGGGTGTCTTCGTCTATGTATACTACAGTAGCTTGATCCGAGAGCACAACGTCACAGTCGGCTCAGTCTTGCAGACTATCGTCAGCGGCTTGACGGTCCAGGAGCAATTGGAACTCATTAGTGACATGAAGAGATACCTGGAGGGACAGGGTATACGCATACCGTGTTGAGTTCTTGGATGACGATTCTCCGAGTGTCTGATATGGAAATAACATATCTTTTGATTCAATGCATCAGGAACGACAACCATAGTCAGGAAACCAGGTTCAAAAATAGCGTCTTCTATCTTTATCACAAGATGAATGTCGGTGAAATTTACGACTCGAAGTTTCGCGAGACGGGACCTTTTGAGCCGGCCCTTATCGTGCAGCAGAGACAGCAGTGTTTGCAGGCTCTGAGAGGATTATGTGCGCCTCTCTCTGCGTTCTGTCTGGATACGTTGCTGTCGGCATCGACTGACAAGCTAGAAGCAAGAGACTGTCCACTGAGCCTCAGGTCATCACGACTATCAGACGCGTCATCACCTGAGGCGCACGGTACCGAGAATCATCCTCCACTTCGGAGTTTTGGGTGCGCGATATGTTATATAGCTACAGTAGCCTACCAACCATTGCTCACCAACTGCACAACATGTTGTACTCTTCAGTATTCGCTGCTCTTGTCAATGTCGCGCTTCGCCTTGTTGAAGTAAGATTCTGCCTCGGTTCTACGTCTTGGACTTTACTGAACATGCGACTTTCAGGTTGAGGCTCACGGTGGAGTACTTAGCTATAACATAGCAGGTACTACGTATCCAGGGTATCCTGATCCTCGTCGACGTCGCACAAAGCGTACTGACAGTTTATTCCAGCTTCGTGGCCTACAACACGCCCACGGGCCAGTCCAGTATCCAGGTCAGACACCTTCGTTGTCGACCGATCTGCTTTTTGAATAATGCACTCACAGAGAGAATGGGATTCCTATAATCCTATCACCGACGCCACCGACCCGAGTCTCTCGTGTAACATCAACGGTGCAGCCCTCACTCTCCAGAAGTCCGCGACTGTTCCTGGTGGGTTTGAATGTCTTTCTCAGGATTTCAAAGACTGAAAGACTGTGCGTCAAAGCTGGCTCGAAGGTCATTGCCTACTGGAACCAATGGCCACACACCATAGGCGTAAGCGCGCATTATGTGCACCTCTCCATCCTCTGACGGCGCAAATCATACTAGCCGGTCATGGTCTACATGGCCAACTGCGGTAGTAGCTGCACAACCGCCACGACGTCCACTTTGAAATGGGTTCGTGCCGTTATAGTCATGATGTTTCTTGAGAGACTCTTAACTGGCCACAGTTCAAAATCGATCAGGGCGGTCTGCTTTCAGGGGATTTGGACACAGGTTCTTGGGCTATGGGGGAACTCGTCGCCAATAACAATTCCTGGTGAGAGATCGGCTCTCCCTTTCATGATGACATTTGACTGATGTCCTTGTAGGACATCCACTATTCCGGCCAGTCTGGCACCCGGGAATTACATGATCAGACATGAGGTTCTAATTTAACCTTGGTATGACTGAAGGTGACGCTGACTGATATGCATAGCTTCTTGCCATCCACACCCCAAACCAGCCACAGTTCTATCCTGAATGTGCTCAACTCATCATCACAGGAAGTGGAACGGCCACCCCGCCTGCTTCCGACCTCGTCACCTTCCCTGGTGCTTATTCGGCGTACGTCCACTGCCCCCTGTTGTTGATGACTTTAATCAATCTGACAATGCCTTGCTCTCCACAGCACGAGTCCCAGCATCGACATCGACATCTATAACGCACCCGCGGCGACCTGGACCAACTACACAATTCCCGGACCTGCTGTATGGAGCGGGTGAAAATTCGACGATGACGGAAAGTGATGCAGGCCAGCATATGAATCATTGTCTACGGTCTTAGTAGTAGTGTTATAACGATTCCAATTCTTTAATCCTTCCATCCAAGAGACTCAAGACGGTGTCGAAACCTTTCAAAACACCTTCATCCGGTCCTTGTCCAGGAACGAAACGCGTGTGCGCAAAGTCTATGAGTTTGACGGTGAATGGGAAGCCAGGCTTTTTCTTGGCGTCGTCGTCGTCATCATCTTCGTCCTCAGCGTCATCCTCTTCTTCCTCTTCAACATCTTCCATCATCCATTTCACGCCTTCTTCAGCTTTGGCAGCATCGCCTTCATATATGATGAGTAGACTTCCGCCGACCATTCTGATTTCGATGGCAGCGTAAGCCTCGCGAATATCCGCGATATCCTCCCGTAATGCTTTCACAATAGAAAGAAGAAGTCCCAGAGGGAGACCACTAGTGCAATCGTCGGATTGGACGGGGAAGAATTTGGCGACCCCGTTTGGAAGGTCGGAAACCTTAATGGACTTGCCGTATGACTTGGGAGTGTTGACTGGTTCCCCGGTCGCGTTATCATACACCTGGAGGTATCTCAGAGAAGATAGAAGCACGATAGGAAGATACCTACCTGGAAACCGGTCAAACGAACACCAGACTCCAAAGAGGTAGTCTCGCGAGCCGTTTTGAGCATTCGCTGAACCTTCTCGGGCGATGCCGTTTCGTCGTACAGAACTGTTCCAAGTTTGATGTCGAGAATGTTCGGCTTCAAGAAAGGATGCGAAAGATTCTCCAAGACAAGGGACTGTGTTTATAGTACGCCACAATAAATAGGCGTCCAAAATGATTAATCGCAAAATACTCATCTTTCTGGGCGCTCTCGTCGACATCTTGGGTGACCTGAATGCCTTCCTCCCCTTCGACGGCCTTACCCTCAAGCTTCAAAGTGCCGAAGAATTTCGGCGTGAACGGACGCAAATCGGTGAATGCGGGGTCGTTGGTGAGGGATTGGTAGAACTGGTGTTCGAGAGGCAGCGCAGGCTTGATCAAGAGAGAGCCGTCCTCGCTAGTCATAACGCCCGCATGGCCGCCTACTTGGGAGGAGAGCGGAACGGTGCTGGTCACTTCTGACATGGTCGCTGTAGATGCCGCGCGAGCTGTAATCGATCAAGCTGAACTTGGGGTAGTGGCGGTGCACATCCTGAACGTCATTAGTAGACTCTTGGCGTTGCACCACGATGGACCACGAACTGAACACGTATTTGGCGGTCACCCTCGGGCCAGACTTCCCCTATAACCGCTCCTCAGAAGCCTTGAATTCGATCCATCCATCAGTCACTCATGTTGGCCCCGTCGGCGCGCTCGACAACGTTCAATTAGTCAGCGTGTCCAAGGCGGTCTGGGCCGACAAAGAGGCAGAAATTCTGTCCAAGTTGAAGGAGACACAGGGAGTGCAAAGAGTAGATGTCCAGTTTCTGAAACAGAGATCCAAGCGGGATGAGTTTTGACGCGTTTGTTGCTCTCTTTTTGTCATAACAAGTTCCCTCCATATGAAACTCCCTTACACAGATTGAAACTACTTACCCTTGTGATTCGTCGACTACTTATCACAGGCAATCTAGGCTGAATTCTGATGACTACTCAGCTCTATGTCAGAACGGCCGACGGAAGTAGGGTGAAACTTGACTTGATTATCTTCCTTCCATCTTGGGCATCAGTACAACTTTGAAGGACTATCGTAGTTTCACCTCGCGGCAAACCGAGTCGTACCCGCTGTTTCTCGTCCACGTATGATCTGCCAACAGTGTCTCAAAACAAGTACGAACAATCACTGTTCTGGCATGACTTTCATCTTCGGCGCAGACATACGCGACAGGATCACAAGGCCCACCCTAGTGGCGTTCCTTGGAATTTCGGTCATAAGCGCGGCTCGACCACGACACTGGCCGCTGTGCCGAGTAATATTTACGAAGCTTCTATAGCTCGAGGCTGTGAACACAATGCACATACGCTGTCGGCTCCCCTCTCTCTCACCTCACACGCCCACCACCGCTCGCCATACACATCGCATCGGCGATTTGACTAAGCTAACTCTTGTGAACTCGGGTTCCCTCCAGCCAGTAGAAGTACTGCAGATCTTCGAGTGCTAGGACTTTTCCTTGTGGCCAACCATGGCCTCGTCATCGAATCCCAGTGGATATGGGATTTCTTTAAGTGGGCCGTCAATACTGTACGTCGCCGCCTCTATGTCATTCACTATGACATGTACCCAAGAGTCGTTCATAGATACATCACGGCATCGATAGTCGGCTCTGTGACTGTGCTGCTCGCGTTGTGCTGCCTGTTTCGCATTCTGCGGCACCGGAGGAGACAAAGGGCAGGTCTCCCCACACATGGTTCTCTATATGGCTCGAGAGACAAGGAGCCCGACCGCCCCGTACTGCATGATATCTGGTTCAAGGAGACGTTGACAGAATATACTTGGGCAGACCTCAAGGTTGACGATGTTCCTGGAAGATTGTGGTCAACAAACTCACTCTCTTCTCTTGAGCCCATCTCGCTAGACAAAACTGGATTGATGACACCCGAGCCTAAGAAGAAGAATACCTCGCAATCCTTTCTGTTCTCCAAGCTGAAAGGGAATTGTTCGGACTCTACACTCAATTCGCTGTCAGAAGAGAAGCCCGTGCCGCCCCCTTTGCAGCTGTCTGTCCTTATTGCGATGCCTTCACCTCCGAGGAAAAGAGGATCGACGAGTCTTGTAGATGGGCCAGAGATGAACGTTGGGATCATCAGGGTGCCCTCTGAGAGCATGCGGCCGGAATCGTTATGACCGTTTACGCCTGGGTATGTTAATAATTTTGTTATAGTCCGTGTACATGTAGCTTTGTAATCCAAATGTCGCGGCTTATAGACGAAATCACGGTCTGTCTATGGAACCTACCAGAGCTGGAGGGCTGACCCGTATTTGGTAATTCAAATTCCGGCTTTGTAACTCGCTTGCGTCACAGTGAAATTCTTACCAAGTCACTTTGACCACCGATACCGACGTCTGCCTCTTTGCTCATCGTCGGACACGGTGTCGACGAGCCAAACGCCTGTGGAATCACTCCCCTTGAGCTGGCATCTGTCTGTCGCCCATGAGTTGGCTCGGCAGGGGTCTGCGGTCTGGCGCATCCCCGACATTAAGACAGCAATGCCCGCGACGCGCCCTGTCATACTTTGAGGTCGTTTCGCGGCCCACATCGCTAGTGCACGGCATGGACAGCAGATCCTTCTCATCCTCTGTCGCCCGCCTCGTGCAGCGCTCCCCCGCCCTCCAACATCCGCGATGGATAAACTCCAAGCCAAGACCGGACGAGGACCCGGACGAGACCGACAAAAAGGCGCTGGAAGAGGCCGACGAGGCGGAGGAGATTGAGGGCGCAAAGATACGCCTGTCGTCGTCGTCGGGCGACGAGGGTTCGTCCGACTCGTCTTCCGCGTCAGAGTCAGCGCCGCCCGCGTCCAGTGATGGCGCACCCCCTTCGTCCTCAGATGGCAGCGGGAAACCGCCCTCGTCGTCGTCGCGCCCTTCGAGCACGATAGCCCGTCAGTCGGTTCCGGAAGTGTATCCCCAGGTCTTGGCTCTCCCCATCGTCCGCCGTCCATTATTCCCCGGTTTCTACAAAGCCGTCGTCGTCCGGAACCCCCAGGTCGTCGCTGCCATCAAGGACATGATGAAGCGTGGTCAACCCTACCTCGGTGCCTTCTTGCTCAAGGACGAGCACGCAGACAGCGATGTCATAACGGATTTGAATTCGGTCCATCCCGTCGGTGTCTTCGCCCAGATTACTAGTGTCTTCAGCGCCAATCCCCAGGACGACAAAGAGGAAGGTCTCACGGCTGTCCTTTACCCGCACAGAAGGATAAAGATCACGTCGTTGCTCAAAGCTGGCGGTACTGCCAAAGCTGGAATTCAAACTCTACCTGAAGAAGATGGCGATCTGTTGACTCCTCCTCCGTCTCCCGTTCTTGAAGACAGTGCCGTTGCTGGTGAGCTTCTACTCCATTCATTTCCATCTGACTACGCTAATACTCAACGCAGGCCCCGTGCAGACATCGTTCCTACACAATCATGACATCTCCATCGTCAAGGTCGACAACCTGTCTACAGAGCCGTACAGCAAGGACAACCACCACATCCGCGCCTTCATGTCTGAGATCGTCTCCGTGTTCAAGGACATTGCTCAGCTGAATCCTCTCTTCCGTGATCAGATCACCAACTTCTCCATCAACCAAATTGCGTCGAATGTCTTTGACGAACCCGACAAGCTCGCAGACTTTGCTGCCGCGGTGTCGACTGGTGAAGTGGGCGAGCTGCAGGACGTTTTGGAGAGTCTTTCTGTCGAGGATCGTCTACAGAAAGCCCTCCTGGTTCTGAAGAAGGAACTTATCAACGCTCAGCTGCAGAGCAAACTTTCTCGGGACGTGGATAGCAAGATCGCCAAACGCCAGCGCGAGTACTACTTGATGGAACAGCTCAAAGGCATCAAGAAGGAACTCGGAATGGAGTCGGACGGCAAGGACAAGCTCATTGAAAAGTTCAAGGAACGTGCTGCTGTGCTCAAGATGCCAGAAGCTGTTCGCAAGGTCTTCGACGAAGAGATCAGCAAACTTGCCGGGTTAGAGCCTGCTGCATCTGAGGCTAATGTCACAAGGAACTATCTGGAATGGTTGACTCAAGTGAGTGCTATGTACGCCCTCCTGCTCTAGCTAATCGACCGCTCTAGATTCCATGGGGACAACACTCACCTGAGAACTATTCGATCTCGCATGCTCAAGTCGTTCTTGATGAAGATCACTATGGCCTGAAAGACGTTAAGGATCGCATTCTTGAATTCCTGGCCGTTGGAAAGCTTCGCGGTACTGTTGAGGGCAAAATTATTTGCCTAGTTGGGCCACCGGGTGTTGGAAAGACATCGATTGGAAAGTCTATCTCCCGCGCGCTGAACCGACAATTCTTCCGCTTCTCGGTCGGTGGTCTGACAGATGTGGCCGAGATCAAAGGTCATCGAAGGACCTACGTCGGGTGCGTAGTAGCCCTTGGTATTGAAACTAGTCATTAACCTATCTTATAGTGCATTGCCTGGAAAGATCATTCAGGCGCTGAAACGTGTGGGCACCGAGAATCCGCTCGTCTTGATTGACGAGGTGGACAAGATCGGCAGAGGCATCAACGGTGACCCGGCCAGCGCGCTGCTGGAAATGTTGGATCCTGAACAAAACAACAGTTTCCTCGATCACTAGTAAGTGCCTGTACTACGACCTCTCGAGTCCTTCTGACGTCTTTCCAGTATGGACGTTCCCGTTGATCTCTCTCGTGTTCTTTTCGTTTGCACAGGTTTTTACCTCTCCAGTATCCGACCTTCCTTTTGCTGAAAATTATTAGCGAACAATCTGGATACCATTCCTGCGCCACTTTTGGATCGAATGGAGGTTCTGGAAGTCAGCGGCTACGTTTCAGAGGAGAAGGCTGTTATTGCCGACAAATATCTTGGTCCCCAGGCCAAGGAGGCTTCTGGTCTGAAGGAAGCTGATGTCCTCCTGGAACCCTCCGCAGTGGACGTCTTGATCAAGTATTATTGTCGTGAGAGTGGCGTACGGAACCTGAAGAAACACATCGATAAGGTGAGAACCTTCACGACGCTTTGAGTTCAAGGCTGATGATATTGCTCTAGATCTACAGAAAGGCTGCGTTAAAGCTCGTTCAGGAACTCGGAGAGGAGGTCTTCCCAGAGCCGACTCCGGCTACTGAGGCGGCTATTGCGGATGACAAGAACACCACCTTCGTTGAGTCACAAGAGCCCGTCAGCAACGAACCGACGGTCGCTTCGGCGGAAACACCAGACGAGAAGAAGCCCGTGACAACACAAGACAGGAAGCCCATGAACATTCCGGCTAGCGTACATGTCCGAATCTCTCCTGACACTCTGAAAGATTACGTTGGGCCTCCCGTGTACCAGAAGGATAGGATGTACGTTCATACACCGCCTCCTGGTGTGAGTACCGGCCTGGGATATCTTGGGAACGGTTCTGGCGCCGTCATGCCCGTTGAAGCTATGGTCAGTCCTGTCCCACTTCTCAGTAGGTCGTAACTGACGTTGTTTCTGTAGAGCATGCCTGGGAAGGGTGGTCTGCAGCTTACCGGTAAACTGGGAGAGGTCATCCGCGAGAGCGCCCAGATTGGCTTGAGCTGGGTGAAAGCGCACGCATACGAACTTGGCATCACGGAAAGCGCGAACGAACAGTTCTTGACAGACCGGGATATTCATGTTCACATGCCTGAGGGTAGCATAGGCAAGGAGGGCCCTAGTGCTGGAACGGCCATCCTATCTGCTTTCGTCTCGCTCTTCACCAAGACTAGGATAAATCCGGACATTGGTAAGTGGTTGTCAATCATACATGAACTCTGACTTACATAGCGTCCTATAGCTATGACCGGGGAGATATCTTTGGTCGGTCAGGTGTTGCCTGTCGGCGGACTGAAGGAGAAGATCTTGGCTGCCCATCGCGCGGGCATCAAGACCATTATCGCACCTGCGGCCAACCGGGCGGACATCGAGGAGAATGTACCGGAAAGCGTGAAGACTGGTATCAGGTTCGTCTATGTCGAGGATGTGCGAGAGGTGCTGGAGGAGGTGTTTGCTGGCGAGAAGCTGGTAGAGAGGTGGAAGGAGACTCTGGCATACTAATCACATTCACTCATCGATTTGCATTATACTACCCTACCACGTTAGAGTGTTGTGTTTTCCCCTCATCCTCGTATATATAGCAGAAACTGTATTTTTTATCGTTGTTATCCCAGCTCAACAATCGTTCTGATAGGCGTATTGTTGACACGAATCAATCGGGAATGTGGTACGCGGAATGATGTGGCGCGATTGACTAATTCAAGATATCTGAAATTCAGCAAGCTGTGTATAGTTATATTACAGGATAGTGTATCTGAGCATGCCGCCAAAGTGCATAGATCTACGTCCATTGGCACGTTCGAAACCAGCGACGCCAAGCCCTTTGGCATCCTGCCCTCCACACGTTACCACAGAATACACAGAAAGTTCACCAGTGCCAGCAGGGATGTACACTGTCGCACTCCATCCGCCCTCTTCACCAACACGCAGGGGTGTCCTAGTCCCATCCGGCATACTGAGGATATAAACATAATTGTCTGCCTCTGCCGTCGACATGTGCTCGCAATCCTTGAACAAGTGGAAGCTCGTCCACGCGCCGCCCTGCACGTACATCTCCGCAGGCTGGAGGACGTACGGGTTGAAGTTGAGGTCGTAGAATCCGCTGAAGATGGTCGGGCCATCGGGCTCGCCCATGTACTCTTCCCAGGAGATGGGCGTTTCGACGAGCTGGTAGCCGCTGTCCTCGGGAAAGTGGCGGCGGCCGAACTCGGCGGGGGTGGACGAGAACCACGCGGGGGTGAAGCGCTGGTAGTAGGTCGTGCCCTCGAGCTGGCCGGCGCCCCAGCAGCAATCAACGAGGCGCCACTCGCCGTCCATGAGCACGCAGTTCCATGCGTGGTTGGGCTGGAAGGGCACTATGCCCTCAGCGGTATATCCATAGCCCTTGCCGTGCCCGCCTACCTTAAGCGCCTGCAGCCCGACGCGCTCGGCCAAGCAGTGATCAGTGACCACGATTGGTTCAGCTACCACATGCTGCCATGTATGGTACTTTTGTGTCGCCAGCTTGTTATTCCACGAGAAGATCATCCAGGACGAATATGCTTTGGGGTCACTCAGTGCGCAAATTACTTTCCATTACATAAGGCGGGGAACCACCCCCCGTGATCGCGATTGCCACGGGTATATTATTATCTAGGCGCAATCGGTTGCCTTGTGCATTCTTACCACCACCATGGCATCGCGAGAGTTCGAGGTGTTCACCAACTGCTTTTCCATCACAAGGTGAGAAACACTGTTGCCCTCGGAGGTGAGTTGATACTCATGTATCCTCCTTCACAGACTTCCAACGAAGGATTATTACCAATATGATGGTAAGTGCGCGTATGGTTCTTTCGAAACCGACTCTGACTCCCGCCTCTAGTTGGTGTGTTGATTTGTGCCTCAATTTGGCTCTTTCTTACGCGTAGGCGGTGTGTAGTGATTACGCCCGACGTCCCAATATTCCGCAAGAGACTAGAGCTCCTTGAACGGCTCCAGAATTCGGTCGCACCCCAAGTATTTCAGCCAAAGGCCATCTACGATGGCAAAGCAATTCTTTACTCGTCTCGTCGTCTTCCCCTCGCTGGAGGAAGCAGCGGTTCAGTAAGTCTCGTACATAACTATCCGGTATTCGGAGTCAGACCGCTGATTTGACCATCTCGCAGTTTCTTGTCAGCCTCTCTGATATAGCGAGGAGCGGTCCCATAGATGAGATGATGCGCGGCGTCATGAAAGTGACACTCTCGCGAACAGGCGGAAAGAAGGTCCGCCCCAGGTAGGTCTTTCAACCGCTCTGCTGCATTCTAAAAAAATCTTGATATAACAATAGTGATACACAGGCCTTAATGACCACAAAGCGAATAACACCCGAAAGCGCTACAGCAACCAACCTTTTGCAACTCCTGATCAAGCAAGCTACAAATCAGTAAGTCACATTATGCCACCGCTTCCATTAACGTCCACTCATTGCCTCCTCTGTCCAGAAATTACCCAAACAATGCTCGCTCTTTTTTCAGTGAAGCCGGAAGCAAACCTATCGGAGGTGGCTTGGAACTTTGGCGTGGATTCTTTCAGTGAGACTGTTTGTCAACTTTTTTCGAATGACGCATACTCACGCAACTCGCAGATCCGTCCGGCCCACCGTGGGCCGTATGCTTGTGAACATTGACACTTCTACAACCGCCATGTATCGAAGCGGTCCTGTACTGGACCTCGCCCTCGAGTTCTTGCACGTTCGTGATATTCGGCACCTTCCTTCTCATGAAGGAGACCAGAAATTCAAGAACCTCGAGAAATTCCTTCGTGGCCTGCTGATTCATGTAGAGGGGTACTTTGGAAACCGGACGAAGACGATAAGGGGGATTGTACCGCGCGGCGGTCGGTACGAGTTTGAAAAGGATGGCAGGCCCGTCACTGTAGCCGTGAGTCGTTGGCTCTCATGTTGCAGTCCAGACTATTGCTCATAATCTACCAATCAGGATCACGCCCGCGCTGCACATGGTCTTCCGACAAGGTACCCCGATGCCTTTGGGGTCATTCTCAGCGGGAAGAACGCTCCTCGTCCAGTCATTGTTCCCGCCGAATTCTGTAAGGTCAAAAAAGGACAACTTTACAGGAAGAAGCTACCCGCTGAGTGCACCACGGAGATGGTGTCCTTTGCGACTATCTCTCCGCGCGATCGATTGCAGGCTCTCACCAGCCCGGGCTCGAGTAGGATGCTAGCATCACCGGTATGGTCGTTGTCTCATTTCTACTCTCGTCTAACTGTCTATCTAGATTCTTGGGTATGGGTCATCCGAGTACATCGTCGAGAGTGGAATGCAGATCTCGCCTTCCCCGTTGTCAATCATGGGCAAGATCATCAACACGCCGGCAATCGTGATGACCTCGAACGTCGTAAGCTTGGCTTTCCGCGAACTCGAAGTACGTCTAATTTGATGAGCATTAAAGCAACCAAATGACGGTGCATGGAACATGAGAGGCCAACGTGTGAAGTACGGTGCTGAGTTGGGCATATGGGGCGTCATCAATTTCATACCTAACCTCCGGCCTGAGAATGCGCAGCAGTACGCAGATGGACTGTTCACAGAGATGATCAATATTGGTAGGTCTTTCCTGTCCTCCAAACATGCATTTCCATTGACTGTGCTCCCAAGGAATGAGTATGTGAAATCTCATCCCTTGCGACCAATCTCTATGTGCTGATGGATGTTCAGAGGCCCAGAAATATACCAGCATCTTCAACGGCAATGGCAACGATGTCATACGTGTTTGTTTCCATTATGCTTCGCATGTTCCCGGCTGATGCGCATCTCTAGTCTTTGAACAACTTCATGGGTGACATTGCAGCAAAGTCTCGCAACAGTCGGGCAAGACTAATCGTCGTCTTGTTCCCAAACAGGGGTGACGAGATCAGGAATGCCGTGAAAAGATGGGGCGATGTGACACACGGTAGTGCCAGTTCCTCACGATACGCCACAGCAAACTAACATACCGTTGCAGGTGTGATGACACAGCACATGCGGGAAGACAAACTCAAGATTGCGAAGCCTCAGTACTTTGCCAATGTTGCGCTCAAGTGAGTACCCCAGAGACGCTTTGTGCCACACCTGACTTGTGCATGGCAGAATCAATGCTCGCTGTGGGGGTACGAATCACGTTGTCCAGTCGCCTGCCTTCTCTGCAGTGTCGCGAAAGCCTTTCATGATTATGGGTACGGTCCTGCTCGATTCATGCAAGGGTCGGCTCTGAAGACGTTACGACTTGCTAGGTGCCGATGTCTCCCACAACTCGCCAGGGTCCATACGACCTTCGATCTCCTCACTCGTTTGGTCTCACGATCCCCACGCCACCCAATACGTGGCCTACTCGTCAATCCAAGCCCCCAGAACGGAAGGTATCGCAGATCTCAAGGGTTTGGCCAAGCTGGCCATCAGTGCGTTCGGTGACAAGAACAAGGCAGCACCCGACTCGATAATTTTCTACCGTGATGGTCTCTCCGAAGGAGAGCTCGATGTCGTTGGGCAAGGCGAAGCACAACAGCTACAAGCAGCGATCGACGAGGTTTGGGCTGAGCGAAACCTTGTCAATGTCCGGAAACCGAAGGTCACATTCCTAGTAGTGGGCAAACGCCACCACATGACCTTCTTCGCTAAGGACAACACGTCAGTTTCCAGTATCGTGATGATTGGCACAAATGCTGAGACTTGCATTCATTCACAGGGTCATGGATCGGACTGGCAACCTCAAAGCAGGCTTTGTTACCACACGCGGCGTGACCAGTCCTCTGTTTGACGATTTCTACCTGCAAAGCCATGCGGCCATCAAAGGGAGTGAGTATCTCGAGTTTTGAGCTCAATTCGTCGGCCGACCTCTCGCAGCTGCCCGTTCTGCGCACTATATCATCATCCGAGATGATGTGTTCGGCGGAAGTCAGGAACAGTAGGTTTAGTCCTGTTTTCTTGCTAGACAACAAGTGACCATGGGCTTTTAGAATCCAAGACTTATCTTTCGCTCTCTGCCACACATACGCGAAGGCAACACGTTCGGTCTCTATCCCTGCGCCTGTCTATTGTGAGTGACATTGCTTATCATCGACAGAGTTTCGCTGACGATGAATCACAATGTATAGATGCGCATGTACGTATCGCTCCCTCATATATGGCTTGTTTTCGTGTCCTGACCAACTCACAGCAAGTTTGCACACGCGGTGCATTCCACTTCGATGAACAGATGCGCTACGGCGGTGACGATGCATCGTCAACTCACAGTGGTGGCCAGGCGTTTGATCTGACCAGATGGTGGGGTGGTTGGAAGTCAGTCAATCTGAGCAATAATTTTCACTTGGGCATGTATTTCTTGTAAGATTTGGGCTGTTCTGTTGTAACTGTAGTAACCTGTAACGATGAATGTACACTATATGATTTCTATCGGTGTTCAGAAGCTGGATTCTCACGATCTAGGGTGCTGGTATGCAAAGCATGGATCTGAGAATCCCGAGGTACCGAAGGAATCTACTCTGTCGCGCATACTTGTTGATCTTATAGATGATGACCGATGACTCCATGCTTGCCGAAGGGATGTGTAACGCATCTTGTTCCGAATACACCAGAGGAACCTTCATGAGGGATATATCGACGGCCAGCTCATCGCCTTCAACGACTGTTCCGTCGATCTGCACGTTTTGCTTCGTTAGCAACCACAAACGATCAAGGTGAATAGGTACTCACACGAACAGCCCAGCGTAGCCTACCGGAAAGCGTGAAGACTGGCATCAGGTTCGTCTACGTCGAGGATGTGCGAGAGGTGCTGGAGGAGGTGTTCGCTGGCGAGAAACTGGTAGAGAGGTGGAAGGAGACGCTTGCATACTAATCACATTCACTCATCGAATTGCATTATACTACCCTACCACGTTAGAGTGTTGTGTTTTCCCCTCATCCTCGTATATATAGCAGAAACTGTATTTTTTATCATTGTTATCCCAGCTCAACAATCGTTCTGATAGGCGTAAGTATTCTTGACACGAATCAATCGGGAATGTGGTACGCGGAATGATGTGGCGCGATTGACAAACTCAAGAGACCTCAAGTTCAGCAAGCTGTGTATAGTTATATTACAGGATAGTGTATCTGAGCATGCCGCCAAAGTGCATAGATTTACGTCCATTGGCACGTTCGAAACCATCGACGCCAAGCCCTTTGGCATCCTGCCCTCCACACGTTACTACATAATACACAGAAAGTTCACCTGTGCCAGCAGGGATGTACACTGTCGCACTCCATCCGCCCTCTTCACCAACGCGCAGGGGTGTCCTAGTCCCATCCGGCATACTGAGGATATAAACATAGTCGTCTGCCTCTGCCATCGACATGTGCTCGCAATCCTTGAACAAGTGGAAGCTCGTCCACGCGCCGCCCTGCACGTACATCTCCGCAGGCTGGAGGACGTACGGGTTGAAATTGAGCTTGTAAAATCCGCTGAAGATGGTCGGGCCGTCAGGCTCGCCGATGTACTCTTCCCAAGAGACAGGCGTCTCGACGAGCTGATAGCCGCTGTCCTCGGGGAAGTGGCGGCGGCCAAACTCGGCGGGGGTGGACGAGAACCACGCGGGGGTGAAGCGCTGGTGGTAGGTCGTGCCCTCGAGCTGGCCGGCGCCCCAGCAGCAATCAATGAGGCGCCACTCGCCGTCCATGAGCACGCAGTTCCAGGCGTGGTTTGCCTGGAAGGGGACTACGCCCTCAGCGGTATACCCATAGCCCTTGCCGTGCCCGCCCACCTTGAGCGCCTGCAGCCCGATGCGCTCGGCGAGGAACACGAACAGCCCAGCGTAGCCGTCGCAAATAGCTAGCCCAGACCGGAGCGTAGACTCGGCAGTCTCGAGGCGCAGGTTGCCAGAGAAAAAGGCGTCGCAGTCGTACGCGATGTTGTGGTGCATCCACGTGAACAGCGCGCGGCACTTTTCCGTCTCCGGGGCGAACGGCGCGGTGAGATCGTGCGCGAGCTGGTCGAGCGATTGCACTGTGTGGCGCGGAAATTGTGCGGCATGAGCATCGACGTACGAAAAGTCGTGGCATTTGATGCAAGAATCAGGCGATTCGTCGTGACTCACTTCAGGCTCAGAGATAAGCTCTGGCGGAGGCGTGGGCAGTGTGGCAGGCATCGGAGGCAGGCGGCGGGGCGGCGGCGGCGGCGGCGCTTCATGCTGTTGAACTGCAGATGGAATGGGCGGCGGAGGCCGGCTGATAAGACGCAGGAACTCAGCGTCTCTTGCAGGCAGGTTCGAGACAGCCGATGCTTCCGCTCTGGCACGAGGCGGCGGAGGCGGAGGCGGCGGTTTCTTACTCACGGAACTCGACGGCGGCCGACCAATGCCCTTCTGCTCAAGCTGCAGACTGGCAATTCTGGCCGCGATGCCCATCGGCTTGACGACCTCGTCATCATCATCCGCCCTGCTCAACGCAGCACTGCGCCGAGGAGGCAGATGTGGACGAGACATGGAAGGAGAAAGAGACGTGGCAGTGTAAATTGAGGCACAATCTGATTGAAACGTCGCTGCTATCTCATGATGGAACTGTACAACAAATAGTATGGCAGCAAGGAGATATTCATACTTTTGTATTGGAGGGTTGCATGGCATAGTGGTAGCAGCGTTGACGCATGGCATGGCAGACAGTAGGGAGACCAACAGATGGATTCGACAGAGAGTAGTTTATGACCGTGGCTTTTCCTGCAGGATATGTGTAAGCCGATGGGAAGCCGAGGGCATAGCGAAAGCAGCGAACCTTCTTCTCCTTCCACAGCGCAAGGAGGCCGACGCCGGACACCTTGACGACCTTGAATCGCACACCCGGAATATCACCCTTGGCCTTTCCGCGGCGACCGAAGCCAGAGATGAGCACCTCGTCGTTCTCATCGACAAAGTTGAGGCAACCGTCATTCTGCGGCGGGCAGGTGAGCGGGGCGGCGCAGATGGCGCAGATGGAGCACTCACGGGGACGAAGGCGGTGACCTTCTTTCCGTTCTTGATCAGCTGCACCCGGACACACTTCCGGATGGCAGAGTTGGGCTGCTTGGCCTCGACACCGACTTTCTCGAGGACGATGCCCTTGGCGTGCGACGAACCACCGGTGGGCGAGGTCTTGTAGACGTTTCCGAGAGCGCGCTTTTTGTACGCCTTGTCCGCCTGCGGATGCTGGTCAGCGCCGAGCGACGGGGGGAAATGGTGATGCGCTATCGCACCCAGCGGTTTTCGCGGCGGTCATTTCGCAGCTTGCGAGCAGCTTGCAGTCCACGGGGTTTGTTGGCTGGCAAAGGGGGCGGTCATCAGCAAAAATGGCGCTCAGCGCTGTCGGCAACGACGTACAGCCCATTCTTGAGGTCGACGGTGAGAGTTGCTGGTGGAGGTGCCTTTTTGCGCTTTACGGACGAAAACCGCAAAGTCCCGAAACCTTATTTGGGCCAGCTGCCTCGCAGGTTCAAAGTCCGACACACCTGGGCACACGTGCTCGGGTCTCTCTTGTTCGGACGCTGTACTGTCAGTAAATGTAGCCCGTATTCCCATACTAATCCCAGACCGCTGCAGCCTCTTTCATGCCCGCTACTCGCCTGGTGTAACGCATATGAATCTTCTCTCGCGGCGATTCTCTCAGTCTGGACTCTGACTGTCTTGGCTCTATGCTCTGCAAGAACGTACCTCTTCCTAATCCGTATCATTCTTTGACAGAGGGGAACCTTCACAGTCGTTCCTGCGCTTACCCGGTCCACTCTACCTGCCATCTCGTTATCCAATCCTATGCGGACAATTACCTTCCACAAATCGTTTCTAACGCTACACAACGTTGTGGTCTCGTCAGCAAGAAGCTCACACTGGCATGCGAGTTCGCTCTAGCCTAGGCGTACTTGCCCTTCGATACTTCCGTCAGACCGGTTCCGGCTTATCGCCTTTCTCATGTGCCACTGCCAAGCGTTAGCAGGTGGACACGCACCCAATATGGTACCGCTAAGGCGTGCTACAGGTTCCTCACCCTGCCCGGTAAGCAAGTCCAGTCTCGACCTGTTCTACCGTTGCCAGCCCTCCAATCACCTTACGCCACCGGGGTTAGTCTCCGTTCCCACACAGACAGGTCACCAAGTGCGCATTCCTGGATATCAAAGACGCGCCTGACGCGTCCTCCGCGATTCCCTCGGCTCGTAGAACTCACCAACACCTGCCCTTCAGAGATTGACAGTAAGTCAGACGACCATGCGAAGCTCGGCATGCCGAGCGACAAGTATGAGCCGTGGACACCAGCTAGACAGCAGACTCACGCCTATGTATGAGAGGACTCTCAATTGCACCGGGGCAATGAACTTTATCACAAACACACATGATCTCTCAAGGATGGGCATCTCAGGCCTTGACGGAGACTAACGTTGTCCTGTCAAGCTGCAAGACCTGTGACCTTGGGTGTGTGCGATTGTCGCTGATTCTTAACGTTATACCCCGGTGGCGCACAGCGGAGGTCGGTCCTTTTCTGCAGGGCCCAAGCCATCGAACTGGTCTCGACTTGTGGAGAAACAAGTGTTATTTCACGACCCGTATACAACAACAGATCGGACCTTTTCACGACCTGAGTAGTACAGATTCGGCCTTGTCAACTATGTTACTGTATAGAAGAACATCCGCCCACGGGTTAATTCACCACAGGCGGGGATCAAGTGTCTTGATAATGATATTCGTCGCGGTAAGGAAGATTGTGATATGGTTGTTAGCGCGCTTTGCCTGCTGCCCGAGTTTGCATGGCCAACCAACGTCGAGATCCTGGGGTCATTGGCGTGGAGGAAGGGCCTGGAGTAGCTCCGGCTGCTCTGCGCTCGCATTGGCGCGTCCTCCTGTCGGCAGGACACACGATCGACACAGGCGGCCCTACGGGAGGAGGGGTGAAAAGCAGAGTTTCCATACCTGATGCTGGAAGGAGCTGGGGTACAAAGCGCGCTGTAGTAGTATAGATTTCGGGTGTTGGTGAAAGGGAGGGTATAAACATAGATGCCTTGGGATTCAGACGAGGCGCCGCGATCAGATCTCCATTTCTTAGATTCTTGATGTTGACATTGAGGGAAGGAGAACTTGGTTCGATTTTGGGCGATGATAGAGGTCTACTCCGAGTTTTTGATGCTAGCCAGAGGACAAAATCGGGAGATAGTTCGGCGGGGCGGGACGTCAGAGTGCGTGGCGTGGTAGATCTAGAGAAACATGCGTATAGGCGGTCGAACAATCTGTGAGAGCGCACAGCGGACTCGGGTTGCGTTGAAGAGTGGCAAGATGTCACGGGCTGTGGCTGGACGTCTGACGTGGATGATGGTCCAGGATACATCGGCTTCTGTATTCCAACTTTAAGAAAGCAAGATAGCGAATGTGTCGTGCCCCGCGTACCTGTTGAGACTTGAGGTACCCGGATAGCCGGCGCCATAGAGTCCGCAGAACAGGCTTTAGTGGTGTATAGTGATAGGCGGCGGCACCGAGCGACCATGAGGGCGATGCGGGAGTCCGGGGTAGACGTCGTCTGCGCATGGCACTGACGACGACGCAGACAGCGGCAGCGGCGAGCATTGCATTCGGAGCGGTGACGGTGTCCTTGAGAGCGGCGCGAAGTCGGCCATTCGTGATCATGATGGACGGAGGGAAAGAGGGTCTGGACGTCATGTGACCGCACACCCTTCATGCTCTTCCGTCATGTGGCGAGAAATTTCGTAGCGCGGACGCGGGCGCCAACACGGCAACTGTCAACACTTCTCCAGGACCTGACTGATCGGGGCTTCATTCACCAAACGACCAAGTTCGTCGATCTCATAAGCTGGCTCATCTGCACTTGGCCGACCAGAAAATAATAGACAGAATGAACTGGCTGCTGCTCTGGAGGCCTCTCCTCAGACAGTGTACTCTGGAATTGACCCGACTGCGCCTGCTCTGCATATAGGCCATCTCTTTCCTCTCATGTGTCTTCTTCACTTCGAGCTACGAAGTCACATAACAATTCCACTTGTGCGCCATATCTTTTGCAAATGCTCTACTGCTCACGGTAATGATGATTCAGATAGGCGGTGCCACAGGGCTTGTTGGAGACCCATCTGGGAGAACCAAAGAGCGCTCACCGGCGGACGTGAAGCAGGTAGAATCCAATGTCCAGCAACTCACGGAAGGCGTACACCGTTTCTTCCGCGGCGCGTCCGTCTACGCGTCAGAGCGCGGGTTCGCACCCATCAGGCAGGATATTTCCGTCAAGAGTAACCTGGAGTGGTACGAAAACTTCAAGCTCCTAGACTTTCTACAGCAAGTCGGGATACATGCCAGAGTGAATACGATGCTTGCTCGAGAGAGGTGGGCCGAACCGTCACCTCAGACTTGCGCCGCTGACCTGTATACGCAGCGTTCGTTCGCGACTGGAGTCTCACCAAGGCATGTCATTCACCGAGTTCACATACCAACTCCTGCAAGGCTACGACTTCTACTACCTCAACAAGCACCACAACTGTCGAATACAAGTGGGCGGCTCCGACCAGTGGGGGAACATCGTCGCAGGCGTAGAGTTCATCCGCAGCCTCAACGCCTTCTCAAAGACCCCCGCGCCGGAGCCTTTCGGTATAACGACGCCACTACTCACGACGGCATCGGGAGCCAAGTTTGGGAAGAGTGCAGGGAACGCAGTATGGATGAGGGAGGATCTGACGAGTGTGTTTGACTTTTATCAGGTATGTATGCCGAGGTAATGCAGAAGACAGAGGACTGATGCCGTTCAGTACTTCATCAAAGTCGAAGATGCAGACGTCGAGACTCTGCTGAAAGTCTTCACCCTCCTTCCACTCCCGGAGATTCAGAGTATTGTGGAAGAACACGCTGTTCGTCCGATAACCTTCTGCGCAAACGCACAGTGACTGACGCTGTATAGGCCACACCCGAAACGCGTACCGCGCAACGGCGGTTAGCCGCAGAGGTGACGGAACTAGTACACGGCAGTACGTCTTACATGCTGCCATTTTACCCTCACCTGACGAAATATTTCCAGAGGAAGCCGTCGAACAGGCTATAACCAAAACCGAGACACTCTTCAAGCAGCCCAACGCCCGGTTCAAGGACATGTCCGCGGATTCCCTTCTTGCTGCTTTCAAGGGCGACAATAGGTTGCGCTTTGTTGACGCTGCATCGATATTCTCTACCCCCGTGGCGAAGCTGGCCGCGCGGCACGGGCTAGTCGCCTCGAATTGTAAGCCGTCCTCTGCTGGTTCTGAATCATTACGCTCATGCGCCAACAGCCGCTGCGCGCCAGCTGATTCAAGGAAAAGGGCTGTATTACAACGACAAGGTTGTACCAGAGACGCAGTTTATGGCGACCAGGGAAGATCTCATTGACGCTCGGGTCCTAATGTTGAGAGCTGGGAAGGACAAGGTCATGGTTCTCGCCATCGCGGATTGAGACATGTGTCTTCCCTTGTATCGTCACTACAGTACCAGGCGGATGAGATGCGGGTCCATCGGCTGAGAGCTGCTGCCCATTGCCATGTATGGCACCATTTCAGACAACTGATAGTCAAAGGAGAGCTTCGGGGAAGTAGCACAACCTATCTATCGCGCGGCTGTCACAATAAAAGACAGTACGATGTTCTCTAGAACGCCTGATGCCACATACAGGAAAACATCTTTCAGAAGGGGCAGACAGGTAACACAATACATTACTCTTCATCCGAAGAATCCATTAGCTCCTCTTTGGAGAACAAACATAGTCCTCTATAGCCTCCCCCATCATCGTATTCATTTTGGCGCCTAGCTTCATTTTCGTCAACGCACCGGGCGTAACCTTGATCTAACCGTGGCGATGCCTCAGGCTCATGCGGTTGGTCTCCTGGGTCATCCTCTTCATCTTCCCGATCATCATCGACAGAACGGGCTCCGAGCGGACGCGACGAAGAAGGATTGTGTCGAATCGGCGAAGAGGCCGTGACTGATCTCCCAAACAATCGCTGCTTCGTTCTGGCGAACAAAGTGGGCGCAGGCGGCTTTGGCAGAGGCAACGGAAGGAGTACGTGTTGTTTAGGTGGGGGCACCTCCACAGGAAGCTTCGTCAATCCTAAGCGGGCGGCGTCGTTACGCGAGGAGATGGAAAAGACGTTGTCGGTGTTCGTGGGAGTGAAAAGCGGGCTGGACTGTTTGCGTGCTGTGAATGCGGAAGCCAGACTCGAAGAGGGATGCTCAGAAGCAGCAGGAGAGGAAAGAACGATCCAGCTGGAGAGCGATGACGAAGTGTTGGCTTGGTCAGGAGGAGTATAGCATTTCGCAGACTTTGAGGCGTCTGAGGGAACTACGACCCAAGTAGAAAGGTCCGAACTGTCATCGTGATGCTCAAAAGTATGCAAGGGGAATTCGGTGGACGTTTGTAGTTTCTGGGGTACTCTGACCTGATTCGAAGAAGATCCGAGTCTATGAGTCGATGAGCTTCTCTGGCGTGCAGATGTGACATCGACCCAGCTAGAGAAATAGGCTTGGGAAGACTCTTCGACAATATCGTCATCGTCGGTGTAAGACAGAGCACTGTGGTCTCGAGGGGTTGGTTCCTCTTCGGTGTAAGAGGCAATAGGCAGTCCACTGGACGGAGCATTGTTGGAAGGGGGACTAGAATTTGGCAAATCAAGCATAGCAGAGCGTTTCATAGTGGCAGTATTGTCAGATGGGTGAGTATCGGATGTCGTATGATGTCGATGAGATATATGCGTCTGGGTGTCGGATGAGTACGGTGCGATGCGCCTCCTGGGCTGGCGGAGGACAGGGCTCTGTGACGAGGGGTCGGACGTTGCGGTTTCCGCGCCGATGATGATGCCGACGGCTTTCCAAGGATCGTCGTAGTGAAATATGTTGCCAGAGAAGGAGTCCTTGGTAAGGGAACGCACTGGGAGAGAGCCAAACATGTCGTCCGGTGGATGATTGGGGTCGACAGCCATGTCCTGTTCGTCAACGTAGTATTGTTCAGGCATATCCTGTTCATCGTCGTCGTCGTCGTCCGCTATAGAAGGGCTTCTATGTCGCGTCCTCTATGCATGCAACGCGTTATTGCTCGAGCCAAGTCTTGTGACGCGTTTATATACCTTCACTCGAGTTGGTTGTACGGGGTCCTCGTTCTCCCTTATCCGCTTGGCAGTCGGCCGACGATCAGAGAGCCCGGCCAGGTCTGGCAATGCTAGAATCTGGTTCATTGCCGCCCTCAAGGATGCCGCTGAAGCGCAATCAGTCAGGAAGGCAGCCGTCAGATAGATCTACTCGCATTCCGTCGTGTCCAAAGCCTCCAAAATCCTGGAACTCCTGACATCCGATCCTTCACTGGATTCGAGCCTAACTTCACGGAATCGCCTGTCGGGTTGTTCGATGCGCCCATGCTGCTCCAGCGACGCGGTCCGCCGTCTTGCATGCGAAAAGTCAATGTCTGAGGGGTCCGCCACGCGTTTTGCTGTCGCCGTCGCCACCGGAAGGCCGCCTTTCGACAGAATGTTCATCCTCTGCTGCCCGAAATAGCGCTTCTCCAGACGAGCAGCCGGGTCCTTCCGCCTTGCTTTTGCTGCATTCCTGCCCGTGAATTGAGTGAAAGAAAGAAAGCGGCCTTCGCAGAGCAGACGCACATTCGGCCGCCCATGTAATTTGCGCCACCCATATCGACGAGATGGCGGAAGGAGAGGGCGCGTAGACACGTGACATCATAGATGTCTGGCCAGGTGAGGCACTCGCCAGAAGATTGACCCATCATAAATACAGACATGCAACACAGACAGCCTCAGCACGCCTAGCATACATATCTACTATATAGTATACCCTCCACCGATCCTAGTAGGGTAGCGAAGCATGTGTTACATTATTGCGCCAAGGCATATTACTAGTCGATACGAATCGCACTATACAACCTACGTACTGCCCAATACGAGGCCAAGAATCCTATCGTTCCTGTGAAACAGATATCCATCAGCAGCAATCCCTTGGGATGACAGTGAATCATCATACCAGTAACAAGGAAGTCGAGTATGACGAGCAAGAGCAGATATCCGAGGTAAAGCAAGACACTGGGCAAAGAGTCGAGCGAGAGACGCGAAGCCCAGTAAAACAGCCCATATGCCAACAGCCAGAACGCGCTCCCTCCACCAGTCAGGAACGCACGCCAATGCCATCTGTAATCTTCCGCGCACAGAACGAAGTAGGTGAAGAGAATGGTGACCGTCGCTGTTGTCAATCCAACGACGGCTCCGGTCATGGCCAGGAAACCGAATGCATAGTATGCCCGCGAAGCGAACAAGCTAGACAACACAAAGTACAACTCGACGAACGCCGCACCTATTGCATATTGTCAACAACAAGCGCATATACCGACTTCAAAGGGCATACCAAAGGGAAGCAGACCGCTCAGCAGCGTGGAAGCCTACAGAGAACATTGTTAGTCAAAGCAAATGGCTACTCGAACTATAATAGTAGCGTACCCAAGGCCGGAGATACTTTGGTGCAGGAGGAATTTGTCGGGGGATAGGGTTGACGCGGACGGGATGTTGTATGGCCTGTGTCAAGGTCAGAGCGGCCATATGCCAGAAACATGATGCTCACCCCATGCTTCGAACCAAAGTAAGCTCCAACAGCGGACAATGGCGCAGAAATTCCAAACCAAAGCACAACGATCAAGAGCATCGTTCCTGAATTGTATCGTATCAGTCCAGAGCTGTCAAAAATGCTAGAGACAACGTACCAAATGGTACCGCGCCCGAAGAGCCGGCGACGAGAAGGAAGAAATTGAGCAGGAAGACGATAATGAAGACGACACTGTACTGCAAGTATTAGCGGGAGCAACACCGGATAGCAGATTGGTTTACGTTGGGAGCACTGTGGCAGTCATGAATGCGTTCTTTCTCTTCTCTGCTCCCCCCAAAGATGCGTAGCATCGACTTGAGACATAACCACCGATCCTATTTCTAGATGTGAGGAACAGTACCACGTGGAACACGCAGTTTAACTCACCCTCCGAATAACGTCCAGCATACCATCATGACAGTAGCAAGGGATCCACGATTAGAAGGCGAGAGGAAGCCAAGCAATGCAAAAACTTCGCGAAACAGTCAACGACGCTTTGAAGACAGCTCCGGAAGCAAGGCATACCAAGTGTTACCACGACCATAGCACAGAGCTGCGCGCCGTTACCAACCATGACCGCGAGAACCATAGGGTAAGTAGGAGTACGGAAGACTTCCCCATGTACAAGCTTCCAACCCCAATCCTCCTGGACGTCCTCACTCAAATCGATAGCGTTGTACCGCGAAATCTATCGGCGGGTTGTGAGACCATGTATGCAGAACTGGCGCCAAAGACCTACATCACGCGAGACAGTCCGAAGAAGGATCATAGAGACCATGACACAAAGGAAGACGACAATGACGAGGGAATTTATGAGACTGAACCAATGGATACGAGGGTCAAAGATGTGCAAGTAGTTGTCCCAACGCGTAGCCTGAATAATCTTAGACTCCGCTTGCGTCGTGGAAGTGAGATGTACGCACCCAAGGAGTATCAGATTCCTGGATAGAAACATGGATGAGTACGCTTGGATGGCGTGGGAGCCGGAAACGCTTACATTCCAGGTTACTCGATAGGTGTAACGGACCGATTGCGTTTCGGATTCGCTCAGAATGAGAGGCGTATTGGTGTCTGCACAAGTGGGGACTGCTTCCTGTGGGCCTCCGATGCTATTGGCCGCTTCTATCAGTTCCACTGATGGCGGCAAGAAAGCGCAGCACACCTTGATGGCCAGACCAACACACCGACAACTCGGTAGTCGCCTGGCGTTGGCTGATGATACCTGCGCGACGTAAGCGAATGGAGACCGTCGGAAATGCACAACCGCACCGGAGAACAATCTCATAGTGGTTGTTCAGTGCGGGGGCTTCTCCGTAAGGCTCGTCGTCGTTGCCGAGATTGAATCCCATGTCAAAGAACAAGTCTCCGTTGCGAGTGTCGATCTTCATTTCGGCGGCGGGAAGGCCGTCAATGAGCCAATTTAGAGCATAGTCTTCGCGAATGCGATCGTTGATGAACGTTGCGTCTTCCCCAGTAACGTCGTTGACAATGCATAGCGTTTGACACGTTCCGTTGTTTTCGAGCATTCTGATCTGTCGACGTGGTCGATCACGTTAGGATACGCTGAACTGGCGGAGGGCTGCGGGCAACACACATCATACGGAGAGTTGAATATCCTGTCGCCAAATAGGATGGACCCAAGGGATTCTGGCTGCTTTTTCGGTCCCCCTTCCGGCTCGCAGAAGCGAAATTTGGGGTTATAGTAGTCATCTTGCATGAGATGCGGTTATCAGTCGTTGTAAGAGGCATTGCTGAGCGCATGCTCACAGTTAATGAGTGATTTCTGCGTAGAGTCGCGTCAGCATTGGCTGGCAGCGCAGCTGGCGGGCGCACGCACCAGTTTCGCATCGTTATTGCCAGACAGCATCGGTGTGAGTGCATTGACGAAGAGGTCGACGGTATCGCCCCGCTTGTAGTTGCGGGGCGCCGCTCCAGGGAGGTAGAAGGCGTTGGCGCCGTAGGCAGCGACGGCCGCCACGACCAGAACGCTGCGCATATTCTGGCAGTGATAGTGGATGAGCAAGGATGGGTTACGGCGCGTGCCGTTCTCCCTCCGAAGTCCGTCGACGCTCGATTTGAAATGATTAATTATAGCCGTGCCCGGCGCAAGTTGACTTCCATCCACCACCATGCAGTTCGAGATCATCGCAAAGTGCCATACGACGCGCGCCCGCGTTTCGCGCATGAAGCTGGCCCGCATGTTATCCTGTTGTTTCCACTATTTTTCGAGCTCTTATGTTTTATGCAGACGGTGTAACAATGCTACCCACTTTCATGCCTGTCGCTACTCAAGCAGCCATTAAAGGACTTACGTCCCAGCAAGTAGAAGCTCTCGGCATCACCTTGATACTAAACAACACCTATCACCTCAACCTTCGCCCGGGAATAAAAGTACTTGATCAGGCTGGCGGTGCACATAAATTCCAAGGCTGGCGCCGCAATCTCCTCACGGTACTACCTCAGATGCGGCGTCTTGATCTTTTTCGTTGACGCTAGGACTAGGATAGTGGAGGATTTCAGCTTGTCTCTCTGAGCAAATTCGTTACTATGACCGAAGAGGGTGCCCTCTTTCAAAGCCCATTTACCGGCGAAGCGACGATGTTGACTGTCAGTCCAATACGCATACGGTTGGTCTGAAACTCACTCAACGCCAGCCGGAGGAAAGCATATCCATACAACATTCCATCGGTGCAGACATCATCATGCAGCTTGACGATGTTGGTAAGAATCTTTCCATGTATCAGCGTTGATTGACCGTGAGTCTATGTCTCTAGTTTCTAGTCTCACAACCGGTCCACGCGTCGCGGAAGCTATGGAACGATCTGTACGATGGCTCGATAGATGCATAACGCATCACGAGAGTTCGGGTAGAAAGTCGACGCAAAATCTTTTCGCCATCGTGCAAGGGGGACTGGATCCTGGCCTCCGCGATAAGTGTCTCGATGCCATGATAGAAAGAAGGGATGGCGTCGCGGGTTACGCAATTGGCGGTCTGAGCGGTGGCGAAGAAAAAGGTTTTGATCTTGCCCCCTTCAACGCCAACATCAGATCCAGACTGATATCTTTTAGATGTCTTCTGGCGAATGTACGCAACAATGAAAAGCGTTTACAAGGCTCATAGAGTAACACTGTCACAGAATCAAACAATGCGCGGACAAGTTACCGGAAGATCGTGCGTTTTCAGGCCAATGCAGTCGCGGACTCTACTGACCTCTGGGCAGGACCTCGATATTCCATGGGCATCGGTTTTGCTGAAGGTGAGTTGTAGCCTTTTTCACGAGCGTGGAGACTCATCTGCACTCAAGATCTACTCGTCTGTGTTGCACTGGGCGTTGACATGGTCGGACCTATGAATCATGTTACTAGTGTACGCATCTTATCATCTCTCTAGGCTGATTGCGTGTTTCCGACGCGTACGGCACGTTTTGGCGTGGCGCTGACACACGCAGGACCAATGAATCTCAGTAAGACACGATTATGTCTTGCAAAGTTGGGGCTCTGATCTTTCTACGCTGCTATAGAGTTGAGCAAATACGGCAAAGACCTGGCACCCATCGATGCATCCTGTCCTTGCCCCACGTGTAACGATGGCACCACCCGAGCGTTTCTCCACCATCTTATCACGCACGAGACTTCTGCAGCTCATGGTACCGTTCCCTCCATTTACTTCCAGCATCCAGTCGATACCAACAAAATTTTCAGCTGTCACAATGCATAATCTCGTCTTCCAAGCCCAGGTAATGGGGCGCGCTCGGGACGCGATCATCAGCGGGACGTTCCCAGATTATCTGCACACCTTCTTCGCGAACTACTTTGGCGACGCAGGCTACCCTGAGTGGTGTGTCAATGCTCTTCGGAGTGTTGGCGTTGACTTGCTCGAGGGGAAATCGATTAAGATCATACCTGGGAGTGGTGCGAAATGGGAGTATGCAGAAGCATGAGGAACTGTCTTGTGACGATCACCTTGGACAGTAACTCCAAGCTACTTGCGCAATACAGTCAAGGCAGAGATAGAAAGATGGCATTATCGGTACAGCGTGTTTATACTAGTAGACATCATTCGTGTCTTCCACTGGGTATCTGGGAGATCATTTACATAGACGTATATCGGATTCATTGGGCCACCAGTTTGTAGACTGCGTGACTGTTGTTACTGTATACATAGGATGTTTCGGGAGACGAGAAACCTTAAAGAGAAAAATATCTTTCAGGGAGAAAGAGAGGTATCTTTGATGACCTTCCTGCCTCCGCAACGTGGTTTGACCGTACTGACATATAAAGACAGGTGCTTCTGCTTTACGTGGCGTGCGACGGATGTCGTATCGGCGTATCGTTTGTGACAGCTCTGGTACGGGCAAGGACACGTGCCATTCGATTCGTGCTTGTCTCTGGTGTGCCCTGAACTTTTCTCAGTAAGACGTAGAATGAACAGGATTCAACACGTACTGTTCAAGGCAGCCTTAGTCGTGAAACCGGTGAGCTCTCCAGTATTTTCGAAGCATATACCGCAGTAATGACTTTCTCGACTGTTCGTTGTGCGCATCTTGCTGATGGCGGCAGGCTCTCTTCCGCGGCAGCGCTTCAAGGGCGCTGAGGGTATCAAATTCATCCCAATGCCAGTGTTGTAGCCAGGCAGTATGGAGAAGTTGGAAAGCAGGGAGCTGGCTGGTAGAATAATTCCCTGAGTTGAGTTGAGACACACATGCATCGAAAAGATACTCACCGGCCGAGTCAGCGCGAGGAGTCTTGGTCATCAATGGCAACATCCAGATAGTCATGCGCACTGTCGCCCGCAGGCGACCAATGGGCGGGGGTGTAGGAATGGGAAGACGGATCGAAAGTGGCCTTCCATCGACCCAAATTTCGCATACACCTTTCCTGCTAATCGTCTGCACAGAAGACGACCCTCCGGGTGAATAGTTCCAGAGCGACAAGTTCGCGGGGTCTGTCGCTGGTTGTACGTCCACTTCCACCTGGAACTCTCGGCTTCGGGCGAGAGACGGTGTTTGTCCATAGAGCAACGGCAACGCGGTGAGATATTGTGACTGCGAAGGCTGAATATGTGTGGCAATATGAGATGGTACTGAGGGAACGAGCATGGAGTTGAACCACGCAGTTATACTATCGAAGTCTTTCGGGGAGATTGAAGGAGAGGACAAAGCAGAGCAGGGTGTCAAAGGCGTGGAGTCTGGACATTCATAGGACTCGGATGGCGAAGTTGGGAAGGATGAAGAGGTGATTGAACTGTGAGGGGACACCGGGGAGGTAGGCTGGTAGTCGAAGCTTGAGGCACGAAACAACGACTCGTCCGAGCCCTCCAATGATAGGTCAAGTTGTAGTCCTATTCCAAGGGGGGAGCCAAACCACTGATAGTCAAGTTCAGATGGTGACCACTGCGGGATTTGGACAAAGGGCTCGGCTCTGGATAGGACTGATCAGAACAGATGAAAGAACGGACACATGCTGTATACCCACGTCGAGTAGGAGGACCTTGAACCGTTCATATCGTTGAAGCAGTAGTAGGGGAAGTCATTGTTGAAGTCCATCGTGTAATGAGACCGCGACAGTACTGCTGCCCAGTAGCGCGCGTGGATAGCAATCGCAGGCAGGCAGTCTGGTTGTGACGTGAGTGAGCTGGGAAAGACAGATGAAAGGAAAGGTATACTTTATACATCCAGGTCCCATTGAGTCAGGGACTATTTGTTTGCCCATTGCTGTGAATTAGCTGTAGAGGACCCACGAAAGATGGACGAAGAGGTACCACGAGGTGGCAAATGGGGCTAACTTCTAGGCTTTCGGCTTTCCGATGTTCTCAGTTGATCCAAGAGGCTCTGCTGGAGCTGGATGGATCCAGCGCCTTACGGTTTGTCATGGTCGTCCTCTGGACAAATCAATTGATGCCGTTAGCCAGCCTCGAGACATTAGGCACGAGTCGCGAAGGCGCCGGCATATTCAAGACCGGAGCAGTGAACAGCGAAGAGACGCGTGCAGATCAGATCTTCATTCACGACCGAACGGAAACCCAGATAGACCCAGAGCAATGTTTTGGGTGCCTGCCGGTGGTGAGATGGCTTTCTTCGATTTGGGAGAAGATTGGTTGAGGTCATACCTGTGACTGGAGCGGTGCAAATGGGTACTTAGTATATGTGGAAGCGGGTTGTCGTTCAAGTTGGTCAAATCGCACAGTTGATCGCATTAGAGTGTTAGAGTGACACAATACAAGTATACAATTAACATTTACAGTATTTATTATTGATACACATGAGTACATAGTCATCACAATGGTACAGCGTCAGCACTTTCGTTGACGCGTCCACTTTGGTTTATACAGTCGCTGCGTGAATGGGGACGCATTTCCACTTTGTAGAAACGTTCAATAAGGCGAGTAACATATGGCCTTTCTGCCTCCTCGACGTGGCTGCGTCTCAGCATACGGAGATGAAGGATGTTTCTGCTTGATATGACGCGACACAGAGGTGCGATCAGCATACTGCTTCGAGCATGCTGGGCAGGCAAGGGCAGGCGAGGGCTGCCCAGATAGCGGATGCTTGTCCTCCATGTGCCCTGCAATGAAATGTGAGTGACAAGGTGATGTCGCCAAATTTGTGGACTGACGAGTCAAAGCAGTCTTGGAAGTGAACCCAGTCACCTCTGCGCATTTCTGGCAGAAGTGTTTGGACTCGGAGTGCTTTGTCCTCATTTTCTTGATGGCCTTGTCCTCCCTTCCCCGTCTACGGCGTTTTTCGACACACGTCGGAACGTAGGCAAGGGGATCAGTATAAGGACGCGCTACGCTTCGCACACACGAATTCGTGGGCTGGTGGCGGTCCCCCAATGACCATGCGGGTATACCTGAGTGACAGGCTTGATTAGCTAGCTCTAGTAGAGAACAATAATACGTACGTATATCATACAGAATAGTACGCGCTTGATTAGAGGCAAGAGTTACCCGCCTCTTGAGGTAGAAGTGGTTGACGAACTTTGCCATGGCACGAAAGAGAAGGAAGAGCTGTTTGACATAGGGCTTTGTGATGCTCTGTGTGTGTCGTCGAGGGATTGGGCGGAGAATTTCAGGGCTGGTGTCCATCCTAGATGAGCGATCTGCAGAATCGGGTGGTGAAGTGTCCCACTCCGCATGCACCTCTTGCGTGCTTCTACCCAATGCTCCTGCAAAAAGCCGCGTACACTGATCGACAGAGGGCAGACGAGGAAGGCTAGTATTCCTTGCATCAAAATAATGGGGGGAAGCGGGGGAGGTAGGGGAAGTGAGATAGCGCTGACGCGGGAATTCGTCCATCATAGGCGAACCATGGTCTTCTGTGCTCAAGCTCAGACTGAACACGAGTCCGGGGACGGTGTGCCTGGCGTCCATAGGGGGGATTGGACTGGAATTCCTGTCGTGGATAGCGATGCTGGGTGGGGTACTGAAGATGCCACCCTCGTCGTTCTGCAAATAGTTGCCGGCGGGGGCCGCATACTCGGGGGAATTGAGAGCGCTAGTGATGGGAAAACTCTCCGGCCCATCGAAGAGGATAGTATCCGGAAGGCTTCGTGTGGCGTAATCGTGAGGCAAAGAGAACGTGTTTTCCGGTGGCAGCAAAGACTGTGTTATGGGTATGTTAGCCGCATCCTGGAAGCTGTACGCGAGAGCAAGATGTTCAGACAGAAGAAGACATATCATGTTGGACACTTACAACTCGTGAATATTCAGGTACTCCTGCAACACTTGTTGAAACTGTTCTTCGGTGAACGGAGTCACCTCGTCTGATGTCCAAGCGGTACCGCTATGGTCCATGATTAGGATGAAAATCCAGGGAGAGAAGGAATTGATCAGAGACGAATGCAAGCCGTCGAGCTTTATGCTCTTTTCGTGGATGATGTGAGGTCTTGTTTGCCTGATGCTGTGAGAAGCTGTAAAAAGCATATAAACGTCGATTGACATCCACCTACCGTAATGCTTGCGCACATCGAACCCGGCCTGAGCACGGCGACGCTACAGCGCAATGGCCCGGATCGAGTGAGAGCCAGCAGCGCACTCATGGTGCCGCAGAAGAGGTAGCACTTGTGCAAGCTCGGGCGCTGTGGAAGTGCGACCCGGACCGCTCGTCGCCATCCGCTAACGCAATCCGTTCCCGTGTACTCGAATTCGTTCTCACGCCCGCATCCCATTCCGTTTCCGATTCTATTCATCATCTCTTGTGATTCTCGACTCGTATATCAAATGTACCACCACCGTATGCTTCCCTTTACTTCTATTTCACTTTCTGTCAATCATGCCTTCTCTTCTCGTACCCCGTACCGCTCTACAGCTTTCAGTACTTACCATCTCTAACCTGTACCACCACCTCGAATCCATCTCTACAGTCATACTCGAAATTCGTGCCAAACAACTCTCATTTTTGTGCTATAAGTCTATCGAGACACTCGTACCCTCAACGATCACCTTCACGCTATACGCGTATCGACTACGTACACCTTCCCGCACTCGACTTCCTGCTTCTGCGCTGCCCCCGTGCGTACGACTACCCTCGCAAACATTCGGTCGGCGTCAGGACGAACGTCCGCTTCGACAGTGGAGCCCACCGCGAGGGTATAGTCGAGCCAGAAGCCACTCCGTGTTGAGTGCAACCCAGAAGGAAGTGTATCATACCATTCAGAGAGCCATCACCCACTGCTACACAGAGATCACAGAGCATAATGTCGCACGCAGGAGTGGGACAAGCCACAGTGCAGACAGCACAGAACCAGAGTCAGAGCCAAACACAGCAGCCACAGTTACAGCCTCAGCCACAGCCACAGCCTCAGCCGCAGCCACAGCCTCAGCCGCAACCTATGTTCCAAGGAATACAGCAGTTGCCACAACTCAACTTTCCCAGCCAAGTGTACTCGCGCTTGCTTGTACCTATGCCTATTCCAGGAGCAGTGGGGAGTCCCTACTACACTGGATACTTCACAAAGGACTTTCTCGATGTCATCGAAGGTCATGGAGTCAATGCAGGCATTACCGACAAAGATCAGTTGGTGGATTACATTGTCCGTTACTCCTCCGACGAGATCAAGGAGTTCATTCGCTATCTTCCCGAGTTTGATCAGGATGTGCCCGGTCGTACCTGGGCTGCAGCCTCGACACTTCTGAAGAAGCTATACGGTGCTCGTGATGAGCCCAAGGAGTACACTCTCGAGGATTTCCAGACATTCATCCATGATTGTGCTGCCCGACAAGCATTTACCTCCAGGGAGGAGGTTTTGGAGTACTATCGCAGCTTCATGAAGAATGCTGCACCGCTTAGGAAGTCATCCATCATTGGTGACAACCGATACCAGAACTACTTTGTCGAAGGACTGCCTACCTCTATGAAGGACTGGTTCTTTGGCTTGCTTCCTGATGCCAACAGGAAGAAGGCTAATCCACCTACAATCCTTGACTCACTTACTATCCTGGAGTCACGCTACGACAAGGACAGCATCCTCTACGAACCTTGGAAACAGAGTAGCTCTTACACAGAGCGAAAGGTTCACTTTGATGATCGAGGCAACCGTGTTGCTCAGCCAGATGTGGCAGCTCCTCGCCCACCTACGCCGAGCTCTTCTGTTAAGAGCAAGCAGACTGTGCAGCCAAATCAGATCGACGAGTTGACGGAGCAGCTTCGCCAGATGAAGATCAGTTTGGCTGAGATGCAACAGAGTGCTCGTCAGACTGAACAGCGTTCTACGCCACCAGCTGGTGGACCAGTCTCGCTGCCTTATGTCCGTTGCTGGGTATGCGGCAAATACCAGAACACACATCCTGCTAGTCCACATCGCTGCCCAGTTACTCCAGAGCTTATCGCAGAAGGCCGTATCAAGTTGACCGGCAACAAGTACACCTTGCCAGATGGATCCGACTTGCCCTATGTTCCAAAGACATTCAAAGTTGGTGATGGTGGTCTCGCAGACTATCTCCGCACACAATCTGCTCCACCACCCTCCACACGTACCACTACTGCTTCAGCGAGTCCTGTGGGAGCTTTTGTCAATAACGGTGGTAGTCTTGTTGAACTTGGACGCGGATTGTTTGGTGTATCCACCTTGGGACCATTCACAGCCGATCCTGTCACTCGATCTCAGAAAGAGGATAATCGCTTCAATCCTACAAAGCATGGAGACAACATTCCACAGCCCAGAGTCATACGTCCTGGTCCAAATGCACCTAAACCAGAGCAGACTACACCTACACCGGCATCTGCACCTAGGCAAATGCCCACCAAACCTCCCAACAAGCCAACTAACATTCCTCCACCGACAAATCCTATCAATAGGGAGGATGGTTGGAAGGCATCACAGCCATCAAGGGACAAGGATACAGAGATGAAGGACGGGACACGATCTGCCAAGGATAAAGCTGCCGAACCCCGATCATGGCATTATACGTCTGATGTGCAAGCTGGAGTTGATGTCAAGAAGGTCTATGAGAAGATGATGGACGGAGAAATCACTATCTCGGTCAAGGAATTGATCGGGATGAGTCCTGCCTTACGGCAGACAGTCAGCGATGCCACCAAGTCACGCCGGGAGTACTACACCTCAGCCAAACCAGCAGAACACTCAAAGGAGACTGATCAGGATGAAGTCATCTATGCGTCACGTGCAGGAGAAGGATCACGATATACTGGAGCACAACTCGAATTCGATGTCGATCATATTGAGGAGGCCGAGGAGTTCTTGCGTTTCCACACCAGTGCAATTCAGGTCATCGATAAACCTCTCTTTGCCATGGTGACTGGTATTGTGACTCTCAAGATGAAGGGAATCACATTGCGTGCAATGATTGATACCGGTTCAGAGTTGAACATCACGGGAAGCAAGGTTGCAGGGCGGTGTGGTCTCGCTTTGGATTATGCTGGTGCCAACTGGCAGCTCAAAGGAATACACGGAAATCCAGAACGGCTACTTGGTTGCTGCTTGGATGCGCCAATGACAATTGGCTCACACGAGTTTCCGCATCACATCTTTGTTTCAAAGATGGAGTCCATTGGTTCCAACTGTGATATCATCCTTGGACAGCCTTTCCTTCACTGGTACACTGCGCGGATTGACTACGCTCGGTCAGGAGAAGTACAGCTTATACTTTGGAAGCTTGGAGACAAGGATCAACACTATGCGCCTACTATTTCTATCATCATTGCTGCTCCAGAGGATCCCCGGAACCAGACAGAGATCAAGACGAGTCATGTTCATTCCACTACCCGTATCGAGGAGGTGGAGGATATCGAGGGCTCGAGTTTTTGAGTGTGGAGTGTGAAGAGAAGGTCTTCCACTCCAGTACAGCAACACTCGGAAGATCCTTCGAATGCCTTATGGGCAACCCAGCATTCTCTGATCATGACTTTCTTATGGGTACTCACCCACCCGACACCTATGATGCCTTGATACACGACTACATCATTTCTTCCGGCACCAATCCAGCTACAATTCGTCCTACACCTTGGACAGAACGAGCACTGAACTCTTACACTGCAAACACGACCAAACTGGAGTCTATGGAGAGACCAAAGCGAACGGGACGCAAATGGAAGCCAGAACACCGCAGATATAGACCTGTACCTTCCTACATGCCGGACCCTGCAGCTCAGGTCTTCCAGGAGATTCCAGAACTCCCACCTCTTGATATTCCACTCAATCCACCACCTATCCATGAACTACCATTCTCAGACCGCATCACTCCAGAACGTCTGGACATTCTACTGTCCAAGATTCCCAAGGGTACACTATCACCCAAAGTTACTCGAGCAATGGCATTTGTGGTAACCCACAGAGCTAGAGCTTTTGCATTTGAATACAGCGAGAAGGGAGAGTTCAGCCGAAAGTACTATCCGGACTATGAGATCCCCGTCATTGAACACACACCCTGGCAAAGACCGCCAATTCCCATTCCTATTGCTATCAGACAGATGGTCCGAGAGGAAGTGCGCCGACTTGAGGATGAAGGCAAATTTGAGCCATCTGTTGCCAGTTACAGATCTGCTATGTTTCCAGTGGCCAAGAAGCCTGGCTCCAAACCACCAGTACGCCTTGTCTTGAGCGTCGAGGAGCTCAATGCTGTCACCGTTCGGGATGCCTCAGTACCTCCAAACATCAACGAGTTTGCAGAGTCATTTGTTGGATACTCAATCTACGGCATTGGCGATATGTTCTCCGGATTTGATGCTTGTTGGCTTGCCAAAGCCTCGAGACCACTCACTACGTGTCACGCTATCGATCATCCCATCCAATCATGCACACTGGTGCAAGGTTACACCAATTCCATTCAGGAGTTCACCCGTCGAACAGATCACGCACTCAAACGGCTCAAAGCACAAGGATGGGTAGACAACTTCATTGATGACTGCGGAATACGTGGACCACTCTCTCAATATGATGGTGAGACAGTCGATGAGGAAGGAGAGATCCCCCGTTACCAATGGGAGTATCTTCATCGCCTTGACTCATTTCTTGCTGCACTCGAAGCAGCTGGTATCACAATATCGGGACACAAAACAACACTGGCTACACTCAAATTGACTATCGTTGGATCTGTAGTATCGCATCAGGGATGGATCATTGGTCCAGACCTTGTGCAGAAGATACTTCGATGGCCTATGCCTATCAGCGTGTCGGAAGTTCGCATGTTTCTTGGACTGGCTGGAGGAGCAAGACGTTGGATTCGAAACTATGCTATGATTGCGAAACCACTCACGGTGTTGCTGATCAAGACGGACGATGACTTTCAAATGACGGGACAAGCTGAGGATGCGGTGGAAGAGCTGAAGAAAAGGATCACATCAGCTCCTGTGCTTGCACGTTTGGACTACGACTTGGCTAAGTTGATCGCACCTTCGACTCGGTCTTCAGACAACGGTCTCGTTGTGCTCGGCGTCGATTCGTCCTGGATGGGCGCCGGGTGGGTACTATATCAGATTCAGGACAGCGAGAAACACCCTACCTTATTCGGATCCTGCACGTTCAGCCGAGCCCAGCAGAACTACGGCCAGCCTAAAACAGAAGTTTTCGGAGTGTTCATGGCACTCAAAGCGCTCCGTCACCGAGTTTGGGGCATACATTTTTGCCTGGAGCATGATGCCGTGTCATTGGCAGCAATGCTGAAGCGTCCCGATGACGTTCCGAACGCGCCTATGTTACGCTGGATATCCTGGATTCAGTTATTCGATTTCGAAACCAAACACGTACCTGCAACGGCGTTCAAGATGGAAGACGCGTTATCCCGAGCGCCAGAGATCGATACAGGGCTTCCAAACCCAGCAGACGACGTAGACGTGTTCTTAGACGCGTACGATCTCGCGTACGACGCCGACAACGGCAGAATACGTTCCGGAATGGGTTCGACACGGTCCAGGAGTGTTCAGACGAGTCAAGAAAGCATATTCGAGCTGTTGACGACGTGTATGAGCAACGACGAACATCGAGACTGCGGCGATCAACCGCGGTCGTCACCGTGCACGTGCACGGTCGCGTTCGGCGCCGACGCGTCAACCGGAATCAACTCGGACCAGTCGGGAAGAGTTCAACATGACAATAACAGCGTATTTGAACCATCGACGGCAAATTTGAACATGGACGAATGGGATCAAGCCAGCGATCAACGCCGGACGTCAACGTTCACGTGCTCGTCCGGCGCCGGCATGACGCGGCTGATCAAGTTCGTTCTAGCTGCTCTCGCAGTACGGGCGTCCAACCCGTTTGCGACCTCTGGTCAATACACAGATGATCCACCCCATTTTCACACATGCACTGCTCTACAGACCGAGGACCGCGACCGGTTTGGCGATCACGCGGACTCATTTTATGAAAATGATGCCTATTCACTGTTCTGTGTATCTGCCCTCACAAACACACAACCTGGTACTGTCAGACTGCTCCCAGAGCTCTGGCATCGCAAAATGACCACAGAATTCACGGAAACTGTTCAACTGGGCAACGAACGCGTCTATGCAACATTCACAGTATACACCACGGACTTATCGGATCTGACACCTCTAGAGCCGCATGAGCTCGTCTCTTTTGCTGGACACAGACATGGAACACGCGATCGTGACGATGGATTATATTGGCATGAACTTCGCCATTTCCTACGCGAAGGAGTCTACCCAGTCACATGCGCCACGGATAGAGCCAAGCTGGCATTTTTGAAGAGATCCCGCCGTTTCATTCTGAAGAACGACAAACTATGACTTGTACCAAAGCGCACAGACAGTCGAATGCCTCGACTTGTCATTGAGGATATTCTGCGGCGCCGAACCCTGATCTCTGAAGCACACCTCACAACTGGCCACCGCGGTCGTGATGCCACATACAAGATACTTGCGGATCGCTTCTACTGGCCCAACATGTATGATGATGTGTCATACTTTGTGCGTTCATGCATAGAGTGCCAAAAGTCCATCCAATCCAAACCCGTCCATCCGTACAATGAATCATGGCTTGCACCACTACTCAGACACTGGGATCTTGACACAATCCATATGCCTGCAGGTCTCGGCGGCTATGAATATGTGATCCAAGCGATAGAATGCACAATTTTATGGCCAGAAGCACGTGCAATCAAGAAAGCCAATGCGCGCACAGTTGCAAAGTTCATATACGAGGAGATCATCTGCCGTTACAGTTGTGTACCGGTGATCACAACAGACCAGGGATCAGAATTTATGGCAGAAGTGCAGTTCCTGCTCAACTCGCTCTACAGATGCACCATCATCCTATCCACCACATATCATCCAGAGGGTAACGCACCCGTCGAGCGTCATCATCAGATGATAGTTGAACCTGTCTTCAAGCTCACAGGTGATGCTAAAGGATCATGGCCAAAGTACATTGCTGCTGTGCTCTTTGCACTACGTGTTACGGTCTCACGTGCAACTGGATTCTCTCCCATGTACTTGCTCTACGGACAGCATCCTGTCTTCTCGTTCGACGCTGAGGAGATAACATGGCAGACACTCGATTGGCATACTGTGCGTTCACACGAGGACCTCATTGTCATCAGAGCAAAACAGATCTCTCGACGCGATGAGAAGTTGGCACAGGCAAACAAAAACCTCAGACAGTCAAGACGGCGCGCTATCGAGGATCTAGCTAAGCGAGCACATTTCCATTTTGACTTCTCTAACTTTGAGAAGGGCATGTATGTTTGGCTACGAGAGTCAAAACTCGATGAGATCAAAGGTGGAAAGGGAGAATGGACCTATGCTGGACCATACATCATCCACCAGAAGTGCGACCATGATAGCTTCATTCTACGCGAGCTCTCCGGCGCTGTGCTCAAAGGACACGTCAATATTCGTCGACTCAGGCTATTCTATTATAGGCCGGACAACCAGACCCTCAAGACTGCACTTAAAGTTCCGCCAGTGCATGACACATCACGAACTAATCCTGCTTCTACTTTGCGAGATGTCTACTCATATCGGGCCAGATTTGGGATAGTCTGAACTCGTTTGACATTTCTATTCATTGGTCATCAATCCGGTTACTTGATTATTCGCACAGGACACCCGCATCAGCATCTTTGTATGCACAATCAAAGTTTGAGCTAACTCGACAGAACATGAGGCGTACATTCCGGCAGCGGAGAAATGGCTCGGGGACAAGTTCTCGAACTAATCCAAGATATAAAGGACCATTTCCGAGAGGTCAGAGCGATGCAGCCCTTACAGAACTCCACTATGCAGCCCAGGCAGTCTCCACCAGCTCAAATTCCCATTGCTCCCAATACTCCTCATCTCAGGATTCTTCCAGCAAATGTCCATCTTGTACCCATCAATCCTGCACCTCCTATGAGGCCCCAGACGTTTACTACCGGTCCTCCGCAAGGCTACAGGCTCCCAGAAGCACTAGCTCGTGTCCCGGGACCAGCACTCGATCATGATCACCGTCCCGCGGAACCCATCATTGCCGATCGTGATGCAGCAAGAGAAGCGAACGAAGTGGAGAGGGAGGCCACCAGAGTCTCTGAAGGTGAAGAGGATGATGAAGAAGACGATGAAGTACTCTCTGGCCCCGAGGCTTATGGAATTCTACCTCCCAGGCCCATTGAAGAGCAGAGGGGAGTTCCACTTCCTGGTTTCATGGTGGCAGGCCAGAACTTCTCTGTCACCACCCATTTCACTCGAGCTGTTAACCTCTTCTCTCGCTATGGGGAGGGTATCCACACCACCAATCCTCACGCACAGAGACTCTATGCTCATGTTCATTCCAACTTTCTGAACCCGGATGGTTTCCAGGCCATGACACCCGGATGCACCAGGCATTTTCCATCCTATTCCTTGCCTCCCAATCGCAATCCAACTGCCTTGACAAGCGATGCCGACCAGCTCTTCAGCTACTTCCCCAGTGTACTCAACAATGACAGGGCTTTGGGCTCCCGGAAGCTCAAGTTCGAGAACAGCAATGTGGTCCGATGGGTCAATGATGTAAACATCACCATCTCAGAGCTAAAGGCCGGCTGTCGTTGGTCTGCCTGGCGCCCGCGCCGTTACAGAACAAACAGCTCTGTTGTCTGGCCATACAATGCTTCCTACTGGGACGAGCTCGTTGGTCACTTCGTGGACATCAGTGACTTCGATGATGGAGTCTACCGTACCCCTCACTTTGGCAACGTCTTCAGCGAGAATCATCATGATTTTCCACTTGTTGAACGCTCTACCGGACTACCAGTTTGTCTCAACAGCTCATTGTTTGAGTTCACGGTCTACAAGGAAATGGCATCCGAGCGGGACCCATATCTTGTCGTAACGCTCGGAGCTGAAGGACTGCTCCAGCGGGTTCAGGAGCGCACGAAATCCTACCACATCGATGGAATTCTTCGTGCAGAAGCCATGGTCAAACAAATCTGGGATGCACATGTTGCAGGAGGCAATTCTCGCGTCTAGGACCTCCTTACATCGGTGAGACATCGGGGGCGATGTCTATTTCGTTACCCCCACTGTGGAAGTGCGACCCGGACCGCTCGTCGCCATCCGCTAACGCAATCCGTTCCCATGTACTCGAATTCGTTCTCACGCCCGCATCCCATTCCGTTTCCGATTCTATTCATCATCTCTTGTGATTCTCGACTCGTATATCAAATGTACCACCACCGTATGCTTCCCTTTACTTCTATTTCACTTTCTGTCAATCATGCCTTCTCTTCTCGTACCCCGTACCGCTCTACAGCTTTCAGTACTTACCATCTCTAACCTGTACCACCACCTCGAATCCATCTCTACAGTCATACTCGAAATTCGTGCCAAACAACTCTCATTTTTGTGCTATAAGTCTATCGAGACACTCGTACCCTCAACGATCACCTTCACGCTATACGCGTATCGACTACGTACACCTTCCCGCACTCGACTTCCTGCTTCTGCGCTGCCCCCGTGCGTACGACTACCCTCGCAAACATTCGGTCGGCGTCAGGACGAACGTCCGCTTCGACAGCGCCTAATCGATGTCGTTGGGAAGCCTCAAGGCATCAAGGACCCGAGCGCGTTCAACAGCAAAAGGGCACATGAACGCGGTTAGATCAGATCACCAACCTCTTTGAGGTTAAAGCGGCCTTTTCAAGAAAGAAGAGATTGAGTAGCTGTACGATAGCTGACGATAAAGGTTCCAAAGAGAAGTAGATGTGGCCCAGCTGCACTGCCAAGTGGATGCGAGAAATACGACAAATATGTCGGCTGCCACCAGCTGCAGAGCCATCGGATGTACTCCGCTGATGCAGAGCTCAATACCAAATGTCTGTCCTGGAAATGAGGCAAGACACAAGCGTTTCAGCGTCTCGGTGACACTGACAGTGTGGCGGTCGAAAACACGTCACGACTCTCTTGATCGATCACATTTTCAGCTCAGGGCAGTCACGTGCACGTATAAATTCTTTTTTTCCAAGATATGTTTTCTCTGATTCTTCCACAATCAAAATCGCCCGTGATGATACTCCCGGTGCAGTCTACGAGCTCGACCCCTCCTTTGGAGTGCGGTCGGCAGTGACGATGCCCGCTCGGCACCACTACCTTGTTAAATCGTAGGGGCGGGCTGAATGTTCTGACGGCGTCTGCGACGAGGGAGAATATGCATTGTTCTCGGTGTATACCGTGGGTATGTATCTTTTGCTTCGCCGTTGTCCGTCCTCTTATTTCATCTCAGCTTTACTGAGCTCATGTTGTATTTGCTTGCATTGACGACATCCGTCTCTTGTGTAATTACCTATCAATATACCTCTTGTGTCTCTCAAACACGTCCTCTACCTGGAGACTCTTGCCTCCTCAAGCTAGCGCTGGTGTGCACCTCTGTTGAACCGAACACCGCATTGATGGGATCAACGAAGGCCTGCAAAGCTTATCACTCGAAGGCGCGCTGATCCATCCGCTTCTCAGACAAGTACAATGTCAACAAGTTCCCAGCACCCAGTTTAGTCCGTATCTATCACACGCGCGCACGTTAGCGTTCCTTGCAGCCGCACATACTCAGGAACTTTTTCCAACTCATCATGCCAATCGACAACCCGTACGAGTCCGGTAATGCGCTGATTTCGTACTCTGCGCCTGTTACTCAGTCCTCTCTCTCCACAGTGCCCACCTCGACGAGATCATCCCTGCCTCTATCCGGGACACGAACTGGTCTCTTCGAAGGCGCGATCTATAGCAGTCCTCCCCCCGAAGCGCTTAGATCTATCTCGCCCTTGAACTACGAGGATGACACGCACGTTCATATCTCCCCACTGACACTCCACACTGAAAGTATCATTCAGGTCCTCGAACAACTCATGCCATACCCCTTCCGAAGGGATTGAACGGGACTGTTGCACAGGGGCTTCAACTTCATCCACACATGTAGGAGGCCGACATCCTCCAGCGCCTCGAGCCGATTTCATGTCCGTCACTGCCGACTTGAAGAGAAAAGGCTCCGACTTGGACACGCTTGTGATGACTAAACGGAACAGACTTGCACCCAATACTAGCATCCTTCTAGTCCCGGGTCCGCTCCCAACCACTTATCCCAGTCAATCGAACAACAACGAGAAGCTGAACGTGTCGTGGTCGTGTCTCAGGCTCAATAAGGACACTGCCAGAAAACTCACTAGCATCGCTGCATTTCGTGGCTTCATTTCTACAGCCTCCGATCGGGATCCTGACAACTTAGGGACCGATCTGTTCTATGCTCATTACACAGTTCGTCATATGTATATTCTTCGCGCATTGGGGAACTTACTTGCTATTTCAGGTTCTGATGGCATACCAATTGAGTCAGGACATAGAAGTTGACATTATCAATTGGGAGAGTTTCGTTCACGCCGTGGTGAAGACTGCAGACAGGCTGTACCGGTACACGAGCATTCTCGTCCGCTTCTCTGACGATACAGATGACCTGTGAATATCGTTACCACACTGTCCGAGGATGTTGTTACTAACCAATCCGCCATTCCATCTAGATGTGTCCTTCCCAACCTCACCTCCCCATCGACATACAAAGACTTCCGACGCGAGATGCTCCAACTTGTCGATAAGACCCTGCTCTTTCCTCCTCTTGGCGAGTTTGAGTATGCTGCCAAGAAACTAGACATCATGAAGATGCTGGACAAGATCGCTATCGACGACACCCACACCAGCCGACCCAAGACCACGGTCTACAGGGATTCTTCGAACGCTGGAAAGGGTGTGTGGATTCTGAAGGAAGACGGCCGTCATTTGAATGATATTCCCCGCGTCATTGGGAGAGGGGATGATTGTAGCGAAGAGATCAAGGTGTGCAGGGGTCCTCGGCTGATGAAGCAGGAGTACGTGCAGTGGATGCACCGAGCTCCCGAGTGGCGACTCTACATGGTGGATGGAAAGGTTGTCAGCGTAAGGCCTACTATGAGGGATGGCGCGGGGGTATGGAGGCTGACAGATGTGCTCCAAGGCTGGACTCTCAAGGCTATAAAGTTTGTGCACTCCTTCCTTCATTTTACGATCGATCTAACATGCATCTTCATCATAGCAAACGCTTTATAGGTACGGAGGACGCTGAAATCGACCTTGCCTCGCTACCTCCTCGTTCACTCTCGGATGGGTGTCTCGCAGCCAAGGATATGCTCGAATTCGCCGAAATCACGCTCAAGGGCCTTGCGCTCCTCGAGGAGAAGAACAAAGGTCGCAGACCTTCCATCTCTCATCTCTGTCGAATGGATATTGGGCTGTATCGTCGAACATCACCAGGTACATTCAATTACTGGGTGAATGGCGTGACGAGGGGCGTGAACGCGATGCTGTATTCGGTGCTGGATGGTGACGATCTGGCGGTGATGAAGAGCCTGAGTGCCTTTGCTCGTCTTTTGCAGAAAAGACTGGTTGAGAGAACTGAAGGGCTTTTTACTTGTGGGGTTTTCGGTGCAGAACGAATGAGGTTGTAGGTGCTATAGTTTCACTTTGTACCAGCACCACTAGCGAAGATTGGTCAGATTCAAAGACTATAACTACTCCTAGAAGTACCAGAGATCATGTACTCCTTGTATCAAAGTCTCAACACCTTGAGTCTGACTGTTGTAACTGATGAAAGATCATGTGGAAGGACTTGAAGGAGCCATTGTCACAGGAGTCACGTCACGGACGCGCTTGTATCCCTTACTACCACGACTTAACCCACTCGATCACAACAACATGAGCATTGCTAGCAGTTCAGTGGACATCTCCTTCTCCGAAAATGGCTCCGAACATCTGCTATCCGAGTCGCCGTTGCTGGGCTCCTCACACCATGACCTATCGATCTCCGAGCTCTCCTTGTCGGACCGCACTGTCACCTACACCACCCCGTCAACGCCGGGAAGAGACGACGACGGCGGTGAAGTTGATTCGGAGACTGTCAAGAAACTGGCTACCAGAACCCGGGAAGACAGGTTGCAAAGCGATCTATTCATTCTCAAGAAACTAAATACGACGTTTACGTTGTTCAATGAGGCTCTAGATAATACCGATTCTGCGACCGAGGTAGGCGACGCGTGCCGTACACGGGAGCTTTCTGATCGCATCCATAGCTTCTAGCCAAGCAATTGGACGAGACGGACGCGTTGCTCAATAAATATGTCCAAACCTTGTCGCGGACAGAGGACTTTTCCCGGCTGATATTTGACGACGATTGGCATGGAGCAGAAGCGGTCTGTAGACCGACTGTATGTTGAGCCTTGCAGCGAGGGACTGATCATTGACTTAGGACGAGCAAACAATCATCCAAGAACGCAAAGCTGCAGCCGAGCAAGCGGAAGAACGTCGCCGGACTGCCCAACGTGAACGCGAACGACTGGAGCAGGAAAGAATCGAACGACAAGAAAGGGAAGAAAAGGAGCGACTGGAGCGGGAAAAGCCTGCAAAAGCGGTAGCTAGAGGCGGTGTTAGAGGCGTCCGAGGAACCCGCGCTAGCATGCGGGGCATGCGAGGTACGGCGCCACCGTCACAAATAGGTGAGTAAGGTTGTCTCCTAGTCGACTCGGGGCGTTCAAGCGTCAATATTCAGGATCACGAGGGCGAGGAGGCCAACCGACAAGTAGCCTTGCGCGGCCGCCCTCATCCCGACGTTGAACATCCTCTCTTTCAGCAGAAGTCGTATTTCCCAGTGTACCACTGAAATTGACGGTCCATTGTAACTAGCTCAATCAGAGTCCATGGTAATTATTGTTACTTCAAGGGTAGCAAGTGTCCTGAATTTCAATGCTTCAAAGCATGAACAGGGAAATTAGACGGCAGAGTTCGCAATTGTGTATTTATCGCTCCAGTCTCCGGAGTCACCGAAGACTGATCAATCATCAGTATCGACACGCAGGACGGACGAGACCGTTCACTCACGGACGAGGATGTAATCTGTGGCGGGGTCTACGTCGGGAACAGTCAAGCTGACACAGCCGTCGGTAATGTTGAAGCCTGAGGCAATCGCGGCTACAGAAACGATCAGAAGGAGACGGAAGCTCGCCTCCAGTGACTTACTGCCGTTGGTCATACCGTTCAGCCTGAGGCGAACTTCACCCTTGGAATTGGTGATGTGCGACGGAGGGTTGGAAGCATCCCTACATGTGGCTGATGAGAAGGGCATGTACAACCTTCTGTGGCGATACGCACCAGGTAACGTTGACAGTCTCCCCGACCGTCCAAACGGTGCCCGTAGTGGGGCTGATGATCTTGGGTGCCCAAACGTCCAGTGCGGCCGCGTTGATGAGCGACACTGAGCAAAGGGCAGAAAGAGCAGAGAAGAGAGCAGTGGACTTCATCATCATTATGGTGGTGTATTGTTGGTGTAAGAGTAAGGAAGGAAGGGAAGGAAGGATGCGGGTTCCCGTGGAATTAGCGCGGCATTTTATACAAAATCTGTGCTTCGATGTGGAGAGGCAACCAGTATTATTACGGCAACTCCCTACCCCACACCAGCATTCGGCACTGAATAAGTATTGAGCAGTAGATTTACCGTTTACGCCTGTCATCGTGTACTTGATGACACGGCAGTAGGTATCGAGGAATGTTTCGGTCTTGGATCATCGCGAGGCTAGAAACAAGTCAGAACGCCATGCTTGACCATATTGACTGTCGACAGACAGCGGGGAAAGGAGGCGCCGGTCCGAGTCTCAAGAACATGAAGAATGGTGTCAAGGAGCTTCGAAGTTCGAATTGCCAACACGGCTAAGCATGCGGCTAAGCTCAGTCTGCTGCGCATTCTTAAGCCCTACCCGTAGGAGTTTGGGTTGTGCAGTTCAAGTTGTGTCAATGTGGATGTCCTTGATTAGAGGAGATGGACTTGACTGTGGAGACCATTTTGCGTTCCGCCTGCATCTCCTGACACTCTGGCAGCTACAGTGCAAGAGTGAGTATGCTTATTAACCCTCAAAAGAAGCACGCAAGAGTCGGAAATACGCATCCCGAGGCTCCGCCGTCGTGGAAGACAACAACAGCCGATAGGTGACTTGTGCTGTCCACAGCAACGATAGTCCACAGGCTGAACACACATCCCAGCAAGTTCCTGGTAATTGGTCCGTACCATCAAACGAGAATCTCTTCGAGAATCTTGTCAACGAGACGGAGGGCATGTAGCCGATTTTCGAACGTGGACTCCGTACGCGTCTCATTGTAGATCCCCAGTCATTCTAGCGCTGTTGACCGGCGCTGATAGTACCACTGCCACCACCCATTGGCACCCAAAAATACTGAAGACGAGTGACCGGCCGGCAGTCCAGCATGTTCAGGGAGTTTGTGGGTGACACACTTCAGTGGGGACTGGAACATATCAAGAATACGAGAGTTCATACTGTGGCGTGCAATTTCCAGGAGACTCGGAGAATATAGAGGTAAGAGTATTGCACGGATTGCCAATCTACGACGTGGCGTGCTTCTAGGAGGAACATGAAAAGAGTATAGGGTACACTCAATGTCGAGGACAGCCAAACAGTCATATTGACCGCGACGAGAGAGAACAAGACTCTGGGCCAGAGAACTGGCGCCCTTGTAAGGAGGCAATCAAGAGGGGCAAGCTGCTACAAGAGGACAGTTGGTTGGCTACCAAGATTCCATGATACCGACCTGAAGGATACAGTACATGATCGCAAGACGAAGGGCCACGTTATTGTTTCCGAGGAAACCGCTGAGACTGCCCGCATGACCGTGGCGAGTTTTTGCGTGATTGCGCGAGCTCTCGTCAATGGAGACATGTCGAATCGGAATTCAGACGGTAGCCTACGAGCTGTGTCATCTGCCGAAGAATAGAGGTAATCCTACTACGAAACGTGTGTTCACACAGGGCAAAGTCCAGCCCGCAGCTGCGATGCTCTCCCTGAGATTCAGAGTCCAGAGAACGTACATATCCTCGAGCCAGCTTCATCTGTCGAAAGGGCGCGGAGGGTCAAAGCGTAGAGGCCTGCAGTGTGGAGGCCTTTGGACAGTTGGTGTCGCAATGTCCGGACGATAGACACCAACTTATGACCGAGCTGATATCCAAAGAAGCTATGCAGCCAAGCGGCATTGATTCAAGTTGGCTAGCGAGTACCAAGGGCATGTCGTCGAGACTGTTGCCTTACAGAGCCAGGTCGGTCTCGAGAACAATCGCTCATGGTTGTCTGCGGGAATTGTTCCCGCGAAAGTCAAGTGAAGGGAGAGACCAGCTTGATGCTGACATTGCTTGGCGCGACCGTCTGACCAAGTCCGCGATATCAGGCTATCGGTCCGACTTGCCGAGCGTTAGTTGAGTACAATGAGCAGTAATGTAGCAGGATAACTTCAGAAGGCGCTAAATCTATACAGTCTCACTAACCTATTCTATAGCAAGTGTCCAGTGCACGAGGTGGAGGAATGGACGTGGGTTAGAGAAACATATGCAGCTCGATTCCACAGATTCCACCAATGTTACGTGACGTGACGTGATCTTCTGCCTATTTCAAAACTTCCATGGTCTCGAAACGAAAATTCACCGGCGGCGACGACGACGACGAGAGCGGCTCAGGATCCGATGCGTTCTCGGAGGTTGCTCTCTCCGACGACGAAATTGACATATCCTCCGCATTGACGAGCAAGCGACAAAAAATCGCACAAAATGAAGAAGACGACGACGATCTCATGCAAATCATGGCTCAGTCCATCGCGCAGAGGAACGTCAAGGGCGGCACGGAGGTCGTTAAAAAGGCCAAGGGCAAGGCGAAGCTTACTAAAGGGGAGGTCGGTGGCGGCAGTTTCCAGAGCATGGGTGTGTTTTCTTTGGGTCTCCATCTCCATCTCCATATATTGATCTTACTTCGAAGGTCTACACCCCTCTCTGTTGCGCTCTCTTACCCTCCAGGGATTCCGCATACCAACCCCCATCCAACGACTGGCTATTCCTGCCCTATTAGCAGCCCCACCACGCGATCTAGTCGGCATGGCTCGGACGGGCTCAGGCAAATCCCTGGCCTATCTTGTTCCTCTCGTACAGCGTCTCGGCGGGCGACATGCGACTGCTTTTGGTGCCCGCGCTCTTATACTGCTCCCGACACGAGAACTGGCGCTACAAGTTCTCAAGGTCGGCAAGGAGCTTGCGAGAGGATGGCATTCAAGTGATGGAGACCACGCAGGCGACAAGGAGTCCAACAGCTCTAAGCACAGTCAGTCGCTACGTTGGGGTCTCATCGTTGGTGGAGAGGGTCTCGACGAACAGTTCGAAATGATCAGTAACAATCCAGACGTGTTGGTACTATCTACTTCATTCATTTGATCCATTACTCAACTTCCAAACTATAGTATCATCGCAACTCCCGGTCGACTCCTCCATTTGATTGTCGAAATGAACTTGGATCTCAAGTCTGTCCAATATGTCGTCTTCGATGAGGCAGATCGTCTTTTTGAAATGGGTTTCGAGATAGCCCTCAGCGAGATTCTTCAGCGCCTTCCTACAGCCCGACAAACGCTTCTCTTCTCTGCTACCCTCCCGAAATCTTTGGTCGAGTTCGCAAAGGCTGGTTTGCAGAACCCCAAGCTCGTCCGTCTCGATGCGGAGAGCAAGATCAGTCCTGACCTGAAAATGGCCTTCTTTTCGGTCAAGCCCGCTGAGAAAGACGCCTGCCTACTGTCTCTTCTGCGAGACGTCATCAAAGTGCCTTTCGGGAGCAAGGACCAAGAGGTTTCCGAGAGCACGGACAAAAAACGCAAAGGGAAGGGCAAACACCCCGAACAGTTTACTGCACCGCATCAGACACTCATTTTCGCTGCTACGAAGCATCACGTCGAGTATCTCACCAACCTCCTCACCACCGCCAATTACTCCGTCTCCCACATCTATGGATCTCTTGACCAGGCTGCTCGTACTTTCCAGATGGACCAGTTCCGTCGAGGACTCACCAATCTTTTGGTTGTCACCGATGTTGCCGCTCGAGGTATCGATATTCCCGTCTTGGAGAACGTCGTCAACTACGACTTCCCTCAAGGCGCCCGTGTCTTTGTGCATCGTGTTGGTCGAACCGCTCGTGCTGGTCGTCAGGGTTGGGCTTGGTCGTTCATCACCCACACAGAGCTTCCTTATCTGCTGGACCTACAGCTCTTCCTTGGGCGCCCGCTGAAGAGCCACGTTACCGAGGACAATGATCAGGTCTATACGGAGTCACTGGTACTTGGGACCTTCCAGCGGGATAAGATTGACGAGGACATGGAGTATGTGCGATCCATGGACGACGTCAATCACTCTTTGCCGAGTTTGAGGCAGGTCATGCAGCGTGGACATACGATGTACGAGCGCAGTAAAGGCAAGGCTTCACAGCAGAGTTACAAAAGGGCAAAGGACATGTCGAAGGATCCCAAATTCATGCTCGCGGGTACGGATTCGGGTGTCCATCCCGTTCTTCTCCGTGGTGCAGATGGTGCTCAGAGGAGGGCTCAAGAAGAGGCGCGGAAGGCCCTGTTGCGAACAGTCAATTCCTTCCGGCCCTCTGAAACCATTTTGGAGGCTGGCGGGAAAGCCAACACCGCGAACGCTGCATTAATGAAGGAGCGACGGAAGGCTCTGCAGAAATCAGCTCAGCGGGCGTTGGCTTCTACATCTACCGCTGCTCAGGATGACGATGATGATGACGATGAAGTTGCGATTCCAGGAGACAAGGAGGTCGAAATGGCAGACGAAGATGAGATCATGGTAAGCATTCCCTCCTGCATCGGCTGTACATCTACTCACTGGAACTTCCAGGCCGTCTTCGACACGTCAACAAAGAAGACTAGCTACCGGGATGAAGAGTTCTATATGTCTCACTACCAGAAGGACGCTGTCACCGAAAAAGGGTACGTTTTCAACTTATCTTCGCTTTTCTCGCAGCTGAAGTCAACGTCAGGTACTCCTTGACCGATGGAGCCACATTTGCTGAGCAAGCAGGCCGTGCAACTTTCGACCTGACCACCGACGAAGGTACAGCCAAGCGCCAGCGCAACCAAATGACCTGGGACAAGAAAAAGAAGAAGTTCATCAAGGGTGATGGGGTGGGTGCCGACAATGTCAAGATGGTGCGGACGGAGAGCGGGACCAAACTACCCGCGACCTACCGAAGCGGTCGATTCGACGAGTGGAAAGCGAAGAACCGCGTCAGTTTGCCGAGGACGGGAGAGACGGAGCATGAAAATGCACGCGGAAAGAAGTTCGGGGGACAGAAGTTCAAGCACAACAAGGTGACGACGGCGAAACCGTTGGACAAGTTGAGCATGGACTACGAGAGGAAGTCGAGGCAGAACAAGAAGAGGGACGAGGCTGGCGAGCCTGCTCCGCCGCGCTCGGGACCTCCTGGCAAGCATGGAAAGAAGGCGGGCAGCAGGTATGGGGCGAAGAGTGTCGGCAGGGTCAAGAGCGAACTCAAGAATGCTGACCAAATCCGCAAAACGAGACAGGTGGCGGACAGGAAACGGGCAAAGAACGCAAGACCGAGCCACAAAAAGCGGTAGTACTCCTCGTTGTTCGATGTTGTCACGGTCCTGTTATTCTTGAATCCGGAATGTTTAGTCGATGGAGGTGCAATAGCGGTTCTGATGGTGCTCAATCAAGACTGGACTGCTTTACAAGTCGTTTCAAGTATACTTTCCAGGGTCTGCTTAGCAGAGGCTGGTACTGTCGAATGAAGGTGATCTGGGATTACGCTTGTTCATCCTTCTATCTATCTATGCGATTCACTTAGTTATGAGCGACATGATGACATCCTTCACTGCCTTTGCGTCACTCCTTCCTCTCGTCTCCTTCATCACCCTGCCAACTAGTTTGTTCACAACGCCACGATGTCCGGAGCGCAAAGCGTCCACCTCGCTGGGCATCGTATCAATAACCTTTTGACACAACGTGACCAAGTTGAGGTCGTCTGTTGTCGACGGCGTCGACATCAAGTTCAGCCCCTTCGCAAGCTCTTTGACTGATGTCGAGGGGTTGCTGTCCAGTATATGCCGCATTAAGAGCTTGCCGGACGCCCTCGTCATCTCTTTAGAAGCTACCAAGTCGATCAACTCTCCGAGCTGATCCACCGAGACGTGATTGGATGAGAATATCTTGTCTTGGGCGGAGAGGTCACCAAGAAGTGTATGCAGAATCCTGAAGCAAACTATCAATGCGGCAGGCACAAGACAAGCAGAAGTACTTGCCAGTTAATGACCGTCTTGGGATCACGTTTTCCATTGTCCACAATCCTCTCAAAGTAAGCGACAGCGCTGATCTCCACGGGACCTTGATCATTGCGCTCAATCTCGTCTTCCCCATCGAAAGGTATCTCTCGCGCAGTGTCCAGCGATACCAGAACGTCGATATCATCACGTGTCACTCCCTGAGGCTCGTATGTTTCGATAAGACGCGTTCTGAATGCATCTGGAAGTAGAGGTAGAGTTCTGTGCACGTCCGAGACTTCGTTCTGCCGTACGATCAATAATTGTTAAACAGTTTGAGTTCAAACACACCTCGTCAATCCTAAGCACGCCGAGGTTGGGGTCAGGCATGTAGCGATAGTCTGGCGCGTCTTCCTTGGAGCGAAGCTTGAACGTTTCCCATCGGTGATGGTCGAATCCTCGCGTTTCTTGAGCCACAGGCAAAGACTGTGATAAGAGTGCCTTTTGTCGTTCTATTTCATGGTCTGTCCAAGGTTTATGAGTGATGGAAGACATTCAGACCCAGAGAGGCATACGAATGGCCGCGACAATGTATTTCACACTGTTGAGGTTCTTGATTTCACAGCGGGTTCCTAAAGGTTCGCCTGGGCGATGGATGGAAACATTGACGTCGCAGCGCAAAGAGCCCGTTTCCATATTCCCGTCACTGGCGCCAACTGCACGCAGGACGCTTTGGAGGGTACGCACGTACTCTGCAGCCTCGTCCGGTGTTTCCAAGTCGGGCTCTGTCACGATTTCTAAGAGACCGCTGCCGGAACGATTGAGGTCGATGTAGGAAGTGTGTGTGCGCGGTTCAAATATGGATTTTGCAGTGTCCTGTGCATAGAGAGAGTCAGCGGGAGATGGAGAGAGACACGCGCGGCGCACCTGTTCCATCTGAACCTGCTTGATTCTGATCTTCTTTCCTGACGTCGGGAGAATGAGGTGTCCATCCAGCGCAATGGGGGCGTAGTGTTGCGTGATTTGGTATCCCATCGGAAGGTCAGAGTAGAAGTAGTGCTTCCTGTCGAACGTCGAGCGCTCCTGTACGCGACAGTTCAGTGCGAGTGAGGCCCTCAGCGCGAGGAGGACACATTTCGGGTTTATGCGCGGGAGCGTTCCGGGAAAGGCAGCATCGAATAGGTTGTATCTGGTGTTGGGCGCATGCGACAGCAGCGATGTCGGTGCGCTGGAGAATAGCTTTTGGCGCGACTTTATTTGCGCGTGCGTTTCGATCCCGAGAACGACGTGCCAGCCATCGAGGAGCAGGCGCGACATAGAATGAGATGATCGTGGTTCATAGTCAACAAGCACTGAAGCAAACAGGTAACAAATTTGTAAAAAATTGATATCTAGCTCATATGTTCATGCTTGTATCTTCTCAAGAAATCCGTCAATTTCGTCAATCTTTTCCTTCAGTGTGTTCCACTGTAAATGTCAATAAGTATGTGCTGGGAGACATAGAACGGGCCCTTGCTCACCTGTTCCACGGAAAGTGAGAGGCCCTTCTTTCCAGGTTTCAAGTCGCCTTCATCTCCGTAGAATTCACGAAGATCAATGAGAGGTTTGTTGTTGAACACCCGAACGGTTGCACGTCTGTTTTTGCTCAAAGCAACAAAGTACTCCTGGGGATTGCCGCCTTTCTTGTCTGCCGATTTCTACACCTACCTCAACGCCATCGAAGTAAGCAGTCAGTTCCGGGATCATACCTTGGCTTTGGAGGCGGATTTGGAAGATGGTTTGGGAGCAGACTCTTCGTCATCGCTTGCGCCTTTCGACATTCTTGGTTTCTGGACTGAATGTGAGAATATGCGCATAACCAGGGCGTCAACCTTGCCTTCACTGTCTTTGATTTCTTTTCAGTAGCAGAAGACGCGTCTTTCCCTGTCCTCTTGGCCTTCTGCAGCACTGATTGAGCGACAAACGCGTCGAAGACGCGTGAGGACCTGCCTGAACTGGTTTCTTCTGTTCAACTTCGGACTCGACGGCTTCTTCTTCCTCGCTGCTCTCCTCCTCCTCGTTCTTGCGCTTTGGCATGGGTCTCCGCTGGGCCGGTGTGAAGGGGTTCAGTTTGAGGGTGATGTAGGTACAAAGGCAAGATAGGTTTGATCACGCGTCTCCACATGTTGAAGGCAATGACAGGATCACGTTCCCCTAATCCAGGCATATTCTCTGATTCAACCTGCTCTCTGTTGTTCTCAGTTGCGAGATGACAGATGTGAATTCGAAGAGCGCTCACGATATACTCGAGTATGAACTTACATGCGGGCGCTCTGTCTTACCCCTGCAAGCTCGTCCCTGAGCTTGGCTTCACGATGATTCAACAGTCAGATACTCGGATGATGTCTGTAGATATGCTCATTGCAAGCTCAGCATGGTCGCTCTTGTCCGAGTGGCTGAAGGGTTTGTCTTGAAATTGAATGGTGCTTTGGGTACCGACTGTAATCCCTTTTGATCGGCTGACACATAACACCCGATTTGGAGGTCTCGGCACGCGTCAGCGAAGACTGCCTGCAACGAGCGACCACCACGCTTTCTTTCCGACCACCGTAACATCCCACCGCTTGGCGATCTTCGCTCTCCGCTCTTCGCTGTGTGATTCGACGTCTCACGACGCCCCGTCGTGAACGATGAAGATTTTGCACAAGTCAAAGAGGGCGGTTCCCCCAGTGCGCAAGTTTCCCGAAAACTGTCCTTCGCTGGCTGACTCGCGTCTTTCTAGCCGCCACCGGTGCTGGAACTCATCACAAAACTCCAGAACATTCCCAATGAAGATCTCGCAGCCGCACTCGCCGACATCACGGTCTGGACATGGCAGCGTTCCGACCTCAACGCCTGGATCAAGGTCCTCAACAAGTTCGATGTCGTCCTCGAAGAGATCATTCGCGATTGCAACATTGACGTGCTTCAGACGGAGCCCTTTACGCCCGCGCAGAGGACCCTACTATTCGAGATCCTGAGGTTCGAGCGACTTCTCCTCGAAAACTCCACCAACAGGAAAATGTACAACTCCTACGACGTGAGCCCGCCTCTTTCTCTCACTCTTGCGGCCTTTGACCTGCTGCCATCTCTTTAGCGTCTCAACAGCTTACTGTTTACGTCTGATCTCGATGTTCTCATCCTCACGCTCAAGCTCTTGCTTCGTCCCTCCCAGCAGTATTCCGCACAACCGGCGGCCTCTCAATCTCTCAGCATCTCGACGCCACGATTGCAATCTTTGGCCAAGCGCTGGCCACAGCTACGGGAATATGGCGTCAGCCTCGTCGACCTAGCTGTGCCCACCGGCGATTTCGACATCGACTCGCTCCCGGTGGAAGCACGGGAAGTTCACTTTAGCTTCTACAGGACTGAGTCTTCCTCGAGAGCGAACAAGGACAAGCCCATGGACGCGGATATTCCTGAGGCGTCTTCCAGTGTGGCGCCGAAACCCCAGGCAGGCGCTGTCTCTCTCCATATCGACGAGAGTACGCTACGGAGCGCCAAATCCGAAATGAATGTGCTGGCGGATATCATCGAGAAGTACTCCGTTCCAGACACCGAGAAGTTCGAGCTGTTGTGTCGTATACGTGCAGCAGCAGTCCTCAGAAAGGATCGTGCAGAGGACAGAGAGAAACTCGTCATTATTCGGCTGCTGGCCATCGCTATATTTGGTCACACCCATCCCGAGACACAGGCGTCGACGTCCATTTTCTTGTACGAACCGGATCTGATTATCCACATCGCCGAGTTGCTTCACACAGATAAGAACATCCCTGTATCGGTTCAAACGTCTGCTGTATCTGCCCTGGATGCGCTCGCTAGGTATCGCGGCAAGATGCAGGAGGTTTTGACTTCTGTCAACGCCGGTGTAAACCACGGGATTATCATGGGTCTTCTACGCAAGACCGTCTCCGATATCAGCGCCCCCGACTCGGCCATTCCGAACTCCTTCGTCGAGGCACTATTGGCCTTCCTTTCCCTCCTCGCGTCGCACGCAGCTGGCGGCAACATGGTTGTGGGAGCAGGCCTCATTCCCTTGTTGATCCAGATAATGGAGAACCGACAGCCGCACCGCCTGCCTGTCTTGTCGAAGATCATGCAGCTCATAGACAACGTGCTCTACTCCTTTACGAACGCGTTCACCATGTTCTGCACTTCGCGCGGGGTCGACGTGCTTGTTGATAGGATTGACGTACGTGGTGTTACTTGACGTTCCGGCTTATCTGATCATTCTGCAGTTTGAAATCAGCCTCAACATCAAGGACCACGGGGATCATCAGAAATCGCGTGAGATATATGGTTCTCACAGTATGTCGGTCTCGAATACGGAGCGTCGGCCTGGTGCTAAGCGTCCTTCAGCCGAGATACCTGTGGCAAGAGCTGCAGTCCTTAAGCATCTCTTGAGATCTATGCATCGAATGATGCAATCATCTGGCACGTCTGAGGGTCTACGAGGGCTCATTGACACGTCCATTCTCCAGTCAATCAAGAAGATCATCGAGTTCCGGGGTCTCTTCGGAGCCAGTGTTCTCCCTCTTGGTAAGGCTATTCATCCATCCTTAGTGGCTTTGAACTGACTGGTTTAGCCATCAACATCATGGCAACATTTGTTCACAACGAACCCACATCGTTGGTTGTCATTCAAGAGGCAGGAATACCGGAGGTCTTCTACAAGGCCATCGAGCTTGGTCTGGAGCCGGCTATTGAGGTGAGAGAGAGAGTTCCCTCATCTGGGTCTGGTCCTCACCCTTCCCAGGTCATCCAAGCTATACCGAACGCCATAGGCGCCTTATGCCTGAACGAAGTGGGACAGGCGCAACTCACGGCGCGCCCAAGCATCATCCCTTCCATCTTCTCCATCTTCACTTCCGATCGCCACCTGAAAGTTCTTCTTGAGAAAGAGCACGCGGTGTTGATGGGCACGACCATCGACGAACTCATTCGTCATCATCCTCAGCTCAAAACGGCGGTCTTTGAGTCTATTAGGGCCACGCTGAGCAAGATTGAGGACTTGGGTAACGCGTACGAGCCCCCTGAGGATAGGAAGCAGTGGTACAAGCTGGTGCCCGTTGTCGATGTACCTATTGTCGACCCGGACGTCACAATGGAGGATGTTGAGGCATCGGCGCCGGAGGAACCGCCTACTGTCCCTAAGGCTGAGCCCGCTGCCGCTGTCGCCGACGAGACGTCTCCGAAGGCGCATGATAACAACCTTGTGTCCTTCATTGATGTATTGGGCCGAGTAAGTTCCCGTTTCGTCTATCGTAGTACGGGAATGACTCAATGTCCTCCTAGTTTCTCGAAGGGCTCTTCCAGCATGCACCTCATTGCAGGGATTTCATGGCCACGAACGATGGTATGGCTAGTTTGGGTAGACTAACAGCCCTTCCATGTCTTCCGTACGATTACGCGAACAGCATTGCGTCGGACTCCATGGTTCAAATCATGCGCACTATGACTGAAGCAGCTACAAGCGAAACTCTTTTGCATCTCGCAAACCTCGTCAAGGAATCGCTGGAGGCTACACATAGCTTCTGGTCCGAGTTCGGTGACCAGTCCAAGCTGCTACCTCTCGTCGACCTCAACAGTTGAGAAATCATTCCGCCTTTTGAACGTCGACTGATAGTCCTTTCCAGGCAAGGAGGAAGTGAACTCGAACTTCTATTTCAGAAGTTTAGTTACGCTCCATATCCGCATAACCCTCCTGTCCGACGTATTCGCTACAGCAGGCTATGCTCATGGGCGTCAAGCAATCGTCCTTTTGCAAACCCTCATGACGAGCATCACTCCGCAAGTTGTCAAAGACCTTGGGTCACTCCACAGGACCAGCATCTGGGAGAACATTGTTTTGAAGATGGGTCTCGCAGCCAAAGGGCTTGACGTCGAGAGGTCGCCGCCGCTGTCCGTCGAAGGTTCGCCGGAGCGTCAGGCCGTCGGACTACCTGATGGTAATGCTCCGTCAAACCCTGCTACTGCCAATGGCGTGGTCGATGGTGTCGCAGCTGAAGATGCGAACCCGCCTCAGTCAACGTCGACGCCTCCGCCGAAGGAGCTCAGCATTCCTAAAGCTGACAATCCTAGAGAGAATAACGCCACGGCCCTCAAGCACTTGACGAATGGACTTCCTGGTTCACTTGCGCCCTTCTTCCAAGGTCTGCTCCTTGGTGAATCATTTCCGTCGATGATGCTGACACGCTCGCAGCAATGGTCAAGATGTTCCATGCCCGGCGTGCCTTCGACCCCGCTCAGAAGAAGCAGATGACGGAGTCTTCAGCTGTTGTGGCAGAGATTCTCATGGGCCATCTTACCGTGAAGGACATCGGTACGAGTCACTCGCTGTCAGTCATTGTATTTCCGTTAACATCCTCTCCAGGAGACAAGATCTCAACATTCACTTACTATAGCATCGTCTTGGGCCTGATGACCCTTCTTCTCGTTGACGGTATGCTGCAAGTCCTGGTCATCTTCCATATCTTGATTCATCATCTTCCAGAGCGTACGGCCAACAGCACTTTGTACACTGTCCCCCTGCTTGCACTCTACAGGAATAACGGCCTCGAAGCCATTTTTTCTGTCTGCCAGAGCTTCATCACCTCGATTGATGCTATTGCTGAAATCCGAGAGGACCTACGCACAGAGACGCAGTCCCTCGAACTTGGGCATGCTTACGGTGGTCTCAAGGTCGCACTACACCTCATCCACCCTCTGATCTCTTCGAAGCCGCTCTTCGACTCTGGTCAGACTCCGCTCCTCAGCACTCGGGACGTGCCTGAGACGAGTCCCGACTATTTCGAGTCCCACAATTTCCTGGTTCGACTTCGCACTGCTGCTCTTCCCTTCTTGTCCAGCATATGGGAAGCCAAGTGGCTGGTACATGCGCCTCTCACTGTCAGCCGATTTGTTGTTCAAGCAGTATTGGAGCTTGTCAATGGTGAGATGGAGGAATCCAAAGGGGACGACAGTGGACTACTTGGCAACGGTGCAGTGCCGCGAGCCACAGGTACGGACGAGAATCGCATCCGTCAACTGACGGATATGGGCTTCCCACGTTCGGCCGCGGAACGCGCCTTGGTACGAACTCACAACAACGTCAATGCCGCGACAGAGCTGCTTTTGGCGCATCCTTATCCTTTCCCGCCTGACCCAGAGCCTGAGGCAGAGCAGCCTGCTGCCGAGTCGGCTTCCGCGGAAGGCGCATCAGCCGCTGCAGCAGATCCAGATACATCGGCCGCCGCGCCTGAGATCCCCGAACCTGCAGGTCCCGTCGGCAAGACGGTCGAGGAGTGGAGAAATGAGCTCAACCAAGCGAGGGAACCACTTCGAGCGGGTATCAGTCGACAAGCCCTGTTACTGGTGGATGAGCATCTTTCCCTCATCTTCGATCTTCATGTTGCCTTCATCAAGCCGACTGGGCCTCACCAGAGCAAAGCTGTGCAAAACCTTGTCGATGATATCAAAGCCTTCTCTCCGTACGCGTATGACGTTCAGGAGCAACCTCTGGCCAATCGTTGCCGCCTGTTGGCTCTTGTTTTCTGTGAGACTCCTGCATCTCTTAGCATTGAATTGCGGGCAACTTTGATGGAATGCTTGCTGGCGTTGCTGTTGTCGAACCCTGTCAGCATCAATCCGGAACAACCGACCATTCCCAAGTGGCTCGCCGCCCACCTTCTTGTCACAGAGGCGTTGTTCACCCTTGCGGACGAACCTCGCGCCATCACTCTTCCCAAAGAGGGTGAAGCCATCGTGCCGGAGTCCATCCCAACCGGTCCTCCCCTCATTGAAGCGCGCACGATCGTGTTCGACTTTTGCCTCAGGTTGCTTGCCATCCCCGAGCTTCCGAGCGACGAGCTTCTCTCCACATTACGCCTTCTCGTCCTTCTCACCAGGGATCACAATGTGGCTGCCCAGTTCGTCAGTCGAGAGGGATTGGACATGCTTTTCCGTAGGCTGAAAGCCTCTTCGGTCAATGGAAGCTCCTCGTACATTGCAACCATCCTCCGCCATATCGTAGAGGATTCCGCGGTCGTGTCGCACATCATGCACCAGTCGATCAAGCGCTATTTCAATCAGCTGCGCGGGCGAGTCACTGAGCCATCCACCTATGTCCGCAACTGCAGCGCCATGGCTCTTAGAAACCCCGACATGTTCATCGAGTCTACGAAGTCTCTATGCCAGCTCACCATGCCCTATTCGTCGAATCCGCATCTGTCGCTCATGCCCGAGCCTGCTAAGCCTTCTGTCGACGATGGCGCGGTTGCCTCTGCAGAGATGCAAGTTGATATCACCGCCGTCTCATCGTCTCCTCCCAAGTTCTCTGTCATCACTGACGCCGCCATTCATTTCCTTGTCGGTGAGCTCATGTCTGTCTACAAAGCGTCCAAGGAGACAAACGCCGAAGAGTCGAAGCCCTCGCAAGGCACCGACACCGCCGCATCTAGTGCTGAGTCCGGGTCCAAGGACAAGAAGCAATACATGTGCTTCATCATGCAATGTTTGACGGAGCTCCTCTTCTCATACGATTCTTGCAAGTCAGCTTTCCTGTCGTACTCCCCCAAGAAGCCTCGAGTTGCTGGTGTCAGTAAAGACAACACCAAGCATCGAACGTACACGCTATCGTTCTTCCTCTCCGATCTCATAGCTTATGAGAATCTGGATGCGCAGCGTGACGAGGATTCCCAGAACCGCATGCAGGTCTGCAATTGGGCAATGTCTGTTTTGGTGGCGCTCTGTGTTGACAGCTCTTCTACGCATGAGCCCAAGGAAGTCTCTCCTTCGCTGGTATCGGTGCGAAAGACTGTTCTCGATGCGATCAGCAGAACCATCAAGGATCTGCCCTCCACCGAGAGCCTTGAGAGCCGCTACGGTCGACTTCTTGCCATCGGGGACCTGTGTCACCGTCTGCTGACAGTCCGTTTCAATACTGCGCCGACTCGCAAACAGCACGACGACGGTCCGACACATATCGCCAAAGTCATGCTGGAGAAGAGTTTCGTCTCGACTTTGACCGGCGCTCTTTCCGAGGTGGATCTAAATTATCCGAACGTTCGTACCCTCGTTCATTCGATCCTACGGCCTCTGGAGCACTTGTGAGTTATTCGCCATACCCAATCACGCCTTCTCATGCTTTTGTAACAGAACCAAGATAGCCATCAAGATGAGCCGATCGACAGGGAAGGGCAAGGACGTGGCAGAGGAGACGAAGTCGGACAGCGAGGACTCGATGGATTCCGATGAATCTGACGAGGAAGATGCTCGTGAGGAAACTCCTGATCTGTACCGTAACTCCGCACTCGGTATATACGGCGGTGTAAGTCTGTTCATTCTTTGTGAATTTGTTCTAATGACGAGGTCGCCAGGAAATGGAAGGTGTCCATGCTCATGATGACGACGATATGGAGGATGACGAAGACGACTTGGACGAGGACGATGAGATGGATTTCGGGGAAGAAACGGGTAGTGACGATACGTCGAACACAGAAGACGAGGACGAGGACGATGAGATGGATGAGCCGATACCTGAAGGAGATGAATGGGAGCACGACGAAGACGAAGACGATGAAGATGAAGATCTTGTGCACAATGTTGACGATGGTGGAGATGATGAAGACGACGAAGGCGACGATGACGATGATGGCGAAGGGCCCACTGGTGGCATCGACGATGAAGACGCTGAGATTCTTTGGCAGGATATTCACGGTGCGGCGCTGCCTGAAGCAGCAGGAGATGAGGGCGAAGACGAGGAAGAGGTTACAGGCGAGATTCGCACTGAAGTGAAGTGACAAGTTACTAATCTACAGCTCAGGCCCCATTCATATCATACATGAGGATGACGAGGACGAGCCAGAGATGGCCTCGGACGACGGAGAGTACGTGAAACCAATCGTCAAAGAACCTACTGAGTGACTAATTCTTGCGCAGTTTCGCTCAAGAACTGGAGGGTCCCGACTTCGTAGGGGGCATGTTAGGGTTTTCTGATCATGGTCATGATGGAGCCGGGATATTCGTTCCTCGCCGTCATCGTAGTGCTAGTGCGTTCTACGTTCTATACTCCAGCGATTCGGGAGCTGATATGTTCACTTAATAGTGGACGAAGGTGTTCAGATTTTCGGACGTGCCCGAAATGGAGCTGCAGCCCCACCAGAGGCTACGACGCACCCGTTGTTACTGGATACTTCTGCAACTGGTCAGCGCTCGCAGGCGCGTGTACCACGTCCTCCTCAAGGTCGAGTCGTCGCCGAAGGCGGTGACATCCTGCATACTATCGAGCAACTTGTCGGGGGTGGCGCCTTCCAGTTCTTCCAACAGATAATGGCTCGAGGGAGAGGAGGACCAGATCAAACTCTCCGACTCGATGTTGCTCCTGGTACTCTCATGAACCTCGACCGTGGCTTCTTGCAGGGGGGACGTCGCCAGCCCGTGCTCTCTGCCTCTGTGCGCCTCGAACGAACCAGTAATCGAATCCCGCCCGCACAACCAGCCCGCGATCTGGATCCGTTGCTCACTTTGCAGCGTTGGACGGAAGAAGTCAAAATTCTACACGGTGACTTCGTGTCAGAGCGTGTCGTAAAGCTGGCGAATCATGTAACCTTGGCACTCCTTCCGGCTGCAGTCGAGGCGGCAGCTCAAGCCAAGATTCGTAGCGAGGAGCTCGCTCGCCAGCAAGAGGAACAGGCAAAGGCAGAGGCGGAGGCGGAGGCAGCCAAAACCAAAGCCGGGGCGGAAGCAGCTACAGCCGCATCTGTACAAGCTAAGACTTCAGAGCCTCCAGCAGATCAGTCCAATCTCGAGCAGGCATCCACTACTGAATCGGCACCAATCCCGATCGACCATCCGATGGACGAGGCGGTCCCAATCACCGTTGCCGACTCTGATACAGAGATGATCGATGGGACGAATGACGCTCCTCCGAATGCTGAAGCGTCGAGTAGCTCGACTCTGCCCATCTCCGAGGAAGCACCTGCCGAAAGTTCCTCAGTAGGAGAGTCGTCGGCCGCACCCGCACGAGTCACTGTCCTCATCCATGGGAATGCGGTTGATATCACAGACACTGGGATTGACCCCACTTTCCTAGAAGCTCTCCCAGATGATATGCGTGAGGAGGTCCTGAATCAACACATCCGCGATCAGCGCGCTGCCAGAGTCGAGCGTCCGCCTGACTCTCACATTAGCGTGGAGTTCTTGGACGCACTTCCTCCGGAGCTCCGCGCAGAGATCATACAGCAGGAAGCCATCGAGCGATCCCAAAGGCGACGCGAAAACCCCCCGCCGGGTGCTACCACTGGTCCCGCAGATATTGATCCAGCCAGTTTCATCGCCAGTCTGGATCCTAATCTCCGCCAAGCTATCCTATTGGACCAAGACGATGGGTTCATCCAGTCGCTTCCCTCCCACATGATCGCTGAAGTCGGTGTGTATCGTGATGGCCAGCCTAGGGCTTTCCGGATGTCGTCTGGTGGTCTACCTCCACCTCGAGGTACCTCTGGCTCTGGTTCTCGGAAACCTCCAACCGCACAACACGATGCCATCCAATTACTCGATCGTCAAGGCGTCGCCATCCTCGTCCGCCTTCTCTTCTTCCCACAGGCCATCAAGAAGAATCTTCTTCTCAAAGTCCTCGTCAACCTTTGCGAAAATGCCAAAACCCGCACTGAGTTATTCAACCTACTGTTGAGTATCTTGCAAGACGGCACTGGCGATCTCACGGCTGTCGATAAGAGCTTTTCTCAGATGTCTTTCCGCCACTCGAAACCAACGAAGACACCGGGCAAACAGAAGGCAGGATCAGATTATCCAGCAGTTCTCGCCCTTCCAAATGTGCAGAATGAGACCATCCCTGATCTAGTCGCTCAACGATGCCTCGACGCTTTGATTTACATCGTAACCTCCAACACGGCGGCTTCTTTGTTCTTCCTCACTGAACATGAGGCCCCAGCGGGCTTACGGCGAGCTGCTTCGAAGAAGGGCAAAGGCAAAGAGAAGCAGACAGCTCAGACACACTACCCGATTGTGCTGCTGCTCGGGTTATTGGACAGGCAGACTTTACTTCGAACACCGTCAATTGTGGAATCCGCGGTTGGTTTGTTGGCGACTGTGACGCGCCCTCTGAGCAGTCTGAAGGACAACAAAAGAGTATCTGACCCCGCCGAATCCTCAGATTCATCTTTGTCCGCCATCCCTCCTTCCAACAATGCAGTGCCTCAATCAGAGAGCGCCGAACCATCCCAGGCCTCGACAACCATACCTATTGTACCGAATGATCCGCCACTCCCTCCCCCTCGTACGTTATACTCTCTCGATGAACGCGTTGCTGAAGCTAACATATTTGCTCCAGTTCCTGCGACTTCGGAATCGCAAGACAAGATTGAAGCTGTGGAGCAGAAAATCTTGCTTGCTAATCCGCCGCAAATTCCACACGTCGTTCTTCGCTTCATTGTCAACATCCTCACCGTTGGGGAGTGTTCCGCACGCACTTTCCAGCAAAGTCTAGCGCTGATCCAGCATCTGTCTAATATCCCCGATGCGCGCGACGTCATTGCAAATGAGCTCAAGAGCAAGGCGCAGGAATTCGGTCAAAGTCTTCTCACGGAACTGGACGAGCTTGCGGCTGCTTTGCTTTCTTCTGAAGGCGAACTCCTTATTGGCTCTGTAGCCTCCAAATTCTCTGCCCCCTCTTCGGTTCAGGCCAAACTTCTCAGAGTTCTCAAGACCATTGATTACATGTACTCTCCGAGAGCAGTTGCGGGTACCTCTGCCCCTCCAGAGGGGGAAGAAGAAACGGACAAGGTGCAAAGCATCTACGAGTCTTTCCGGTTCACTCCATTGTGGAAGCGCCTTGGAGATTGCCTTGCCATCATCGAAGAAAAGTCTGAAACGGAGCACGTTGCCACTGTGCTCCTACCTCTGATTGAGGCACTCATGGTTGTGTGCAAATATGTCGGTCCGAAATCGTCTTCGACCGGTGTTGCTCGTGCTCTGCGTGCGACTTCATCTCCTAAAAGCCCGACAACCCCCGCGGAAGCGATGGAGGATTTGTTCGTCACATTCACAGATGCGCACCGTAAAATTCTCAACCTCATGGTCCGCAACAACCCTTCCTTGATGAGCGGCTCGTTCTCTTTGCTCGTCCACAATCCTCGGGTTCTTGACTTCGACAACAAGCGGAATTACTTCTCCCAGCAGCTCCACCGCCGGCCACATACACGAGAGCACCATGGTACATTACAGCTCAATGTGCGCAGAGCCCGCGTCTTTGAAGACAGCTTCCAACACCTGCAGAGGAAGACTGGCGACCAGATCAAGTATGGGAAGCTGAGCATAAGGTTCTACGAGGAGGAGGGCGTTGATGCTGGTGGACTCACGCGAGAATGGTTCCAAATCCTTGCACGCCAAATGTTCGATCCCAACAACGCCCTTTTCCAGCCATGTGCGGCAGACAAGCTCACCTATCAGCCGAACAAGAACTCCGGTGTCAATCCTGAGCATCTTTCCTTCTTCAAGTTTGTAGGACGTGTCATTGGAAAAGCCATCTACGACGGTCGCCTGCTTGACGCATACTTTGCGAGGAGCTTGTACAGGCAGCTCCTTGGCAAACCTGTGGATTATCGGGATGTAGAGTGGGTTGATCCCGAGTATTACAACTCGCTGTGCTGGATCCTCGAGAATGACCCTACTTTGCTGGAGCTGACCTTCAGCGTTGAGGCTGACGAGGTGAGCAGTACTTCCTCACTAGTATACTTCGATTTCTGACCCGTCTCAGTTTGGCGTTAGTCGCATCATTCCTCTCAAGGATAACGGAGAAAGCATCCCTGTCACTCAAGAGAACAAGAGGGAGTTCGTTCAGCTCTCTGCCCAGTATCGGCTGTACTCCTCTATCAAAGAGCAGATTGAGCACCTTCTTGGCGGCTTCTACGAGATTATTCCGAAGGACCTGGTAACCATTGTGAGTTCAGTCGATCGTTCTTCTGTACCCACTCTAATCGTGTTTCAGTTCAACGAACAAGAACTGGAACTCCTCATCTCGGGCACCCCGGATATCGACGTTGATGAATGGCGGGCCGCTACTGAATACAACGGCTACACGAGCTCAGACCCCAACATCGTATGGTGGTGGCGCGCTCTCAAGTCCTTCAATCGGGAAGAACGCGCTAAAGTTCTCAGCTTTGCTACCGGTACATCGCGGGTGCCGCTGAACGGATTCACTGATCTGCAAGGTGTGCAAGGCGTCCAGAAGTTCTCCATACATCGAGCATACGGGGAGTCGGACCGACTGCCACAGGCCCATACATGTGAGTTATACCTCTCGTAGAGTCGACCGCATCGCTCAACTTCGCAAACAGGCTTCAACCAGATTGACTTGCCGCAATATTCATCATACGACATGCTTCGTCAACAAGTGCTCATGGCGATTAGTGAAGGAGGAGAAGGCTTCGGCTTTGTGTAATACGCAAACCGACCGACAATTGAAAAAGGAATGCGAACCCTCAGTGGCGTCTAAGAATGAACCCTATACTGTAGCCCATAATCTCTTTTGTATTTAGGACACTTTCCCAACAAATGTAATGTTTTCACTCACCGACCGGTATCCGGTTTCAAGTGAATGCCGAGTTGAGTATACACTGACAGTACGTATACCCGGCGTTACGGCTACTGTAGTAATCGAGACATCAGGCCGGTGGAGGGATGTCTTGCTCCCACCATGAAGGCGTTCTATGTAACTGAACTCACTCATCCCTCAAAGATTCCTGTGTCCATTGATGTCCCCGAACCTACACCCAAGAACGACCAAGTTCTGGTGGACGTCTACAGCGCTGGACTAAACTTCTTCGACGTGGGTCACTCACGGAGCTTTCTGGGGGCTTCCTCAAATATAACTACGCGCGTAGATTCTGCAATGCCAGGGCAAATATCAGATCAAGCCGCCACTGCCGTTCGTGGGTGGTGCTGAATTCGCGGGCAAGATCTCGAAGAACTCGCCTCTACCAGAAGGTGAATTAGACCGCTGTTTATTTGGGTGCTGCGTTGACTCGGGCCCGAAGGATGCCCGTTCAAGCGAGGCGACAGAGTCTTCGGAGCGACGCAAGGCGCGTTCGCCGAGAAGGCTTTGGTGTCTTGGAAGAATATCATACCACTTCCCGATGCATTGACTTATGACCAAGGAGCTGGTGCGTGTTGTACTCTATAAACTACGTGTACGCGTCAATTTGGTGATGCCAGGACTATACGTGACGTGGCCTACTAGCTATGAAGCTTTGGTAGGACGCGCCCAGCTCAAGCCTGGTCAGCTCAGTTCGATCTTCGATCTTCCAACGTCGTTCATATAGTCTAGGAGAGTGGGTTCTCGTTACCGCGGCTGCTGGAGGAGTAGGCATTGCAGCTGTACAGCTGGCGAAAGGTCCTTCGCGCCTCCTTGACTCCTTCTGCGCCAACTGACCGAGTTTGATGATCAGTTCTCGGAGCCAAAGTTATAGCCGCAGCTGGTTCGCAGGACAAACTGGACATTGCGAAAACATACGGTGGTGCAGACTTCCTTGTCAATTACTCTGACGCGAATTGGACGAAGGAAGTTCTGAAAATCACTGGGGGAAAGGGCGTGGATGTCATTTACGACCCAGTTGGGTTGATCAAAGGTTTGATTCAATCAGTGCTGACGAGGCGGCCGCAGCTCACGGTGACTATCTATAGACTGTCTGAAGTGCATAGCGTGGAAAGGTCGCGCTCTGGTGATAGGTTTCGCTGCTGGTACAATTGAGAAAGTGAGTTGACGCGAGGATCATCTGATGGGACGACGATTCAAACTTCTCCAAGATTCCGATGAATCTTGTACTGCTCAAAAACGTGTCCCTGGTCGGATTACACTGGGGTGCGTATGCAGGTCAGTATCTTGACATCTTTCCTCCAAGTCTACGGCTCTGAATGAATGAAACGACAGTTCACGAGAAGAGTCGGGTCCCAGAGGTCTGGAAAGCCGTACTTGGGTCAGCCTTGTTCTTCCTCAAGCAGTTTGTGTCTCTAACGCTCGACACCCAGCATGTTTGCTTCTGGCAGTGTAAAGCCTGTGGTTTACACCGAGGTGTATACTCTGGATACGATCCGAGATGGACTTGCAGCTTTGGAGCAGAGGAAGACTTGGGGCAAAGCGGTCATTCAAGTGCAGAAAGATGTTGAGCCGAGTAAGCTGTAATAACGCGCCAGTGCTACTGTACAAAACATTTGTACTTAGCGATAAGATTCAAATCGTGTCGTCGATCTTGCTGGGACATCGGTCCGAAGACCGACATGGAAAAGCATCCGCGGCCACGAGGGAACCGCTTCACTCTCCTCCTCCCAAATATGATTTTACGGCGGCATCGGACTCCCTCTCTAGCGCTGTTTCTCTGCCTCTTTTTCTGCACTGCACCGCTCACAACAGCAGATGATGCGCCCTTTGACTGCACCATAACCACGTCGTCGGTCAAATTTGACCTGAAGAGCCTTGGCGGCGTGCACGTCGTTTCACGAACACGGTCAACACCGCCCACCTCAATGATAGATCGGGTGCGGTTTGACATCTGCAACGAGCTGCCTTCTGAAGAATTAAGCGAGAAGGACCAGGTATGGGCTTGGTCTCTTACGCGGTATCTAGGCTGACGTACCATAGTGTCCGTCCTCGACGAGGGTCTGTTTGACCAAGACGAACAAGAAGGACGGCGAATCCGACCGTATAACATCGGTGATACCCATAGTCACGACATCATCGATGGAGCCGTCCTACAACGTCCTCGCGTGTGCGTCGTTCGTCTTCTTCGATTGCTTTGTTCCAGCGCTCAACGATGTATACAGCCCCCAAAGGACTCTCCTTGATACTGCACGGACCGGAATACGCAGATGCTGCTTCACAATATCTCAACTTGACTTTGCTCTGTGCATCAGAAGCGTCTGATCCGTCGTTTGTGTCCTACAACAACACTCAGCTCAGCATAGAGTGGAAGACACCTGCAGCTTGCGGAGATGACAAGACCAGTAACGATGGGGACAGTGACGAGGCCCCGTCGGGAGAGAGCGTCGGGAGCGGGATAGGATGGTTCTTCCTTGTGTACGTACCCACCGCGTTCCCGAGACATCCTCATGCTAATCTCGTGGCACAGTCTCCTTCTTGCCTTTGCTGCCTACTTTGCTCTTGGCGCATACTACAACTACAGCACTTACGGCGCGACTGGCAAAGATCTGATACCGTACGTGGCTCCGACGTGTTGACTGGCATCGCGACTCATGTTACTGCAGACATCGTGATTTCTGGCAAGAAGTCCCGTATATGTTGAGCGATGTCGTTTCGCATCTGTGCTCTTCGGTTCGGCCTCGTCGCTCATCGAGCAGAAGCGGGTATATTTCAGTATAGACCACTCATGTTTTCACCATACGCTTTGATAGGTACAGAATTTAGGAATATCTTAATCTTAATCAGTATTATACCCACAGCGATTTTGCCTTGCGAAGTTGCGAGTATCGCTCCTCGTCACTTAGTAGGGAGGATGGTTGCTCTTGTTCTTGTTCTTGCTCCCCCTAGAGAGGCCCAGTAGCAGAACGGATGAAGCTTAGTTGTGTTCACACGCCGGATGCTGTTTACTTACCCCGGGCTTATTCTCCTTATCTTCTTTCCCCACTTGTCACTCGGTACTTTTCTTGAGTCTGCACCTCCGTAGACCTCCGTCGGTACCGAATGGCCAGAAAGGATTGGTATGCAGTCACCGCTGGTAGGCAGACAGGCGTCTTCCATAATTGGTGGGTTGCATCCTCCTCCCACTTGAGCTTGCATTCAACAGCTGCTCAACGCCGCCTCGACACAGGCATATTGCAGCACCCCTTGTCATCGGCATCCCCAAATCAGTATACCGTGGTTACTCTACCCAGGAGCAAGCTGAAGAGGCCTTCAACGAGGCCAGACTCGCGGGAATGGTCAAAATTCTTTCCACGTCTAATACTAAAGGCACTCCCCAAGCAGCAACAGCGTCTGCGCCGATGCAACAGCGTCAAACTGAGGACCCCCAGGCGTCGGGACAAAGTATCTCGTCGCCTGCCAGAATGCACAGGCCTGCTTTTCCCGAGTCGGCACCTCAACCAATCCTTTCCACATTTAATATTGAAGGCACTCCCCACAAAGCAACAGTGTCTGCGCCGATGCAACCGCGTCAAACTGAGGACCCACAGGCGTCGGGACAAAGTGTCTCGTCGCCTGCCAGAATGCATAGGCCTTCTTTTCCCGAGTCGGCACCTCAACCAAGCGCCCAAAGCGCGACCTCTCCGGGCTCTACTACCCTTGTAGGGGGGAGCTCTCCTTTGAGACAGCCAAAACCTCAAATGAGAGCCTCCCCCTCCAAGAAGACTGCGCCGGCCAGTACGGCTGACAGCACTCCGAGGTCCTTTGTTACGGCCTTGGATGAAGCCTCGTCGGATGACGACTCGGACTTGGAAATTCAGATTGAATATACCTATCCTATCCCGTCTCCTGATTCGATTTCTGCTGGGAGTCGGTCTTCTCCTCGCCTCACGGCGCGTGACAAAGGGAAGCAGCGAGAGATGGACTTACAGGGCAACAGGAGGTCCGTTTCGCGTGCATCGCCGCGTATCGAAGGAGACTCTCCACGAGGACAGCCAAGACCTAAGAAGCCCTTCCCATCCGAGATTTCTGGAGTCGTTAGACGTGTTCTCCTAGAGACGCCACCGGGCTTGAAAGCGTATCCCGACGATATCATCATCAGTTCCGACGAAGAAGGTGAAGATCAAGGCGGTCGTGAACATCAAACTCACGCATGCACGCCGCATCGCCAGGCAGAGGAATACGGTGACTCGGCTTTGCTCAGCCCGTTGACCTCCCCGCGGCTACACACGTCCGAGGCTCTGCCCTTGGATGTGATCTCGCCGAAGAAGGCGTCATCAGAGACGACGAGCATCAGCGTTGCGATGTCTTCGTTCGGGATGACGCCGTCGACTGGATGGAGTCCTGTAATCACGAATTATTCGCCCAAGGAAGCACTTGACCCTCGCTCGCCCATTTCGCATGATGCTCCTTTGCCACGCACTGCAAGGTAAGTAGGGTTGTTTTCTATGTCGATTCATGGTTGCTGACGTATGATGCTGTCAGGTTGACTGGTTATGCGCGGCCCTCACCAAGCCTGAGTGTGGCAGGAGATCTGGGCGCGTGAAGATGTAGCTGAACCGGTTGTGCGTGCAACTAGATCACTGAGTATACGGAACTGCTTTGCGGTGCGCGGAGACGCGATTTGCCGCGTTTCATGGCGTTTCAGAGCATAGCAGGATTAGATGTGTTGTACGAATTGTCTGTTGAGATACAAGAGCATTGAGTACAGTTTGAAATTACAGGTTCCTCATACAAACCACACGTCGAGCAGTACTAATTAGTAGCTGCGGTTGCCGGTACTTGGCGTCAGTCGATAATTTGATTACCTTAATTCAAGGAACGTGGCTGTGCTCCTGTTTACTTGTCGCCCTAGGCCAAACAGTCCTTCCATACAGAACTACTAACTTACTTACCAGCAACTCACCTCTCATGTGCATTGGCCAAAACTGAGCGCCGCACGATGGCCGACGAGGCGTCAGACCCAGCTTCCTTCGCCACCTCTTCTGGCTCTCTGGATGCCCTATTATCACCAAAACAAACAACATTTGAAGAGCCTGCAAGGCGGGAATCCATCGCCGAGTCCGCCATATCCGATGATGATTCGCGCTTTTCGACTGTCGCGCTGTCTGCGCGACACAGTGGGTCGAGTGTAGCCTCTGTGCAGACGCAGGACCGTCCCCAGAGCACGTCTTCGACGCTCGCGCCTAGCCTGGATTCGCAGGATCGAACGCACAAGAAATCAGCGTCGACGACGACGATTCGCTCCGTGCACAATCTCCCGTTCGCACTGAAGCAGACTGATGAGGGGGTGAATCAACGACCGACCAGCATGGATGGGCAGCACAAACTTCAAGAAGAGTTCGCTCGGCTGCAGTCGAAGAAGGAGAAAGATATCGTGGAGGAGGGTGATGGGGATCCTGAAGTCATCGATTGGGGTGCGTGGATCTGTTCGCATCACACTTATCTTCTTTTTCTTACTGCTGAAGCTCAGATTTCTGGGGCGCGGTCATGTCAGGTTAGCCCCGTAGTAACGCCTTATTACGCGCCTCGACTCCATTTTGCCATTGCAGACTACCAGGGGTTTGCCAGCTCCGAACCCGAGAAGTTGGCGCAAGCCATCGCGAAGGGCATACCCAACACCCTGCGTGGCATGATGTGGCAGCTAATGTGAGCTTCTCCATCACCGCTTCTATCAGTTTATGGAATAGTTATTCTTCAAGGTCAGCAGCCAAGGACCCAGAGCTCGAGAGCACGTATCTCAATCTACTGAAGCAGACAAGCCCTCACGAGAAGGCTATAACGCGAGATCTTGGCAGGCATGTCGCGTCTCTCCAACCGCTTCCTAGACATAGTCTAATCTACCTGAATAGAACGTTTCCTCATCACGCCTTCTTCACGGACGGGCAAGGCATTGGGCAAGAAAATCTTTTCAACGTGCTGAAGGCGTATTCTCTGTGTGTCGTTTTTCGTGATCTACATAGACGTCAATGCTGATATTTTAGATATGACCCGCAAGTTGGTTACTGCCAAGGACTGCCATTTGTCGTCGCGATCCTTTTGTTGAACGTGAGTCGAGCTCGTTTGCATTAGGGTTTGTATCTGATACCATCTGCCAGATGCCTGACGAGGAAGCATTTTCGCTTCTTTGCCGACTCATGCATTTGTACGATCTACGGGGGCATTTTCTACCAGAAATGCCCAAGCTACAGCTACGATTGGTAAGGCGATGTCCTTCCTGATCCCCGTCTCATTCTCACGTATCAACAGTTCCAGGTTAGTTGCATGTAACCTCCAAAGCTGGTTGTTTCACCGCGTTATTTCACTAGTTCGATCGCTTGGTAGAGGAAATCTTGCCCGTCCTCCATATACATTTTCTACGGCAGGGTATCAAGTCCAGTATGTTTTGTTCGCAGTGGTTCCTCACCATGTTCAGCTATCGGTAGGTGCAACCCCAATCGTTCGTAACGCCAATCGAAACAGCGCTTAGGTTCCCTCTGGAGGTGGTTTTCCGAATATACGACAACGTCCTGGCCAGTGGGATAGAAGCGATATTTGGCTTCAGCGTAGCACTTCTACACAAGAACGAGGACATCTTGCTGGGACTCAAGTTCGATGAGATTTTGAACTTTCTGAACACGAAATTGTTCGATCGGTATAAAGTACGTCTTTTCATTGCTTCCATCTCGAGTCTATAGCGCTGACTGGCTTAGCTGGACACACCCGAGGGTGAACCTGCCAAATACGACACCAATCAATTCGTGACAGAAGCTACCTCTTTGCGAATATCGCCTTTCCAGCTCGACTCGTACAGTCATGAATATGATGATATCATGGTGTGTTCCATGCCGTCGACATAAGCACCTTACTCACACGTGTGTCTCAGAAAGAGGCCAACAAACATGCTACGGAGATGGACGAGCTGCGAACCAACAATCGCTTGCTGACGGCTCAACTGTAAGAGCGTCGTTCACTTCCTCTACCAGCCGACTAAGACCTCTGTAGAAAGAAACTAGAGAGCGATTTTGCTCAATTGAACACGGAGCATGTTGAAGTCTTGGTCCGTCTTTCCACGTTCTTGCCAAGTGCGCAGGTCTGACGTTTCTCGCAGAACGAATTGGTGAAGACAAGGCTGCAGAGTGAGGAGGTGGAGTCTGAGCTGGTCCGGTATAAGCTATTGTATGTGTTACGTTCAATCCCTCTTCATCTTCTGATTGCTGTCAGATACGCGGAAGTCATGAACAATCAGAATGGCGTTGCAGCGCCAGCTACCCGAGCGTCCAGCTCGGCCTCACTGATATCAATGTTCGGCGGTTTGAAGAGAGGCAGTAGCTGACGTTGACGCCGCTACATACTGCGGCATTGGCCTGGATTTTTCACTGGATGTAACTGCACGCATCATATGTATCCATAGCATCTATCACTGACCTTGTATTTGGTCCGCGTGTAGACGTGTGGCTGGGAAATACTCGTGAAGGAGTTGGAAGATCATGCTTTGACAGACGGCGACTATCTCAGTATCTCAGTGAGGGCGGATTGCGTCAAGATGTCGGGTCCTCTCCACATCCGCTGCTGTCTCGAAATTTTCCTGTTTATATTTTTACAGTAACGCTAGTCACTCGCAAGCTCACACAAGCACCATCCTTGACCTAGACTGTTTGACGTTAGTATCTCGTCCACCTTAGCTTGAGGCAATCTCACTTCGACACGTCTTAGGTCTCCTGTTGCTCAAACCCAATAGTATGTAATCCTCTTCTAGAGTCAACTAGTGAGGTCACGAAGTCAACAACATCTTGCAGTACGATAGATAGTTGGTATATTTGGTGGTACGTCTAACCCCAAAAACAAAGGCAATCCTTAGTTACATACATAGAGGTACAGAATCAACGATAGCAATGCTTGCCGCGTTCGTCAGGAGGTAGTTCTCCCACCAGCACAACAAGGCGACAACTGACAATGGCCGTGTGGGTTGCGAACATAGTATCAGTGCTTGATACGTTTGTGTTTCCCCTGCGGCTTGAGCATCTTCACCTCTTCGATGCCCTCATACTCTGCGTCATCTGGTTTACTTCGTTTGCTCCGCCGGCCTCCGGAATTCTTTGCTGATGATATTTCCCTCAGCTCGTTGGCTGCCAATCTACCAGCTTCATCAACAGGTCCACGGAATGCCGCTAGTTCGTCTGCATCCAGAGGCCATTCCGTCAACTTCTTCGATAGAGTTGCCTCCAAGCGCTGAAGAAGCTCTACGTCGTACTGTGTCACGATGAGGATAGCCTTACCCGAACGGCCTGCGCGCGCTGTCCTGCCCACTCTGTGGATGTAATCCTTGGAATGTGTGGGCATGTCGTAGTTGATCACAAGATCAACAAGAGGAATGTCAAGACCGCTATTGGTACGTTGTGAGCAACGATTGACTTGTAGCAACACAAAGAATACAGACCGACTGGCCACATCAGTAGCAACTAGAATGGTTCTGTCTCCGCTTCTGAATTTCCCGAGGGCACCGCTTCGTTGACTTTGACTGAGTTCACCGTGGAGAGGAACAACAGAGAAACCCAAGACCCGCAATATGATGGACAGACTTAGCGTAAGCGTTAGGAATGTGCGAATTGAGGAGGGTGGACACTACCGTTGGGCATTATGTATAGTCCGGACGAATATGACCATTGAATTTTGGATCAGAGACTTGACGAGAGAAACGAGAACGGCCTCCTTGTAGACGAGGGGATGAAACACATAATACTGGAGTAGGGAGTCCACGGTATGCGTTCTGTAGCGCGGTGAGCGAAGGGCGCATTGGCATATATGCTATGTCGTACGCTGAAGATGTCTCCACCCGAACTGGATCAGTCAAGCTCGCTCTCTGTAGTTTGGAGACTTTTGTGGTCATTGTCGCGGAGAACAGATAGGTCGTGCGTTCAGTGGGGACGGACTTGAGAAGCTCGTCTATGTGAGTACCGAAATCCAAATCTAACAGACGGTCAGCTTCGTCCAGAACCTGAACATGTTAGAACTCTATGCAAGGTCGGGTATCACACTCACAAGATATTTTATGGACCGAAGATTGAAGCCTTTGGTCGACTTGAGGTGATCCAAAAGTCGCCCCGGAGTAGCCACAACAATGTGGGGTTTCTTCGCCAACGCTACCGCTTGCGATACTCTGTCGATGTCTCCCCCGACAATAACAGCGCATCGAACGCCCATGGCAGCGCCCAGTGCTTCAAATTGATCTGATATTTGATACGCCAGCTCATGCGTCGGTGCCATAATGCAGGCAAACAGGCCTTGAGGAGATTTCCAGAGCTGTTCCAGTATCGGGATGGCAAATGCGGCAGTTTTCCCCGAACCTGTGGGGGCAAGACCGATGATGTCCTTGCCCTCCAGAGCGGGAGGGATACATTGCCTTTGGATGGGTGTGGGCGTTGAGTAGCCGAGCTCATTAATAGCGTCAAGAAGAGGCTGACTGAGGCCTAAGCTAGCGAACCCGAGCTCGTCTTCTGCCATTGCTTTGCTGCACAGGTGGTGGTATTGGTCAAGGCCCGATCAGTGCATTATTATGTGTTCATGCTTTACCACCGTCAATGCATGAGCTATAGACCGACAACTCGACTCTGGACGGCCTGGAAAAGCCTGCGTCCTCCTTCGCAGCAGCTCCGATGGAAATCTAGTGGCGCACAGAAAGGGCCGGCCCCAAATGCTCTTCGGCGGACAAGCCCTTGGATAGCAGTCCCAGCGACGCTGCTCGCCGTTTCGGGGCTCGGCTACTACGCCTACCACAACTCCCAGCCGTTCAAGCATTCTGTTTTGGCGGTCGTTCGCTGCTCGCGGGTCGGAGGTGCGTCATTGCCAGCGCGGGTGCCGCCTTTTCAATGACTCTTGACTCTGCAGAGGCCGCGGTGCTGGGTGCTATCGACTATAAATGGACTTTTTCTAAGAGCTATGCAACAGAAGAGGAGCGGCAACAGGCATACTCGGAATGCCACACGCGAAGCGCGCAGAGGACGCTCAAGGCGCTCCTCGCGAATGGAGGTGCGTACGCGACGCGGTCGGCTCGCGCTCTCTGTCTAATGCTGAACACAGGCGTTTTCATCAAGCTCGGGCAGCACATGTCGTCGTTGATCATGCTTCCCCGCGAATGGACGAACACGATGCGGCCGTTGCAGGACCAGTGCGAGGCAACGCCTTACGAAGATGTCGAGGCACTCTTCCTGTCCGATATGGGTGCCTCCATCAGCGAATTGTTCGATGACTTCGACCCCAACCCCATTGGCGTAGCAAGCTTGGCCCAGGTGCACGTTGGCCATCATCGTGGCTCGGACAAAAAAGTTGCGGTCAAATTGCAGCATCCCCATCTTGCAGAGTTCTGCGAGGTGGACATGGAGATGGTCGAGGTTGCTTTGGGTAGCTTTCCATCTATCTGAGTATCTCCGCGTCACTCATATCTATCAGGATGGATTAAGTACTGGTTTCCAGAGTTCGAGTTCACCTGGCTCGGGGAGGAGATGCGTGAAAACCTTCCAAAGGAGATGAACTTCATCCACGAAGCGCGCAACGCTGCACGTGCTGCCAAGGACTTTGAGGATATGCGGACATCGCTGTACATTCCTGAAGTCCTGGTAGCCAACAAACGGGTCTTGATAATGGAGTACATACAAGGCGCTCGGGTGGACGATCTCGCGTATCTGGCGGATGCCAATATCGACCGAAACAAAGTTGCACTCGAGCTTTCGCGCATATTCAACCAGATGGTCTTTGTGAACGGCTGGTTCCATGCGGTAGGCATTGTTTGATCTGCGCGTATGATAGACTCATCACCAGTCGCGTAGGATCCACATCCAGGAAATCTTTTGATACGTCCTGCTCCGGCAACATCCAAGTCGCCGTACAACTTTGAGATCGTCTTGTTGGACCATGGTCTCTACTTTGACATTGACACACCCCTGCGCATCAACTACAGTAAATTTTGGCTGTCATTGATTTCGCCTGCCTCGGAACAGACCAATGCTGACCGCCGAAAGTACGCTGCGCTGGTGGGTAACATTGGTCCAGATCTTGTGAGGCGCATTTTCCTTATGTGCGCCGCATACTGACTCCTGGATCTTTCTAGTACCCAATATTTGAAGCTGCCATGACCGGACGTGCGGGCTTAGAGGGAACGTTTGACGATGACCCATCCGGGCCACAGTTAGAGCGTGCTTCTGGTCTGATTAACGCGTCTCCTCAAACGGAGACGGAAGTGGAAGTTATCCGGAATACTATCATGACACAGGAGGGCATGTTCACGTCGATACTGCACGTCCTACGACGTGTACCAAGACGTGTTCTCATGGTTCTCAAGCTCAATGATCTTACACGGTAATTCGGCACCTACTCTGCCTCGTTTGCCTCCTCACAACGCGTTTCAGAAATTTAGACCATTCCCTCATGACCACCCATTCCCATGTGTGTCTCTTCTCGATGATAATGAAGTGAAACCTAATCTCGAAAAGATCCGAATTTTCTTGATCAACGCCAAATATTGTGCGTATGCTATTTGGCGGGATGACCAGCAACGAATACTAGGCACGATGAGAAAAAGTGGCTTACTGTCACTATCATTGTTATCGGAGTACTTCCGCTGTTGGTGGTAGGTCGTTCTCACTCTCGTGTGAGTCTTCGATGCTCAGAAGCATGCTCTAGGCGATACCAGAAACAATACACGTCGATGGTCTTCCTGGAGACCGTTATGGACTTCCAGGCGCAGATGATAGTGAGCAAGGCGTGGTTGCGTGGGTTGATGACGCATGGGTTCAAGGGTGCGCATATGGCAGCTTCCGGGCTCGCATAGACCGGTAGGTTCTCTGGCTTGATGGTGGCTTGTAGTAATGCTCATTGGCAACCCATGCAGTGCCTTATGAAAACTCAGAAGCGTGATATGCAGTTAGTGTAGGCCTGCATCGTGCACTTGACGACTTTAATCAGCTCAAAAGTACAGTATTATTCACAAGTCGATTTCAGGTTGTCGGACTGTCGAATCGCCGGTATTACCCAAGTCAAGACGCGACTTCGTAATGGAGTAGGGAAACCGTTGTTCAATGCATTGCCCGTGCTTGATTTGCGACGCCGGTCAAGGTGGTGACATGAAAGCTGGCCAACGAGGTTCTCGTTTTCGGCGGCTTTTGCCATCGTCATGCGCTTCGTTCCCTCAAGTGGAAGTGGCGCTGCTACTCATTACCATGGCGCACATCATGTTACGAGCTGTGCAGCTCCTAGATGAACTTTGCACATGCCGACATGTACTCTAACTGGGCAACGACCGGCTGAAGCGATGAACGCGACCGAACGTAAGCTAGTATACAGTCGCCCATACTCTCTTCAAAAAGCTGTCGAGATACAGTCGCCAGTCTGCTTCTATCGCAACGACGGTGAGAGAAAAATTGAATGTGGATGTTGATGGGTCCCGACAGAGATTTCTATCAAGTTGTCATCTTTTCTTGTTCCCCTTTACAATCTCTTCCCATCGCTTTTGCGATGTGATAATTGTTGTCAAGCGATACCGCTCTTGACTAGGCAACCCTCTCTCTCAAAGAAGGCGCCGACGAGACCCGCAGCCAGAGCCAGGCCGGATTGACCTTCTCGACAAACTGCGTGACGCATCGCTGTCCATCAGAGGGACAGACCTGGACAGACGTATTGCGTCAAGCAGCCTTCACCTGCTGCCTAACTCAAGCAAGACGTGGCATGGGCCGGGTCATGGCGCATCACAAGAAGGACTACTGTACTCTGGACGCAGTCACGACTCCCACAACCGTGGGCACCTACTATGGATTCCTTGTATCAGCGGTATCTCCGAACTGCGAACCTCGTGGTGCGCCTCAATGCTATTCTATCCGATTTGGTCTGTAGAGAGAGGTATTGGATGTGTTACTCGTCGCTCCTCGGAGTCTTTGCAAGTGTACGCTGCGCATAGGCTACCTGAGATACAGATAAGGTCGAGAAGTCTCTAGAAATCCATCGGCAATCGAACAACCGCCGACGTCTCCGTCAACGAACCCACGACACGATATTGCAACTCGAGTCTCCAGATTTCGCATCGAACTGGGTAAACGACTATACAGGAAATTTTTGACGTGCAAGGCATCATTCAGCGTAGTAAACGACATTATCATCGTTCGCGGATGGCCGTCCGACGCTCTTCAAATTCACACCGCTCTCACTGAAGGCAATACACTCCGCATCTTGGACAACTACAGGCCGCCACCCCAGCCCCATGTATATCAGTTGAAGGTAGCACAGCAATGGCGGGCCGCGGCCTTGAAAAGTCAAGTCAACCACGCAGGAGCCTATCGCAGTCACTCTGACAAGCCTGGCAACAATCGCTACTATGCGTATCACGCCAACCGACGAGAGGACGGCGTTCTAACATGTTTGACTTAAACCCGTAATGCTCAAGGAGAGGTGCTACTTTCATCACCCCAGGCACACACACATAGTACAAACGACGATTGCTAACGTCTCTCGCAATTGAACGCTTTAATCGTGTGAGAAGCATCTCCTTGACATTGTCGGGGGACGTTTGGGTTTGTAGGTATAAATCTGACAGGTATGCATTCCTCTGTCGAACGGAGATTCGTCAATACACGAGATCTTGAGGCGAAAGTAGATGACACTTCGACTGCCAAAGCAGATCTGGCCAATGTCAAACAGGTGTGAATCGAGAAGATGATGGTACGGTCAGCAACTCGCGCGAATAAACATGCCTAGTTACCGGCCATCTTTCGTGTGATAACATTCCCTTCGCAGTGAGAAATGGGAAGTCTGTGAGAAGCAATGGATGTCTCTGAGTTTCGCAGGATAATGCTAATTTACAGGTAGGTTTGCGTCGAATACAAAATACAAGTGCGTCACAACAAGTATACGAATCGTGAAGGGGAAGGTCTGATAGTAGTAACTCAACTACTATCATCAGGATCTGAAGCGCTCGACGCCACAGATCGTGGTTTCCGAGGTACAACTGCATCCAGCTTTGCAGCCAGGCTTTCGAGCTCCAGAAGGAAATGGCCCTCCTTCCATCGTTCACTGCTCGAATGCGCTCGGACGATGTACCATCCAAGGTCAGAGTGACATGTAGAGCATGTAATATCCTGCAGAGTATGTGCACCGGTGTTCATGAGGTGGACGGCAGGGTTGGAGAAGTCGACATGATGTCTAACGATTCGGTCAGTGGAGGGTTGCAGAACGAAGGAGCACTGCCTCACATTTCGGTGAACAGGGAAGCTTTACCGTTGAACCCTCGGAAGGCTCGCGAGTTGGCAGGTATCTGCATCAGGGTCAGAACGCGTATCACGCCAATTAGAGGACGTGACGCGACTGACCTTGGACAGAGGAAGAAGCATACTTATGCATGTTACAAAGGACTTGCATCGTTTGCACACTAATGGGCATGGAATGGGTGGAAGCGGCCTGGCCTGAGGCCGGTCATGGGACTGGGGACGAGCTGCGCTCGACGGTAGACTGGGAAGGCGTCGCAACGGCGTCTTGGGCATCTCAATGTTCACAGTCGTGCACGAGAACTTGCGCTGCAGCTCGGGGTGAGACATACTGGGTGGACAGACGATGATGGGTACCCTGGAGGGAAAGTGCTTTATATCCGTGGGTGCCAGGCAGTGCCCGTCATTCTGGATACCATCACTGAGCCAGGAATGCAGCATGCTTACATTGCATGATGTAGTAGGCTGCTCATCCGATGTGACCAGAGAAGAGTCTGCAAGCATTGTGATTGATAGATTCGCCGCGCATGTGCTTGATTGGCTCAGGGTTGGCCAATGGGTTTATCAGGCGGATGACCGCAAGCAGCGTATCAGTCGTCTGGACCGGACGTATACCCCGATGTGTGGGTTTTGATGGGTGGCGACACACCCGATATGGTGGCCGAAATGGGAAACCCCTGTCTGCCTCATCTTTCCATCTATCTTTGAGGTACATCTGGTGAACGTATGGCTACACGCCTTGTTTGCGTGGGCAACAACGTTTTGCTGCCGGGCTCTGATCTCCCCCAGCCGGCTTCGATAACCATTGACCTGGCTTCTGGCAAAATCATCGACATCATTCATTCTAAGGCTTCGCGATCATCTTATGCAGAAGACGTTTCTTGGATAGATGCTGGCGACAAATACATTCTGCCCGGTCTTGTCGAGTTCGTCATTTCCTGTCTCCGACGCCATGCGCTTGTGCCTACCCCGCTTGTCCAGCTCTCACGTTCATCTCAATGAACCCGGCCGCACAGACTGGGAAGGTTTCTATACAGGGACTCGCGCCGCGGCCTCAGGCGGAGTCACGACTGTAGTTGACATGCCGCTCAATTCTATCCCTCCTACAGTATCCGTTGAATACTTGTCGGTCAAGCGGGCTGCTGCCCAAAATCAATGTTTCACAGACGTCGCATTCTGGGGAGGCGTCATTCCAGGTAATCAGGTACAGATTTGCTTTGGCGGTCCAAACATGCATGATCATAATCCAAGGAACATCTCATACCATTGGTGGAAGCCGGTGTGAAAGGCTTCAAGTGCTTTTTGATTGAAAGTGGCGTCGAAGTACGTACATCCAGCGATCTCGTCTCAGTTCATTGCTGCATCTGTCATTTCGGCCCACAGGAATTTCCTTGTGTGGTCGAGTCAGACCTCAGGGAATCCATGCGTGTCTTAGAGGTAACGTATCTCATTGCTACCCTCTGTATCTTCATCTGATGTGGCTTTCTCTCGTCCAATGATAGGCCGTTCCGACGGTGCTACTCTTTCACGCAGAACTTGATGACGCTACCTCGTTCAAAGACGCCGTGGAAACCTCCCATCTGTCACCCACTTTGTATTCCACCTTCCTCACTTCGCGACCACAGAAACTCGAGGTTGACGCCATCGCGCTCATCACGTCTCTACAGAAGCAGTTTCCATCTCTGCGATGCCATATTGTGCACTTGTCGGCCTCATCTGCCCTTCCCTTGATACGCACCGCAAAAGCCGCTGGGTTGAAGTTGACTGTCGAGACGTGTTTCCATTACCTCTGCCTTTCCGCGGACATGATCCCCCATGGACATCCTGAATTTAAATGCTGTCCTCCGATCCGAGAAGAAATTAATCGAGATTTGCTGTGGGAGGCTTTGATTGAAGGTATCATCGATTGTGTGGTCTCGGATCACAGTCCTTGTGTCGCCTCGCTGAAGAAGCTTGATGACGGCGACATTATGGGGGCGTGGGGTGGGATCAGCACACTAGGATTGGGCTTAAGTCTGCTGTGGACGGAGGGACGGAAACGGGGCGTTACCATAGGGAAGATTTTGGATTGGACGAGTGGGAAGAGCGCAGAACACGCAGGATTGGATCATCTGAAGGGCCAATTGAAGGTTGGTCACGACGGAGACTTTGTGGTGTGGGATCCCGAGGCTGAATTCGAGGTGATATGGTTACCATCGCAGTTCTTCTATTTTCCTGACAACGTCCCAAGGTTACCAAGGAATCCTTGAACTTCAAGAACAAGTTGTCTCCATACGAAGGACAGAGACTGTCTGGTGTTGTTGAGCAGACGTTCGTGAGAGGTAGACTCGTGTATGACTTCAAGGATGGTTTCCAAGCACCTATAGGAAAGCTGTTGTAATGACGATCAAGCTTCTCATGTATACAATGTTTACAGTAGATGAGAGCCCGCAGACGAAAGAGAGAGTAGACTGTAATGAATTGTTTGGCGTCCAGCCCTGGGAGTAACATGCCTGAGTCGGCTATGTTTCGAGGGTTACACGTGCAACGTCGCCTTGTCTTTTGAATCTGACCACCTCATTGCCGCCTTACTTGGGGATGCGTGCCTCCAGTTTGGCTGCACTGGTGCTGCTGGGCGGGCTACCTCGTGCTTTCTCATATATCCCCGCATCGCCTACGAACTCAACCGATGCTGCAATTGCAGGTGAATTGCCATGGATCGCGTTATTTCAGCTATGACAACTTGGGCTCGAATCTAGGTGGCTTGAACGTCTCAGATGTCTCTCAATTGCACTTGCAATGGTACATGAACGGGTCGTACTACCAACACGTTTCCTACCAGCTGGCGGGAGAAGGGACAAACGGGCTTAGCCAAGTATGACGCATTTCAATTCATTACCACCACTAGTCTTGACTGCTTTTGCAGGGGGCCTTGCTGCACTTCTCGGAAACCATTGCCAACAACAACACCCCAGGCAGTGAGTGCGGATGCTCACTTTGACGCGGCTTGCTCACCATCCACTGTACCACTACCCTTCCCACCCTCGCAATAAAGCAGCCGATACACCGTGGATTGCTTTGGTTTCTTGTGATTTCAATGCAACAGACGACAGCCAGGTCCGCCGTCAAACTCATTCTCATACCGCTCTGTTCTGATGCCGTCCTCAAAAGGAACTGGATGTGTTTACTCTTGCACGAGACAAGGGCGCGAAAGCTGCTGTACGACGATCCTCATTTACACAGCATGGTGCTTATCAGTTTACCAGCTCCTCTACTCCCTATTCTCAGTTGCATGCATTATCAATCCGGAATATGCTGACCCAGAAAACTTTGAACAAGTCTTTGATATCTACTCGACTCAATCGCTCGGCTCCTCGCGCCTAATCGAGTATCAATTTGGCCAAATTGGATCAACAAATAACAGTATCTCCGCAACTTACAGCTCTCAGAAGCTGAACGATTCTGCCTCGACAATGGAGTCTACGATTCGGAATGGCTATGCCACAGCTCCCGGGTTCCTTTTCGCTACTCTGAAAGCTTACAATGCAACTGGAGAGGCCAACACCTCTTCCAGTACGTCTGAAGGTAGTAACGGCAGTAATAGCTCCTCGGGTTCATCCAATACTGCACTGGCTATGTGGGTACGCCTTCTCACGATACATATACGAGCTGAATTTTACCCTAGGATTGTTCTCTATGTGATAACAGGGTGTGTTTCGGCACTATTCTGTATCATCATTGCCACAGGAGTGAGCTTCTATGAGCGTCAGACGTATCATCATCTCATATTCCGCTTCTCACAGGCTATTCGCGCCATCCGAAACCCCGAACGATATGGACCAAGGCGACGTGGGGATGGGGAGTTCTATCAGTCGCGTACACAAGGCTTAACGCGTGCAATTCTCGACACCTTTCCCATCGTCAAGTTCGGCAGTAGTGCCCAAGACCGCCAGCGCGACTCCGAGGACCAGCCGAAAGACTCTGACTCAAGAAGCTTCGATGAATTCGGTCGCAACGTTTCCTCTGTGGCTATGCACGAGATGGGTCATGAAGGTCAAGACAGCTCGCTTGATGCTCCGAATGCTGCCGTAGTTGTTACCCCTCGACCACGAAAACGTCGCCCGGCGGAAATCTCGCCAGACGCTTCTGCTGATCATCGCGGAGAAGGCTCTTCCAGAGGGCAAGGGGCCGGAGAAGACGTCCCAGTTCCTGCTGCTATTGGTCGAGAGACATGCCCCATATGCATCGTTGATTTCGAGGATGATGACGATGTTCGCATCCTGCCGTGCGAGGGACAGCATCGTTTCCATCAGCAATGCGTGGACCCATGGCTTCTTGAGCTATCGAGTTCTTGTCCCATTTGTCGACAGGGTGGGTTTGAGGTTTTGCGAATTGATAGCACGCCAACTGCTGACTGATACTTTCAGATTTTTTGGCGCTTGAGACTATGCTATCCAGGGAAGACGACGGGCGTGACGAACGGCAACAGCATGAGAATGACAGACATGATCCGCGTCCACACAGCCTTACCAGCAATCGATTCTCGCGCTATATTCGCTCTGCTGTGCGACGTCGGCGAAACCGAGAGGAAGCGGATCCCACAGATCCTCCTCTGCCCATGGTGGCGCATACTACCTTGTAGAACGTTGTCCCAGATATCAGGAGCGCTTTCTATTTGTAATCTACTGTAACATCCTGCAAAACACATACTGTATGTACGAGTCGTATACCTATGCTCTCATCAATCCCCCAAAAACCAAGATATATTATATTCATCTAGATGATTGCCTAAGATGGGAACATAGAACGCTGTATGCGACAAGCAAGTCGATACTTGATAGTGCACTCTACTCTGGCCTACGACCTGGTGACAGCCTCCTGCAGTCCCTTGATAGCGTCCAACTGTTCGATCCTTGATCCCTTCGCCATACTCTCACTAGCGGACAGTGGGGACACTCCAGGATATCGAGCCCAGATGTGTTCCACTCTCTGTGTGGGGGGCTGATCAGGCGTGGAGTCAACAGGGTCCAGTACAAGGAGCCAGACGGCATCATATCCACCAGCTACGAAGGCCGGGAGGTTAGGAACCACATTTGTTATCTGGGTCTTCAACTCACCGCCTGGTACCCCACCACCGATGACTCCGGCTTGTGATATACATGCGTCGAGAAGCTTCGTCTGGCCTTCTGGCTCTATAGGTACACCAGCAAGAGAGCCCATCTCGCGCATTTTTGCGCGTATGCTCTGGACAGGGGGTCATTAGGGCATGACGGCTATGTGAACCTTGGCTTACCTCTGATACTTCGTGAGCCTCGTGGAACGCATTGATGACTTTACGTTCTTCGTCGGGTATCTGGGGGTTTGCCGTCCACTGCAAGTGACGTTAGATGAAAGGATGCGGAACAACTGAACAACTCACCTGAACGTGACTTAACGTCGAGATGTACTTGACGGCACTCGTATAGTTCTCCACATCTTCAGAATACAGTTTCGAGAGCTCGAGCAGAGTCTGAGCGAGCTTTTGGTTCGTCTTGTCCAGGACTGTCCACAGTGCATCCGCTGAGCATATCGCCGAATGAATATTTCCATCCGAGCAGTCGTACAATCAGACACGTACCCCGAGCGCTATCCTCTTTCCTCCATTTCAGCACCTTTCCGACTAGAGACGGTGTGTCACTTCCGGCATCAACGTCAGCCAACATAATTCGGGTGAGCGGAGGTAGCTGAAACGGTTCGACACGGTAGTTCCACGCCTTGTTGGTCGGCGACAGGACGGGATAGAGAGATGATGTCTGTGGCAAAAGGTACGCGTTTCATTTCGATAGCCAATATTTGCGGAGATTTCGACATACCGTATCGTCGCTCATCAGGTCCTTGATAACATCTGGGTCGAAGCGTGTATATAGATGGCTCCCGAATACAGCGGCGGATACATCGAAGCCGCTACCGACTTTGCCTTGCGCCAGACAGTGAACGTATTGTGCCACGTTGTGAGCGAGACGCCTGCCATCAGTGTTGACGTCGGAGAAGGAGGTAGCGGGAATGGTCTGGAAGTGTAGGAGGAGGCCGGATACCAGCGATGTGATCAGAGAGGCGGATGAACCCATTCCCGTCTTGTGCACATCAGAGAGGCGAACGCCGGTTGACGCGAACGGTTCAATAGACTCCAAAGATTTGAGCGTCCGGGGCAAATTGAGGGATTCCAGCTGTAACACATCGTATCAGTTGGAATCAAGATAAGGTGGCAAGTATCGTACCTTAACTCTTTGCGAATAGAAGTCATTGTCACCAGCGATGGCTATATCGAGGCCCTTGGTGAGGGCTGCCTTGATGCCAGCAACACCACCAACTTCACAAGCCAAGGCCAAAGTCTTCTTCAAGGCAAGGAACACGAATTTGTTCTTGCTCGTGCTAGCACCACCATCAATACGCGCCTGTCCCGTAGATTGCATGAAACTGCTTACTTGTCGACGTGCTCCTCGACTTGGACAGTGGATTCTTCGACTGAAACCGTGTATTTCCACGTCGCATCAAGGAACTGAGGAGATCGCACTTGGATATGGTTGGAACCAATGTTGTCATCAGCGGTGATGACCGTGTAGAATCGAGAGGATGCAGACACGACGATGCCGGAATACAAAGGATCTAAGACGAGATACCCGCCCGCAATGAGCACCTTTCCTGGGGCGGAGACAATAGTGGACATGTTGGAGGTAGCGATTAAGCCAGCGCGCAAGCCCACCTTTATATGAGCCGAGTGAGCGTCGCAGATGAACAAGCGAAACGCGAGCCCAAAATGGAAATCCACATATTCACAAAACAAACTCGTCCATTCATACAGTCAATTCAATGCAAACGCTAAGCATACCGGAACGCGTCCAGACTCCAGATAGAGACTTTCACTTCGCGCGGTTGACTTCATGACAAACGCTCTGTGACCTCTGTCAATGACGGATAGTAACTTAATACAATGGTACTGTATTGGAACCAACACGACAATCCCGATTGCAGCCCATGTTCGGGTACTCATCGAGACGCGCTGCCATCGAGCTTCGCGTATTAGGTATCATCGCCCCCCACGCTGGAACCACTCCTTCTGCTGCCCACATGTGGCATTCTTACATCCAGGACACCGAAGTCCCAATTGAATACTTGTTGGTCCGCTCTTACCCGTCGAGAGCTGACGTAGATGTTCCGCTGCAATATCCGCCAATGCGCGTATGAAGACCGGGGACCCGTTCAACGATTCAGCACGGTAGACTTCCATTCCATGCTAGAAGACAAGTCAGCCACGACCATGGCACAAGAAGCAGCCGTTGACATGCCTCGCGCGCCTCTTTCGCGTATTCCAGGTCAATCTCGTAGAGTGTCTCTATATGGTCGCTAGTGAACGCGATGGGGACTATGACCAGTTGTTTGTTGCCCAGTCGTGCAAGCCCTTTGATAGCTTCGCCTGTCTGCATTCCCATCCAAGCTGAAGGTCCAACCTGTGACTGCCACACAAGACGGTATGGATTGGAATGCTGAAGTCTGTCCATGACTCGTGACACGGTAGCGGCTACTTCGGCAACGTAGGGGTCGCCGCGGTTCACGACAGACATGGGAAGAGAATGCGCCGAGAAGAGTATCACGGTGTCCTTCCGCGTCGCCTCTGAGAATTTGGCCAACGCCACCTCAATATTTTGGGCAACGGCCTTGGCAGGGATCAGACAACATGCTCTTCTTACGCGACAAGAAGTTTACCTCGACGAAGCCAGGGTGTGTGCCCCATCTGTCTATTACGCTCCACTCAATGTCGCCGAACTCGTCCTTTTTGCGGAAAATGTCGTTGAGGCTGCTTCCCGTGGTGCTGCAGCTGTACTGGGGATACTGTGTGAACGCGATGGCGCGCTTGACGCCGTCTGCCCTCATCTGACGCGCCGTGTCCACCGTGAGCGGATTGGCGTAGCGAAAGGCAGTATAGGCTCTGTGTGGGGCAGTCTCCGGGTGCAGCTCATCGAGGATCTGAGCCATGCCCTCGCCCTGGAGCTGGGTGTAACGTAATATGGGGGAGCCTCCGCCGATGGCAGCATACTGCTCCTCGATTTGCGGCGTCCGTCTGCGCGCAATCCACGGGGCCAAGAAGCGCTGGAAGGGCAGCGGAATGAGGTCCCCGTCGAGGAACAGATTTTTGAGAAAGTCATGGGTCTCGGCGACCTGGAAATGAATTTCTTGAGCTTGTCGCGGGACGCCGCCGGAGGCAACTCACGGTCGATGGCCCGCCCATGTTGAGCATGACGATGGCTGCACGCGCAGAGGTAAACGTGCTGCGATATGCGCAGAGAAAATGACAGACCTGTGGGACTGGCCGCGTCTGTCAGTCGCCTCTCGCCGGGCAGTGCACTGCGAGACGTACCTCCGGCCGCTGGGGGCGCCGCGCTGCAGCGTGGCCAGCGAGCGCGTCATCGCCCGCGAGGACACGTTTGTGCGAGGTATGTGCGGGATCATGTTGCGGTAGAAGGCAGGAAGGCTCTGTGCACCGTTGGCAGGTTGTTGATGCTGAGAACGGTGCTGTCATCCATCATGGCGGCGAGAGATCGACTTCGGACCTCGGCTTCCTTACGCCCGCTCTGCGACCAATCATAGAGTCCGCTGATGATAAGCAGTGTATTTGGACGGTGTACGCTCTTGAATAGAGTACGAGATATTGTAGGTAAGTATATAGTCAATCCTTGAGTCAAGAGTAGCTGGAGGGATATCCGTAAAGTCAGCCTCAGCGAATTTAGCAGGAACGAAAGTGCTTTGAGTAACTCGTGAACGTTTCGCGGGTGATTGCTATCCGTGCAGCCGATGGGAACTCGTTCAAATGGGTGCCCTGATGATGTGTTGAAGGTCAGTCGTCAATGTAGTAGTAGCAGGGGTGGCCGAGACGAACGTAAAGAAACGCTCCTCGCCAACTAACGAAAGTGACTTGGAGGAACCTCGACTAGCCTGTCATAAAAAGGCAAAGTACATAGCTGCGAACTTTCATATCTCAGGCTTTGAATCCCTGTCCTTGTTCCCAGAGTTGTCTCATATTGCTTGTCAACGTAATTAAGATGAGGTCTGCGATGGATATTGATAAGACCCGCACAGGCAGAAGGTGCGCCACGTACCTGGCCTGCAGAGTGGAAGCAACCTCAGAACCTACCGCGCATTTGCACACTGATCACTTCAAAAGGGATACTGTAGCGTAGATACGTACACCTGCATAGCCTTGTCGAGGCTGGCACTCCAACGATTGCGAATGGAACATGAGCTACGGTTGAGTAGACAAGATTTTGCTCCCCGAAAAGAGGAAACCCAAAGGGGGACCGCCTCCGTGACAACGAGACATGCAGTTGAGCATCGTGGAGAACAGCGAGATGCAAGAGACAGTGGCTCATGACTCAGCCAATGGGTTTGATGAACTGTAAGCTTGTATATAATTAGCCTCACTTTGGTCAGGCTATGAGGTGATGACAGTCGATCACCGTATATAATCAAGACGCACGATAGACAGACGGCGTTGCTGAAGGCACACAGGGCCCAGTGGGGTAGGTTGGTAGACTCGGACATCGATGACCGTTGGTTATGAGTAGCATCAGAATCCTCAACGCCTCGACATCGTTGAGCTGTTAAGCACTTGGGCGACAGATATGCTCAAAGCGATGCAGAAAGAAAGTGGATTTCGGCGACAAGAAGATTTCCGCGGTTGTTGTGGCGTCTCGTCGACATAGACTCTGTGTGTAGTAGCACCATAGTGTTGAACAGGGTCAAAAAGCATGCCAAGATGCCAAGAATTACCGGGAAGTAGTAGCCTCAGATGGAGGCGTATTAGTAAGTAGTCGCACAAATGTGATAGAAATTTGAACTTGCTCGTGGCGCAGAGAAGCACAACAGGTCTGCTAGGTAAGGTCCCAAGGTGCGACAATAAGAAAGACTCAGAGGCAAAGTGCGACCGCGAAAGCGCTGTGAACATGGCTGCAGAAGGAGAGAAATGAGGGAGAGGTGTCGAAGTCCGAGGATTTAACACGCCATAGCCGGTCCGTCATCCGGGTACGAACCTCTGGCTTTTCTCAGGCTCGAACTGACGACTTGAGTGAATCATGAGGTGTTTCCGGACACTGCTCTCCGTCTGCCCGTCACTGCTACTTACATATGCTTTCGCCGTAACATATCTTCAACACCAACGTCGCCCACCAATGTTCACTCAGTCCAAAGGGCGAGGCAACAATCGCGAAAATGGTGGCGAGGCCCGCCAGCCTCTCCTGGGCTCGCACGACAATCTGGTAGACGACAACGTCGTGTTTGCTATCGACGACGATTCGGATGACGACGGCGGGCGCGATCCTTCGGCGCTGGCTGCAGAAGAAGGCGGGGATGGAAAGGCAGGCCATGTGCGCTTCCAAGAGAACGTGCAGGTCATCGGGCCGCCTCTGAGATCGACATTGGCCAGTCGTGAGGCAGGTGTGTACGTGTCGGGCGTTTAACCCTCTCAGCGCATTCAACGTGTCGTTCATATTTTAGAATACGAGCTGGACACTGACGAGCTGGACGAGGAGCTGGACGTGCCGATTCGCACCCGCCCGGGCCATGTCAACCATGCAACCATGCCGCTTCTGGTCGGATTACTGGAATCGTCTGCCCGACGGGGCGCGGACGGCTCGATACTATTGAATGAAGCTGGTAGCGACGAAGCGCTGCGGAATGGCAACTTGGACCTCGAAGAACTCGCCGCCAAACCGACTTCAGGCGGAGGCATGATCGATTCCATCGCCAATATGGCAAACTCAATATTGGGTGCAGGCATCATAGGTATTCTTCTGTTTGTCCGCCCGGATTTCCCTCCAACGTGACACGACCGTAGGCCTTCCGTATGCCATCAGCCAAGCTGGATTCTTCACCGGAATCATCCTGTTAGTAATTCTCTGTGGAGTTACAGACTGGACAATTCGGCTCATTGTCATCAATGCCAAGCTGAGCGGCAGTCAGTCCTATATCGAGATCATGAATCATTGCTTTGGCACCAGTGGGCGAGGTGCTGTATCCTTTTTCCAGTTCGCGTTCGCGTTTGGAGGTGAGAGCGCGTCGTCGATCATTCTGAGGTTAGAGCTGACCTTGTGTAGGCATGTGCGCGTTCGGCATAATCATTGGCGATACCATCCCTCATGTCATTCGCTCGATATTCCCAACCTTGCAAGCTCGACCGGTTCTATGGCTGCTTGCGGACCGGCAGTTCGTCATTGCGATGTGTACCATCTGCGTGTCGTATCCTCTATCTTTGTATCGCGACATCCACAAACTCTCGCGCGCATCTGGTCTTGCCCTCATCGGCATGGTGATCATCGTGACCTCTGTGCTGATAGAGGCACCCAAGGCATCATCCGAGCTGAAAGGCGATCCAAGCAAACGTTTCACTGTTGTAGGTCTTGGTGTCTTCCAGGCGATTGGCGTCATAAGTTTTGCCTTTGGTAGATATATATAGCGTCCATTGTCACTTTGTCCCGCTGATTGGTCAATTTCTAGTTTGCCACCACAATTCTCTGCTCATCTACGGGAGTCTCCGTACCCCAACTCTTGACCGATTCGCTAAGGTTACCCATATATCAACGGTGTTATCACTTGTTGCATGTAGCACATTGGCAGTCTCATCATATGTCGTCTTCACGGACAGAACGCAAGGCAACATCCTAAACAACTTCTCCTCGGTATGGCAACTTGACACGCCACGCTCGTTGACTGACATCTGAATTGCTTCCCAGAACGATACCCTCATCAATGTTGCTCGATTCGCCTTCGGGCTCAACATGTTCACAACACTACCCTTGGAACTCTTCGTCTGTCGAGAGGTAAGGCAATATCTCCTTACTTGACCATTGAAACTCAAGCATGACTCCCATCAATGTACAGGTCATAGAACAGTATTTCTTCCCTCATGAGGCTTTCAGTCCCCAACGGCACTTGTTCTTCACGACCACCATCCTCTGTTCGGCGATGTTCAGTGAGTATCACATCAATCCTCTATGGTCTCCATCGGCCACTGATGCATGTTTGCCAGTATCACTGGTGACCTGCGATCTAGGGGTGATGCTCGAAATCACTGGTGGCGTGTCTGCGACTGCACTAGCGTACATATTCCCCGCGGCATGTTACATCAAGCTGCTGGACAAGGATCTGCCCTGGACTCATCGTAAAAAGCTTCCCGCAGCGTGTTGTGTGGTTTTTGGAGCGATCGTGATGGCTATCTCGCTGTTCCTGGCGTTAGGAAAGACGTGGACACAGGAAGGGGATGCAAAAATGTGTGTTTAGACGTAGTGGTGTGGCGTTACTTTATTTTATGTGGACTTTATCAGTGGACATTGTACTCTATCTTCCAATAGCTATGATCTTGCTTTCTGATGCAAAAGATTTGTGCCAGTGTTTGAGAGCTTCAAGTCAGGTTCCGAATTCATGTTCGTCTACTAATCTTGACAGGAACACTGGACCTCAACTGGCGGCTAGAATGAATGGGGCTTACATACGGAAAGATACTGGCTGAGTCCGTAAGTTTCGCACCTAATTGTCCAGATTTGAATAGAAAACAGATCTAGGATGCTTGCCAAATGTATGAATTCACAATGAGGAATCCCGCAGCCCGCTGACGCCGAAAATGTCTGTTTCGATGCATCCTACTGGATACCCTGATAGCTCGGAGCAGGTACTCTGTATGTCTGAGCTCGCTCTTTGGCCCTGCCACCACTGATGCCGCCGCCGCCCCTCACGCCCCCAGCACGCATACATGCGGCTTGTCGGGTAAGACGCATTGTCAAAGGACGTATTCAATAACCATGATGGACCTTCGTGTGTACTAGTGATTTGCAGACGAATGGCGGCGCGCAGAAGCTTGAGCTGGGCCGCATGCGCAGGCTTGAACATGAGCATTGTGGCACGCAGATACAGGACGCCTTACGGGCGACATTCGATATGACTTGTTCCAGAGCGATCTTCTTGTTTACCCAAAGGTTGTCATTGGACAAAAATGTAGCTCATTTCCGAGTCACATTCGAGAATAAACCAGAGATCAGACTCTGTGGTACACTGGTATACATACGCGCTGCGATCGCGTATATTAATCATATCGCTTGCCGAAATAAGTCGTGACTCGGCACCTACACGTTAGCTAGCGCTCCGCACAACGCTGATTTGCGATACTTGTCATCAGCTCAGTCCAATACACGGGAGCGACACACATCTCGGGCTCAAAATGTCACTAGCACACTGTTTGTGGCGGCTTTTGCAGGGCACGCCCGGCAGATTCCGGTACTACTTAGTGCTCCGCACTTTCCGCACCTCGAAATCGAACCAATAGCCTGGTTCAGCACGTGGCGCCTCTTATTTCTTCGTTGGATGATGGCCCTCCGCACGCTCTTCGCTCTGCTTGCTGTCCCACTGTCGCTCGTTCTACCCGCTGCAGCTAACAAGACGTCTCCGGCTGAACTTGCTGTGCAATATTCCCTCACTACCAGCACCACTTTTCCTTTCCCTACCGCTACTCAAAGCAGCAATGCTACGGAGAAAATCATTGAATCAGAATGGTCTTTGAGTCGAGGTCAAATCCAGAACAGGCCAGAGGATCTTGCGTTCGTAGCAGATAGTACTATCGCGGCCGATTCTAGTACTGCGCTCCAAGTCACCTACCCTGAAAACAGCTACTCGCATGATACTGGAGGCACTCAATTCTACAATCTCTGGAACTCGTCAGATGGCTCTGTATTTCAGTCCATGATGCTTTCCTACGACATCGCCTTTGCGTCAAACTTTGACTGGGTCAAAGGCGGTAAACTTCCTGGTATCAGGGGCGGCACCAATGCGACTGGCTGTAGCGGTGGCGATGAGCCAACCGGGGCTGACTGCTTCAGTGCACGTCTTATGTGGCGCGCCAATGGCGCCGGGGAGGGTGAGTGCCAGATAAATGTCAGATTATGACCCTCCTACCCCGACAGTATACGCGTATATCCCGACGCCCAACAACTTGTGCTCGGAATCGAGCATCACTTGCAACACGGACTATGGTGTCAGTGTTTCCCGTGGGGCCTTTTCCTTCACGACTGGGAGGTACAGCGGTTTCCTCTAGTACTTCCGCAGCGTTCTCATCCTCGGACGTAGTTGGAACACGGTAACCTTGCTCGTCCAGATGAACGACCCTGTCGATGTCGCGAACGGAAATCTCAAGCTTTAGTGCGCTCTCATCGGCTCATACCATACCCAGTGCGACTCAATCTGGAATAGTTATAACGATCTTCAAGTGATCTCTCAGACCGATCTACAATTCCGGACTTCCTCGTCTGTGAATGCCAACGGCATGTATTTTTCGTAAGTGTCGTGCTCGGTGCAAAAGCGTGGTATCTTTACATTGATTCACGCTTCTCAGGACATTTTTCGGAGGTAGGTGGCGTTTCGCGTAGGCTGAGACTCACGATGCATGCTTATGTTCCCTACAGGCTCGGATGATAGTTGGGCTACGCCGGAAACGACCTATACGTATTTCCGCAACATCACGCTCTGGGGAGGCGGTAGCCCTTCCAATTTGACTGGCGCGAAGGTCAACGCTGCCTCGAGGATATGCACGACCTTGGGCCTTCTCTCGACACTTCTGACTATATTTGTTTGCATTTCATGAGCAGCTGATTACTATGTGACTAGAGAACCTTTCAAGCATATGGATCTTTACTCACTTCGAAACCAGACCGTCCGAGGATAGATTCCTACGCAGCGATTATACTGCTCTGTCAACGTTCTCGTGTACAACATTCAATCTGATACCCAAGACGTTCCAGATGCAGAAGATAGTGTTGACAAGCCATGAGTGGTCTCAAGTGAAGGATTCCGAGTAAAGTCTTCTCCCGTTGTAAATGCCGGCTTCGTGCCTGCACGACCATTTTCTCAAGTTATGTACTCACGCACGGCGGTCTTGTACGACCCACGACTGAAGGGGTATCTTGCTAAGACTGGCCGCGGGCAGTGCAGCTTGAGTGTAGTAAATGCCAACCCAGCTGAACCCGCCTACCTCTTACGTCTAGCTCAGCTCTTGCTATGAGGGTACGCAGCCGCCACTTTCCGAGTGACCACTGGCATATCAACAAGTTTGGTCAGGGCATGCAGCATAGGCTTTCGCGGACGCTGCTCTGCTGGTAATTAGAAGACGTGGAGGCTCCGTATCGGTATATACGAGACCCTGACAGTGCCGCTGATCAGGACCATAGGGTAAGTCTCAACCAATATTATAATAAGCCTCAGGTATGTTGGAAGTTACCTCGAAGCGTCCGAGAACCGTCGTGACAATAAGTGACATCAAAATCTCTCGTATCATTTCCAGAAAGGAGGCACAGGTACCTACGAATGGATCATCGATTCATCAGTGATACTAATATTCATCGGAAGTTCCGGTGCTTCTCGCCTGTCACGAACTTGTGGCGCTGCAGGTCAGTGAGGCCACTGCTCAAATTCCCATGGTCGTCTCCGCCTTGTGCGCGGGAAAGTTCGAGCTAGGTGGAGAGCGGCCAAGTAGCATGCGGTGGACGTGCAAACAGTTTGAGAAGAAGATCAGGATCGCCAGGCTTGTCTAGATGCAAAAATGTAGCATTTGCCTACCTGGATCATATGTGGCAACAGATCTTCGACAATTCAGTTGTATGCGTGCTCGTGTCACCCTGCTAAAGTTCTCCGCTAACCATCGGGTTATCCTCAATCAGAGAAGGAATGCCAACTCGGGTGTCGACCTGTTCGACGCTATGGTCACCCAAGGGATTGGTATTTGAGCTAGAGTGCACTGCGTCCGACGTATCGTGAGATGTGAGATGAAGCCTGGGAAGCAATTAGTTGAGCTTGCGCGCCACACGCTACTTCCTGGTACCGCTGGGAATCACAGCAACAAAAAGGGACGGATTCACAAGTGAGCATGTCAGAATGAATCTAAGATTACAGCGTAATTTGGCTATTTTTACCAAGATGTTGCGCGAGTTACGCACAGTGGCTAATGCATTAATGAGCGCCAGTGTCCTGGACCAAGCGTTGTTGTGACGAGTGATCTCATTGGGCGATCAATTGGTGATCGGTCTTGGGCGGATGACGTTCCGAGGTTCCGAATCACCTTATTCATCGACTGTCACTTCGTCCTCAGTCATGGCGTTCTCCGGCGCCCTCGTACGTTTGATGCTGCTCGGATATTGCCACAAGCACTACTCTGACACAATTCCAGACCTTGACGGATCTCAATGATTTTATTGGCCCTTCCCAGGCGTGCATCAAGCCCGTCGAACAAATCAATCCTGCACCGGAAGGAGACAAGGGTGCAGCATCCGTCAGTGTGAATATTCGCGGTATTTTTCCACCGTTCACATCGAATAGACAGAGATACAAGTAGATCTCAACGGATCTTACTACGAAGTATCGGCCGGCGAACTATCTGGACTCAAGAACGAACGGTCTGAACCCTCGGGCAAAAAGCTAGAACAGGCCCAAATCAATTTAAACGACTGTTTGGCCTGCAGGCATGAAACACATATTGATCTCCTAGAGCGCAGCTAATGAGATATCTGCATTTAGTGGTTGCATTACATCTGCCGAGTCCGTGCTGATCACGCTTCAGTCTCATGTCGAGGTCCTGAACGAACTGGATGCTATTGCGGCCGCCTCGGAATTTTGCGACGAGCGAAAGACCGCCGTCGTTTCCCTTGCACCCCAATCCCTGGCTTCCCTCGCCGCATCTTTATCATCGTCTTCTTCTCACCAATCGAAGGTGTCTCCACGCCAGGTCCTCCGCCGAGTTCGATCCTTCTTCAAGGAGAAGCTAGCGGTCAAGCATGTCTTTGACACGACATTTGCGCGGCATCTAGCCTTGCGTGACCATGCTCAAGAGTTCACCGAGCGCTCTCAGAACACTCACGGAAGCACACATGATGAGGAGAACAAGCAGCGGCTTCCCATGCTGGCTAGTGCTTGCCCAGGCTGGATCTGCTATGCGGAGAAGGCCCACTCCGAGATGCTTCCATTCATTGCTCAGACAAAGAGTCCACAGCAAGTCATGGGAACGTTGGTGAAGACTTGGATGGGCAAACGATGGGGTAAATTGTGAGAACCTGTGCCCCATTTTCCCGCCACTCTGATCTTCATATCCGAATCAGACCGCACGAGCTGTACCACGTTTCGGTCATGCCTTGTTACGACAAGAAGTTGGAGGCATCTCGGAGCGACTTTTACAACGAGATGTACTCTACGCGCGACGTGGACTGCGTCATTACGACGGGCGAACTGGAGCTTATGATGCGCGAACGGGGTTGGGATATCTCCCAGCCTGTTCCGGATGAGCTTCAGCCTCCTGGAGAGGACGGCTTCTACTCTGGAGACACTCTTCCAGAGTTAATCACGCATCCCGGTTCATCCTCTGGATCGTATCTCCACTCAATCATGACTTACGTGGCAAGCACCTCGCCCACACCCTTGTTTCTATCAGTCAAGCAGATACGCAATGCGGACTACGAGGAGTTCGTGTTACGAAGGGAGAGCGCCGAGGGCGAGGTTGTATTCAAAGGGGCGAAATGCTATGGGTTCCGTAACCTGCAGAACGTGGTGCGCAAGGTGGGCAAGGAGAAAGGCGTGCGAGGCGTTGGTGCGGCTGGGCGTATGGCGACTGCTGGACGAGGTGTGGCTCTCAAACGCAGGACCGCCGATGCGAAGGGTGCAACAGCTCTGAAAGATCGTCCATACGATTACGTAGAGGTAATGGCGTGTCCCGGTGGTTGCGTTAACGGCGGAGGCCAGCTGAAGGTACCGTCGGAAGTTGTACAAGCCAGGGACGCTGAAGGGTACACGCGGGACTGGGGCGATGCAGGCGTGGAATTACAGCAGGCGCGGTGGGGCGACAAAGAATGGACAAAGAAGGTGGAGGAAGTATATTGGGACTCGGTCGCGACAGCTGGCTATACGAATGGGGTTGACCCGTGGGCGTCTGTTGAAACAACGCGAGGTGGTGACGACAAGAGCGATCGAGCAATAGAGTCCCTCGTCACCGACGTAATGAGATATCTGTCTGGAGGCGACAATGCTATGCGGACGCAGTACCGAGCTGTAGAGGACGAGGTTATAGGACTTGCTGTCAAGTGGTGATGTAGACACATTTAGAGATATTATGATTAAGATGTACGTCAAGTACGTTAAATATGAAGCAGATTGCTGTAAGTAACGAAAAAACTAGCTATGGTACAATTGGTAGCGGCTTCGATATAATAGATAAAAGTGTGGGGACTAAGATAGCAATGTGACGGATACAGAGCATGATGATGAGCGTACGTTTAAGCAATGATCTACGATAGAGCAGGAATGCAGAGAAGAGGATCCGGGGAGCGAGGGTATGATGGGGACGCGTGTCATTGGCGATGCTTTCCATGCCTTTGATAGTACTCGTGGCACGGCGGACAGTATTCCGTGACGGTTTGCAGGATGATTTCTTTGCGATCATGGCCCATGTACTGTGCGGGCGGGTGAGGGACGGAAGCGGCAACGGATCAAAAGAACCCACAAGCTTGCATTGGCTTGCCTCGCAGTTGTGACTCCGGCTGCTGGTGGGATGGCTCTGCGATAAGCTGCATCGCGAGGACATGCAGTCGATCTTTCCTAGAATTTGGGTCTGCGCGCATGAGTGTCTGCCCAGACGGAGGCGATGGACGGCGCGCGGCTACCTTGAGATAATGGCCGCAACCATACTTTGTGCCTGCTCTGTATGGCAAGGGAAGGGTCAGATGACTGGCGAGCAGGACGCGAAGAGGACTTGCGTCTCGAGATTGCACATCGCGTAGGACGGGGAGCAGAACGGAGTGCGCGGGAGTGCAGACTGGAGGTGCGAGGGAGTGCGAGGGATATTGGGCACTCCTCCTCCCGCTACGAGGCTATAAGTAGCGCCAGGCATGTGAGCGCCGGCATCTGCCCGGATTGCCGGATTGTTTATTATTCAAATTGCAACTATGCTAGGGTTTCTGTCACGCGTCACGCTTCCGTTCACGAACACTCACCGATGAATCCAATAAGCCCTACCACCCGCTCCCGGACGGGGCTGTTTCTCTCGTACAGGGACTCGCGCGCGTCGTCGACCCGTTTCTCGCGCGCGCGCGCCGTCTACGACGACCACGACGACGAGGAGCAGCAGCTCATCGACCACCACGTCGTCGACATGGACTTGCCGCCCAAATGGTCCTTCGCTCGCTTCGTCATTACCTCCGGATTGCTTACCTGCTGCCCAGGGTGGACATTTCCGACCAGGTGCACCGTATCCTCGCTGATACCCAGGCGAAAAGTATGTTCAAGTGCTGCATCACTCCACTGCTCAATACGGCCATAACAGTCGCCTCGCTTGAGAAGCTGCACGCCAAACACGTCCTCCCGGGCTTCGCGGACCGAACCCACGAAGAACAGGAGATCGAGCAGTACACGACAGACATCACCAAGGTCCGCCTTTCCGTCCCCTGGTCAGCGCATTCCGGACAGCCTTCTCTAGGACTTCCGCCAGTGCCAGACATTGATTCAACGCATAGGCCCCGCTCCAGCGTCCCATACATTCCCCCCTTCACAGACCGCAGTCCAGGCCTCCAGACATGATGCACACGCGGCCAAAAATGTACAACGTGGCCTCGCTGCGAAGGTACAAGAACTCAGCGCCACATTCCGGAAAAAACAGCGTGTTTATATGGAAAGTCCGTATCTATTATTTCGTTCCATCTTCTCCTTGCCTGCCGTTGAGCCGAGGCTGAATCTTCTTGTCTTCCGATGCATGTCTGGCATCTGCCCGTTATCTTTCCGCTTCATCACATCGATCTCATCACGCGCCATGTCTCTGCGGAGTAATCTTTGCGGCGTTTTTTGTGCTAACTCTTTCCTTTCAAGAACTGCAAGGTCATGCGATTAAGAATCAGGATCTCTTGATCGCTTCAGGAACTATATCGCTCAGAGGTCCAGAAGGCATGAGCGCTGTCGATGACGATATTGCTGCTGCTGTAAGTCACATTGTATCGGTCGCATTACCCCGTCTCATTATCACTTTCAACTTATTCTTCCTGGAACGGCAACCTTTTGTGATCTCCCTGCTGCTCTGCATTCCTTGTAATGGCCGATCATTCCACTCTCGCACATCCACCGTCTAATGAACGTGGATGTATTTCTGCACTCTGCTCAACTATCACATGTCGACGCGTTCATTTCGCCAAACCTGTCGGCTCGAACTTGGCTACCCCGTGGTATCTTGCTCTGCCCTACACGCGTTGTTGCGATTATCTATCGGGATCATTTGATATCTCAACTGCGACCTTTGACGATAAATCCCTACAATCTATCTGTCATATCGTCTGATATCCTGCGCGGTCACTGGGTTCTGGTGGTGGTGTCGTCTTTGGACTTCCTTTTTCCACAAAAGACACACACTCGGTCTCAATCACAATCACTGTCTTTGATTCACGAGGACCCGACTGTTGACCTCCAGATGCGGGATCGTGAATTGACCGAGATCGCGAAATCTATAGCCTCTCTCGCAGAGCTCTTCAAAGACCTGTCGGTCTTAGTGATTGATCAAGGGACACTGTTGGATAGCGTGGAGTACAATATTGAACAGACCGCCGTGCATGTAGATGAAGCTGTCAAGGACCTCAATATCGCAACCCGGTAACACCTTTGTCCCCTTCTGTGTCTTATTAGCACTAATAATTCGAGGTCAGCTATCAGAAAAACACCGGTCGGAGGAAATGCATCTTCCTCCTGTTACTCATCATCTTTGGATTGATAATTGTTATCATCTTCAAGCCTAGACGGCAGAATCTTCCACCACCGTCAAGTGAGAGTATGCCACCACCTTTGTTCAATTTTCTTCCGAGACGTGGAGCATTGTTGTGGACAAGAGGACCCTAGCGTAAATACACCTAGATTATAGTACTTCTTTGTTACTTGTTACTCTACCCGTTCGGATTAATGTGAGTATAAGTTACGTGGGGGATGGAGGTGTGGTTAACGGGCCGGGCTGCTGAATGATCTTGGCACGCCTCAAAGTTACTGGAGGTCGTTCAAGCTATCGGGAACCCATGCTTGATCCGTGATACTCACGTCGTGACATTTGTTTTCTTCACTTTTTAACCCAAGTTCTAACCCGCCAAATATTGTATTCCGGCCGGAACGCGCACCTTGGCGCACTAGTAGCGGCCTGTAGCCCGCACAGAAATGGAGATATTGCGCGTCATGAAACATAGAAACCGTTGCTTCCGGCTGTCTCGCGGTCGACAATTGAAATAAATGGTGGGCCTCTGGGGGGCCCAGGCCCTAGGGCCTGACGACGTCATGTCAGGGCTGTGCCTGATCGGATCGGATTGTCACTGTCCAATACTGTATTGTCTTAGTCTGTCTTAGTGTGTTCAGTTCGAGCTCAATGACATTCCACACGCAGGCTCGCCCGGCGAATGACCGAGACAAACGTACGGTATGTTTTAGGTACAAGGACGGTGGCGGGCTCGGAAATTCAAGCCCAGAGAGCGCACGAGGCCAAGTGGCGAGGTCCGATGTTCCAGGTAGTTTTGAAGCCGTTCTCGGATCCAGGACGGTGCGGATGGGAATCATGGGGAGCTGGAAAAAGGCTATGGCTGAGCGAGGGACAGCTGAAAGGGCTCGTGTCCTCGGTGCGGTCTCGAAGATTAATCTCTCGAGGTCGCTTGTAATGGTTGTATCTCGAGAAATCACAAGCCTGTTCAGATTCTCGAGATCCGCATCTTCCACGCGTTCGGAGAGGTTCGGGGTCGGCGTTATTGTATTGTCGGCCGTTTCTTGTCATTACCAAGGTGAGGCAAGGGTGAGGCGCTACGGACTCGGTTTGTACTTGCTTCCGCATCGAGTCTAAGACCGTGACGATAGTGAGTTCATGGCCGAATGCTTTAAGTCTTTGCCGCTGGCGCCGGCTAATCCAGTGAAATCAAGAAGACAAGTCACCAGTCGATGGCATGTCCTTGACAATTTCTTTCTGACCATTCCGTCCTTCGAGTTCTGGAGCCAATGTGAGTAGGTCCGATTTGGCATCGGACCGCGTCGGCGTCTTGGTGAGGTTCTCATGTGTGGTGTAGGTTAGCCTGAGAGTCAAGGTGCTCTGATAAGAGCCATCATCTTGAGACTTTGAGTGTACAGAGTCGTGTGTGACTTTCCGACAAACAGCAGAGTGCTTCGAGCGCATGACTTCGTGAAAATGGAAGGTCCTCTGAGTCTGTCACGGGAACAGCTGCAATTATCGAGTCCGACGGTTCTTTTGCTGCTACTCAGACTCGAGTCGTACATTCTGCTGTCGACATGATTAAGAGAGGACCGTCTCGAGACGGCTACATTCCTGTCGCGTTGAATCATCGCGGACCCTATGATTCCATCACTGCCTCTGCTGACAGGGGCGACAGTGGGAATTCTCTTATTCCACCATCTGTTCCAGCTCCTCTTCATTCAACGACAACTAACATGTACCCCCCCGTAGAGCTGCGGGATAGAGGCGCCTCCATGTCACAGTCGTCGCTGCCTTTAGCGCCGTCCCAAGCTAATTCTAGGCACATTCGTATCGACGATTCGGTCGACAAGTCCAGTCACGCTCGTTTTCAAAACTACGACGCAGAGCGCAACCAGTACAATCCCACAGGGCAAGGGCCCTCGATGCCTGAACCCATTCAGCACCCAGGAAATCACCGAAATTCGAGCTGGGACTTGCTCAACGGCATCCGAAAATTCGAGCACAGCTATGAAGAGTTTGACACGAGAAATGCAACCGAAAACCATCTTGTGTTTGCTGATGGAGACGTACCAACCAACAAGGTCCGTGTCTACTTCATTCTTAGGGCGTCCGTGGCACTGATCTATCCTGTTCAGCTTTCTAAATTCTACTTCTACCTGCTCAATGTGTCGATCGTGACGCGATGGTTCCTCTTCATCGTCCCTGTCATGGGCATCATCTGGATTCCCGGTATATTGCAACTGGCGGGCACTTACCCCAACGGCACCGTATGCTTTCTTCGTACCTTCTCTTATGCAACACCGTTTAATGGCCGGCTTAGATATGGAGCGTGAAGCTTCTGTGGTGGAGTGTCTGGCTCAGCGTTGTTTGGGGAGGTGAGCATGTCCCGAACTATGTCCACCAAGCGTACCCTGATTCTTTTCACTTAGGCTGGTGGGTGGCATTGGCCGGCTCGTAAGCATCCTTTCGCCGTGTTAAGTTCCGGGACCGATACCCTAGTTCCAGACGCATGATACCTCCCATCATTCGCGCCACTGTGGGTGCTGTTGCCCTTGGTACTCGGAAATACATCGACTGGGCTGCAGCGTTACATCGGCAAGTCACTTTTCCCTGTATGACGCGTCTTTCTCATCTCGACGTTTCACAGCTATATCGCTTTCTTTGCCTGGACATTGGCTATGTGGATCACATGGAATCCAGTCATAAACAGTCAACAAGAATCTACTGCGTCTACCAATTCTGTGAACGACATCAACTTGATTGGTCGTTTCCTCTTTGGTTTCTACTTATGTTCAGCAGTCCTACTCTTCGAAAAGTTTGCCATACAATGGATTGCCGGCAAGTTCCATGAACGATCGTACGCAGGTAAGTTCCGCCGAGTCCTTCTGAAGTTCTACACGTTTTTCATGACTTGCACAGAGCGTATTGCTGACCAAAAGTTTGCTATTCGATCGCTCGTGACACTGTATTTGCATTCATCCGATATACCTGGTCGTTCCGATACTCTCAAAGCCTCGCATGCTAAAACTAGCAGTGTGAACCCCAGAAAGCTATTCAAACGCGCGCTACAGGGTGTGCGTGTCGCAGCCACAACAACGACCACTGCTTTGGGCAATGTCGCAGTATGTAATTTAGGCTTGATTCGTCGTACACTATGATTGAGGTTACTTCCGTAGTCCGAAATCGCTGGAAGGTCTGTTCATTGATCCCATCCTCGAGACTGTATTGCTCATTTGACATTCAGCTCTGTTCTTCAACCTAATTCGCCCCAGGCTATGGTCAAAAATGCCATGGAGTCAGCGAACAAGTCCCGATTGGTAAGTACCGCTACCTTTCTCGTCGTGCACGCTTCTGACGACGCCACCGCAGCTGGCTCGTCGATTGTTCTATTCGTTTGCCAAGCCCGGAGCCGAATACATGTTTGTCCAGGATATACAACGTTTTTTTCCGACCGCCGAGGAAGCCGATCAAGTCTTTGCCCTCTTTGACAAGGATTCGAACGGTGATGCTTCCAGAGACGAGATTGAAATGGCTTGCTTGTATGTTGATCTACACATGCTTGCTTGAAGTCTCTTCCAAGTCTTACTCTTCATGGCAGGGAGTTCCATCGCGAACAATTGTCGATCGAACACTCTATGCAAGATTTGGACAGTGCTGTTGGTCGCTTAGATAACATCTTCATGAGTATCTACTTCATCGCTGCCATTCTGATAATTGCTGTCTGCATGGTCAGTCTATTCAGTCGCTGACGGTGACACTAGTGGCTGAAATCATTTACAGGAAGCGCAATTAAGCAGCCTGGTGACTGGGGCTGGAACTTTCGTGCTTGGTACGTCATTTCCACTCTCTGCGACACTGATCATATAATAAAGCCTTCCCTTTTCCAAGGTTTGAGTTGGCTCATCGGGTCTGCGTTGGCAGATGTTCTGACGAGTATCATCTTCCTTTTCATACGCCACCCGTTCGATGTCGGCGATAGGGTCGATGTGGACAGCGTTCCGTACACCGTCAAAGAGATCCGGCTACTGAGCACCATATTTCTGAATGATAATGGCGTGTATGTCCAGGTGCCCAACAGTGTATTGAACACGCATGTGAGTATGCTCTTCAAGGCAACAGCAATGAACTGACGCATGCTAGTTCATACATAACATCCGGAGAAGTCCTCAGGTATGTGTTGTGGAGGTGAATGCGTACGGAATACCAACATCTAATGACATGCATTCAGATGAGCGAAACCTTCACATTTGATGTCGCATATGACACCTCCTTCGAGGATATAGAGCGCCTTCGTGAGAAGATGCTCCAGTTCGTCAAGAGCGAGCGGCGAGATTATCAGCCTGCGTTTGATGTCCAAGTCGTTGACTTTCCGGAACAAGAAAAGATGACGCTCACGGCGGAGATCAAGTACAAAACCAACGGTCAGCTGGAGGGATTGAAAGGTACCGAGCAGTGCCTGCAACTCCCATGCAACATGTGTTGACTCAATAACCTCAGCGAAGCGCCGCAACAAATGGGTCTGCGCACTCAAGGCCTGCTTAGCGGAAGTTTCGATCTATGGACCGAAGGGTGGCCCAAGTAGCCCAGCTGGTCCCACCAAATATACGAAGGTCCCATGGGAGGAAGTCAAGGCTGAGGAGCACAAGCACACGCACCAAGACGTTGGGGCGCCGAACAGTCACGTTGGGGGCTGGAATCTCACCGATGCCAACGCTGCGTTCAGTGAGCAACACTCGTACTTGAGTCCAATCTCAAATTCTGATATACCTTCCGCAGGCGATGACAATAACGTCTTTGGCGAGGCCGACGAGCTTCACATGACGAGTCCTAGACGCGGGCTGTCGGACGACGGTTATCGGACTGCCGCCTCTTCTGCTCCCCGTATGCCCTCAGCAGATACCATGCCCTCAGTGAGTAGGATGCCGTCTGCTAGTACGATGCCCTCTGCGAGTACGATGCCCACTGCCATGCCATCTTCACCGATGGACTCGTCTTCATACGAGATGACTCCTCGCTGATAACTCCCATCCACTGCTTGACTGTTAGACTTACTAATGCCTCTCGGACATCTACTATTTATCTTTTGTCATTATCTACCGCAATATACCACACGTACAATACAAACCTACCTGTCTAGAAAAGCCATAGCAATGACACTACTACAATGACCACCCCGACAAAGCTGGGGCGGGTGAGGTAGCACCGGTAGGCATTTTAGGGCTGGCCCAGCCAGGAACCCAAGCCGCATCGTTGGTCTGCCGCTGTGGCCAGGTCGAGCCTGATGCGTCCCAATCGTTGCCCCCCCAAGCAGCATTTGTATCCTCAGCCATATCGTTGGGGAGCATGCCGTCCATGTCGTCTGACTTGAGTCCCAGGATGAGATTAGCCAGTTTCTTTTGCAGCTCCGCGAGGCCCTGAAGATATATGTGAGATAAGGCGCGGTAGAAACAGCGCGGGGGCAAACCTTCATGACGACTTCCTGCGGGCCAAGACTACCATCCGTCTCGACTTCGAAGTAAAATTTGTTTGGTTTGGCGTTGTAGTCGAAGACCTCGTCATCACGCGGTGCGTCTTCCTCGCGCGCATTGTCTCCAACCGGCCACTCAGCGCGCTCATCTGTCTCGAACCAATACGAGGTATGCCGGAGTTTGTTGTAGGGATCATATTCGAAGGATACCGCCGAACATGGGGACCACTTTGCGTGTTCTTTGGCAATTCCCTGGAGGTTGGCTGAGAAGACGCGTAAGGAGACAGTACTCAGATGCAAACCTTCTTTGCAATACACTCCAACTTAAGGGATTGACCTTTTCTTATTTTACACAGGAGAACCGGGGGAACACCAGCAATGCCTACGCGAGTTAGAAGCACTACGATGTCAGGAGGGAGAATCTACCTTTTCCAACTGGCTGACCAAAGTCAAGACTTCGTTTTGATAATTCATCACCGCTTTCTAGGAGTGGCTCGTCCGCGCGATGGTGAATTTCGAGGTGGTTACTTGTTATGTCCATAGTCACAGCTTCTTCACAACGCACATCGAGCACAAGTCTAATGGAGCAATAGTCGCAGAATGATATACAGTTGCAATCCTTTGTCTTCGTGAGATATAAAGACGCGAAGAGGTGTGGAGAACGGACCCTGTTGTACTTCATGGCCTCGTCGCAGTTTGTGCTCACTAATGGTACCATCCCAAGCCTGTGTGCGATGAATTCATCCGGAAGAACTGTCAAGTTGGTTTGGATTTCCACCAAGTCAATTGCTGCACACTTCTGAGTAAGTCGGTGGGTAAGTCCTAAGAATGTGGCGCACCAATGGTAGGAAGGTCCGCCATCATGACTCTTCGCAGAGAATTGGCGAAACTAGAGCCATATTAGCAGAAGAAATCGCAAGAATCACTACGCATACGCAAGATCAACATTTTCCAAGACGAAGTTGACCCGATCCTTCTTGAGGTCGCGAATTCTGACTATGGGTTCGACGAGGTCCTGGGTTTGCATGAGTGAATGAGGCAAAGAGCAATCATGGCTAAGCAACAACACGTAAGGCTATTTGGTGATGTTATCCTGCTGCCTCCTGCTCTGTCTCTTCCCACTGAGCACATACTATGCCGCATGGCATTATATGTAGAGATATCGATATCACCGCTGAGCAGCGTCGAGTAGCGGATGGTTCGGCGAGCAAAGGGGATCAGAGGGGATCCTGGTATATCGATTCCACTTCTTGGTGGTGCCCTTCTAGGGTTAGAGCACTAATTAGGGTTTCGATGGCTCTCGAGCTTGTCTGTTACTACGTCGTGCCGTCAAGAATTCGGCCTGCAAGTTTCTCTGTCCCTTTCAGTCGAAGGTTTGGCTGAAATGTGTCGTGCTGCTCACCACTAAGTAGGCACCTGGTAGGCACCAAATGATGTACATAACCCTGCTCGTTCCGCCTCGCGCGTTGATGATCGCCGAATTCTCTCACACATCCCACCAGACCAGACTAAATCCAGTTGATTGTTGGTCCTTCTCAGCCGGTGTCTAGAGGGACTGCTCCAAGAATCCTAGCCTTCATGATCGACTCCAGCATCTAGTCTAAAGTTTTTTCTCGCCTTGTCCACAAGAGCAACTGCTTTAGTGGATCTGGCATCAACTTCCGACTCCGAAGGACGTTTCCACTGGATCTGGTAGGTGTCTACCGAGAATAGTGGCTGCCTTGACGGAGTTCGCCGCTATATCAACATTTTTCTTCGGATGTAAAGACACTCTGGCTGTAAGGCACAGAGTATCCCCAACGGTGCTCGAGCTCTACGTCTGTGGAGTATTCCCGAGTTGGACATCTTCCTTCGTCCCCTGCAGAAGCTGGTCGGGGCTGTAACTCGTATCTGAAAGTTTGCAATGTGGGTACGCCTTTCGGCACGTTGGCAGCAATTACCCTTTTACCACCGCCAGGATTCCGCTAACCCATTTCTGTACGTGGGAATCCGGTGATGCAGAGTGCATTTCGGGCTCTTGAATCAGTGGCTATGGAACGATGCTGCCACTGGCTTACAGTTGATTTCCCGGTCAATCTAGTACTATCGAGACCTTCGGCTGTTTTCTGGGGATAATCATTGAGAGTGTGGTCTACAGACACCTATCTCCAGGTATGAAGCCCCGCGGTGGACTGGACTCGACATCCGTGGCGTTCCTTCTTCGTTTATATATCTTAGATCGAAAACATGACGAAAACGATGAAGCGATCCGGTGTCCGTCTAGAGCGCTTTCAGGCAAAAGGTCCCACAACCGCGGGAAAGCCAGATTCCTCGGAGATGCGCAGACTATTCTCGCAGATATCACTTGGGCTTACAGTCAGGGAGTTCTCTATAACTGTCAGGATGCGGCTTGGATGTTATAAAGGTAATCCACCACTTGCGACCTACCTTCTCCCTCAAACAAGCTCATCCTCTCCAACATGTTGCCTTCTCCGCGACGCTCACTGGTAGAAAGTGAGTATAACGAGCTATTCGACGACACCATACCAACGGACTTCTAGCCGACAACATTCTATGTGGTCTTGGGAGTGCTCATGAGATTGAGACTCGCCTGATCGATGGACGACTACTACGAGTTTATAAGAATCTTCCGCCGTCCCTTCGCGCCTTCTGGCTCTGGGCAGTCAGCAAATACCACAATCGCGTCTATATAGTGTTCGAGGGAGAGCGTCTCACATATGGTCAAGTTCATCGACAGGCCACCAGACTCGCCGGCATATTCCACAGCGCCTATGGCGCGAGAAAGGGTCTGTGCCATGCCCCTCGCCAGAATTTGACCACGCTCACCAAATCAACAGGAGATAGAATCGGCATCTGTTCTCGCAATTGTAGCGAATATCTTGTCAACTTTTGGGCTTGCCGTACGCAGCTCTCGCCGCCTCAACCTTGTCCCATCCCACTCAACTCACTGCAGACCTTCTCGGCGCCGTCCCCGTTCTCGTCAATGCGTGAGCACCGGACTTCCGTCCTATACGAAAGGCATATTATTAATGCCCTTGACTCCAGCTGGCTACCCATCGAACCGCTTAGATATTGTCTCGTTCATACGCAGTGCAAAATTCTCATTCTCGATTCCGAACGCGCCGATAAGCTTCAGCCCGTCTTGTCGTCGATATATGCGGACAATGATCTTACTGGCGTCCTCGTAATTGACTCTCCTTCCAGCTGCGCCCTTCCCAGCGGAACCGAGTCTTTTCACGACGTTCTGAACCTGTATTCCGGAACAATTCAAAGTGTCTTGGACGACAATTACCCTACGATTTCTCCCGAAGACAACGCTGCAATCATGTTCACTTCTGGTTGTTCACTCCTTCATTGCGTAAATCAAGGACGCTTTGCTGATGCTCCAAGTAGGTACGACTGGCCTTCCCAAGGGGGTCCTGAGCACTCAGCGGCAGTTTTTGACGAATGTCTTGAATGTAACGCGTCTTTCTGGTTTCAACTGTACTGCATCGTTCATCTGAGGTTTAGACCACTGTTGGTGGCAGAAGAGCTGCGATACGAAGAGCCGACGATCCTTCTGTACCCGAATCAACTGGTCCGCAAAAAGGCGCGTTAGTAGCCGTGCCGCTCTTCCATGTGACCGGGACAACAAGTTACTCCGTGAGCCGTCCCCTCTACTCTGATTGTACGACCACGTTAATCTTGCGACATGCAGATGATGGCAACCATGAATGGCATGAAGATAGTCCTCATGCGGAAATGGATACCTGAAGAAGGTCTTTATCTATCACTTTGTCATATGACGCTTAGAGAGGAACCAAAAGCATACTTACTCAAATTTTACAGGTGCCAAGTGAGCAACTCCGAGCGGCACGGTGTGTAATTGCTAACTTGTTCCTAGTCTCATCAGAAAGGAGAACGTTTGTGTGGCGGGAGGGTCAGGCAATTTACGCTCCTGTGGACCTTCGGCTAACACGTATCAGCGTTCCGGCGATGGTGTCTGATCTCATGGACAGCTCTCTAGCAGGATATCCGCTCGAAGGACTATTCTTCGGTGGTTCTCCGGCCCCGGACGTTCTTACGACAAGAGCTAAACAGATTTTCCCTAAAGCCCAACTGTATGCAGTGTTGACTTATGACCTCAAGATGAGGTGCTCACAATGCCTCTAGAAGCCAGGGCTACGGTCTAACGGAGACGAACTCAATATCTGTGACGGTAAGTGTTGGTCGTGTGCAAGGGTCTGATAGGCTTACCCATTGTATTCAACCTGTAGAATGCTGGTGAAGACTACGAGTTGCGACCGAACAGCACGTAAGGTTCACCGACTGTATCGCAAGTGTAAAGACTAAGTACTGCGAACAGTGGGCGAGCTTGCCCAGTCAATGACATTGCCATCGTTGATGGGAACGTCCAGCTCCCACCTGGGAAGGTCGGGGAAGTCTGGCTGTGAGTGTGACCTTCTGCACGATCTCTACAGTCGCTCATAGCTGATCTACGTTTGAAGACGAGGGCCCAATGTCATGAAAGGTTACTGGAGGGACTCGGAAGCGACCCGAAAGATACTGACTACGGATGGGTGGTTGAAAACCGGCGATATTGGTATGATGGACGAAGAAGGGTTCCTCTATATCAGAGATAGAAGTATGTGCTCCTCTGCTTGTAACTTTGGAGCGGGTGTGCTGATGCTTTGGGGTGTTGTTTCTGTAGTAAAAGATATCATCATCCGCGGCGGAGAAAACGTGGTATGCGGTTTCACAGTGTTTGCACAACCCGAGATAATGACACCGCGCTTTTGCAGTCCTCTGCGTCTGTTGAGAATGCGCTACATACTGATCCTCGGGTTTCGGAGGCTGCAGCGGTCGGAGTTCCTGACAAACGACTCGGGGAACTAGTCACTGCTGTTGTTTCTGTGAAGCCATTGTACCGAGGGCAAGTCACGGAAGCGTCGCTGATATCGGCAGTCCAAAAACTGTGCGTTGCGCAAAAAGTGCACTCTCTACCTCAGTATTTCTTCATCTCTCGTTGTAGGCTCCCCAGATTTGCGGTTCCGGTTATGATCGTGATTCGCGAGGAACCTTTTGGTGAGACACTGTTTCCAAGATATAGCATTCAGGGCGTTGCTGATGTGGACTATAACAGAACTTACGCCGTCGGGCAAAATTATCAAGGCAGAGGTTCGTAAAATTGCGCGACGCCACTGGGAGCGAAGATGCATGCCTTCTTTGCGCTCTCAACCAACTGCTAACTTATAAGCAGCGGAAGCCGAGGGTCGATTTATGGTATTCAATCTATGTAGCTTCATCTAATAGTCAGAGATGTAATGAAACTATGCCACCCACAAATGACCCGAGGCGACTGACGACCGTGGAGCTCGCAAAGAGGAATTCCGTGATCTGTACCAGCTTTAAGCGTTTATGGGAAAATGAGAGGTTCCCGAGCGTAGCGAAGGTAGCGAAAAGAAGCAATTCAGTAGCAATTCAGGCTGGAGATGCAGAGGATGAACTCGTCCGAGCAAGTTTCTCTGCTTATGAACGCCCACTGTCCAGACCGCATACATAACCTGGGATATGTCCGCTAACAGCCCTGTTGCAACTCAGACGAACCGTTGACAATGGAAAAGTACACACATGAGCTTTGGACTGGCGTTACACGTCGGCACCGCATTTTATTAGATAACATATGGGTACACATAGTGGCATACAGCTATCAGTCACACTATCATGGCTTTATTCCTCTAATGTGGATGGGAAGGCGCGCATTTGCTGTTGACAACTCGACCGTCTCGACGCGCAAGTCGGTGACGAAAGCGGAAGAGTGATCGAACCCTGGTGGCTGCCCTGACTGATCACTTTCTCTTCACCTTCATGTCTCGGCATCATGCCAATGAACGACGACGACGAGCTCGACACCCAGAGAGCTGAATCTCTGCTGTATCTGTCGCTGTTCCGCGAACATCTTACACAGTTTCGTGCGCATCTAGCTGGGGACGACGGCCAGTTTCTTCCATCTTCCACCGTACCTCCAACGGGCTACTGGACCTCTGCCGAGAAAAACACATTCTTCCACGCGCTGTCTGTCCATTCATCGCTACGACCCGACCTAATTGCGACCCAATTGGAGAACAAAACTGTGCTGGATGTATGCGCATACATTGACCTGCTTTCCCAAGCAGCGTCAGAGGACCAAAACATGGAAGGCCGCGTGACGAGACGCGGCCTGGATGCTGCCATGGAAATATCAGAAGATTGGGTGGAGCTGGAGGAGGAACACGGGTCCGGGCTGAACGCCCTGGAAGCAGCATGGGACACCGCGGACAAGAGGAAACAGCAAAAGGAAACCGTCAAATGTGAGGAGATGCGTGCTTTTCAGGAGATATCCGACGAGGACGAACGCAGACAGGTCCAGGAGCAGTTTGATGCTTGGAAACGCGAGCATACCGCCCTCTGGAATAGAGAGCACGTATTGGCTTCCCTCGAAGGACCCCAGCTTCGTGTTCTCCACAACATCTTCGTCAAAGAAGATGCGAAACTCAATGTAGATCAGGAAGGGTATCCTTCCGCTATCACCGAACCTGCGGTCTCATCTCCCACAAGAACAAGTCAACCAGCAATGTTCAACGAGGCTGACACTTCCCCAGTCGATCCCGCTGTCATGCACCCAGGTCCATCCGTTTCTCAGTTCTCTCTCGATTCAAACCCTCAAACATTGCGTCACGGAGCATCTGTTGGCCTGGATTCCGAACCTACACCTGATCTGGCCAGTCTATCCCCAAAGTCTCGTCGACTCGTCAAGAAGAGATTGTACATGCGACGTAAGCGAGCGGAGGCTGCTGGTACCGAGGTCAATCAAGATCTCAACAGATTGGCTACCGGTCGAAAGCGCTTAGCTACACCTCCGAAGCCTTCAGTACCTTCGATGTACAAATCTGCACCATACGTTCTTGACACCGACGACGAGGATGTAGATGAAGTCTCGAATCTGTTGCAGTCACAACCCGTTCCGTCCACTTCTACGGCCCCTCCTCTTCCTTCGGCAGCAGAGGAGACATCTGTCAAGTACCGCACTAGACATCGACCCTCAGGGAGAACCAAAGAGCAAAAATTCAAGGCAATTGTGCGCGAACAGGCTATAGACGCTGAAGCGCTCGGCGCGATGAATCTGGATCTGTTCAACTTCGCTGCAACGGAGAAAATGATGAAGTATGTGATTGAGCTCCTCTTCACTGTGAAATGGTATTGAACGCCTGTCAGATTATACAGGATGGCTTATTCGGAGCCCGAAGAAGACAACAAGGTGACCAGCTCCATATCAGCTGACACCATTCGTATCTTGCACAACATACTCGTTGAGTTCATCACGGAGGTTCTTCACCGCTCTATCATCTACCGCGAGCAAGAGAACAGACTCAAAGCAAATGTCAAGGTGTGGCGTAGACATCAGGGCGACAAAGAGGTATTTCAGATGCTTAGTTGAAACCTTTACATTGCTTCTGACATACCGTTTTCAGCTCATATCTCACTCACACATAAGTCATGTTCTGGATATGATGGGATTGGGGCACTTGTCGAAGGAAGATCTTTTCGGCAAGTTCTTCGATGACAGTGAGAACAGCGACGAAGAGTCAGATGGAGGCAATAGGGAACGGGGCGAGGCCTCAGATGGGGGCGATTCCGAGGATCTCGATAGCGACGGTCAGCAGATTGTAACGGAGGGCGAGGCGCGAAATGAACGGGAGCCTGCGTTTCCGTTCCTTGCGCATCGGGAGATGCTACCGCCCCTCGTCCGACTTCCTCCCCACATCTCACAGTATGTTGCGGATGAGGATGATGCATGCATGGCGATTGACACAGATGAGGACGCGCTTATGGCTGAGCTGGAGGAGGAAGCGGAACTTGATAATGAGGATATACTACAGGAGCAAAAGTATGAGAACGAGCTTTGGGATTTGGTCACTCCCGGGAAGCGGTAATGTCGTCGTCGTTGTATGCCGTCTTACTCATGTTTTTTGATCTGTAATGTATGTATCTGTCTGTACCACACGCTCTATACGCACTTGGCATCTTGTGTATCTTCCATCGTACAAGGCCCCGAACGCACAGACATACACGTTGTAACCCAGCGGCTTGGTTTCACTCCAGGTAGGTGAGTCACCAGAACATTCGCGGGAAGATTCAGTATGTAGTTCTTCACCGTACCTCCTGGACAATCACAAGTGACAGCTTTACCTATCAACGCCATTCTAGCCGCCACTTTTGTGCTTCTCCATCGGCCATCGTATCGCTGATGTAGTTTGGCACACCAATGGCAAATGGACGATGAGGACTTAAGATCTGAGCCGCAACCGCAAGTTTCACCGCAGGAACGCAAGGCCTATCCGACGACCGATTCATACACAGAGTCCACACCCCAGGCCTCGGGCTACGATTTCGGACGGAACTTTATTGCGCCGTGGAACTTCTAACGAATGCCAATGCTAACCACCTGTCACTATCCCACGGAGCCAACATCACTGCTCTCTGAGCCTCCCTCAATGCGGCGTTACCGTCAACGGTTGCTCTTGCTATTGCGCGAAGGCCCAACTCTGCGCTTTCTACATCAATAGTTGCAGATTGCGAGCCAGCAATGATAGGGAGAACGGTGTTCTTGTCGCTCTGATGCTCCATTTTGAGCGTTGCCAACTGTACTCGCGCCTTGCAGTCTGCTGGCTCCGCTACAATGGCGTGCTGAGCTATAGAGATAGCTTTTGCCTCCTCTCCCTGAAGATCGCGAGTCAATCACAAATCTGAGTCGACGGTCAATGACTGACCAGTGCCTGATGGTGCTTGATGAGGAGGTAGTCAACTTCCTTCTGGGGATCCATTTGTGCTCTTTGCTCCCGCGGTAGAGAGAGCATTTCAGAGAGCGCGGCGTCTATCAGACTTTCATCGTCAGACAGTATACCCATTGCGGCAAGCGTGTTGATTGCGGCTAGGTTTTCGGGGTCGTTTTCAATGCTAGAGAGGTCGTTAGCTACCGTAGCACAGTGAGATGTTTTCTTTTACCACTCGAGAAGTATGGTCTTCGCGCCGTCCATGAGGTCTTCGATGCCGCTGGCCCACATCGCCTTTGCCTGTAAGACACTGACATGACCTATCAAGAGACTATTTTCGGCGGCCACTGCTATGGCCTCTTCGAACGAGGCAGACACCTCCTCGAAACTACTTCCTTGCTTGAACTTGGCCATTCCAGTACCAAAGTGTGCTTGTGTACGCAGACTCTTTGCCTCTTCATCCACAGCCTCAGAAAGCAACCCGGAGACAGTCTCAAAACACTCTAGAGCCCCCTCATAGTCTCCAGCCCCGAGCTTGACCCGCCCCATGTTAGACTGCGCGATGACGTACTGCCGTTCGACTTCTGGTGATTCTGTTTCTTCATATGTGGCTTCCAGAATGGATACGACGCTACTTAACATCGACTGAGCTGCGTCTGACTGCGATATAGCCTCATGTATGAGACTCGATAGATGAAGTCCAGGTACGGATGTGGGATTGAGCGTGAGGAATCGAGAGAGCAATGTCAAGCAGGGAAGGAGAGAGAGGTGTGACGAGGGAGACTTCGACGCTTTGTGAGCAGCAAAGATCCTGTATGAGAACTCCAGATCCGCAAATGCCTGCGAACAAAGTTACGATGTGGAGGCAAGGAGGATCGAAGTCACGTACGACTGAAGACGCCAATCCTACGGCATGTTCCAGTAGAGCTTTTGCTTCCTGATCGTGTCCATTACTGGTTGCAACCAGAGCTTGTCCAACCCATGCCAGGGTGTAATCGGGGTCTAGGGTCTGTGCACGGAACAAGGCTTCGTTTGCAAGGTCGAGGTCGCTATGGTATAGATATAATAAGCCAAGGTTCGCCCAGGCCTCGGCACTCTACCGATGTGTCACCGCCATGTTCTTGTGATGAAGGCCAGATCAACTCACCTTGGAATCGACTTCGAGAGCGCGGATATATGCATGCTGGGCCGATTTGGGCTGCATGATGAAGTATGCATCTCCGAGGGCGATCCAATACTCTTGAACACCAGGCGATTCCCTCAAAGCACGAATGATGAACGCAATGCCCACCTTCTCCACAGCCGATTTTTCTTCCTCCCCTATATGAGTAGCATAGACACGAATCGACGTCGCCAAGTCAAACCAAGCACTTCCTAACGCCTGTGTTTCACTAGAGCTGACCGAAAGACGATGGTCATACGCCAGGATAGCACAACGCAGCAGAACGAGTCCCGTCAGCGGCTCATCCGTAAGGTTAACTGCGACGTTGACTCCATTGAGCCGGTCGCCTGAGGGAGATGACAATGATTTCATGGCGACCTCCAGCGTCTCGCGAACGGATGCCTCGGCGATGAGCACGGGTCGAGAAGAGAGATGATACATCGCATCACCGGCAACCTTCCATATGACACCCCTAAAACCTGGACTGGCGTCCACCGCAGCTAACGACTCTCGCAAAGCGTTGAGGAAGGAGTCCTCGGCCCTTGCCATGTAGCCACCAGAGACCTCACTCCGGCCTAGTTCCAAGTATGTAGTCGCAAGTGTCACGGATACGCCTATCTCTAATGGACGCTCCTTGAGTATGTCTTTGAAGATGTCGATCGCCTCCTGGTATTGGCCCGTCTGGCGCCGGACATCGCCGATGAAGTAGTGGCTCATCCAGTCGTTGGGGTCGAGCTCGTGTGCACGAGTGAGCGCCTTGAGCGCAGCTGCATGTCGACCAGCCTTTGCGTACGCTTCTCCCAAGCGGAGCCAGCTCAGCTGGTCCTCAGGCTCTGCGCGAAGCGCAACTTGGAATGCTTGTGTGGCGGGCACGTAATGTCTTCGGGCCTTGGAAGCAAGTTAGATGGCTTGACAATAACGACGGCCGTGAGAGCTCACCAATTCAACAGCACCGACAGCTTTCCACGCCCAAGCATTCATGGGTGTGAAGAGCGCCGCGGACTTCTTAGCCTGCGTCTCCAGCCCAGCTTCCAACCCGCCCTCACCCTCGATCGTCCGTCTCGCAACGACCTCGACGAGGTCCCATTCCCTCTCCTCTGCAAAGCCTACGGCCAATCTCCGGGCGGCATAGACTTCGCGTGAGTCTAGTTCGAATGACTTTTGGAAACACTTGGACGCGCGCACGGGATCGGGAGGCGAGACGTGTTCTTCGTAGTATCTACCCAGAGAGGTGAAGGCTGGCGCATACATAGGATCACGCTTGAGTGCCGTTATCCAACGTTTGTAGGCCTCATTCCTCGAGTCAACTTGACTTTCTATGAGTACCACATTCCTGGAATTCAGAGCAAAATGAAGACATACCGCCCAAGTCCCAGTAGCACGTCCCGAGCCGCCACAGACATCTGGCGCTCTCGGTTCCAGGATCCTCCAAAGATTCGATAATCTCCAGCACTTCCTTGAACGCGCCTACCGCAAAGTCCAGATCGCCTAGTTTGGCTCTGCACCATGCATGCTCCTCTTTAGCGCGAAGGCCGTCATTAAGATCGTCTGGAAGGAGTTCATCGACGCGACTGAACAGCTCTGCAGCGTCTTCCCATTTCCCCGCCTCTTCCTTGATGTACGCCCTGCCCATGAGCGCGTCAACGTCGTCCGGCGAAACAGCGAGAATACTGTCAATTAGGGACAGTGCACGTAGATGATGCTTGGGAGGGAACAAGTGGACGAGACTGGTGGCAAGAATGCCTTTGAATCCCAGATGAGTCCTGATATGCATGAGCGCGTCTCCTCGAGCGGTTGAACCAAGATTTAACGTACAGATCAAGAGATTTGCCATGGTCAGTCTCTGCCCGCCTAGTGAGCTCCAATCCGCTCTCTGCTATCTTGATCGCGTTGGCGTAATCAGCCTCGCGAAGGTAAACATCGGCTAACAAACGGGTAGCAATCAGTGAGTTGACCAGGCGGGGTTGGGCGTCCTAAATATGCATGTGGTCAACGAGAGAGTGATGGGCGAGTGAATTGGTTTGTACAAAGACCATGTCCAATCCAACGTCTGGATCATCCGCGGGGTTAGTATCCTCCCTGTCCTCCTCCTCCTCGTCTACTTCCAGAGGGATAGAATAGTAGATGAAATACCCCTTGAGCATGGCGGTCAAAGGGTGTTCAGGAAACAAAGAAATGAAGAGTCGAAGATTGGCATAATCGTATGCTTCGACCGTCTTGACGTCCTTGCGGTCGAAGAATAAGGTCCAGGCAAGCTCATCCGGCAGCTTGAGGATGATAGCGCCGTTCACCATGGCATCGACTTCGTCAGACAGTTTCTTCTTCGCGTCTGCCGTTTTCGGGAGGGCAAACAAGTAGCGCTTCTTGAATTCGAGGAGTTTGTTTTCAGTTTCGCGTCGAAGTTCGTCCGAGGTATGTGGGTGATTGATTACCTCGTTGTACAGGTCCGGTAGCTGTAAAGTCACGTCTGTGGGCTTTCCATTGGGATCGCAACGTTGCACTCACCCGGGAGCGACTCCAGATCTCTAGGCCAACATCTTTTCTCAACTGTTCCGGTCCAGCAGCATTCAATCTAGTGCGGCGCTTCTCTACTTCCTTCTTCATAGTCTGAGCCTCGTCTTGCTCTACGATGTCGACAATTTCTTCGATGACGGGAAGACCATTGTGGATTGCTTCTTGGGTGTCAAAAGTTGTCGTTGCAGTGGGGTTTGTGGCGTCTGGTGCGGGGAGAGTCGAGAGTCGAGAGTAGTACTTGGATCCAGGAAGGAGCAGAGAAAGCGCGTCGACCAGCTCGTTGGATGATTTCTGCGTTCTGCGGAGTTGGATGAGCCTTTGGAGGGTTTCGGCACATTTTGTAGCATCGGGCCTGGATCGAGGTCAATCGAGGAGGACCGGAGATGACTGGCACGCACGCAAGGTCGAGTAGCCGTTTCAGTGTGCTCGCAAACTTGTCCCAATTCTCTGTTCCTTCGTAGAAGCGTGAAAGACCCTGCCTTCCGTGAGAACCTAAGAGTAGACAAACATGAAGACATACCTGCCATGCTAATAATTGGGTGGGATTGCTGTCGATGGCTTTCAGGTAGGCCTGATAGCAATCCGGTCAGATACTGCTCATGCCAAGGCGTGTAACCAGTTACTTGCTCGCTTCTGACGTGATCCCCAAGTTCAAGGCAGGCGAGGCCAAGGAAGACGTTGCTGCCGGCAATGATGAGGTACGCCTCAAATGGCATAGTACGGGCGACGTCTTACGCGTTGTAGTTATCCGGCTCGTAGTCGAGCACCTTTTCGGCATTGTCGCGGGCGCCAGTATAGTCCTTCTTGCCAATCGCATCTCTGGCGGCCTTGAGCCGCGTTTTCACGACGGACATGATGAAGGAGTAGTCCAAGTATGGCAATGCCGCCGGCACATCGACCAATAACTTCAAGCCTGCGATTCTGTTGCACCAGGAATTCGGTGGACTGAATCGACACACTATAATACTACATAATATACTACAATTACAGCGCATGCGCTCAACCCTCCTCCATTGCATCGTCTTCTGCTTCGCCACCACCATTCCACCAAGAGACATTCCCGAGTCCTTGTTCTGCCATAGAACACTGGAGAAGATCAGCAATGGGCATGAGGCCTAAACCAGCTGGGAGACATACAACAATCTGGTACGGCGCTCGCCGCGGCTCCTTCTTCACCTGGATTCCCTCGGTCATCTGTGGCGGACCCGGCTCGTCGTCGTAGAATTCATCTGATTCGACACGGACACGGACAACCTCGCCAGTGTCGATATACATGCGCGTCGTGAGGTCCGTGTCGAGCAGTTCGGTGGATGTGGTGAGCTCAGAGTCTGGGACCCAGAAGAACGCGCGTTCGTTCGAGTCAAAGGTGGACGGTTGAGGGAGATAGATGTTGGGCACGTAGATGTCATCGAAGAAGCCTACGGATACTGCAACGAGCATGAAGGTTTGCAATCATTCGTTCAAGAGGGCATTGGGCGCACATCGTATCGATTCCGCGTCCGAGGACTTGACCTTGGCGAGGATGACTTCGGAGGCGAAGGGTCTGAAGGTGACCATGCGAAATTCCACTGCGCCGGTAAGTCAGAGGCGACCAGAGGCGGGATGAACGCGTACCTTTGTAGTACAGGATGCCATCCCCGTAGCGCACCCTGCCCTCTCCAGCCTGGGTGATGTCAAAGACGCAGACACAGAGGCCGACGTCGTGGAGGACGCGGTTCGCATATTTTTTGTTGAGCTCTGAGATAAGCGCGGTTTCAGGAGGGATGCCAAAGTTGGATGGATGGACGCCGACCGTGTCCTGGAGAGCTGCTGAGTAAGCCCGCAAGCCATCCGCGAGACGCGCACCTTGAGAATGGCGAGGTTGAACATGCAGGCAGGAAGAAAAGCGCCGGATGCCCGGACCGAAGACGCGAACTGAATTGAGGCACAGTGACCTCTGCAGTGACGCATAGCCTTCCAGCGCAGCTGTTCAACCGGCGTTTCTTTGGCTTTCTTTGGTGGCCAGACCCTAGCTGTTTGAACACTGATCTCGACGACCCCGCTCCAGCTGACCCGGCCTTGACAGCGACCACCATGAGCGATGCAGGAACACTCAGAAAGACCAAGTCGGCCGGCGATCTGCCCGCGCCAGGTTCCTCGAGCCCCGTGGCACTGAGTCCGCTCAAGGAAGAGCTTCCCGAGCACACCGATACTGTGGCCTCTACTGCATTTCACAGCGCTGTCCCGGTCGATGTTGCTGTCCCCGAAGCAGCTGTGCCGGCCCCCGCCATCTCCGCGCCTTCAGCGGACGAGTCTCAGCTCACACCGTCTCCGGTGACATTGCCGACTCCGCGTGCGCCTGCGCCACCATCCACGCCTCATCCTGTCCCAACCAATGCGCCTCCACCACGCCGACATCAGTCGCGCTACGCCAGAATGCTCGCATTTCTAGGTGTTGGCCGAAATGCATCCTCTGCTCGGCGATCGAACATGTCTTTGGCTTGGAACTCATCTTGGGCTCTCGCACAAGTCAGGCTTATCATTCCGTTATCCGCGTCCAACTAATGCAACATTCAGACTGTTATCATCATCGTACTGCTGGCTATCTCTGGGCACACAGAGAGCAAGACCGTTCCAGGCGTCGACGAGTTGCATGCATGCTCCCGGCCCCTGGGTGTGTGGTCGGGTCTGTGGATTGTGCGAGTCTTTTTAGCTTGTGCTTTGTATGTCTGGAAGTGGAAAAGAGAACGCGCCACGTACGTGCTACATCGTCCGCGCTAGATATATCCGCTGATCTATCATAGCCCTCCACCAGCGCCAGATGTCGAATCAGGGAGCACGCCGAGACCTAGTCCTAACGCAAACACCGCCCAGACTAGTAACTCAACGCCTAACAATGCTACTCCAGCTCTTCCCCACACCAGTCTGTTCAAGAGGTAATGTTATACAAGTCGGCCCACGTTCGACTACTGATCCATCTGTGCAGACTTACCTTGATCTCATCCGTCTTCAGCTTCTGCTGGTTTATAACCGCCCATATCCTTCTCTATACTTCTATCAATTCATGCCGTCTCTCATCTCCTCATCTCTGGTGGCTCGTCTTTGGCATCCTATGCATAACGTACCTCATGGTTCTCGAAGTCTTCATCCTCACCATAGTGGTCTTCATAATTGCGCCCATCCTCTTCGTACGTTCTCCCTTTCCTCGGTCGCCCTCCCACTACTCAAATCAAACCTGCGCAGCTATTTTGGAACATCTTCCTAATGTGTCTCGGCCGCCATCCCCTCCAGAACCCCGGACTCATCAAGCCCGAGATCGGTAAGTTGTCAAAGGCAGTGGTCGACCGGATACCCCTCGTCATGTACATACCACCGCCCCCGGATCCGTCGCTGTACCCCGCGAGCCCCATCAAGATCCCAGAGGCGATCTACAGCTACCCACCGAAGAGCCCGACCATGTCGAGCCCGGCAACGCCGAAACGGCGATTCTACTGGTTTAGGAGGAAGAGCAAGCCGTCGCCAAAGGGCAAAGAAGCAGAGCCAGCCTCTGGTCCAGGGCAGGAAGCAGGAGCGGACGCCAAAGGGACGTGGGAGGAGAACTGGGAAGACGATGGATATCCGTTTGTTGTTCTGGAGGGCAATCGCGCGGCGTGTGCAATTTGTTTGATGGACTTTGAGGAGCCGAAGAAGGCTGGCGATGGCCAGGTGGTGCCTTCGCTTGCGCTTGATGCGGGGGCGGGATCGTCGGGCAGTCCAGCGGTGATTGTCGAGGAGAAACGGCAAAAGGAGGAGGAACAGCTGAAGCTTGCAGATGCGGGTGAGGGAGCGCAGCCGCTTAGACTTTTGGAGTGCGGCCATGTATTCCACGTACGTCCGACCGTCCTTTTGAATGCTCTCGACTAATACCTCTCCTTAGAAAACGTGCCTCGATCCGTGGTTAACAGATGTGTCTGGACGTTGTCCAGTATGCCAGAGGGCGGTCGAGCCTCCTACTGATGCAAAAGCGAAGGCGAAGAGGCGAGCGGCATAATATGTATCAATTCACGACAAAACCTCATGTTAGATGTATCTGTACTTCCTGTAAAGTATGCTATCCCAGGCGAGAAAATAAAGATGCTCCCCGTCGTAACTGTCTCGCCAAACCCATAGGAAATTGGCAAGGTCTGTAGACGGACTGATATGCAAAAAGTACACATAGATCGACGACATACTGAACGACGTCCCAAGATCAAGCTCCAGCGGCCACAAGAGGCGCATCCATGGACACATCGACCGACTTGCGATGCTTTTTCTTCTCCTTCTTATCGCTTGACTTCTTCTCTTTGTGTGCTTTCTCCTTCGGTGGTGAAACATCCGCTTCCGTTTCCTCGCGCTTGCGTTTCTTCGACATAGTGGTGCTGTCCTCTGGCGAAGGCGCTATGGTGTCGACTTCCATGGCGCTTGTCTCACCCTCCTTTGACTTGGACTTGGACTTTTTCTCCTTGTTTTCCTTCTTTTTCTCCTTCTCGTCGGTGGACTTGGACTTCTTCTCCTCCTTGACGTCCTTCCCTTTCGACTTTTTCTCTTTCTTGTCTTTCTTGGTCTCCTCTGCAGGTGCCGCAACAGTTGACTGCTCCGCCTCCAATTTCGCCTTTTCCTTCTTCGCCTTCTTCTCCTTTTTCCGCTCCTTCTCGGCGTCCTCCGATTGTGCGGGCTCTGCAGATCCCTCTGAACTGGACTTCGACTTTTCCTTGTCCTTCTTGTTCTTCTTCGCCTTCTTTTTGTCCTCTTTATCAGATTTCGACTTCTTCGTAACCTCAGCGGTCGATGCCAGTGTGGCAGGTGCCGACTACATGGTTGTGAGTGTTCTTCTCGAGTCTGAGATATAATTGTACATACCGTTTCCGCTTCCATTTGGTCAGCTTTGCGTTTCAGAGGAAGAGTCGGTGCAAGTGCAGGTGCAGGAGTAGGAATAGATGGAGGTGGAGGGGATCCCTTCGGAGTGCCTAGAGGGGTATCGTTGGCACCACTCGCGGAAAGTCTTGACCGCCCGCTCCAGGAGTTGAAGCCACCACGGCCGCGTCCACCAAAGCCACCTCGGGAAGGCTCCGGGGCAACACTGGGAGACTGTTGTGGATAGTGATTCTTAGGGCCCTGCAAGAACAAGTATAGTTCAGAACAGATTCCAAGGACGGAGGCGAAACCCGACATACTGTTTTGGGTCCCTTATAGATGCTCTTTTCGTACTTTTCCGCCTCGCTGATACATGTCGTATGGCTTTTGAATGCGGCGGGGTTATTGAAGGTCTGACTACAGTCCAGACAGTCGACTTCGGCGTGGCATCGATTCCAGTGAGCATTTAGTTTCGGTTTCGTTACAACGTCGTCGCATCCTTCATACTGAGTTAGCTGAGTGTCCCTGTAGATTAAAGTGTTTCCTAACCATTACAGCTTGGTGAATTTCAGTAAGCATACCATAAAGTGGCTGGCGACATACTGGAATGAGACCATGTTGAAATCTATAGAGATGAGGGTTCTAAGCAGAGCTGGAAGATCGCGATATTTTTTTGATCGAGCCCACGTGCGATGCACATTCACGGAAGCAATTATGACAGTGACACAGGTCTGGCAGTGGTATAGGAACACCTCCATTGAACCCTCATGTTTACAAAGACACAGGTGGAATTCAAGGGCGGGTGAGAAGTCCGCGCCTGGTACTACGACTATGGTAGAGAACATGGAGAGAAAAAAGATACAAGGGGTGAGATAAAGGGCATAGATAAGTAGAGCAGATCGACGTCAGCAACAAAACAGCAAGCAAAGCGTACAAGGAAGGAAGGGGAATATACGTGGTAGTCATAGATCAATGTTTATTTGATCAAGAGAGTTACGATTCCATCGACATGTCCATAGTCAGATCACCCATAAATGCGTCCTGTACTAGAGCTGAGAACAGAATGTCAGTAATCCATAAGGTGGAGGACCTGGAAAGGTGATCGCCAGGTGTGAGGACTAGAGAATACGCACAATCCGTTTCCTTCTGAGCTTCGGACAAAGTCAGTTCTGCTGGCTTGCTGTCCTCATCCATCTTTTCGTCTTCAATCGCGATGCCGTTCGTAGTTGGCTCGACGACCGCATCAGACACAACTTTCGGGTCAATTATCGTCGTAGCGTCTTTGACCGCCGTCTCCGTCTCCAAAGGTGCAGATGGTGGTGGCACAGAGTCCATTTTCGCATCGCCGTTCTGGTCAGGTACCTCCAGTTTAGACTCCTCTTTAGCCACTGACGATGCCTCTTCCTTGGCGACGTGCCCGTTCTTGGTGCTGTCGTCTTTACCGCTGTTCAGAACTTGGTGCCACCGATCTACGAGGGTCTTTGCCCGCTCGCGGAATTTGTACTTGGAATCACCACCAGGGGGCATCTTATCGTCAGAGAGAGCGTGTATATGGCGCATGACCTTCCCAATCTTCGAGAACTGCGAGACGAGGAGATTGTCAGTCCTCAAAAGCACAAAATTCGAAGGTATGAGGCAAGCAAGTTATGATCCAAGAAAGCCCTGGGGCAACCAGAGGTGACTCGGGCCCCCACCATGGTAGAATAGTGATCAGAAAAACGTAGCCCTCAAGTGAGCGAAAGCGAAAGAGAAATCGGGAAGATGCACAACCCTAACCCTAAAACCATGAGACAAAAGTTACTCACCGTCAGTTGGTCGATGGTTATGTCCTCATGGTTTTCGACGGTTTTGAAGAGAGTATCCATATTGGGCAGATCCTGGGGGCGAATATCATAAGTATCGAGACAGAAAGGCGCGAGTGAACATCTCCACAAGGGATAATGGGGCAATTTGGGAATATCAAAGGGAAAAGTGTGGCGACAGCCTGAGCTTGATATCCGGTGAAGTGGAGGGTGGAAGCAAGGGAGTAGAAGGATAGACACTCACACTTTCTTTCGCAATGCCTTTGCCCAAAAACGTCTTTTGCAGCTTATGCCTCCAGTCGCGCACTTCCAACGCCTTCTTATCCTTGGGAAGCTCACCATCAGCATCGCCCTCTGCATCCTGGTCCTTCTTGTCGCCATCCTCCTTATCCTTTTTGACGGATTTCTTGGGTTTTTTAGCGGGAGGTTCACCGTCCTCTTCGCTCTCAGCGTCCACCTCCTTCTTACTTCTCTTTCCTCCCTTCTTCGACGGTGGCGCCTTTCGTTTTCGCTTGTTATCCGAGGGTTCGCTGGCCAGTTCGTCAATTTCCCCATCCGCATCCGCGTCAGCATCTTCGTCCTCATCGGCTCCAGGCGCAGGGCGCCCAGCCTCCCACTCGCTAGGATCAAGCGCTACGCGATAAGCAGCAAGTAGCTCGCCACTCTTTTTGCTTGGCTCGTTTATATAGGCATCTATCTCGTGGCGTTTGAGTCGAGATATGTCTTTCGGCATAAGCCAGGCGCTAAGGTCAAAGGGAATTGTCGTCAGAACGCTGTTCATCGATGCATACAACACCGCGAGTACGCACAAGTCGCCCGTGGGGAAAAATTGCACCAGCGAAAACGCTTTCGCCCCACTCTTGGGCCGTTCCGCTTTGACCTTCGGTGGCGCATCCAAAGGATCCATAACTTGGCCCGGCCACGGGGGATAGCCACGTATTTTGCCTAGCACGACATCTTTCGGCGCGTAAGACGGAGCATCGCCCGGCTGTTTTGTCGCAGCTTTGCCCTTGGGTTTAACCATTGCGGTTACTGGAAAGAGAGAGCGAAAAGTTACGAGTGAAGTGACAGAAGCTAGAGGTTTATCCCTTTGGTGCAACGGAACACGAAAGGCAGACGATCGTGGTGGTGGTGATGCAGCAAGAAGGGCAGCGTCACGTGTCCGGTCCGTGCGTCAAAGTCAACGAGCCCGTCCCGACGACCCTTGACTTGATTCTTTCACATTTGATGGTCGAACTTCGCTTTCGTTGGCATTTGCCATTTCCTGTAGCACTCCTGTAGCCCGAGCTCCGGAATTCCCCATTCGAAACGAGTGTGTAATTTGCCCACGATCTACTGACTCTGTATGTAGATGAAATGCCTTGTCCGTCGTCTGACCTATATCAATGCGAGTGTCTCTTCTTCAAGACTATCTCGGACCAGTACATTAGACAACACCAACGATAGGACTCAAGTAGCTCTCATAGTCTTTCTCGGACTTTGAGTCCCCACCCACTTTCAACGCCCTCACCAAAAACCTGTACATCCCATTCGGTATGATCGTACCATTGGCGAACTTCCTCTCATAGTTGATCGTGTTGAAGTCATTGCTTCCGTCCTATGTTACCAGTCAGAAAACGATCATAAGTGGGCACAGAAGTCTCACGTCGTTGTTGCGGGGAACATAGTCGAGCTCGGTGAGGGTACCCACAACCGGAACGGCGCCAAAAGAGCCTCCCCCTCCCATGTGCGGGAAAGAGAAGAAGTGGCCAGGTAGCGATGCTCTCCCATTGAGAGTCGGTTGGAATTTGATGTCCGCATGTACCAAGTCAACCCGGAACATGGCGGTTCCAAAGGCCATACTGTCATATGTGAATGAAGATGTGTGAAGTAAGGGACTGCGTCAGAAACATACCGGTACAAAAGAGTGGGATAGTCGGCGTTAACAAACGTATAGTTCGTGCTCTCCGTCTGGATGCCGCCAGTGCCATCTAGGAGGAGCGGCAACTGCACTCCAAAGAAGCCGTCTGTGTTGTCGACGACTCGTTTATCCTTCATCGAGGCGGCCACGCCAAGGTACGACACATGAGTGATATCCTGTCTACTCTGAATTTGTATGAATCCCGAGTACACAGGGAAGGTTGTCGCATCCAATCCACGCGGTGGCTGGAACGAGGCAACGATCCATTTCGTCTGATATGGGGCAAGCCAGAATTTCGTCTCACTCAACCTGACGGAGGCTGCAGCGTTGGTCAATGGAACTGGGCCGGGAGCGGCATAGATGGTTCCCTATATAAAATATGAGATGATACGAACACCTTGCTCTCTGGTAGACTTACTGGAGTGACAGTAGTGGCAGTACCCGCCGGGACGTGTTTCAGAGTGTACTCCTTTATCGTTGAGCCAGTGTTATGGACTGTGAACGTGTGACTAGAGGAAGATTAAGCATGAATCCCCGACGATGCGCTCGCTACGTACACGCCATTGAAATGAGTGGTGTCATTGAGGATGAGTTCGCCGGGAGACACGATCGTCGTAGCGAATATGGCATCGTAGGCGTTGATCAGACCGGAGCCTTGCTGGGTCACAGTCTGTAGCGGGTCGCCATCCGTGTGGCTGGAAGCAACAACCCTCGATGTGGTCTCAAACAATGTGCGTGCAGTCCTTCCAACCTCGGCACTTTTACCTTTGACGGAGAACAAAAGAGCGGCGCTTCCGGCTAGGAAGGGAGTTGCCTACAAACACATCAGTTGACCTGAAGGTATTGCGAGTAGTTGTCTCGAACCATGCTCGTGCCTAAACATGTACGTTAGCTGAGTTGAATCGACAAGAATCATTTGTCGCGTACCCGACTCGACCCCATATGAGCCCAGAGGAACAGGTAGCGTCGACAGGATGTTTCCACCGGGCGCCGCGATGGCCGGCTTGAAGTAGAAATCGTTGGAAGGACCGTAGCTAGTCAAGGCAAAGATGAGCACGACCGTGTCTTGTCCAGTTGGAAGACCCCTACGTTGAGAAAGACGAGATGAGACCCCCAGCGGCGTCTGGATAGTTGTACGAGCCACCTGTTTGCGGAAAGGTGATAGTTACTTGCTTTCCAGCTGCATATTGTTCGACAAGCTATGGAGTTGTGGGTTTGGATATTTCCAAAATAGAGCTTCGTGACACTCACGAACTCTCCATCTGCTGCCTGGATGAGACTAGCATTGAAGTTGCCAACCGAGATGGCAGCGAAGCCTCCTCCGTTGCTGTAGGGGGAGGTGCACAATCAGCCTGAGGTTCAAGGTCTGTACAGAGTGATTCGCTTACTCGTAGATAAGTGCAGCGCGAGCGCCCTTGGCAGCGACATTAGCGAGCTTCTGAGTCTGTGTAGATAGTGAGTGAACTGGGCTTTGAAGCCTTGAATGTGGCCACGCACGAAAGTACAGCTTCCACGTCGGATGATAGCAAGATATGGTGTCAAATCAGGTGTGGAGTCAGGCAAAGCATTGCATGCATCGTCCGCAACAGTGGTATCATTTGACGTCGCGAAGATGGGCAGGGGACCAGCTATCGGGAACGGGAAGGTCGCAAAGTAAGTGATCGGATCGTGCTGAACACCGCCAACGGTGGCGTTCTGGAGAGGGATGACAGTGCTGGAACAAAATGTCAGCATTTCGTTGATGACGTTCCGGCAACACGCACTTATCCAGACTTGCCACAGAGATAACGTCGACGCCATTGCCGGGACTTGAGGTGTACCATGAACCGGAAGATCCCTGAAGGAGTGTAAGATGTACCCCATACAAAGAAGATACCACTTACATCGTTGCCTGCAGCAATTGTGACAATTCTGCCAGCACGCGCAATGGTGCTTGCTACGACTGAGCTGGAGGACTCCGTCCAGCCATCAGGACCTCCAAGGGATAGTGTGAGGACGTCAACCTTGTCTGAGAAGGCGCGAAGAAGAGCATCGACAATAACTGACAACACAAGTTAGCTTGGGGCGTTGCAAGAGAAAACTTGGATGCTTACCATCGTCACTGACGGACCCTGTGCAACCAAAGATGCGGTAAGAGTGGATGTTGGCGCCATATGCGACACCACTGATGTTGAATGCATTGCCAGGATTGGCCCCCAGTATTCCCTGCGAAATTGCGGTTTTGAGCCATGATACAGGAAATCAGTGACGGAAGCGTACAGCAACATGAGTTCCGTGTCCTTTGGTTTGAGCCCTCAGTGAGATCCATGTGAAGACTGGCTGAGTGTCGCTTACCTGCACATTGATCTAAAGGATCAGAATCAGGGACAGGCTGGTTGAACCCTGATTTCCGTTAGAGGTGGAAGAAATCGAGATAGCTGCATGATATCTTACCTGTATACGCATCGCCAACCAAGTCGTATCCCCCAGAGACTTTATAACCGGGACCGAAGCCCTCACCCAGAAGGGGATGAGTATAGTCAATGCCTTGCCGACTGCATTAGACGATGACGAAGAACGATAATGCAATAGCGACTGACCAGTGTCGATGCTAGAGGAGATTCATATTAGGACATACTCGATACGCGTCTCCTGGAGGGAACTAGACGTACATTCCAATGGTAACACCCTTCCCAATGATACCTTTCGCATGGAGCTTGTCGACTCCCTACGACGAGTCAGCAACGAAAGGCGAGGGCAGGAGGAAAGTGCCCGTACTGTTAGAACGTGTGTAGACTGGGAATCTGGCGGAAGCTGCGAGTCATTGACGTCTGTGACGACGTGCGAGTACACGGGCCTAGTCCAGTGTAAAGAACGCGTGGTTAATAGCAAGATGAACGACCTACTCGGGACGGCTGAATGAGCGCACAGGTCTAATCGCTTTGACACCTGCAAGGTTGTTGACATTTTTGACGTCCTATCATATGTTAGAAGCGTCCGTGCAGTCTGTACCCATGCTCACTTGGGTGTCCTAGCCGATTGAATTGAAGTCAGACAGAGAATGCACGATGGCGCCTAGGCTACATACCTTCAACGTCAAGGCCACTCCGACGAATATTCCTGCAGTATCGTACTCGCGATCGACCGTGAAACTCACGTCGCGCTTCTTCAAGGACGTGTACAAGCGCTCATGGGACTGCTCGGAGTTAGATTGTTGAGTCAGGCGCGTAAGATCTTCACGTACTGATTCTGAGCGCTTTCCGGAGAGACTGTTGGTGCTCTCCAGCTCGACGATGAATTTATTCGCGACGATTGGCAGGTTGGTCTCCTTTTTGACGGAACTGATGGGGACGGTGGCAAAAGCAAAGCCGGCGCATAGCGCAGCTGTGGTAGCGAGCAACCTCATCGGTGGAAGCTAGAGTTTCGCGACAGGATGGACTCCATCAGCGGGCTTATATATGGTGAGGGCTAGTAGGAGGTGTTACACGCTGCACTGACGGGACTGCATGGTGTCATCCGGGGCCAACTGGTGGAATCGCCGCGATAGCGTGCCTCGAGTGCATGTCGCCAAGAGATGCACCACGCGTCGGTGTGCGTCGGTCCGGGGACATGGTGAAGTATTCAAATATGAATAATTGAGCGACAGCGATAGCCACATGCACCCATATGTAGTTAGGAAAGACAGCAAAGCCAGTGCAAAGCCAGGATGGTCCGTGCCGTGCATGAGCGTGTAGGATGATCATGGCAGGAATCGAAATCCCAATTGGAACGCAACGATCGCGCCGCATAACCGAGCTCTTCTGAGGACTACTCACATCAGATGGCCTCTGTCCCCCTGTCCTTCGATATCGCCTCCTCCTCGCCACACAGGTGCCTTCCAGCTATCTGACATGGCTAAAACTATATGAACAAGACCACAGCGGCTCCTACTCCCCGGAGAAGATCCTCGTGGACGACCGTTCGAGCAGATTATCATTCAGCGGAGCACAACAGGGCGCGGCATCCCAATGGCTGCTTCTGAGGCTCCAATCGCTCGCCGTAGTCAGTTGAGTAGCACAATTGCCTTCCTGATACGAGCTAACTATGGGCGAACAGAAAGCGTTACGTTCGGGAAGGTATGTCTGCCTTGCGAGCTTGACGGCTTAGGCTGACTAGCCGATTAAGCATAGTAAACGTACTACCCTCATTGATCATCCAATTGGTGCTGATGCGCGACAGCACATCCATGCAACATGAAGGATTTCAAGGTCTTCATCGGCATGAGCGAAGACCGCATGTCCGAGGTTCTCACAGCCAGCCTCAAGAACGACAGCATCCCGGAAACGTTCTCTATACGCCACACGAATCGCGCCGGAATCGAATTCCCGACCCGTTACGTCAAGATTGTACCCATCTCGTTAGTCCAAGCTCGCCTAGGGCATCGGGCCATTCACGAACGCGACGCAGCGCTCATTCCCCAGGTTTCCATCTATCAATATGGTTTGTGTCCATGACAGGAATCACCGACCGCACGTACATCGAGAGAGCTCAGAATAAATACGAGGAGGTGAGTGGCGCTGAGCTTGGACGCGCTTACTTAGCCAAGCAATTCATACAGTTCCTCGAAACTGCAGTTCTCCGTCTCGCTCTGAAGCACCTGCGACAACGCCGCTTGCTTACCCCATACCAGTCCATTCTCGCCCGGTCTGGTCTTCGAACCGAGCATCCCCTCGTCTCCGAACTCTATGAGTTGATCGTCATGCATGGCAAATGGCAAGAAGCGGAACAGCTTTTGGGCAAGATGTCTACTGCCGGACTGTTTGGCGAGTATCTTCAGTCGTGTAGGCCGCATGCTTTATGGGAAAGACTTCTAGGAACTAATCCAGATGGTGATGTTCCCTGTGCTCGTGGTGGGCACGCGATGTGCATTGACAGCTCGCGTGTTATCATCTATCTGTTCGGAGGTTGGGACGGTCTCAAAAGCTTGGATGACTTTTGGGCCTATCACATCAACGAGGACAAGTGGGAAATCTTGTGTTCGTCCACAGCGCAAGTCAAGAACGCGCCACCAGCAAGTTCATGTCACAAGATTGTCTTTGATTCCAAAACCGGGAGCATTTATGTCTTTGGCAGACTCAGCGACAATATACAGAGAGAGAGCGAAAGGGGAGAACCTCTCTATCCCGAACTCTACAGATATCACACCAGTGGGCCTGAAACTGGGACCTGGGAATGTTTCACGTTTCCTTCGTCTTTGGTGCGCGAATTCATTGGATCCATGCACTGGGCTTACGGTGTGTCCAGACGTACAGGGGACCGCCACCCATTTTTGATCATCAGATGGTCATGGATAGCGACGCACAAATGCTCTATGTGTTTGGTGGTAAAGTCGTCGATGAGGAGAAGTCGCCGTTCAAATATTCTGGACTGTACAGTCTCGATGTCCAAACGAAGCAATGGAAACATCTTCTGTAAGATGTCCATGTCCCGCTTGAAATTCGCTTACCTGACATAACCAAAGCCTTACAGAGGCATCAGGCAAGAACGTCCCATCGCGTTTCGGTATGAGTTCGTATGTACACATTGATGGTACTTATTTCACTCTCTCTAAGGACATTCGATGGTCCTCGAACCGACAACCCGAACACTTCTCATATTCGCAGGTCAGCGAGACGAGAAATTCCTTTCAGATATGTATGCCTATGATATCGAGCGCAACAAGACGACAGAGCTGTACTCGAATTTCACATTGTCTGGAGGTCCTGAAGCCTGCTTTACCCAGCGTTCCGTCATAGACTCTGAATTGAAGGAGTTATATATGTGCGTAGCACTTCTCTCGACGCATAATCTGGATTTCTTAAGCCGTACTTGCAGTCTTTCTGGTCTGACACGTGCTTCAACAGCTGGGTCTCCCACCAAGTTGTCATCTGAGCAGCCCAGCTGGGTCTTCCGGTACCATCCACGACCGGGCCAGTGGGTGCGCGTCGACCAAGCACCAGGACCTCTCCAGCATTCCGCCGATATTCCAGTCCCTCGATATGCCCATCAGGTAGTCTACAACCCCAATACCAAGACTGTCTTCATGCATGGCGGAAACGCAGGCTTTGTCGGCGGTATGGAGCGCGGAGGAGATGAAAGGGAGGGATCCCCGGTTCAGAAGGAGTCGAGGCTCGACGACTTCTGGAAGATGACTCTTGTTCGGTATGTAATGGCCTCTCTGTGCTATCGAAGTGTAACCTTGACCGTCGCAGTCCTACATTCGCCGAGATTATGAGAAAAGCCAAGTTCAAAATTCGACAGCAGCAGTAAGTACAGATGCACGCGATTTCTGTCCAGAGGTTCACGCCTCCAAGGTTCCGAGAAATGGGGGAGACTAGTCCCCAGGTCAAAGCGTTGACATTCCTCCAGACGGAAGTGTCCAGCGTGGTTGACCACAACGATCCATCGGAGACAGAGATATTCCGGTCGCTTCTAACTCATCTTCTCATGCCTCGCTCTCCGCTTCCGGTGGAGCAAACGTACCCCTCTGAACATGCAGATTCTCCTCCTCGGAAGCGGTCAAGGGCGAACACACCCGAAGACGACGTAGTCATGGATGACATCTCGAGCAAGCTGAGAGAGGATGAGACCTTCGTATTACGCGCGATTGACGCGAACGTGCTCCGAAGCAAAGCGGATCCTGGCGAGGTGGACGGGGAGATGGATGCGGATCGATTCAAGCAGAGGTCAGAGCTCTTCGAGCACCTATTGGAGTTTGTGTCTGCGGACGCAAAGCAGCCAGATGGGAATTTGAGAGATCTCGTTGATGGCGATTGCTGAGGATCGTTGTTGTGTTTCGCCGCCCACCTACATATTTCTTGTTTCCAGCTCAACATTAGCATCTCTTGTACTTAGCATCATGTATAAATGAATTCTGTACGCTTAGACAACACAACTCGTGGATCATCTGAACCGCGTCAACACCCAACCACAATGAAACTTGGACACAACGTCATAAGTACAGACTTGATCATCGTGACACCACTTTGGATCCCACTATCACCTTGACCATCACAGTCCTCCATGTCGCGGTTCATATACGATGGTGAGAGCGACTCGACTTGCCAAACCTTTTCTCATTCAGCTTCAGCCTGCAGAAAGTGGTTCACGCTCGGAAGTTCAGGGTTATTCTTTGTCCTCTTCGCTCTTGAAGCGCCATTCGGCCGTTTCTCCTCCCACTGGTTCTTCACCCTCGACGGCAAGTCGAGCAAAGTCATCATTAACCAACCAATCGCTAACATGACCACAGGGAGATTATCGTGGATGCTTATGGAGATCATCTCTCCCATCAGCTTCGCCTATGCATACACCACCTCTCCTCTAGGCGGGCTCCTTTCTACGCGCCAAAACATACTCGCAGGCGCATATCTCATCCACTATCTGAACAGAGCAATCATCTCGCCTCTGATGACACCGTCGCGTTCCAGAAGCGATGTGTCCGTTCTCGCTTCAGGAATTACATTCAACATCCTGAACGGAGGTCTCATGGGCGCGTATCTCGCGTCACCAGAGGGGCACGCGTTCATATCGCAGCGCTCTACCTCAGTCTTTACCCTCGGCCTCGTGTTGTGGGCCGCTGGCTTTGTGGGCAACGTGAAGCATGACATGATATTGATGGACATACGCCGAAAGTCCCCAGCGAAGAAGGAGGACGGAGACAAGCACCACTACGCCATCCCTCAGGGTCTTCTTTTCCGCTGGGTCTCCTTCCCGAACTACCTTTGCGAATGGTTCGAGTGGCTTGGCTTTGCAGTGGCGGCCAGCGCGACGCCTACGCTACCCAAGTTGTCCTTCGCGATGCTGGCAGACGTACTGCGAGCGCCTGCGTCTTCCTTCTTCCCAACTTTGACACCTCCGTGGATATTCTTGCTGAACGAGATTGTGCTCATGTTTCCTCGGGCGTACCGAGCTCAAGGATGGTACCGGAAAACGTTCGGAGAGGCATTTCCAAAGGACAGAAAGATTGTCATACCGTATTTACTGTGACCAGACATGTTGCTTATTACATGGACTCGAACGAAGGTGTCTCTTTGTTACATGACTGGTGGAACGTTGCCTGTTGCAGCCGTTCAAGTGACATAAGGAGACAGGGTAGCATGATATATGGTGACGCGTCAAGCTTGGTGAACTTGCTTTTGTACCACCATCCGCTCGTTAACCCAAAAGCTGGGCAGCTCGTGAGTCGGGCTCGTTACCTCAATCAGTAGACGATGCTCATTCTCTAGCACTAGTGCCACACAGCAAAGTAAACCTTATTCAATATTTGCCAAGCAAGTATCATCATGTCCAAGTTGCCTGCCGCCGCACATGTATTCATGACCTGGAATAGAAATGGATCAGCTTCCCGCTCCCAAAGGAACAATAGCTCTCTCTCCCTTCGACGGCTCAGATGCTACCGCAGACATCATACTGGTCTCCTCTGACAAAATAAACTTCTACGCCCACAAAGTCATTCTCTCCCTCGCCTCTCCCTACTTCAAAGACACATTCGCATTCCCTTCAGACTATGTAGATGCTTCGGACCCCGTTGTCTTCATGGAGGAAGACAGCAGCACCCTTGACACCATCTTGCGATTCTGCTACCCCGCAGTGGACCCCGCGTTTCAAAGCCTTTCCGAGCTGTATCGCATCATCATCATTATGGTCAAGAAATTCAAGATGGGCAATGTGGCCCGCCGCGCGCGTAGTCAGCTCCGTACTTATGCCAAGGATGAGGGTCTTCGCGTGTTCGCAATCGCACACGGCCTAGGATGGATGCCCGAAGCATCCGAGGCCGCAGACATCGTGCTCAACCGCCGGCTCTTGACATACGACGACGACGATATTCCAGAGCTGGATGTCCTCCAACCGCGGATACTCTATAGACTGTTCAAATGCCACCAAGAACGTACGGACAGGGTTGTTGGTATTGCAGGCAGTCACGTCACCGTCGGACGCGACGTGGATGAGTACTTGAGGCGCGGAGGGTGTAAGGTGCATGATAAATGGCTGGTGGAGGATGAGCCATACGCAACCAGGACCTGGCTCATCGACTATTGCACGAAGGTCTGCGATGCCCTTAGGGAATGCCCATCCAGCGAGGCACTGCACTCTGTAGACAGAGTCGCAAGGAAGGCTGCCAGGGAATTCGCTGCCGCCTGCCCGGACTGCTGTCATGAGAATCTTGATATAATCTTTGACTGGTTCATTCCAGAGATGTACTTGCGTGATATAGAAGCGGCCCTTGCCATGGTATGTGGCGCTCGTCTATACCAAGCCTTTTCTGACTCAAGTATGCAGAAATTCACCCTGTGACATTTATTTCGCACCGTTTTGTACTGGTTTTCTCCCCATTTTATCTCTCGGATGCACAATTTTCCTAGTTGATATCCTTCTGTATGTACATGTATGCTTTCTTTCAGATTGACGGTATCGACCCGTCCGCTCAGCGCTGTTCAAGACACGCCTACATTAGAATATGTGTCTCGCCCCCTCTGTAGAAAAGTAGATTGCTACTTAGAGCTAATACTATGCTGAGCAAGTACGCACTAATAATTGCTAGCATGCTATAGCTAGCAATAAACAAAAAGATCTCCCAGCGCATTTATTATATCGTCTCGAATAACGTCAATGCTTTCCAAACCAGCCAGCGAGCACTCAGTGCATATCAGCTGGGAGTCCTCAATCGTCTGCGTCACCGATACCATCGTCAGCTTCAGAAGCGCCAGCACATCCGCCGTATGCCTTCGATGCTGTCCCGTCCGACATCGAACCTTGCTGCAGTCGCAAGGCGCGAATTCAGCCCTTTTAGCTGCCGAGCCCCACAAGCGATCCCAGTTCGCCTGACAACCTGAGTGCTCTTTGCTCCCAGAGAAGTTCACTTCTGGAGGCCCACGCTTGAGATCTTCCCACATCTCAGTGAGACTCTGATGAGCAGACAAGAAACGCATGCGACGCTCGACGTCCATGTCTTCGGGAAACAAAACAACTGCAGACTTGTCCGAGGCGATTGTAAACTTCATGTCGACAAGCATGCGATAGTAGACGACACCCAGAAGCTGCTGGACGTGCCGTTGGTAGCGAGAGCGACTTCGGCTGAGGGTCTCGATGGTATCAAGCAATACAGGGCCAGGATGAAAGTCATGCCAAAGAGATTGGACGACAAGTTTCTTTATCATGACAAGGAACAAGGGGGAATGACGTGAGGCATAGGCGAGATTGAGAAGTCGAGAGCAAAGACTGTCGACGTTTTGTACATCTTCAGCTATACACTCGGTAAGAGTGATTGAGGAGGAGGAGTCGCGTGGGGTAGAGAGGGAGAAGGGAAGAGGGCCACCAGCACAGATGCGGTGTAGTTGGTCGACGGACCATGCTTCGTAAGATGAATAGCGGTATTTGCGCGATAGCTCAGCTATGTTCAGAAGACGATAGATAGAGGGCTCGTAAATGAAACGAGGATCCTTCAAATTCCTGGAAGATAACTCATCAGTAGAAGCAGTTGTTGACCCTTGGATAAGGACCACCACCATGATCGGGGTGGTCCAGCGTCAAGCCTCTCCGTGGCCCAAGGGACTAGTACCTTCGGGGAAGCCAATTGACGCCCGAACGAGGAATACCAGCTCGGGAGGAAAGCCCAAGGGCAATGTCCTTCGGGACGGTCAACTCGACCATGGTCAACTCGACCACGGCTAAGGCCGAACGTCTACTGTAATGGGGACGCGGTGGAACCCCCACCCAGTACGCTGTACTCTGTAATATATGATTAATGTCTGTCCAAACGCGACGCACGACAGGCGAGCTAGATACTCGCTACGCACCCATAAGCCAGTTCCCGGCAAAGTCCGGCACAGCTATCCTTCACCCTCCCACCACCACATATGTCGAACACGGGCAAACGAAACTTCAACCAGATGAAGGAAACGTCTAAGAACCGCGATGTCGACTTGAACGCGGCCAGAGACAAAAAAGCGGCCGCACAAACCAGGACAACCCCCGGCCTCGAAGCGTACGAGTCATCCCCACCTAGACCCCCAGCACGAGTCCTAGTCCCAGACACTCCGTCCAAGCCTGCTGAGAAGGCGCCGCGCACCGGCAACGAGAATTTCAGGTAGCTAAACACGCCTACCACCCTGAAAAACTTTAACATCGAAAAAGACAGGACGATGTACATGACTTGGCTAAACCTATGGACGAGGACGAGCCGAACCTATCCGGCCCCCCCCATCTCGTACACCCTCCCCCCGAGCCCACTGAGACGGCCCCAGCGCTCCCGGCCACCTCTCAACCGGATACTTCACAGCCCTCGGCACAAGACGTTGCCGCCGCCCTCACCAGCCAAATGAACGAAGAGCGGGCATACTACGAGAAGCTCTTCGGGAAGATCAAAGCCGAGCTCGAGGCGCAGGCGCGCGAGAACGAGAAAGAGATGGCCCGCAGAGACGAAGCACGCGAGAAAGACTTCGAAGAGCGTGAGCGCAAGCTCCGCGAGTACTCGAATGCTCAGGCTGAGACGATCAGGGACTACAAAGCCGCCCACGCCAAGGAAGCGGAACGAGCGAGAGACCTGGCGAGTGCACTCTCGATGAAGGAGAAGGACTTCAAGCGAAAGCTTGCAGCCCTCGGTGAAGCGGAGACGGACGCTGGCGACGCTAGCACAGTCAGAGGCCGAGACGAGGAGAAGGACGCTAGACCCTCCGAGGCTCCCTCGCGAGTCGAACGCATGGACTTCGACGACATGAACTTCGAAGGTCCGGGCGAGTACGAGACCTACATCCGTAGCCAATCCAGAGGCGAACGCCGCCGAGCCCCCACCGTCGACGAGATGCACTCGCAGCACCCCGGCGTCGACACGAACCAGGCATCAGAGCCCGAGCGATCCCACCGCGCCCCGTCCACCCCCCCCAGACGATTCAACTTCACGCACACCGCGTCGCAGGCGGAGAGCGGTGTTCCGCCGAGACGCCCCATCACTCCAGACCCCCCGTCCGAGAATCTGGACGAGGATGAGATCTCACACTTCCTCTCGGGCGGCCCCCCGCCCGTCCTGGACCCCAACACGAAACCCCTCTACATTGACCCAAAAGACATGCCCAACGTCGTTCGTGAACTCGAGGTTGTATTCGCCGGAGCCGACGAGTCCCTCAAGGCTCTTCTCAGACACTCGGTGCGCAAGGACATCCTCGTTCTTATGAACTTCAAAGGGTGCCTTGCCCTCATGCAGCAAAAGGGACTCGCAGAGAGGTGGCTACAGACTCTACAGGCTCTAGTCCCCAACACGGACCTCTCCGACCTCATCATCATCCCCGCCTCCCCCCCTAACGACTCACTGAAGCGCAACGCGGGCAGCCCCCCGGGCTGTATCGTACTCAAGAACGTCCCCGAAGCCCTCATGAGAGCCGCCACTACGAAGAAAGCCATTGTCGCCCGTGAAGATGTCGCTGCGCTAGTGTTCACCGCCAAGGACCTTAGGAAGGTCTCCACCTTCGTAACCCACGTCTGGACGAAATCGAGCAACGTCATTCGCCACGGTAGCAAAGCCTCCAGCTTGGAAGTTCGGAAACTCTATGCAGCCAAGCTGCGAGAATCAAAGAAATTCATCGCCGCAGTCATCGACGTCTACTCCTGCTCGGAGGCGGAGGCACAGAAGAAGGGAGACGCAATCATTGACACTCTCTGGACCGAAGACGTCATTTACAACTGGAAAGAGAATGAGAAGTCCATCGCGTTCGCGCTACACATGCTCTTCCCTCCGTCTCTCACAACGCAGCAGCTGGCAAACTTCAGAACCGCCTCGCGAGAGGTTGACATTGGTACTGTCGAGGGAGTCCTGTACATGCTCCACTACGATGATCGATGTGCCAACTGCAAAGACGACCGCCACAACGGCCGCCAATGCCCATGGCCTAAACTCCCAGGATGGAAGGGCCCCACGATCCACACCACGTTCAGCAAGGTGTCAACATCTGAGTCTACGGCCCAGCAGGAACGCCTGAGGACGGAGAGCCAAGCCTTTGGATGGCAACGCCAACCTAGCAACCCCCCCCGCTCGGATCTCCGCGACCCGAACGCAAGGTTCCCCGCACGCGGCCCACTCTTCCCTAAAAGCTCATCGGGGAGCTCAACCAGGGCGGGACCATCGAAGAGCGCCCGGCGCTGATTTAGACATGTCGAAATGACGTTTACTATATGCCTGTACCTCCACTACTAAATAACATCCCCCCTCACTGCGATCTATCTGGATTCTGCTCGAGAACCCCACTCACCGAGGTGCAAACCCGCACCCACACGTTCTCCTTGTCCCTCCCATTGCCTCAATACTAACCTTTCTCCCTTCCCAGATTCGACCCCACGCCGGAAAGGTGAATTTACTGACGATATAGGTTGCGCTATAACGGACAGGTAACCCGCCCGAGACAGGTGGACTCCCTGCGTCGCCCACCTGGAACGCTAGAACGGTGAGTGGGCGCCCGTGCACCGGCAGCCCCGGTAAGGTCTAATCCAGCCCACAACCCCCCATCCTGTTACAACTGACTATACTACTTACAACTTTCACGGCACAGATGACAGTAACGGATCGAGACCCTCTGCTCTCAGAGAGCGACGAGCGTCTGTCAGCTCGCTGCCCGATGAAGAGAACAGACTGTACGATGACAGAGCCTCCGTACCACAGAGTGGACGAGGCGCCGAAACTTCTCGGTCAGGTGAACTATCCACCAGGGAAACTCCTCCCAAGGCAGCCACGGCGCCTATCAAGCGAACTATCCGCTACTCGGGAACTACCCCGCCAGAGAACTCCTCTGCCCGCGACACCAATGCGAAGGGAGGAACACAAACCTCCAGCCCCAACGGGGAACACGAAACCTCACCTCATCTAACAACACCCACCCAGGACGTAACCGAAGCCGAAACACCCCTCGCAGATGAATCTGACGAGGAAGACCTAAACTGGAACTTCCTCGATGAGGACGATGAAGAGACCCGGAACACCGGAGTCGACTCGGAGGACGCAACCTCAAGCTCGGAGAGAACAAGCCTCTCCTCAACAGAGTCCCAAACAGGGCCACACATAACGAAAGCCCAACGCGTAGGCGGTGTGAGAGTAGCGATCAAACGCAAGAGCTCAAGACACACCAAGGCAGCTATACGAGTAGCAGCACTGAACATTAAAGGCCACGGCAAGACCACAGGAGGCAGTAACAAATGGTTCCACGTAAACCAGCTGCTACGGGACAAACGAATCGCAATCCTCGTAGTCGGCGAAGCGCACATGGATCAGGCGTGGCACGACACTATCGAATCATCCTTCGGCAGACGACTTAAAGTCTTGCACTCGGAGAATCCGCTGAGCAACAGAGCCAAAGGCATCGCGGTGGTTCTGAATAAGGACCTCCTCAACACGGACGATGTTCGAACATGGGAAGTCGTACCAGGAGAAGCCCTGCAAGTCCAGATCGACTGGCACCCAAATACCAAGCTGAACTGCCTAGCGGTGTATGCGCCAGCAAACACAAGTAAAGAAAAGAAACACTTCTGGAACAGAGTAAGAAAATACTATGAGCAGAACAAGACAGTACCTCGACCGGACCTCCTAGCCGGGGACCTCAACATGGTAGAGGAGGAGATCGACCGCCTCCCCCACAAAAGCGATCCGCCGGGGGTAGTGCAAGCCTTTGACCGACTGAGAACAGACCTCAAGCTAGTGGACGGCTGGAGGAATACCTTCCCAGACCGATCCGCGTTCACCTTTGGCCACAAAGAGAAGAGAACCCAAGATCCAAACAAGGTTCCGGGACAAGCAAGACTCGACCGAATATACGTCACCAGGAAGTTGCTGGATCTCTCGCGAGACTGGCGAATCGAAGACTCAGCAATTGACACCGACCACCTGATGGTCAGTGCCCAGCTCTCGTGTGAAGAGGCGCCCAAAACAGGGAGGGGCAGAAGAGTAATCTCAGAACTAGTCATGAAAGACCGAAAATTCATCGAGTACGCGGAAGATCAGCTGAAAGAAGCGCTCACCAGCGCCGAACGCCTACAAACGCACCCAGAAGAAGGTGGAGACGCCCAAAAGATCTGGAGCCTTCTGAAGAACCGCGTGAGGACAAGAGCATGGCAACGAGAAAAGGAAATCAAACCAAAACTCCTGAAACGAATAGAGGCGCTCGAAAAACAGTACCTATCCACAATGAAAGATGAAACCATGAATGACAGTAAGAAAGCTACGGAGGCCGGGATACTACGAAAAGAAATCAGCCTAGCATCTCAAAAACTACACACCAGAAAGCGGGAGAACATAGCTTTCAAAGCCAAACTGGCTGGAGAGACCATGAATAAAGCGTGGACGCGTCTCGGGAAAAAGAAGAACCCAAGGGACCTTATTCGGGCCCTCAAGACAGGCAAGACCAACGTCAACAGCGGAGAACCCGAATACGAAAAGAATTCAGCAGCGCAGGCTGAGATGACGAGAGATTACCACGACAAGTTGCAAGACATCGATGTGGACGCAGACGAATCCCCAGAACAACGCAAGATCAACATAGATGCTGCTTTGAAGAACGTAAACCTAGTTGCAGACGAGAACGAGCAGGAGATACTTGGCGAGGACATTATTGAAGCCGAAATTATAGCCATTCTCTCAGCTGTAAGCAATGGGAAGGCTCCAGGTATAGATGGCATCCCATATGAATTCTGGAAGGCCCTATACCGTAACGAGAAGGCCAAGAAAGCCGCGGCGGCTAAGAACGGCGGAGACCCCGATGAAGTCCCAAGCCTCATTGATCTAATGAAATTAGTATTCAACGACATCCTGAGGTCAGGTATTGTCCCCGGCACTGAATTTACAAAAGGCCTGATGTGTCCAATCTACAAAAAGAACGACAGGACAGAAATCGCTAACTATCGCCCAATCACGCTACTAAACAGCGACTACAAACTCTATACCAAGATTCTGACTGTAAGGCTCGCTCAGGTAGCGCCTAAACTGATCTCCAAGTCGCAAGCAGGATTTGTACCAGGCCGCAACATCTTTGACCAGGTCCGTCTCGCAAAGATAGTTGCAGAGTTTGCTGAGGCCACCGAAACAAACGGCCTAATTATCGCACTAGACCAAGAGAAAGCCTACGATAGGATCTCACACGACTACCTGTGGAAGATCCTCGAGGAAAACGAACTGGGCGAACGATTCATAAACGCCGTCAAAGCACTATATTCTGGTGCAGAGACACAGGTAATGCTAAACGGATACATAAGTTCTGCCTTCGAGGTACGACGTGGGGTACGGCAAGGCGACCCCCTCTCGTGCTTACTATTTGACCTGGCCATTGAACCGCTCTCAGAAGCGCTCAAAGCCTCCGCGCTCAGAGGATTCGACATCCCGAACCACCCTGAGATGGAACGACTCATTGCTACCCTCTTTGCGGACGACACCACTGTCTACCTCGACGAATCCGACGACTTTGAATCCCTCCAAGAGATCCTGAACGAGTGGTGCCGAGCGTCGAGAGCCAAGTTCAATATCGCAAAAACGGAAGTCATCCCAATCGGCAGCGAAGCCTATAGAGAACTAGTACAGTCAACCAGATGCTCAAACGAAGAAGCCACGCCCATACCTGAAAACATCAGAATAGCCAAAGATGGCCATGCCATACGAATCCTAGGCGGCTGGATAGGGAACAGAACCAAGCGCGCAGCCCCTTGGACGCCAGTGCTAGACAGCATTGAGGACCGACTGGACTTTTGGGAGAAGTCTCACCCAACGCTAGAAGGCCGAAGGTTAATCATCCAAATGATTATCGGCGGGAAAACACAATACCTAACGAAAGTCCAAGGCATGCCAAAGGATGTGGTGCGGAAACTGGAACGCCGCATTCGAAACTTCCTGTGGTCAGACAAACAGTCAGCGGTGAACATCCACATCATGAGAAGACCAAAGAAGGAAGGAGGAAAAAAGATACTAGACATTTTATCGAGGAACGAAGCAATCACAGTAACATGGCTTCAGTCCTACCTGAACATAGGCGAAGACAGGGCAACGTGGACGTACTTCGCTGACGCAATCATAGCACACCATGCGCCCGACACTCCAGCGAAAAGCGAGGAATACACTCACCTCAACATATTCCTCCAAAGCTTCAAAACGAGAACATCCCTTATGTCAGAAGACCTACGCGAGATGCTGAAAGCAGGCCAAGAATACGGCCTGCGACTCGAAGGCAGAGCATTCACAAGAGAGGTCATGAGACGAATGCCTATCTGGCTTCACAGAGAAATGAACCCTGAATTAGGCCGAGTCCTAATCAACCAGAAGGAAAGCAAATGCTTACGAAACAACCACGGTATAACAACCGTCGGCCACGCAGAAGAACTCGCCCGAGTCGTTGACCGGAGACCCCACACGAACACGAGGTACTGCAACTGCGATACTTGCCGAGAGGCAAGACACCTACACCGCTGCCACAACCCTAATAAGTGCTTCAAAAGAGCGAAAGTTCTCCTCGAGAAACTTCCCCAGAAATGGAACCCCCTGGCTCGCCAGCCTGAGGACTATGAGCAAGCCCCCAAAGAGCAGGAGGGCGAAGACCCAGAAGACCCGGAAAGAACGATCCCATTCGACACCCGAATAACTGAAAGAGGAGACCTAAAAGAAGCGTTCAGAATCTTCACATCTGGGAAGAGGAGCTTGAACACTCACCAGGAGCCAGAAGAATGGATCGGCTCTGACAACGGGCACGATGAAGCACCACCAGAGAGCCAAGACGTGTATACAGATGGAGGCTGTGTACACAACGGCGATAAAGACGCCCGCGCTGGAGTGGGTGTGTGGTTCGGAAACGATGACGACCGAAACGAAGCAATCAAGCTACCCCGGAGCCTCACCCAGTCGAATCAGGTAGCAGAGACCTACGGCGGTCTGCGTGCAGCAGAATCTGGTGACACGAATATTCCGCTTAGAATTATAAGTGACTCGAAAACCGTTATAGAAGGAATGACCAAACACTTACAGAAGTGGGAAGACCAAGGCTTCATTGGCCGGCCTGACGCCGAAGTCACCAAAGCCCTGGCCGCGAGACTACGCGATCGACACGCAACCACGTCCTTTAAATGGGTGAAAGGACACTCTGGCAACCTAGGCAATGAGCAAGCAGATAAACTAGCAACCATAGGCATCGATAAAGCGACTGAGGACAGACTTGACCTAAACATCCCACCTGAACTCAACCTACACGGCGCCAAGCTTTCAAAGCTAACGCAAGCCCTGGCCTACAAAGCCGTCAGATCAGCCAGGGAGAAGAAATCCAGAAGCAAGACCTACGAACGCCAGATAAACCGCAAACGCACAATCCGAATGCTAGACCAGACCAGACATGCAGCAAAAGCCATATGCGGCCGACTGCCATCTGATAGCAACCTCTGGAAAGGAACGGGGCACCGAGATTTTGCCCCCAAAATTCGGCACTTCATGTGGATGAGCCTACATGATGGCTACAAAGTTGGCAGCTGGTGGGAAGGAAAATCAACGGTCGAACACCGAGCAATCTGTACTCACTGTGATACTACAGAGTCCCTAGAGCACATCCTCCTGGAATGCGACGCACCGGGACAGAAGGAAATCTGGAAACACATCAGGGAGCTATGGAAAACGAAAGATGGTGTTACCTTCCCGCACCTGTCCATGGGAACAATCCTAGCATGCTCCATCGCGAACCTCGTAGACCAAGAAGGAAACGAAAAACCAGGCGCGTCGAGGCTCTTCAGGATTCTGGTCTCCGAAGCGGCCTACCTGATTTGGAAGCTCCGAAACGAACGAGTGATTCAACGAGAAGAAAACAATGAACCAGCGTCGAAGAAAGAGATCAAGAATCGACTCCGAAGCTCGATCAATGATAGGATCCGCACGGATCAACGGCTCGCCACTAGGTGCACTGGAAAGAAGAAAGTGCCCGAACTCACCGTCTACCAGACATGGTGCGGTGTTCTCGAGAACGAGAAGAATCTCCCCGACGAGTGGATCGGGGAGTCCGGGGTTTTAGTGGGTATGGCATCGTGATGGGGGTCTTCTTTATTTCATTTTGTTTCTGTTTCTCTTTAGTCTATGCAGTATGTATATGTTCTTCGTCCTTTGGGTTTCTGGTTGTCACGATGCCGAGTCCCACACTGGAGTGCGTAACGCATTTCCTCGGGGTGCTCAAAACAGGACGGGTTGTAATTCCCGTCGCCTCACACGATCTTAACGAGCCGACAGAGTCGACAGTACATACGGTCCATAGTGTGTATTGGCTGCTACGTTACGATATAATAAACGTGTCCACCAAAAAAAAAAAAAAAGAAGCAGTTGTTGAGAATTGCGTCTACACTTACAGTTTGTGAAGGGCCCAAAGAAGATCCCGAAAGCGACTAGCGTTCTCGGGAAGATGTATAACGGGTGTACTCAAGTACTTTGGAGGATGAGAGCCGCTTTGGACAAACTTCCAGTCCGAGAACACACAGCCATCGCGCATGAGAACTGATTTGTGCACCTAGACATATGTTGGCCCGAGAAACGCCTGGAGGGAGAGACTGTATACCTTGAACAAGGTGTTTTCAATCTTCAAGGTGCAATAACTCTCCTCATCGCCTCGTGTCTCCTCTGCCCTGGGGTAGTACGTATCATCATAGAGTTCATTCTGCCGCGCAATTTTGCCTGGAATTTTTGCAGACGTAAGATCGACGCCTGGGGGAGGCAGCGCATGGTCTAGCACCGACTTCGAAGTCGAGGTGCCATACGTCCTCCGAGCCTGAACGCCACGTTTGGACCGGCCTTGGAACAGGCTGACGAGGTATTTGAGTCTACGAGCTGACTCAAAGATGGTGAAGTGGGCCATGATGGGGAATGCCCCGGAAGGGGTGGGGGAAAACAAGAGAGAGAAGAGAGAGAAGGGGGAGTGCCTAGAGGGTGGGGAACGGGCATGCAGAAGTATACTTGTATGTGCGCGAACATGCCCCGAACACGTGTGTGAATTATGCTCGTGCTCCGAAAGAGACTGTTCTCCCGGATCTTCTTCATCGTGTGCGCATAATTTCCTCGAGTGAGTAGTAGTAAGTATGACCACGGAAGCCAGCGATCTCAATTCGGTTCAGTCGCGAGACCTTCTAAAGTGATAAGTAGAGGAAGAAAAGGTTCATGACAGGCTTCGGACTACCACCGAAGAGGGCCGGATAGATGAGACGGTCAAGGGCTTTTTTAGTAACGACCGACAGGCTACGGTACTTGGAAACCACTGGTCGGTCTACCCTTGACATTCGAAACAAATCTGGGTTTTGAAATACGCGCTTGAGAGGGACAGCTCCCAGATACGACCAAGCGAGAGCAGGGTACAGGAAGCAGCCGATGATGTGGCATGATGGATCAGTGAAGACTCGGAAGAGGTTCACATCACAGAGGCCGCGCGCGATTCGGACCAAGGCCCGACAGCCGACCACATCTTCTACTCGTTCCTCCAACATCGCTCTGTGGGCACAGACGTTTACGGTCGACGATGAGCACCGGCCGACTCAAACGAAAGCTGGGCGATCTTGGGGTCGATACCTCGAGCAGACGGGCCACCGAGAACTTCTGCTTGGTTAGTTGTACGCATATGGCCGCCAAAGCGTATACTTATCTATCACAGATTGGCACACCTCTTCCGCCGCTGGAGAAGTCAAGGGATACGGGCGAATTCGTTCCATTATGGAAACAAGACGTGTGTTATTTGACTTTGGTCTGCTGTGTGTGCTAATGTCACGTAGGTGCGAGACGAGAAGGGCAGAAGGCGGTTGCATGGAGCGTTCCAAGGTGGATTTTCGGCTGGCTACTTCAACACAGTCGGCTCTAAAGAGGGTGCGTCTCGAGATGATTCACACTAAGACGCGCTGAATAACACTGTTGAGCAGGCTGGACGCCACAGACCTTTGTGTCTTCTCGGAATGACCGCGCAAAGAAAACGGCGGCTAGGCCCGAAGATTTCATGGACGAGGAAGATCTCCAGGAGCTCCAGGACAGCAAGAATCTTGTTGATACGACTGATGAAATGTCATTCGGCGCTGCGAAGCCCATAGAGGACCCAGAGAACGAGTACGTATGTTTCCTTTGGCGTCTCTCAGCATGCAAGTAACGTTCTCAAAGCTCAATAGCCAGTAAACTCGAGGCGTCGATGCTTCCCGCACCGAAGGACTCTGCTGGGGCACGAATACTCAAGAAAATGGGCTGGCGAATGGGACATGGCATTGGTCCCCGCGTCAGCGTCAAGCAACGCAAGATACAGGACTTGCAGGCTTACACAGGCCAGGCAAAGACTAGTGACGATATAGACGTCGCCGATGATGAAGAGGCCACCAAGCACACATATCCTCCTCGCGATACCCCAATTCTCAAGTTTGAACGCAAGGACAACTTTCACGGTTTAGGGTATCGTCCCGGCATGGGGCTCCATGAATCACTTGGAGTAAAGACCAGCAACAGCGGGAAGCCTTCGGGTCCTTCAATCTCAGGTATATTCTTCATCATTCCGCATCGCCGTTCCAGCTCAGCCTCTTGTAGCTGGCTTTGGTCTAGGTGCTCTTAATGACGCAGACGAGGATGACTTGGATGTCTATGATGGTGGACCACATGCGCGCAATCGCGTCGCTTATGACTTTGGCGACGGACCACAAGATGACACCATCGTTATAGGCAATAACAGAGAGAAGGGCAAACAACCGGAAGTGGTGTGTTATTTCCATGAATGTCGTGTACGCACATATTCACAGTCTTAAGAGGTCAGGCACGAGAGCATTCAATGACGGGAAGCCGTTACTGGCTGGGTTCGTAGCAGCTGATAAACCTGCTCTCGAGGAACGATGGTTTCCGCTACCTGACATACCGCGAGGGTGGAAGCCAGATCCAAAACGGGTTTGGTCGCAACAAGCAGACAAGGAGAATGCGCAACAGACGTCAAGACCCTCTACCTCTAGTCACGCAGATTGGAAGGCATCTGCACCGACAGCTGATGAGGTATGAACGGTTGTCTCTCATGTTCGGCAGATAACTCACTTTCTGCATAGAGAGGTGCATTGCTTGGCGAGAAACCTCTACCAGCTGCTCCCCGGTCGGTATTCGAGTACATGTCCAAGAAGGATCGAGAGCGAATACAGAATATTGCAGCTGGCGGTGTATCACTACCTCCCGATGCCTCCTCGACTCCTGCCTCTGCGCCACAACAGCTGACGGTGCCTCATCTCGAACCACATATTGCCTCTGCAGCGCTGCGTGGGTTCCGTCCCTTTGCCACCGATCCCGAGAAACAGGCACGTTATACGGCGTATCTTCAGTCACAAGCAGACCCTACAGGCGCTCCATTTGCACTCAAACCTCTAGTGGGTCAGGGGATGGATCACTTCAACAAAGAATTGGAGGATTATTCCAAGTCTGCGCAGATATTCAAACCTGTGACGGGTGCCATGGCTGGACGATTTACCAGTGCGACTGTCATCGATCACGGTCCCAAGATCATCGAGGGATTGCATCAGCCGACGGAGGAAGAGATTGCTGCTAAGGAGGAGGAGGAGCGCAAGAAGGCGGAGGAGAACCTCACTCCGAAGCAACACGCTGCGAGGATGGAGATGTATGGGCCCATGACTCGGGAGAGCAAGCCATGGCAGCCGGCTAGGCTGTTGTGCAAGCGCTTTGGAGTCAAGGACCCGAATCCACCTCCAGAAGAAGATACACGGCCACCACAGCCCACAGAGGCTCCCGAGGCGCCAGCCCCCGACGCGTCGTTTTTCCCTCCTCCGTCTGCTTTTGGTGGTGGAGACAGTGGTCGCAAGGACCCCAACAATATTGGACTGGGCGAGGACGATAGCCAGGGACGTGACACGCTGACTTATGAGCGTCCGTCGATGGATGTCTTCAAGGCTATCTTTGCAAGTGACGACGAAGACAGCGACGAGGAGGAGGTGGAGGAGGAGAATGGGAAAGGGAAAGCAATGGACGTGGACGCGGACCCGCCGGTTGAGAAGGTGACGCCTATCATGACATTCCCTGAGGGACCTGTCGATGCGAATACTTTCAAGCCTACGTTCATACCTCGAGACGGGAAGGCAAAGGAGAAGGACCCGGGCGTGGAGAAAGAGAAAGCTAAGAGTAAGGATAAGAAGAAGAAGAAGAAGGACAAGAAGGTGTTGGTCTCGTTTGCGATGGAAGAGGAAGGGGGAGGCGATGTTGCTGCACCTACAGCGAAAAAGAAGCGCAAGAAGGATAGAGGGAAGAAGGCAGAGGAAGACGATGATTCCATGTGGGTCGAGAAAGCTCCCTCTGCAGCAGTGACCTTGGAAGGTGTGGCGCCGACAATCTCTGATGCAGATGCGGCCGTGGATACTTTGAGTAGAGGACGTAAGCGTGCAATAGACTTCATGTAGATTCAAGGCAGGCTAGTGTTGACGTCCAACTGTCCAACTCTGTACTTTACTGTATACTTGGGCGTCACTGTGATCGGACACGCACTCCTTCGGCTTTACACAGTATGCTTACAAGCCTCCCGAGAACTTACGACGGTGGTTACCTCGTGATGTCTGACCAGTCACTGGATCGCGAGACGCGTCTCTGGTATGGGTCGTCAGCGGGCGCAACGCTTGTCGGAATCGAGGGATGTACTGTTCGCACCGAAACCAAGTCGTCGACAACGTGTCGGACCTGTAAGAGCGCTCAGCATTGTGGACGAGCCGGAAGCCCGCCGAGCCGGCCCCGGAGAAAGCCGCCGAGTCAAGCCGACGAAAATTTGCCGGGGACGCGCAGGGACGGCACATTAGCCCACTCGTCGCCTTCCCAGAGGCTTCCATCTCTTATATCAGTCGACTCGAGGCAGACGGGTGCAGCGCACGGCCATGCTGCCGAAAGTTGCAACCACCCTCCTCCACTCCAGTTCGCGCGCGGCGTCGGCCGTCCAGAATCAGTCGACCGCCATCCGCAATGTCCTCCAGCTGCAGTCCAATTCTGGGCCCAACTCTAACCGCGGCGGAAACGGGCCTAGCTCGGGCGGCTTCAGGTATAATGCAGGCAGCAGCAAGGGTTATCATGTGCGTACTGCGTTGATAGACGTGTATCCTGCTGATCTTCCACAGAGCTCTGGCCGCGCAGTGAGTCAGGCCGGCCTGTATGAGACCAACGACGGCGCTCTCTTCCAGTCCGACGACAACGATGATCTGTCTGTGCCCCAGCGCCCGACGCGTTCCAGACGCCACAGCACGTCGCTCACCATTGCAGAGCGCCACGAGCAGCCCCGCGACGCAGCCTCCCTCGGTGTCTTGACTGCCGTCAAGCTGCATGCGCGCTCCCGCCAGGCCTTTGGCACCCAGTCGCTCGTCAAAGCGCCATCCAGACGCAACTCGCTCTCTGCTGTCGACAGCCCCGTCGCAGACCTCTCTGTCGACGATGCAGTCCTGCTGTCCAGGTCCCCTTCCCCCGTCCCAGAAGCTGTACAATCGTCCCTTCCCCTCAAAAACAGGGCTGAACTTTCCTACCACTACAACCAGCTCATCCGGGCTCGCACATTGGACTCCCACCAGGCCGCTGCCGTCGTAACGGATTTCCGGGAAAATGCTACGGACCCCACCGTCCCTGAATTCAACGCTGCCCTCGACGCTCTCCACCTTACACGTCCCTCGGGCGAGCCGCTCACGCTCCTTCTCGATACCTACAACGACCTCATAGCCCGTGGTCTCGTCCCCAACTTGCGCACATATGTAACCCTCATCATGGCTCTCACTTACCGTGATGTTGAGGTGACTTGGGCGGAGAAGGCAATTCGACAGCGCGAGAGCTGGAAGCAGAACGGAATAGAGGAGATGCGAAACGAGGCTGATCAGGAAGCCCTCAGACTCTACCGCGAGGAGAACAACATTGGTTCTGCTTTGGCCCTCTTTCGTACCCTCGCCTCGCGGAAGACCTCTCGGCGCTCTACCGTTCCTGGTGCCCTCTTCAGCAATCTGCTCAAATCCTGCGCTAATCATGCGACGGAGCCCGGTGTAGCAGAGTCCGCCGTGCAAATCTGGACTTTCATGGAGCACAAAGTGCCTACCCAAATCCCTGCCCCGGCGTTCCAGTATATGATCAGTATCTACGGCCAGCTCAAGGATGCGTCCCTTGTTGAGGCGGTCTTCCGGGAGTTCCGAAATGCATGCGCAAACGGCCACATAGCTTGGGGGGACGAGAGGTACGCTAGCATGGCGCACACTTTGGTTTGGAACGAGGCTATTGCCGCCTATTTTGCATGTGGAAACTCTCCTCGTGCTCTGGGACTATTGGAAGAGATGCTCGGTGCTTCAGGTGACAACCAACCTCTCGAAGAGAACCTGTTACAGCCCAACATCTACAAACCCAAATTCAACCCCATCGGTATACCGTCTCCTTCTCAAGAAACGTTGGCAGCTGTCATTAGAGGCTTCATTGACTTGGACGACATCGAGACTGCATGGGTCTGGTTCACAAAACTCATCGATCTCCCTTACAGTCCTGCTGGTGTCGAGTTTTATCAGCCTACTCTTCAAAGTACTCGTCCAAGTAGCCGCCTTTGGCGCATGGTCATCGAGGCTCTGGCCCTACGCACGGATGTCGAACGTCTTAACCAGTTGATCGTGAAGTATGGTGACTTCGTTGCCCGTGACAACATTCGCATACGGGGTGTGGAACTCCAATACGCATTCAACGCCAATGTTTCCCACCTCAAACGCCTTGCGGCGCAGCACGACATGCCACCACCGGAAATGGTGCAACCTTGTCTGGACGCTCTGAAGGTCCTTCGGGACACCTTCGGTTACAAGCCCTCCGCTACGCATGGTCACTACGAACTCTCCATGTGGCTTGTCGAGCACGGATACCCAGAGGAAGGAGTTTCATGGTTCGGGCACAATCAGTTCTCAGGCTCTAGCCCCTGGGCGCGTAGGGATCAATTCATCAACATCATCACCTTGGTGTACAAGCGATACGGCGCGAAACTTCCTTTCAGCGTAGTGTTGACGCTCGCCCGCCTGGCGGAGATCGTGCGCTATACCTATCCAGTCGATTTCACTGCCTTGCAGCTTCAGATCTACAGCCAGCAACCTCCTGAGGTGCTCAAGACGCTTGAGGTCTCTCAATGGGCCGTGCTTCTCAGTGCCGCGTACTGTCTGGAAGTCATGCCCGCTTCTGTGCCCCCTTCTCTTTGTCCCAACTACACTTTCAAGGGCGCGTGGAGTCTTTTGGAGGATATGGTACAGCACTCTGAAGTCAACGACAACCTTGTAGTCATGGTTGGGAAGACTGTTCCTGCCCATATGAGCTCTCTTCTCAGTCTACTTGTGCAGCGAGAGGGCGAGGGGGCTGTGCGAGAGCGGCTCGCAGATCTAAACCTATTGTCGCTGCTCGACGAGTTCGCTGCTTCTCGCTCTGAATCTTCCAGTGAAGGAGCTAGCTCCATTTTCGATGCAGACAGTGTCTCCGACAGCGTCGCGACTTCTCCTGTCATGTCCTCTGCCGAGGCTGACTGGCGATTCGCCAGTGTTGCCGAAGTGCAGGAGCTGGTGAACGTGATGCGGTACAGCACCACCGATTCGGCACACATCTTCAATTATTTCTGCGTTCTTGTCGAGCGTCGCAAGCTGCCCCCCTTCTTGGTCGCCAAAACTATCGTTGGCCGCTTTGCACGCTCTGGTCGCATAAATGACGTGCCTTTCGTATATGATGCTATGATGAACAAGATTCCACCGCCCGACTCTAATGATACGCACAGCTATCGGACGTTTATCGATGCCATGATCCCTTGCTTCGCCCAACTTCGACAGTTGAATCGTGCGCACGACTTGCGCCGACTTCTATTGGAACAGGGAAGTGCTCCCTCCGCCGACTCATATGGTGCCCTCATCTATCACGTCAATGAAACCACGGACGACGCTAGCAATGCCTTAGCGCTTTACCATGAGAGTCGGTTTCACGGAGTGCCGGGCTCACCATACCTCTTCAACAACATCATCAGCAAAGTTGCCAAAGCGAGGAAGGCGGACCTGGCCCTGGAGATTTTCACTACTATGAAAGCAGAAGGTGTACAGACGTCATCAATCACTTACGGTGCGGTCATCGGCGCTTGTGTGCGGGTCGGGGACGCCGCGTCGGCAGAGGTGCTTTTCCAAGAGATGACCCAGCAGCAGAATTTCCATCCTAGGATCCCGCCATACAACACGATGATGCAGCTCTACACGACGACCAAGCCGAATAAAGAGCGTGCTCTGTATTATTACGAGCAGTTGCAGAAGGCCAACATCGAACCGTCGGGTTATACTTACAAGGTTTGTTGAGAACGTTCTTGTGTTCATTTTACTGACTGGTCTCCTAGCTGCTCATCGACGCGTATATGCTGGACGGCAACGACTTGGACAAAGTCGAGAACATCTACGCCCAACTGTGTCGCAAAGACAAGAGACGACCCAACAAGCCCATGTTGGACGGCCATCACGTCGCCGCGATGCTCAATGCTTATGGTTGCGTACGCAAGGACCTCAACAAAGCCATAGAATTCTTCGATTCTGCCATTCACAACATTGACGGTGGGCCGGATGCTCTCGTCTTTGAGGCCATGTTCAACGTCGTCACCGTTCATCGTCGAGCTGACTTAATCGTCGAGTATCTTCAAAGAATGGAGCAGACTGGTGTTCGCATGACTGCTTACGTCGTAAACATCATCATCAGAGCCTTCGCTGTGGCAGGAGATATCAACCAGGCTCGCGATATCTTCGAGGCGTTGCAGGATCCTCCTCAAGGACAGGCTGCCCTGTATAACCACGCGCCCCACAATCGCTCCGAAGCTAAGAAGGTGGATCGCGATGCCCCAATTTACCGCGAGGTAAGTGGCTTCTGTTCCTTAACTCCCCATGTATTGAATGTCGGTTCCTAGCCTTCGACATGGGAAGCCATGGTGCGCGCCGAGCTTGGCCAAGGGAACCGTGATCGTGCTATTGAATTGTTGGCACGACTGAAGGAGCGGTTAGTGATCTATCATTCAAAGTCGCCTTCTTCCATGCTCATCGTATCACAGGCAATATCCGGACGCCGTCTTCAATCGTATAAGCGGAATCATGGTTGATCACTCTTCACTACCGCCATGACCTATCTATCATCCTTTGTCACGACATGGTCTTGAGTGCAGACTTCTATCTATCGTGCTCTATATTTATGACTGACACTCGCGTTCGTATCTTGTCGAAGTTGCAACCATTGTATCATATTACATAGCATTGTATTAGTATACGTAGAGTGAAAAGTAGGTAACATCAGGCAGAGTAATACATCAGATTAATATACCGCAATGAGTGTAGTCTCCTTGAGCTCCAGCGTCCAGGTGAGGCAAGGACGATTTTCGCTCTTCTCATCAGCGAGTCGATCAGTTCCCAAGCTAGTTTGACATCCATGATTCATCTGATCAGTTCCTATCAACATCCTGCCATTAGCGACATCGACGCATGTCAATGATTCCGAAGTCTCCAGATTTTTTTTCTTTCTTTGCTCTCACTACTGATGTTCTGCGAGTCCTTGCGAGTGGAGATATCGGTATCACAACGAACTTGAAAGAACATAACACTTTCAGATCGGTCGAATACGAAGGCTCTGGTGGTTGTAGTGCAAGGTGAAGGAACAAGTTCCGTATCTCCCAAGGGCCACCAGTACTGTCAATCAAGTAATGGAAGCTGCGGAAGCAGCTCAAGCAATCTTTACCCAGTGTCATGGGTCGAAACCTCACCTGGACATGTCAACCGAGACAGTCAGACATTGGCCCAGACAGAATGCCGCAGAAGTATAAGAGCACAAGGCATGGGTGAAAATGTCAGTATAAGCTTCTTACACGATGCCATACTACGGCCCTGACGAGCCTCACGACGATATTTTGCTCGAACGCTACTTCTTAGCAGGAGATTGCATATCGGGGTTAGGATTCGGTAAGCGTTCCATAACTGTCCTCTGGGCGTGTTCACCAAGCTCAAACCCATCTAGGAATTCAGGCCGTTCTGTTCGTGACTTGCGGCCTTTACCTATGGAAAGAACGAGTCAAGACCCGGTTCTCTCTCTTTCTGCTCGGCTACATTACCTTGCTCTTTGTTATCGAAATCATCTTCATCGGTGTCCAAGCCAACACCGTTCAGATCATGTATATCGACAACCGGAACTACCCTGGTGGACCTTGGCAATACTTTTTGGCCACACAGCAGCTCGCGGTCAATGTCATGTTCTACGCCACACTCTTTGTGCTGACATTCCTGTCTGACCTTCTCGTGGTATGTCACACTCTGCTGTCCAATGCGAATACCAATCAGGCTGTCAGCTGTGGCGCTGCTGGGTCATATGGACCGCCTCAGGAAGAACAGTGGCATATGTTGTTACTTCGTTCCCTGCCATCATAGTTCTCTCCTCTTTCGGTCAGTCTAACCGGCCAGTCTGACATCTAATGCTGAGATATTCTACAGTACTGGGCACGCTCTGGACGTTGCAGTCCAGTCAGCCAGGTCTTTCGATGTATAGCGCTCTCCCGCTAGCCTATGGGACATCATATTACTCGATCTCTTTGGGAGCAAACATCATTCTTACTTTACTGATCATGTTCCGCCTTTACATGTATCGGAGGCGTCTATTGCAAGCTCAACTCCCCTCCGAGCATGCTAAACATTATGTCTCCCTCGCCACATTGATTGTTGAATCGGCCGCCCTTTACTCGATATTCGCCTTGATCTTCCTGATCACATACGCGATCGGGCACCCAGTGAATCAAATCTTCCTGACAGTCGCGTCATCCGCCCAAGTAGGTCTTCACCTAGTTTCAGAATCACCAGGTGGAATTAATACACATTCAAGCAAATCGCTGGCTATCTCATCATATATCGGGTTGCTGAAGGTCGTGCATGGAACAAGGACACACACGTCGAGAAGTTGTCGACGATGAACTTCAATGCTGGTGGTCGTGGCTTGAGTGAGACTACAACCACTCGTTTGAGCCATTTCCGGGCGAGCACACCGACACACGTGGAAGATGAAGCGAAGCCAGCGCCTTCGAGCAGCTCCGCGATTGATTGCGTGTGATGAAATATGTAGCCAAAACAGTAGCGATTTGTCATTATGAGTAGCACGACTGTGTTGACTACCCCGATGTGTCCGATTTGTAACGAATGTCTATTTATCGCTCGAGTTGCTACATGTATCTAGCTCAGGCGGCAATGGTATTCAGGATGGCAGAGATGGATGGTGAGAAAAAGTATTCCCCGCCACGCGAGACGACAAAATCTGCAGGTTGTGAGTAACAGACGGTTGTGTAATTGATATCCACCTACCTATGTCCAGTGTGACCACAGCGGCAGGATTGGTGGGATCAAGCCCAGTAATTGGACGACTCCTCGCGTTAGGGTCAGTTCCGGCAGACCCAATGATAGGATCGACGCCGGGGGGGTTGGGTGCTCGGAAAAAGAAGCTGGCCAATGCGTCAGGTCGTTTACAATGCGCATGAAGCTAAACGTACTTAGCGTTGTTGACCCAAGCTTGTTGCAGGAAGCGGAAACCATTATTCAGGTTCGACTGGTAGGCAACTGACAATTCATGAGATGCAGGCCTGCCGGATAAGCAAACTGCTTACCGAAGGCAAGACCACGCTCTACGGAGCTATCCGTTGTGTTTGATGCTGCTTCGTCGTCGCTCACTGTTGCGCGATCGTTAGACAATGTCAAATGTATGACTCGTAAGAATACCTTCGGGTCCATAAGGTATACCAGCACGGATGATGTGGTTGCCTGTGTTCTCTGGGCTGAAATCCCCTCGAGGTCGCGTCTTGCGGATATGCGCAGAGAACGGACAACGAGTTTGGTTCGTCGCTCCTTCACCGTCGTGGATGAAGGTAAAGTTGTTATTCCGAGTAGGGTCAGAGGCGAGAGTGGGATCATCGAATAGCGGCGCGAGATCCACGGGAGCTCCCTGAAGAAAAATAAGCACATTTTCAGAACTTTCGGCGTGAGCTTACGCTTTTCCAGCGTCCAATCATGCGTGCACCCAGAAGGTCCGAGCCTTCCTGAGCAGTCAAGACGCCAGGTTCAACGATCGGGTGATCCAAAAGAAACTTGTTGAATTCTGGTACAAGCTGTTCCATCTGACGGAAGACGAGGAATGATCCATCTTTCGCCCAAGAAGGTCGCGTCACAGAGTCTCCGTCTTCACCCAGAAGAAACTCTCCAGCAGGAAGTGATATCCGACCAGGAAGAGGAGATGCTGTGAAGCCCGTAACGGCCGGTTGACTGATACCGTCCATAAAGCCAAAATCTAGGATATGTTGGCTGAAGTTGTCTTGAAATGGGTCCTAGTGAGACTTACGCTCATGACCTTGCTCTGATCCAGGACGGGCTTGTCCTTGAAGGCGGTGAATTTCCGTGATAGAGTCACTGAGGCTGTTCTGAACTTCTTCCAAGGTGTCATTGACGTTGTCAATGGTGTCGGAGGCAAGAAGTAGGACGCCGTGAACAGAAGTCCCAACGAAGCCGGGCACCCAATTGCCAGTGCCAGGATCACCCAATGCGGTAGCATCAACGGCTTGTCCGCTCGCAAAGCCTGAGTCACCCAGGTCGTCCACGATGCCGAGTGTGGTTAAACCGGACTGGGAAAAGGCAATGTTGACAGCCGTGATCGGCTGGGTGGATACACTCAGAAGCTGAGTGGTCGATGTAAGCAGAGGGTGGATATCGGAGGCAAGCTTGGACTTGAAAGTCGTTGCGTTTGTAATCTCGAAGAAGAAGAAGAGTTCAGTCTTCTTCGACATGCCGACTCTGCGGAGAATATTGAGTGAAAGTGCTTCGAATGATAGAGAGTACCTTACAGTATGTCGCCTTGGATGTCGTCGAGATTGAGATCTGCTGCAGCGGCAGCCGTTTCCGCTTGTTTGACAGTCGGGAGGTCAGGCAGTGCGTCGGGATCTTTACAATAGTGTCAGTGCAACATATCACCTCGCTCTATGAACGTACTGATCAACAGCGACGTGGTGCGGACCTTTCTGCGCCCATTTCGTAGAAAGCTACTATTTGGGCGACCAGAAACTGCGGCAGCACATGCGAAGAGAAGAACTATAGAAAGGGAACGCTGAATTTTCATGGTTGCGGAGACTCGAGGAAGCTGGTAAGTTAGAATGAACTGTACCCATTTTATAGAAACTCGTGAAACATCCCAGCGGCCGAGTCCGTAGAAAGGTTACATGCTTCGTCGAGGCTTCAGGTAACCTGCTATCGAGATGCGGTAAGATGAGCTGCATGTAATACCTGACACATACCGAGGGAACATCGGCGAGGTACCAGTTGTACATCTAGTATTGAGTATGGAGAATTGAGGAAGGTACGCGTATGAATTATGTCGTATACCTCCAAGGGAAGAACGGCCATGGCTGTTTCAAGTTCAAAGATCGTAATCCTGCACAACGAGTATGTATCGGGGCATTGTCAGGCAGATGTAGATCCAAGAGTTTCAGTCTTCTCGGCGGGTATGAGCACCAGCGCAGCCAACGAGATGTTGTCTCAAGCCATCACAGACTCACAGACTCAGAGGGCGTTCGAAGAACGAAGATGTGTTCCAGGCCTGCGAGAGGTCCGCACGTGGGAAGGTTTACAATTGAGGGCCCGATCGAAGCCGACCGAGCATGGAATGACGGCCGTAAGCGGAGATAAGTGAGAGCTTGAGTCGAATTTGGGTTTCGCGACCATCGCCTAGTCAAGACTTGCAAGAGTTGTGACGAAACAGGCCGGTGATGACGCTCAGTGCCGCTCAGCTGTCAGCCAGAGTAGTCACTGTCAGACGGCGAGGTAAAGCCGTCGTGCCATGATCTCCAAGACGTCTGCATTTGAAGTTATTTCGGTGATAGGATCTCTCTTCAGTGAATGGGCGTGGACGGCGTGCTATTGTACAATCAGCGTAGAGCTATGAGCACAGTACCTGTCGTTCTCCGAGGATACGCCGTGCGGTTCCGTCAACGAAAACTCGCGAACGTCGCATACCAAGTGAATGACTTACTCGTTCCCTGGACTTCGGTCACAGCAGCACCGATGGGAGAATTGGTAGCTGTGTATTGAAGCGTCATCCAAGAATAAAGGCCGCAGGATTCATGATCTCGGTGCCGAGAGAGATAATCGGGGACCAAAGACCATGGAGGGCTAAGTGATAGTATGAGTTAAGACCGCTCTGAGAACACATCTCTGTCTAGACCGTTATTTGAAAGGGTCGCAAGCCAAGAGAATTCTGTCGGGGAGACTTCTGGGGCACAGGATGCCCTGAACGGCACTGAACGCAAGAGCGCGAAAGACTGAGTCGATAATGATACTAATACTGTAGTGATAAACAATGACATCTCAGAACGAACGCGATACACGAGCTCCCACATGGACGTTACACCGGCAATTCGTCAAGTTGAACTGCAGGTCAAGATAGCAAACGCCTAGCGCCTATGAGGAGCAAATACTACCAGAAGCATCACAAGTCAAAAAAATCTACATACAGGATCAGTCAGTCGCGTCCTCCAGTTGGCGCGTTATCAACACTCCGAGTCCGCTCTTTCATTCGATTACCGCAAGGAAATTGATAGTTGATATCACGACACAAGTAGAACACGCCACTAATACTCATACCGTCGTAATTAGGCCGATGGCTGACAGTCCCAAATGCTTCATTCTCAACAACACCCCAGCAACGGCGCGTAGATCACTGTCAATGAGGGAGGACGGGCGGTATTCGCCTAGAAACCTTATACAAGTTATGGCAGTCATCATTTCGGCTACATGCATCCACCGCATCAGCTTTGCCGGCGTCAAGACAAGATCAACATCAACTCCGTTCATCAACTCCGTTCATGAACAAGTATGTAGAGCAGTTTTGATTGAAACCCAAAGTTCCTGGGATTCAAGTTCCCCTTCACGTGACCACACCTGGAAGTTCCAGTAGTATTACTATTATGGGAGGTTGGTACTAGTAGAAGGGCGCCATACGATACTAAAGGGCACAGTCGATCTTCGAAACTTCAATCGTGGGGACTGCTGGGTCCTTGCCAGAGTTCATGGCGGCACGGTGGGACAAGTAGCCCGCCACAGGGACTCTGACTCTTTATTTTCGTAAGTTCGGGAATGTCGAGCCGCTCTAGAAGATTCAGGACATTGTCACCAACCCCGCACGGGAAAAAGCAGGCCCCAGTGAGAGACTCATAGTGATACATTATATTGTACCTGTTGCCGTGGAGCGACGTGAGAAACCCAAACGACAAGGAACGAAATGACTCGTAAAGCGCACGAATGTATGCGCCATATGCATCAGTAAAACTGTAGACTCATTGTAGGACTGACAGGAAGTCTAAAACCTGATTGAGGCCGCTTACCGTAATCTGGGACAAGGGGCAAAGATGCATGCCAGTGTCTACAGGCGTGTGGACGTCGGTAAGGTACACTGACGCTCTAGAAGGACGCACGACGAGCATGAGTCTTTATGCCTCTACAGGACGACTTCTTGTAAGGGAACGTATGGTAAGTCTCCGGTCAGGCCGATAGGGCCTACGTCCACCGCCAGGACGCGTGATGAGGTCCCCTGCCTGTAGACATGTTGTATATCACAGATCAAGTGGCGACGCTCAGGCTGGTCTGAGCTGTCCGCATCTCTTACCACGAGTGTCATTGCTGGTCCTGGTGACGCCAAGATATTAGTCTATTGGAGGCAGCGTAGCAGCGGCCTGTATCATACATCAAAGGAAATTCCTTTGGCAATTCCACATTCTGTGAAATTGGTAGATGTTCCCAATGGCGGTTGCGCCTAATGAGATGCCCTCCGAGAGCGCCCAAAGCTTGACTGAAACGCCAGATTGACAGAGATATGACGTTTTGAGGTTCCTACTCCCATGACTCATGGCACAGCAACGGTATCCTGACCATACACACGAATGGGCGGCCGTTCGAGAAATGCGAGTGATGAACTGTTCATAGCAGTGACAGAACTGACATACGGAGCAGTAAGAAGCAGTCCTCCCAGTAAAAAGGTAGGGAACGAGACGCGTCAAAGACGGTCATCTACGCCACAAGAGTATCAACAACCCGACAGCTGCAACAGACTTAGAGAAGCACTCCGGGAGACAAGCACGATGATCGTGCGCTCCCTGACAGGCGGATTGTGTTGTAAGCCCGTCAAGAAGTGAGTGTTCAGTGACAAGAGTGCCTGAATGTGGGTGCCAGCATCGTTTCCAAGGCGAGAATACCGAAGGAGCGTAGGTACTGCGAAAGAGTGATGCGCAAATCAAGATCTTCAAGTCCCAACCAAGTCATGTCAAGGTCAACGACGTAGCCTGGAGTCCGGTGAGACATTCTGTGCTGATAGATAGCGCACCATAGCTCTGACAGGAACAGCGCAACACCGGCAAACCTGGAAGGCATGTTACGCGTCTCGTGAAAGACCGTCGGTGAGTGTGTTCATGTTCGGGATAGCATACTCCGTTTCGCCAGCCCTACATATCAAAGCCAATATTTCTGCGGTTTAGGAGTCACTGGTGAATAGATACTGTGTTGACGACGAATTGTCGATAGCCTCCTTGGGAGCATGAGGCTTGGCAGTAACAGCGGAGACGTGTTCGAGTATGAATCCACAGCTGAGTCTGTCATCTTCGGCTCTTGGTAAGAAAGAGTCAATAGCCTGTTCTTCCGAGGCCCATCGCGGTATGTCCAAAAGGCGAATCAGCTGGGTTGGGTACTTAGCCGTTGCAGTCCGTGCGAGTAGCAAGTGTAACGTTCTACATGAGGCATGAGCCACAGCATATCTCACCACACAGCACTTACAGAATGCCGAAACCATGGTCGTCTCATGATCAACGTGTACTGGAGGTGAGTAAGAAGTTCGACAATGGCAGCTGGCTCTAACCGGCCTGCGGGTATTGCCGATGCCGGACATCGGCAAGTTCTCAATTTGAAATACCAACTCCTCTTGGCTCCAGCTAACGAGTCTCCTTGCACTTGTTCTATCGCTCTACTCTTCTCTTTGTTGGCCCAACGTGGTCAATCCATTGTTGCACGCATCCGGACATCTGCTGTCGACCGAAGACGGCCTTTCCGTAACAGGCTTCGGCTGCACGTGTTGTTGACGGGTCACGGCGTTGGAGAACAACCCTTGCGCGCGTCCATAACCATCTAAGGACAAGAACACGGACGACCACCATCTGGATCCCTCCCCCCATCAAGCCCCCAGCGCCGACCATGTCTGGCAGCGTTCCTCGCTCCGTGATGGGCTCGCAGCCCGGCGTACTCGACCCCAGCCAGCCCGGACGACTGCTTCACTTCTCGACATCCCAGCTCTCCTTCGCATCGTTCGACTCGAGAACGGCCTCCACAGGCAGTGATCTGCCAGATCTCCGCAAACTGTCGCTACAGGAGCAACTCAATACTGCAAAACGCGTCGTAATCGAGACGACTCCTCAGGGCGAATCGTTCTGGCGCTTCGTGCCCAAGGCCCGCAGAGACGAAGGCGTCGCCGACGAGGGCGTTTGGCCACGATGCATCAACCTGTGCGGGGTAAGCTGCGCATTGCACATCGACTTGTATAGTCTCTTGTCTGACACAGTCTCTAGGAGCTAGTCGTACTTTCGCAAGACCAATGGGACATCTACAAACTCGATCCATTCTACGAGTGTCGCGTGTGCGCTTTACCCCAACTCACGAGTATCACTATCGCGGTTCCTACCGCTCCTCCCACTCCACATTCCACTCGCAAACGCCCTCTGAAACCTCCAACGCCGCCACAGCAAACCCCAGCAGCCCAACAGCCTTCGTCCTTGAATGAGGCGCTATTTGCCTCATCAGATGAAGAAGATGAGGTCGAAGATATGATTATTGATGATCCGCCCCCGAAGCCGAGGTCTAAATCTGCGGCCCCTTCCACCCGTACTCAGAAGGTGCGGGAGGACATACTGAAACAGAATCGCGAAACGCGCCGCGCCAAATTGACACGCCGTACCACGAAACTGAGCAACCCGATATTCGACTTCTCAGACCACGTACCCCGCGCGCCATCACCCCCACTGGACCACAAGAGAAATTGTAAGTCTCTCCTTGATGAATAGTTACATCTACTTATATCCACAGTATCGAATGTCAATGGATGCCTACGTACACCCCCGGATCTACACTACACAGAGAGTGTGGCCGAGGAAGGTCGTCGCGCTGTGAATTATGAAGCAGCCGGCAACACGAAGCGCAACCGCACCGTATCTCCCTTCCAAGTACGCAAGAATTTGGAAGCTAAACGAGCTTCTTGGGAGCGCCAGAAAAAGCGGAGGCAAGAAGAGGAGATGCAGAGCCGACGAAGAGCTCGCGAGAGCGAATTCATGCGCGACGTCTTCTCTACTATCCCGGAAGAAGCAGGCCCAAGCACCTTGCCGCCACGAGCACAAACAGGTATGGTCTCCTTTCCTGGCCGACGTCGATTGAACTCACCCCACTTTACAGCAGTCCCCGAGCCTCCGCAAACCATCAACGAAGAATCCGACACAGAGGATGAAGACGTCGACGAACTGCACGAACAAGGAAGAATGGATGAACACAACGAAGCTTTCTCGCGAGAGGCCTCTATAGCTGAATCACGTCGCAAATTGGCAGAGTTGGAGGCCGACAAACCTCTGTGGGAAGAAGCCGCCAGGGCCAGGGAAACTCGGGAGATGGCAGAGGAGGCGGCACGCCGAGCAGTGGCGGAGGAAAGACAGAAGGCGCGGCTCCGTCGAGAGGCAGAGGAGCGGTTGGCCCATGCCCGCCGAGAGGAGATGGAGGCTGCTGCCCGGGAGGAAGAAGCTCGCCAAGAGCGCGAAGCTGCCTCCCGGAGAGCGCGCGCTAGACGGCAGCGCGAGGATCGCTGGTACACAGCCAACTGGAGTGCACAGCATGCGCTGGCGAGGTACAAGGAGCTCAGCGAGATCTTCGACTCCACCAAATTTACAGTGGACGATCCGCTGACGTTCGATATCATTCCGTGGCCGGTGCTCAAGTCGCCTGTCGGGCTGTCTGTGGAGGATGTCGATTGGAACTCAGTCGAGCAGTTCTTTTCCGTGGTGAAACCTTTTATGAGAGCTCCGGACTACAAGACCTTCGTGGAGCGCAGCCAAAGGCGCTTTCACCCCGACCGATGGAGGTCAAGAAACGTTTTAAAGAGCGTTGTTGACGATGAAGAGAGAGCGTGTATGGAAGTCGGTGAGTGTCTTTGAGCTTTGTCTTGTTTTCACTGTCTTAGTGATCTTTTCCAAGCCGCGAACACTGTAGCGCAGGCTCTGACTCCGTTATGGAGAGATGTCACTGGGCGGTGAATGTTGTTATGTCTTTATGTATGTCATGCTCCATGTATCTTCAAACAATGTACTGCTGTGTAGTTAGGTAGGAATCTTGGTGGAACAACTGCAAATTGCTAACCGAAATCTGTTCAAGCGAGTGGGGGAGGAGGGTTATGTTTTAGCTATTCACCGGCTTGTGGAGATCCCGGACGCTAGCACGATTGTGATGGGACGATCGGCGCCTCAACAGCGATTACTACCCAACCGAGGCTGATATGAATCACCTCAACGACATGGATCACCTTCTCTCTTCCGAATTCCCATGATGCCCATTCATCCTGTTCTGTCAGCGAAATCTGTGACTGGGTCCATCCAAATTCTATCGCGCAGTTCACTTCCATCGGCCGTCTTCTGTGAAGAAGTCCGTGCGTTGTTGCGTACCTGCGTACCTACGATAGACGAATGTAATCTAAACCGGGTGAGGTCAATTGCGGAGGCTGCAATGCGGACCAAGGCACGTATTCCGTATATCTTGAAAGGGACAATGACATTCAAGACCATCTTTGTTCTAATGGAAAATGCGCTAGCAATCTCTACTGGATACCATTGGACGATATAGCCTGTCGTGTCGTGACTATGAAACATTCCGAAAGTGATTAATACAGCGTATGTGGCGGAAGTACTTGTATAAGACTCGAATGCCCTGGGTATAAGCTACAATTTCAAAGTCCTGCCATGCCCTACTACGGCCCCGACGAGCCATACGAACAGATTCTGTTCGAGCGATATTTCCTGGCTGGAGACTGCATATCGGGGCTAGGATTCGGTACGTGTTCTCATTCATCTGCAAAGCATGCCAACCCACAGAACCATACAGGCGTCCAGGCTGTTCTATTCGTTACTTGCGCTCTTCACTTATGGAAAGAACGTGTCAAGACCCGGTTCTCTCTCTTTCTGCTCGCATACATCACCTTGCTATTTTCGATTGAAATTATGTACGTCGGTGTCCAAGCCAACACCGTTCAGATCATGTATATCGACAATCGGAACTATCCTGGTGGACCCTGGCAATACTTCTTGGCTACACAGCAGCTCGCGGTCAATGTCATGTTCTACGCCACACTCTTTGTGCTGACATTCCTATCTGACCTTCTTGTGGTATGTCAAATTCTGTTATTCGACGCGAATATCAATCAAGTTGTCAGTTATGGCGCTGCTGGGTCATATGGACCGCGTCGGGAAGAACAGTGGCATATGTCGTTACTTCGCTCCCTGCCATCATAATCCTCGCCTCTTTTGGTCGGTCTGTCCCTCGATGAAGACCTTGTGCTGAGACACTCTGCAGCAATGGGAACTCTCTGGACGCTGCAATCCAGTCAACCAGGTCTCTCGATGTATAGTGCTCTCCCGCTGGCCTATGGGACATCATATTATTCAATCTCACTGGGAGCAAACATCATTCTCACTCTCCTTATCATGATCCGACTTTACATGTACCGGAGGCGTTTGCTGCAAGCTCATCTTCCAATCGAGCATGCTACACATTACGTTTCCCTTGCGACGGTGATAATCGAGTCGGCTGCGCTGTACTCAATCTTCGCCCTGATTTTCTTGATCACATACGCGGCCGGGCATCCTGTCAATCAGATATTTCTAGGGGTCGCGTCGTCTGCTCAGGTACGCACAATGTTGCACCGCTTACGTTTGCACCAAATGACATGCCATGGTTTCAGCAAATAGCTGGCTACCTAATCATATATCGGGTCGCTGAAGGTCGTGCATGGAGCAAGGATACACACATAGATAAGTTGTCGACCATGCACTTCACTATTCAAGGTGGTCGTGGGCTCAGTGAGACAAACCCTCGGCTGAGTCACTTGGGGGCAGCCACTAGGCTGGACGACTTTCGAACAACCACCGAGATGAGCGACTTTCGGGCAAGCACGCCAACGCGCTTGGAAGAGGAGCCAAAAGCCGGGCCCATTCTGATCAGATCCGCGATGGACTTCGTGTAATGTTAGTGAACTTGCTATAGTAATACTATGGAGTCTGGACACCCTTCACCAGCGGATGCGTTGGTAGATGAGATTGACTGTGGTGTACTTATTCTTTGTTTCAATTATGGACTTGTGATCACTCTCCACCTTGCTTTGGAAGACGCATTCCAGTCCTCGGATTCTTTCCGATTCTGGCACGATTGTAATTGATGTAGAGATAAGATTAGATTGCCTTGCAAGGCATTCCGCGACGCGCGTAGATGTTGGCCCTTGTCTTTTCTCTTTCCACCGCCATCAGCTATCTCCCCACAGGATGTCTTCGATCCAGAATCTCATTCCTCTCATATATCATGAGAGGCAGGAAGAGGGATCCATGATGTGTGCCCAGCATGCCCTCAATAATTTGTTGCGTACGTCTATTTCACGCTTAGTATTCGTCGTTCGGTTCCCTTAGAACTGTCCACAGAGGGAAATTATGTCAGATCTTGATTCATCTAACGCAAAAGCTCATCGGACTCATCTTTTGTCAGTTTACCGCGGCAGATCTCTCAAATTTGGCGCTCAGCTTGGACGAAGAAGAGGCGGGCTTCGATGATGATAACAACGGCGTCCAGAGCACTAATATGGACGATACGGGTGCGCCTTTCCCCGATGCAACATTGCCGATATTCTTACCTGGACGTTAGGCTTCTTCTCGGTACAAGTGCTGTTGAGAGCTCTCGAAGTTTGGGGTCTCGAGTGAGATTGGAGTTGTCTCCTCATCCGTTCACTATGCTGACAGAGCTCTAGTATAGTTGGTTGGAGAGGAGAAGCAATGAGGCCATATCAGGACAAACCATAGTGAGCTGTTTTCCGCGCCACGGACGCCCAAATTAACAGCCCTCATCTAGCACTCAATTGGCGTTCATCTTGAATCATCAACAACATTGGTATACTCTGAGGCGATTTGGGCCGGCTTCGAGTGTCTTGCAAGAAGACGACGGCTTGGGGCATTGGTTCAATCTCAACTCTCTTGAATCGCGTCCACAATGGATTGGGAACACATTCCTCGAAATGCAGATACAACAGGCTGAAGATGAAGGTGAGGTCTCAGTGGCTCTATGTGCTTGGTTGACTCAATACATTGTAGGCTACTCCGTCTTTGCCGTCATCCAACGAGATCCGGAAGCATCACTTGCATTAGCTCGTACGGACGCGGACCATATAGCAACGACGATATCTGCAACATCTTCTGATGTGGCCACGGGTCCCTCCTTTGGAGATGAAACTACGACTGGGTTTGAAGATGAGGATTACGAGTTGCAGGCTGCACTACAAGCCTCCATGATGGGCTCGTTGGACTCTGACTTTCATCCTGCTCCTGCGCTTTCTCCGGCTCTGGGTCGTCGACCCGTAATCCCCCTCCCTGGCGGTTTTGATTCGACACTGGGTTCTGGCTCAGGCCCCCAGACCACCCTTGCTCAACCACATCAGCAGGATGAGGATGAGAATGAAGAGCCCGACTATGGAAACGAGCCGATGGATCCCGTCGCTGCAAGCATGGCGCGGAACAGGCATATGCTACAACAGATAACGGCGGAGCAGCAATATGCTCAGCGCGAATTGGCCAGCCAAGGCTATGTGCCTCAGAACCAACAAGCCGATTATGAGGAGCAGCTTAGACGGGCGATAGCAGAGAGCGAGGCGATGGCACGGACCGGAGCGAGTGGGGTAGGAGAAGAAGACACAGACGTTGACATGGACACGGAACAAGCTCCGAATATACCAGCCCCGAGAGCCGCGAATCCACTCCTCGGAACCTTCGTTGGCGGTGGTGATAGGGTATACGATGATGATGACGCGGAACTACAGGCAGCTCTTCGCGCATCTCTGGAGCATGTTCCCGAAGGATGGACTCCTCCTGCTGAGACCCCGCCCGTGCGACCGAGCACGTCAGTGGTTGCGCCTACACCTTTCCTCGCCCCTCCGGCATCACAGTCTCAGGACGATAGCGAGTCAGTCATGTCTGACGACACAACGCCTTCCTCTGATGCTGTCCCGTTTGTGCCCGCGGAAGAGCCTGTTGATGTAGAAGAGATGAGAAGACGGAGATTGGCGAGATTTGGTGGCTGATCCGCACCGAAGAACTCTTTGCAATTTTGATTCCTGTCTTGACCCGAAGTACTCGGTTTGATTGAATATCAGCTGGAGTGATACTGCCTGCTTGCTGTCACTACGAACATCTTTGACAACTGTCTCAGTCTGTGGTGGAGCACGTACTTCCGCATCCAGCATCACATTGAACGCCTTGTCCATGTCCTCTGCTGTTGGTTGCGAAAGGCAGACGTGGATGTTTGGAAGAGGGTAATTGCGATGGAGAGTCGATGTCGAGGGCAGCCCAAAGGCTTTCTGCATTGCAAAGAGGAGTCGCGGACCTCCCAGCGCCTTTGCAAGGAATGCCAGATCATATTCGCGTTGGCTCCAGCCACCGTGAGGCGTATAAAGACCCTTGACGCACTCCTGAAGTCGACTGAACAATGCTTTGGCGCTCATGCCTCGACGGAGTGCAACAGCTAACAGACGACGTAAACCAGGGAGATCGTACTCCGAGATGAACGTCAGTATACGTTGCTGGTCACTGACAAGCTGACTTGAGGTCTTCAGTCGTCGTCTGAGGTTCTTCTCCTGTTGAACAATCAGCTTGTTGAAGAGATAGTAGAATAGACTGAATTGTTCACGCACCCTCTTCTGAGATTGGCGAAGCTGCTTTCGTACAGTTGCAAGAATGTTACGCATCTGCTGGTGGTTGAGATAGTACCACGACGTCCTTGGTGAAGCGTCTTCGACCTGCATCCTTTTGCTCAGCTCCGAGAACCGTGCTGATGTTTGGAGGTGAGCACATGCGTCACAGATTCCCCGAAGACGAGCTTGATTGGTATTGAGGGAGCGGCTGCACTTGTTGGAGCGGAGCATTAGGAAGTTCTCGCCGTTGTCGTTCTTGGTGTACCCGAGCACCTCCCAAGGCATCTCATGACGTTTGTGCATGTCGAAGGGATAAGTGTCCCATGGATCTCCAGGTGACCATGAAACCGGTTGACCAGGACATACATCGGGGGGGTCGTCTTCTTGTAGTGGATCAATGTATTCAGCCTGGGCCAAATCATCGTCGTCACTGCTCTGATCGAAGTCGGGCGTAGGAGATGATCTTGGCAATGAATCTGACGAGGATTGCGACTCTTCATCTTCGGTGATAGGCATGGGCGTTTGAGGGGAGAATAATGATTGCATTCGCGGTAGGGTAGTAGGTAATGAAGCAGATCGAGGACGTGGTGTAGACGGAGCAGGGGATATAGGCGTAGTATATGTAAAATCATCGAGCGCCGGCGGTGTTCGCATTCCATCTGGGTGAGGCCGTATCTCGTCCGAGGGTATTTGCACCTCATCCGGCTGTCGTGTTCGTGGAAGTGGTGACTGTGTATCATCCAACGAGGACGCGTTTGCACTCGCACTTGCGGCCGTCGACACAGATGCAGCAGCCTGATAAGATTGAGTTAATTGACAAGTGTAGATCGTATATGGCACGCACCATTGCTACCTGTACCTGCTCCCACTTCTTGCGGGCCCTTTCACACGCCTTTGAGAGCCTGTGAATTGACAAAGGCCTAAGGAGATGGGAGCGCTGCAGGCCCACTCGCCCATGACAGCGATCACAGACCACAAAATCCGCGCCAGTGACGTCCCGGAAGAGTTAGACGGCAAGAGTGACGGCCTCGCCATCCTGTGTGATTGTGAAAGGAAGCGATTCCAGAAATGTGTCGAACCTGTTGTCGGCCATCACTTGTGTGCGAGTTGACGGCGTCAATATGGACTGAATGGTGGGAAGGACAACAGCGTACACACGATTGATTGCATTGATAGATGACTATCTGCTGATGACTACGGTACGGCATATCTCGGCCAAGAACCAACGGCTGCTCTTGCCGTGCTTACGCAAGGTGGGTACCACCTCTATAACGGTAGGGCCCAGGGCTCGACAGGCACCGATACCTCCTGGGTACGCACAATGTTGCACCGCTTACGTTTGCACCAAATGACATGCCATGGTTTCAGCAAATAGCTGGCTACCTAATCATATATCGGGTCGCTGAAGGTCGTGCATGGAGCAAGGATACACACATAGATAAGTTGTCGACCATGCACTTCACTATTCAAGGTGGTCGTGGGCTCAGTGAGACAAACCCTCGGCTGAGTCACTTGGGGGCAGCCACTAGGCTGGACGACTTTCGAACAACCACCGAGATGAGCGACTTTCGGGCAAGCACGCCAACGCGCTTGGAAGAGGAGCCAAAAGCCGGGCCCATTCTGATCAGATCCGCGATGGACTTCGTGTAATGTTAGTGAACTTGCTATAGTAATACTATGGAGTCTGGACACCCTTCACCAGCGGATGCGTTGGTAGATGAGATTGACTGTGGTGTACTTATTCTTTGTTTCAATTATGGACTTGTGATCACTCTCCACCTTGCTTTGGAAGACGCATTCCAGTCCTCGGATTCTTTCCGATTCTGGCACGATTGTAATTGATGTAGAGATAAGATTAGATTGCCTTGCAAGGCATTCCGCGACGCGCGTAGATGTTGGCCCTTGTCTTTTCTCTTTCCACCGCCATCAGCTATCTCCCCACAGGATGTCTTCGATCCAGAATCTCATTCCTCTCATATATCATGAGAGGCAGGAAGAGGGATCCATGATGTGTGCCCAGCATGCCCTCAATAATTTGTTGCGTACGTCTATTTCACGCTTAGTATTCGTCGTTCGGTTCCCTTAGAACTGTCCACAGAGGGAAATTATGTCAGATCTTGATTCATCTAACGCAAAAGCTCATCGGACTCATCTTTTGTCAGTTTACCGCGGCAGATCTCTCAAATTTGGCGCTCAGCTTGGACGAAGAAGAGGCGGGCTTCGATGATGATAACAACGGCGTCCAGAGCACTAATATGGACGATACGGGTGCGCCTTTCCCCGATGCAACATTGCCGATATTCTTACCTGGACGTTAGGCTTCTTCTCGGTACAAGTGCTGTTGAGAGCTCTCGAAGTTTGGGGTCTCGAGTGAGATTGGAGTTGTCTCCTCATCCGTTCACTATGCTGACAGAGCTCTAGTATAGTTGGTTGGAGAGGAGAAGCAATGAGGCCATATCAGGACAAACCATAGTGAGCTGTTTTCCGCGCCACGGACGCCCAAATTAACAGCCCTCATCTAGCACTCAATTGGCGTTCATCTTGAATCATCAACAACATTGGTATACTCTGAGGCGATTTGGGCCGGCTTCGAGTGTCTTGCAAGAAGACGACGGCTTGGGGCATTGGTTCAATCTCAACTCTCTTGAATCGCGTCCACAATGGATTGGGAACACATTCCTCGAAATGCAGATACAACAGGCTGAAGATGAAGGTGAGGTCTCAGTGGCTCTATGTGCTTGGTTGACTCAATACATTGTAGGCTACTCCGTCTTTGCCGTCATCCAACGAGATCCGGAAGCATCACTTGCATTAGCTCGTACGGACGCGGACCATATAGCAACGACGATATCTGCAACATCTTCTGATGTGGCCACGGGTCCCTCCTTTGGAGATGAAACTACGACTGGGTTTGAAGATGAGGATTACGAGTTGCAGGCTGCACTACAAGCCTCCATGATGGGCTCGTTGGACTCTGACTTTCATCCTGCTCCTGCGCTTTCTCCGGCTCTGGGTCGTCGACCCGTAATCCCCCTCCCTGGCGGTTTTGATTCGACACTGGGTTCTGGCTCAGGCCCCCAGACCACCCTTGCTCAACCACATCAGCAGGATGAGGATGAGAATGAAGAGCCCGACTATGGAAACGAGCCGATGGATCCCGTCGCTGCAAGCATGGCGCGGAACAGGCATATGCTACAACAGATAACGGCGGAGCAGCAATATGCTCAGCGCGAATTGGCCAGCCAAGGCTATGTGCCTCAGAACCAACAAGCCGATTATGAGGAGCAGCTTAGACGGGCGATAGCAGAGAGCGAGGCGATGGCACGGACCGGAGCGAGTGGGGTAGGAGAAGAAGACACAGACGTTGACATGGACACGGAACAAGCTCCGAATATACCAGCCCCGAGAGCCGCGAATCCACTCCTCGGAACCTTCGTTGGCGGTGGTGATAGGGTATACGATGATGATGACGCGGAACTACAGGCAGCTCTTCGCGCATCTCTGGAGCATGTTCCCGAAGGATGGACTCCTCCTGCTGAGACCCCGCCCGTGCGACCGAGCACGTCAGTGGTTGCGCCTACACCTTTCCTCGCCCCTCCGGCATCACAGTCTCAGGACGATAGCGAGTCAGTCATGTCTGACGACACAACGCCTTCCTCTGATGCTGTCCCGTTTGTGCCCGCGGAAGAGCCTGTTGATGTAGAAGAGATGAGAAGACGGAGATTGGCGAGATTTGGTGGCTGATCCGCACCGAAGAACTCTTTGCAATTTTGATTCCTGTCTTGACCCGAAGTACTCGGTTTGATTGAATATCAGCTGGAGTGATACTGCCTGCTTGCTGTCACTACGAACATCTTTGACAACTGTTGTCGAACCTTGGTTTTCTGCAACCCGTTACTCTCCAAGCTCGAGGCTCAACAGTCGTGGCCAACAACGTCGATGGCGGGTTTGACATCACTGCAGAGATGATTGCACCTGGTACGAACTCAGAAGTTGTAGTTCTTGACCATCCAGGAACTCAAGCATACTCACAATGATGGCTTGCTGTTCCACAGTGTTCCAGCTCAATGCGAATGACCTGATTGCTTGCTGTTCCACAGTGTTCCAGCTCATTGCGAATTACCTGATTGCTGTTCTCGAGCCGAAGTGGTTGAAAGTCTCATGTGCTATCAAGCAGATGCCATTATATGTTCTGAAGATTCGCATCAAGCAGGTGTGGCCAGATACGATGCATTCACAACCAAAGGGCAGCACGAACGGTCATGCGGGTGGCGTCCCCGGCTCGGCCGTCCTGGGAAACGTGCGCTGAGCAACTGTTGAACAGCATGAAGTATCTCCCTATTTCGCTCCAAATCCTGAGGCCTGATCGTTACCAGGGAGTCATTCCTGGGCGCTTAACTAGATAGCCTCCATGTTTTGAGAGTATCAGATACCCTAGGTCATCAGATACATGGCGACATCTTGACTGATGTGCATATGCTCGGTGCTGAGTATTCCCACCACTCGGTGCGTATAAAGAAGGCGCGTTGTGAGCGCGAAGTTTCCCCACTTCTTCTTCCCATCGCAGTGGGCATGTTGTCCTTACCATACTCCCTCCTTCCTCTCATATGCGCGTCCTGCACTGCTGGCACGTTCACCGTCGCGTTCACAGTCGCATGCATGTACATGCCGACAATTCATTTCAAGCTGGTGCTGTGGGTCATACCCGCCACATTCGTCCTCACTGCCGTTCACCACATTACTGTTCTTGTCCTTCCACGTTCCGACACTCGCAAGCTGGGGCGTTTCTTTTCAAAACTCGCCACCGCCTTGGCTTTTGTGTTAGCTGCAGCATGGACAGCTAGCGCAATCGTTATTATTTCCCTCACAATCGCTGAGGCTGTGGATCGGGATGGATTCAAGGGGGAAAAGTTGGAGTTGGGGTTCACTATCACAGCCTGCGTTCTATGTCCATTAGAGGCTATCATAGTGTGGATCATAGCCGTACTGAGTCGCAAAGAAAAGCAGGCCCTTTCCTATGCGGCGAAATGGCGGCCTGTCACCAGCCCAGATACGTCTTGGAGGTAAGCTTCGTGCTCTATGTCTTGCTGCCGGTGTTGATTCCGATCACGTAGCGCGTCTCTGTACAGTCTCAACAGAGCCTGAAACGACCTGTCATACCGATCTATCTTGGATCTATCAGCGAATTGTACAACACGAACGAGATGTATCGATTTTAGTGATGAAGGAGTCGCTCTACTTCCGAAGAGCCTCCTTCCCTCAATCATGTGTCCATTGTCTTCTGTCTCTGCTTCTCGGCCTCGTCAGCCACAATGGCAGTGTTGTCAACCTTGTCAGACTCGAGGTACTGAGCAGTTTTGGCCTCACTGCTTAGGGTCGATGCCACAGACTTGAACGATTCAGTCAATGAGCTGACAGTGGTTAGCGCCATGTCGAGGACTGCTTCTACGCGTTTCCGCAGCGCTTCGTTCGAACTTGTCACTGCCTGTCAGACACGGGAGGTGAGAAAATGATGAGAGGTGCTGTGATAGATAGATCTCACCATGGTTGTCAGATTGATCAAAGCATCTGCCTCGTCGAGACGTATTAATATTATTGCGTCCCTTGCATCCTCACCCTGCTCGGGCTCGTCATCATCTGGATCAGGTATGTGCAATTCCACCTCGTCCATCCCGAAGTGAGCCACCAAGAACATACTCAGGTTTCGCATCCGTTTCATGGTCGCTTCCTGGACATCATCCGTATCAGCATGCGGATGGCCATGTGAATGTGAGTGCGAGTGGCTCTGCGTAGTCACTACGATAGCCACGAGTGAGTGATGTTCACGAAACTGCAGTGCAAGCTCTCACACTTTACAGAAGCTGGACTCTTATCTATGCCTGTGATCAGTGCTAAAGTTGAGTCAGCCAACATATCATTACTAGCGCTCGAGTCCCACTCGAGCGTCAATTCGTGTTCACTGGTAAGCTTGACGTCGATAGCTTCCATGACCTAGAACAGATTTGGTATCCTCTTGAGAGAAAGAGACTTGTAGGCTTACCCTCATGGTTGGCACTCCATCTTTGTCAACACCGTCTTGTATGTGGCCATACATTCCCTCTAGATGCCATCGCACCAGCTCCCAGCCGACCCCGAGCGCCACCGATTGTCTTTGGGTCACAGTGCAAGTTGACAAACCGGCGAAGTCTCGAAGGTCTCGGGGGTCTAAAAGAGTATAGGAATAGTCCTTCGCCACGAGTAGGCCCGACAGTACGTCGCCAGTTTGTGGGGTCTTGTCGGCCAGCGTGCCGATCGCCTGCAGGGTGATCAGTGCTCGAAGTTCGCGCAAACGAGCGCGACTTACTTTGGCCACACGTTCGCCGCGGAAGGACAGATTTAGAGTTTCCAAATTTCGCGGTGTGTGAATCTTGACATCTTCGTCCCGCTCCTTGTATCGCGAAGTCATAGCAGCCCGTAGTCGACCCATAGCGGTCTGCTCTCCGTGAACAAGAACCTGTTGAACATGAGCTACACTCGAGCGAGAGATATGTATGACGAGACGTACGACGTGTTGAGCCTTGATCATCTCGATGAACTCCGAATTCTGCGAGTAGTCGACATGGGCACTGAAGGAAATGTAATCCACGGATATCTTCCTCGGAATCATCCCACCCTTGACTGATTCAAACTCATCAGGCTCCGTTATGATATCCTAGGTATCGGTTATGAGCTTGTTGTCTCAGATCAAAGAGGAACTCAAAGGTGAGGGAAAAACAGATTCATTGAGTTCTTGTAGTACATACACGACGAGAATAGATCTGTTGTAGTCATTTCCACTCACCCTAGCCAAAGTTCCTTCAACGGAATATCCTGTTATGATCAAACCATTGCGTGAGTCCGGAGCCCATAACTCGAACAACTCTCGACTAGGCCCTGATTGCATAAATCCTGGACTTGCCAGCACGACACAGGGAGGTCCTTCAGCTATCTTCTTTTCCCAGCCGCGGGGCTGGGGAACGTTGGAGATGTGTCTAGGGAAAGATGAGACTACGTCTATAGGCGGGGATAGGACTGACTTGAACACGAATGGATTATCACGCTTGGCGAAGCGGGATCGAATATGGGAGTTCATTGTGTGGATGTAAGTTTGATACACGGCCATTGATTTGCGAGCGAGCCCGGAAGCGTAGTAGATCGGAACGTTGTGAAGGTCGGGATGCTTCTTCCAGTACTCGTCAAGAATCAGTAGCAGTTCTTGCGCGCGACCAAGAGCAAAGGTAGGTAGAAGAACGTGACCGCCGCGACGAATTATGGAGTGGACTAGGTTAGTAAATCGGAGCTCTTTCTCAGGTCTGCTGTCGAGCGTTTGCACGCCGTAAGTACTCTCGACAATGAGCACGTCCGGTCGTATTGGGGGCACTTCGGCCTTGACAAGATGTCTGTCCTCTTCCCGAGAGTAGTCACCGGTGTAGAGTATACGGAGGCCGGCAATGTCGATGAGGAACATGCAGGCTCCGAGGACGTGTCCTGCGTGGTAGGGAGTGAAAGTGACACCGGGACATGGAGTGATGAGTTGGTGCACAGAGATAGGAATGATGGAGGCGAGGGACATGGACATTTCCATGGGAGTAAAGAGGGCATCAGTGCTGCCAGAAGTTAGGGAGTATAGTCGAACTTAGTTGAAAGAAACCTCACCCCATCCGGACGAAGTCTTGCATCATGAATTTGTGTAGCGCCTTTGTCGGATGCGTCATGTAAACCTTTCCCTTTCCGTCTCTGAAATTTGTCTATGGAGACTCGTAAGACAAAGCTCGGACTTTCTGAGTCGGAAAACGCGCCTTTTCAGTGATGTAGGTGAGGGCTGCAGCATGATCAAGATGGAAACTGGCAGCAGGGAACTTAGTGAGACTCTGGCGCATACGGCAAGACTCACTGTGTTATGAGCAGAGCGTCGACTGTGCTCCAGTCCATGTCGTCGATGAAGGGCAGCGACGCGATACCACTGTACGCTGGGTGTACACCGGCGTCGCAGACAATGGTTTTCCCGCGGTACTGCAGCACACAGCACGACCGTCCGACCTCTTGGCCGGCGCCGAGAAGCGTCACACTCAGCGTCGGTACGTCAGACATTGGGAGTTGGAGCCGTGGACGGTGGCGGTCTTGAGCAAGAGGCCAACAGAACTATTACCCTTTTGGGACTCGTCTTTTCGCTCTTCACTCCGATCATGTGTGCCAAGAAAGCGGCACATAAAAAGCAGACCAAATCTGCCAGTCAAACCGCCGCCAAGAGTGCGCTCAAGAAAGTCCATAAATCTACGACCAAGCACAGGAATGAAGCCATTCGCGAGCAACTGGATCTTACCTATAATGGCGTAAGAACTTGACTGCCGCTTGCTGTGTTTATGTCTGAACATATATTGCTCAGCTCATGAAGAAGAAGACTCCTTCGAAGGCTATTGCACCATTCAAAGGAGGCGCATCTATGCCTGCTATATCTATCCAGGATCTCTCATCGACACTCACTGCTACTGGACTGTAATACGTACACGTCGATCCAAATCGAAGGTGAATAATTTAGCGTCAGACTTGTGTAGCTTGTTCACTGATAGTGGTTCGCAGGTAAAGATCGTCGAGACCACCTACTGTCGCAATCCAAGGGAAGACCCTTGGGTAGCGCAGTCTTGAATGTCCCGATATGTGGCATGGCGTGGCGTGCGGGACACTGACATAGGCGCGAGAAGGCGCCATTCAGGTGTACAACCGTCCTTCCTTGTACTCCACCTGGAATAGCAGAAGGAAATGTACGAAATGTAACATCGTTCGTGATCATACAGAAACCCAGGTTATGGGTGATAAAAAGAACTACGCGCAGAGTTATCCGAATCGTCAAGCTCATGCAAAAAAGGACTGCCTTTCGCAACCCATTGAGATTCGACGGCGTGTCTTGCCATCTACTGTTGTCGCATCCAGTTGGTATCGTCGCATTGTTGGCATCCCAAGAATCAGGATGCGTACATCCTGGGTTGCTCGTAGGTGCACTGGCAAGCCCGATTGGACAAGCGAACAGACTCGTTCGCCCAAGCTGGGCAGGCGGTCCCGACCCCGACCCCACCAGCATTGGGATCCACTTAGGATCTGTACCGGTCGCGATGGGGTTCTCAAAGGTAGATCCGCTGAAGTTCATGTACGGGTGCCTATCCATCATAATTACAATTGCTCCTAGCAAGGAACCCATCTCATTGTGTTGGCATGGCCGTCTCAAGCCCCTGGTGTATGAACATGTAGAGTCCCTTGCCTTCACCAATACATACCGCCATTATGAGTACCACAAATTATATCGTGGCCTTGATCAGGCCTTGATGGTAGAAAGAGCTGGTAAGCTGGTCTCGAACAATCGTTCCCAGCAGCGCCGTTCTGATGCCAGAAAATTTTGACTTCTTCAGTACGCCCGCGGGTGTTTCGGTGGTGTCTTGGCGTGAAGGGGACTCGTGCCGGCTTCCCAAGTCAAGTACTGTGCGGGTCTGTACTGAGTGTTGAGCGCCCAGTCTTGGTCTAACCACATCGGCTGTGTAAGGTCACATAAGGTACCCCCAAACTGGAAGTGAGGTTCACAGCCAGCCGGAAAGGAGCTCAGTAAGACCTGATACACTTTCAAACGCGTAGCGTTGATTATGCAGGGAGCACCTAGACAGCACCGCCAAAAGATCTCTAAAATGAGAAAAGATCACGTAGGGCGGGCAGTGCGCATGCGCCACGTACGAAGGTAAACGAGCCCAAGCTTGCGCAAGTTGTGCGTTTGTAGAACCATAGCCAAATTCTCTGACGCAGTGAGAGCACCTCCAAGAGGCTCGTAACTAGACAAGATGAGTTCGAGGCGAAGCATTCGACACTGCCGCAAATGTTCCAGGGGGGAAATTACTTGTCTTGACTCAGGCCAGACTCAGGCAATGATGTTTGTACGTCCCAGTGGATCAGGCACATGGGATATGGTACTTCCTGCGCTCATGCGCGCCTGGGCCAGTTGTCATGTCAAGGGCAAAGGGTCAAAGATTCATGAAAATGTCAATGGCGTAGGCTAGAGTATAGCAGATCTGACGCGATGCAACCTGAAGGAGCTGTAGCGAGTCCAAATTCACGACATTCCGTCCCTCGAGCGTGTGGCGGTGTAAGAAAGAGAGCTGGTGTAAGTTAGGAGTAGAAACGTAAAATCCGGTTCGGCCCGGCCCGCTGCCGCTCTTGGTCCTCAGTCTTCCTCATGGTGACTGTGATCATAGTAATACTTATGGGAGCCTAGTCGTCAAGCTACTACTAGCTCGACGTGGCGTAGCGTCGCCTTCTACAATGCCAGGCGATCCGACATCTCCGACATCTCCCCTGGCTCCTTTTCCTCCCCTCCCTCCTCCCGAATTTCGTAGTAGAGCTCCCGAGTTCTATGGCTTTGTTGCATGGACATCAACCTCACTTGGTTTCGTGATTTACGTGCTCTGGGCGCTTCTTCCCGATGACATTATCCTCCTCACGGGCATTTCCTGGTACCCCAACCGGTTCGTAAAGTCTGCGGAGCCTAGAGCATCATGAAACTCACGAAGCCACCAGAGAATGGGCAGTTTTGATACCGGCTTATACGGTCGTGATTTTTCTCTTGGCTTACTTTGTCTACATGGCACTCGCAATCTATGGTGCACCTTCTTTCTCGGAGATGCGAGCTGTGACTGGTCAGTTCTGTCGAAAGTCAACGACGACACCCAGTCTGACCTTCAAAAGATAGTCGGGCGCATTTTCCTGGGGTGGCTCGAGAAACACATTCATTCGCGTCGGGAGATGTCTATGAGCGTTTCACACGGACTGACACTGCTCCGGAGCTCTACGACATTCCTATCGGGCTCACCAATCGTGTGTTATATCGTCGTAAACGCGACCGATAACATGGACATCTCGACATACTCTGCGTCAACTGCCTGCGTCACGTTTTGCTAGCGCGCTGTTCACGAGCTAGTAGTAGTAGGATGATCCTTAAAATTCTTTCCGACTGGACAGAAGCGCAGTGGCTCATATGCCGCTTTTGATATCAAAGGCCATAGGACGGTCATGGCAGTGACCATATCACGTACTACTACTAGTACTAGCGAGGTACCAAGTATGCCATAGCCTGGTGACCTGCGCGTTATGGGAGGCGAGCTCAGGATAGAACTGCATGAAAGGACCTGCCTTAGGTCTGAGTACTGGAAGCAGACATGTGCGTTCGCTATTTATCAAACCCAATTCATAGGGCCAGAGTGTCATTCGGACTTGTGTCAGAAGGTTTTGCACCACGAGGAAGCAGCATCGCGTCGCTAGAGGTTCTCCATGTCGCGAATCTATGCGGCGAGATGCTGACTAAGGCAGATTTAGCGCCCAGGGCTCGGGCACATGGCACTGTGGGGTAGCAGCGCTTAAGTTGGAATTGTTCTTGGACACTCGAGTCTCGACATATAAATGTCTCGAAAAACACTCACCTTCACCTCATTCCCCTCGGCTGAAGACAGTTCTGCCTTTTTGAAGCTCTGGACTTGCCCTGTAAGTCGGCATTTTCATACACTGCCCTCAGGTGCACGCCGTTGACTAAAGAGAGCAGCGCCGAGATTCCCACAAGGCTCATTAAAGCTTGTCATCTTCTGAAATGTCATCGTCAGCTCCTCGCAAGGAGAAGAACGCGCAACCTCCTCCCTCCAAATTGGTTAGATCGTCCAGGCGCTCCATCGTCTTCTTGGCCGCGATCCTTCTTTCTTTGATTGGCTATACCATCCGACCAAGGGCATCGGACCTGCTCCCGACGTCATATATCATCTGTACCCCCGACAGCAACAGAGTGTACGCGGTGGATAATGTCAACTCGCAGGCTCAATGTCTTGCCATCCATGGCTCGGAAATCTCTGACATTGGTGACCTAGGTATGTGGCAACATCTTTATTGCTACATCCTGTTCACGAGATACAGAGAGTATCCAAGCACGCTGGATAGCACTTGTAGGGAATGATTTCTTGCCAGTCTTCTACTCGAAACCAGGCTCTGCCATTGTCCCTGGCATGACTGGTACGAATTGATCTCCCACACATGGACGGCGCCTCTGATCGTGGTCAGACTCTCATGCCCACATCCTCGAATACGGCGCAAGCAAGATCATCCCGCTTGAGGATGGTAAAACTATCAAGGGTACGTGCATGACGCGTATCACTCATGCTCTACATCTTGATCGCGCCGACAGAGGTCGTCGCCTCCGTCCGAGAATATATCATCTCTAACCCTGACATATACAACGACAAAACCAAGCTAGTTGAAGGGTGGGGATGGGATCACACAGTGTGGCCGGAGGCTCGATGGCCCAACGCAGTAAGCTAACAAGGATCATGCTTTGTACTACCAGTGTCGACGACGCGCACAGGACGACCTTGAGGCGGATCCCATCATCCGCGGACGTCCCGTCGTTCTTCAGAGCAGGGACGGTCATGGGATTTGGGTGTCTTACACGACATTGAACGCGAATAAACCTTACCCTTCATCTGTGGAAGGCGGAGTCATAGTCCGAGATGCCCAGGGAGAACCCAACGGTCAGTCCATTTTCTTCAGAGATATAGCTTTAGTGACCGCCACAACAGGATTGTTTTTGGATAATGCCCAAGCTCTAATCCATGTACCCGACCCAACGGACGATGATCTCCTGAAGAAGTTCTCCATCACTGTTCGGGATGCGTTGGCCAATGGGCTAACATCTATACACGACGCGGCATTGAAACCGGAGTCGCTCGCCTTCTTCTCTCGGTATAACTTTTAGTATGCTCGGTCTCAAGCATTGACATATCGCATGTAGGCAAGCGGACGCGGGAAAGTTACCAGTATGACCGCATTATACTTGTGAGGAGCTTGCTGACTGCATCTACGCATAGATCCGCATCTACGGTATGAGATTCTTCAACGAGACGGAAGAGTACTGGGGTGACTCCTTCAAACACATCATCAACGCCGGAAATGGCCGCCTTCATTCGCGTAGTGTAAAAATGTTCGCAGACGGTTAGTGCACGAATGCTCCCCTGAATGCTCCACTCATTTATACTGCAGGTGCACTTCGCACTGGCGGAGCAGCTGTGCGTAAACCTTGCTATAGAGAACCGACTGGATTGTTAACGCTCTCAGCAGCTCTATGAACCGTATGCAGACAATCCGTCCACAAATGGGTTCATGCGTCTTTCGCCTGAAGTCATCAACGAGGTTATCCCGAAGTTCCTCAAGGATGGTTGGCAAGTGGTACGTTTCCTTCACCATCCGTACGAATGTCTTGGATTCTCATACCCCGGAGAATGTTCATGCCATTGGTGATCGTGCAAATGGTATTGTCCTTGACGCATTCGAGAAAGCGCTTGAGGGTGTAGACGTCGCCGCTTTACGTCCTCGTCTCGAACATGCACAAATTTTGACCGAGGCTGACATGAAGCGCTTCGGGAAACTTGGTGGTGTGTTTATATCCTCAAAGCCTCAACTCTCTCATCTGAATCATGACTTTCAAGTGATTGCCAGCGTGCAACCTACGCATGTGTGAGTGGCAGTCAACTGTTATTCGATGCAGTATCGCTAGACTTTTCGTGTAGGACTGATGATATGTGGTACGCTGAAGAGCGTTTGGGTCCTGTGCGGGTGAAGGAACTGTATGCGTTTCGGAGCATTCTGGACAACGGCGGAAGGATCACATTGGGATCCGACTTCCCTGTCGAGGGCGTGAATCCTCTTGCTGGCTTCTTCGCCGCGATCACCCGTGTATCTGCGGATGGAACATCTCCTCATGGGCCGGGAGGGTGGTTCCCAGAGCAGCGCCTTACGCGGCAGGAAGCTTTGAGGGGTGCGCCTCCTATTCCTCAGTTTCACTTTCTGCCAGTCTTGACGTTCAAATCGCAGGTATGACTATCGACCCCGCCTACGCGTCCTTCACAGAAGCAACCCTCGGATCGTTGGAGGTTGGCAAGCGGGCTGACTATGTCGTTCTCTCCCAAGATATCATGACGATTCCTGTTGAGGATATTCTCCAGACGAAAGTCTTGATGACCGCCATGGATGGACAGCCTGTCTATGGCTCCATCTGATTATTATCCGCTGGTTATTTAATCACGAACTCAATCCCGCCTATCTTCTTGTTTTAGGGGACCGGGGGGCCTGGGGCCATACTATACTACCTTTTGTAGTATCGTGGCTGTAGTTCGTGCAAATCAGGTCCTGTCCTATCTTACCAGTTTCTAACATTGTTCATCGATTTGTCACTTCGAAGAGGCGCATGTTGACTAGGCGAAACCACCCCTCCGCTTCCGGAGGGATTCGGTAGGTCTTGGTGGACTGCGTGAAACATGTTGTGGCGTGCAGATAACATTACAACTAAAGATACATTGACTGATTCCTAGGTTCACTTCATGATATAGTACATAGCAGAACTAATGTCTGGACATAGCATTTCCGGTTCGAATTCTTCTATGTTTCGGGGCCCAGAGTCAGCTATCGACTTTTCAAGGAAAGGATGACAGTACAGTACACCAACCTCAGATGATTTCAACGATGACCTGTTCGTCGCTGGAGCTTACAGAGCTTGGTCGGCTAGGGGATGTTGTTGGAGATTTCTTCGCTCCAGTAGCGCCTCGCTCAGACCTTGAGAAGAAGTTCAGGAGGACAAAGCTTGACTGACAGAGGGAGCGACGTACGCAATGCGGGCAGCATCCTTCAGTGCCGCGACTGTAAGAATGTGAGGGTCGACGGTGGGCTCCTTGATGTGTGGGCGCTTAGCAGCAGCAGCCTGAGCGTCGGCGGCAAGAGAGCCTGGCGGAGGGCGATACCCCAGAGCCTTGTGCTCTTCCGACATAAGCTTCCGAGCGTCAGCTGGAGCCACCAGTCAGAGGGTCTAAGAACAGAGCAAAGTAGAGTCACCAACCAAGTCCAATGCGCTCCAAGTCGATACCACTGACACAGGCTCCGCCAGACGGAGCTGTCTTGCCACGCTCTGTCTCTATGCGTACGGCGTCACTGAGTGCAGCCTCTCGTAATGCAGATGAATCTATGATAGATACGTCCACTACCGGGTGCTTCGAGGCAGCCGCCTGGGCATCGGAAGCGAGCGAGCCTGGTGGTGGACGATAACCGAGAGCTTTGTGCTCCAGCGACATGATCTTACGAGCCTCGGCTGCAGGCTCGTGAGTGAGGGTATCAACACGGTATGAGCGGTATACATACACTTGCCAACACTGTTAAGGTTGATTGTGCGGGGTCCGCTACTGGAGTGTCGTCAGTGTCCACCCCTCGGCGCCGCTGAAATAATGCTCACGAGCGACGCGTCGGCTGATGGGCGACAACGGTCTGAGTCATGGAAGAACGACTAGCAAAGGCCATGGCGATTAAGTTGACAGAGTAAGAGTCGGGGAATGTGAGCGCTGGTTGAGAGGGTGGTAGTTCGAGATAAGGCTTCCGTGGAGGATAATGTGGTTGTTATACTCGTATCATATCGTGTGAATTGCGGGTCGTCATCGTGTTCGCGCCTGGGTGGCCACTCTCCACAAGACTCCACAACCTTGGAGAATGTACAATCTCTGGCGCACGTGACCGACGCGTTCTTGAAGTTGAGCGCGTCACGATAGCGCAAATCTTATCGTGAAAATTCATACCGCCGTTGCGCTTCAGAACAAAGACATGAGTGAATTCTGGCTGCGACTATGTTCATGGAGGATGGAAGTGGGAAGTGGTGTGTGGCGCAGCTTGTTTCAAGATCAAAAGATGGAGCATCATACGATCGGTCAGCTTACAGTCACATAGTGGCACGCCTAGGATACGCCGCTTTGATAGACGCCAAATGCACGCACCAACTCCCTGGCAAGAACCGAGCTCAGGCCGTATCGTCACCTGCCTGTGCCCGCCCTAGAATACAGGCAAATTCAGCATGCAACGGAGAAGACTGGGAAACATAGAAGCGGTCTACCCCCAAGCACAGGCGCCTTCACTAGAAGCAGCTATCATTAGCCATCGACATGCAAATTGTACTAATACTGGGACCGGGCGTGGGCGGATGGCGGATAGCTTACATAAGTATAAGATCTTGGTCTGAACTGTACCCGTGCCGGTTATATAGTGCTTCGAGTACCATTTAAAGAATTGCACCAGATGAATTCGAGAATGAAGTCGCGCTGCAGCTGGTATAGCCTATCCGTACAAGTATACAAACAGCATCAATTCATTTCATACATTGTGATTCGTATCGCCGTGAGTATGTAACCCGATCCTGATGGCCAATTCTTCGGGTGCTATTGCTGAGTTACTACTCGTGCGCTCTTCCCATGTGAACGCGAGCAAGTTGACCGAGACCACGCGAAAACATCGTCAACATAGTCGAATTTCTGTGTGGATTTGGGACGCGGTAACTTTATCCAGAGGGTCCCGTCATAGTATGCTCGACATCGGATTGTTATTACAACCCGATACGCGTTCTGTTGCTTAAATGCAACGCGACTACAAGCTACTGGCGCACCAATGGAATCCGAAAGGTTGATCTCAATCCACCTCTTGGCTGTGTTTTGTCAGGTGTATAGATTTGCGATGTCTGTCCTGACACCTTCCCCAGCTCCAGCGGTTCCTCCTCGCAACCCACCGCCGCCACCGCCCGTAGCCTGACCCTCATCTCCTCCTTCACAATGCTATAGCACGCACCCATCTATACCACGCGCTTTCCCTCTATCCTTCTGAGAAACAGGCCATCTACACTCTTCTAGCCATGATGAAAAGACACACGACTCCCAAGGTGTTCAAGTTGTTTTGAGCCCAGGAGACACAACCGCCTCTACTAATAGGTCTGGTCAACCTCTGTTTCACGCCCTTTCAGCAGGACCCATTCCCTTGTGCACAATGACTGCTGAGACCAACTTACCACCCCAGACAGATGTCGGAGGTAGACTGGATTATTCACGTCGCTGGAAAGGTGACTCAGAGTTTATTAAAGTTCAATGTGACACTGAGCTGAGACGGCAAATCTCTGTTCTGTAGCCTTTCTGCCCCCAAAGTGTCGGCGAGCGCCTCCAGTCGGCCGAATCAGAAAGGACCAAGTATGCACTCAAGGCAAAAATGTCAGTGTTCTACATCGCTATCGGTAACTTCTCCAGTCAACCGTACTTATTCCTCTGACCAGTCTCACCGCTGTAGGATTGCAAGTCTTATTGGGAGCTCTGACAACAGGACTCTCGAGTCTCTGCGGCTACGACTGGGAGGAGTGTGTGTGCAATGATAGCATCCCTTCTCTCTCCCTCGACTGAAATCCTGTAGGCTGTCATTGGCATGACCTTCATTGGTGCATCCTCATTACTCTCTGTCTCATACCCATCACCATCGGTACCTCTGCTCTCGGGTACGCCGACAACAATTAGAATTACCACCACCCGCGCTCGCCGCTGCTCAAGGATTAGGCATTCGGCGTCCTTGGGCGCTGCCTGAGTGTAGCGGGTCAAGCTGATGAAAAGGCTCGGGCGTAATGCATGAAATGACACGCGTCAGAGGGCTTGATGCCTATTTGAATCTTTCAATAAATGGTACGGGTTTGTTGCAATAGCAGATACTGGATGCGTGAGGAAAGTGGCACGCGTAAGGTATGATAAACGGGATTTGAACACTTGCTTGAACTTATCGGGTGGAAAGTTGAGAAAGATCGCGTCAGTACGAACAATGTGATCGCGTTAGCTATATGGATAGACACCCGACAACTTCAAAGGATGACACGCGAGCGGCTCAGAAAAACAGTCCCGACCCCTTTGATAGATGGATCGGGTTCATCCGCCATCCGCCGTCCGCCCATCCGCCTTGTTCTAATATTAGTATGTATTCTCGACATGACACCCGAACCGGCTGCATACTGCTGCGCCGGCGCTCAATCAATCAAGAAGCATATACTATACGTCGGCGCCGAGCTTTGTTTCACATTCCAAGAGTGCTGGTGATACCGTAGGTTTGATGGCGCGCGAGTTACCCAAATCTTCGATAAAGGTGGCACTAGGTGCGGTACAGGTGCGGTATGACTCTGAGCATTGAGCGTGCTGCGTATTATGATGGCGGGAGCAATAAAGCGTGTTATGATTGCGATCGGTGTGACTTTTGGGCTCAGTTAGGCTTTCCTTCGTACCACCAAAGCGCTCAAACTCATGTCTTCCACGCTCTTTGCTGCTGTCATTCTTTTTGCCGCCTCCTTCGTCAACGCGGAGACGCACACCGTCACTTTCGACAACCAATGTGGTTATGGGACCGTAAGCCGGCCACCTACGTCCGTCGCGAGAATCGTGGGGCTCATTTTTCGCGCAGCCCAAGCTCATCAAAGGGAACGACGTGCTCACCTCGACATCGTATACTATTAGTGGCTCCCTTTCGTCGGCTATCGCGTGCGCTTGTCTTCCACACCAACTCTCAAGACTGTTTGCTGATTTACTTTTCGCTATTAGTTACCTCGATACCGGCTGCGGCTTCAATGGCGAGACCTGCACTGTCGTTGAAATGACTCTGACCAATCCGACAACTTCTGGGTCTGGTTCTAGTGTCGACATCACTCTCATTGCTCCGTAGGTGATGCCTGTGCTCCTCATCGGCGACCTCATAATATTCCCACAGCCTCGCATATTCCGTCCCGACTGCATTCAATTACACTGGGGTCTGTACCGGTTTAGGCGCATCTTGTAAGAATGCCTCATTGTGATCCTCTGCCAAATGTTGACAGATCGTGTGGTAAGGTTCCAGCCCGCACTGCAGTTCTGCGTTCTTCCAGCCAGACGATACCACGGTACAAGTGGCCTGTCAAGAAGACGATGTGGGTTTTCAACGTAGTGTGTCATATGAGATATTCATACTACACAGGCGAATCTTCTCATTACTTTCTGTGGTTCGGGGTCATCCTCGGGTTCCAACTCGTCCAGCACCCACAGCGACGTCCGAAAGACCACCAGTCCAACTGCGGCAGTCACCACAGCCACATCAGACGCTTCTAGACCTACCCCGACCTCGACCACAGTTGATGAAGCGTCTTCAGCTTCGGTCGAATCTTTCTCCTCACAAGTTGTTGCCGTCGCTGCTGCACCTTCGTCATCTGCTACATCCGCCAGTGGCTATCGAAAACGACCCTCTTGTACACAAACATCCTCTCGTCTCACGCGGCGGGTTGTGAGCCAACACAGCCGCTTACAACGTCGCGTCGTTTTGAGCAATGACTGGAACTGATCTTTTTTGTATTGAAAAACCTAGACTGTATCTCACACTCACTACGGGAGCAACGCCACATTGCAGGCAGATTCGGCAATGTTTTGTTCTTGATTTATTTCCCGCGTATCTATCTGTTGTAGAGCCGGACAATGCTCTCTGTAACTCACCACATAGTCTCTATAACCCGTATCGTTGACGATATACATCCGCGGGCGTAATTTCTCAAATGTTGCTATTGCAGTCGATCTGTCGCGATCGTGATCATGTCTAGGATTTGTAGTGATCACTATAAATACTTGATCGCGTACTTGCAGAGCGGTGCGAGAGCTGGGCAACTGTGCGGTAAGAACTGTCACATCCGTACGACTTGCGAATATGCAAGTCGTCTGAGTGTCTTAGCCAGAGGAGATGCAGACCGAGGTATGTTTTGGTTTGTACATGTTAGGCACAGTTGAATTGTTGCTCCTCTAACCCTGTTTCAACCTCAACCTCATCTCCCCACCTCTCTTGCGAAATCTCTTCAATTCTTCCCGATTTCTCCATACATCTGCTTTGCGATTGAAAGTGGATACCTCTGCTCTCTTCTATCCAATAAGACCGAAACGCACAGCAACGAAATTCAACCAAACTTGAACGTCCCAACATGTCTGCCAGAGGCTCCGGCGACGTTCTATCCCCCATCCTTATGCGATCCCAGACCCCAGGTGTGTATTATCTGCTACCTCCGCTTGGTATTCGCTCATGACTGTGCTACATAGGTCCAAATGAGAAAGGTACTTGCGCTGGTATCCTTCAGACCCCCGGCGTGTCATTGAAGCTTCGACAGTTCTGGACTATCTTGAAGGCATGTCTCGCGACGACGTCGACATAAAGCCACCGCGCTCTCTAGCAGACCATTCCGAGTACCGCAGCAGAGAATCGCATTCCCGAGGTGCCAGTCGAGTTCAATCGCCTGCTGCCAAGAGCCGTCAGAGCAACGGACATAACGACAGGGGCGGTTCTCATGCCGACTTTGAGGACCACGGTGACGGCGGTGGGAATGACTTTGACTCCACTGCCCAGGAGCGCTCTGAGAATGGTGACGAAGAGATTCTTCACATCGTGCGTCTACTGGCGACCTTATGCTCGTACACCGCTAACATCTCACTTCAGCCAGGGCCCCAGGATCCTCCGGGTCCACGTTACGAGTCCTACGATTCGGGACCATCCTTTGGCAATTTTGGACCCATGCCGGAAGACTATGGCGCGAATCCAGTGTCCATCCTGACCGCCTTGCAAGACGTGCGTAGCTTCGGTTCCTTTTGCACCTGAACGTGGACTAATTATATGGTCTTATAGCCACAATGGGGCAACCACAAGCCGAGCCTCCCTTGGGAGCTGAATACGGGTGGAAAGAGAGACTTGGGCGGCAGTGTAGCTTCACCCAAACCCTCATCCTACAATATTGGAGTGCAACCACCATCCAATGATAGCAAGGGCTTTGCATCATCGACGTCGCCGAGTGGAGGAAAGAGTGCCGTTAGTGTAAGCTTGCTAAAGAGACCGTCGCTTAAATGCTAATTACTCTCTTTTAGTCACCAAAGCTAAATGGGAAGGCTCCCTCGGCAGATGCGTATCGCCCTTTGTCCCCCCAGTCCACAGAATCACGTAAAACTCGCGCGACGACGGAAAAGGCCTACAATTACCCTCTTCCTGAGAGCCACATCAGCGAGCGTGAAATGCCCTTGAGCCCGGTCTCCCCCGCTCGATCCAGAGCCCCTTCGAAGGCGCCATCCAAGGCGCCATCCGTATCACCATCCGATTCACTATCCAACTATCATTCCCGCAAGAATCGCAGCAAGACTGCCGATTCGCCTCCCCCGCCTGTTCGGGAGCAGTCGCCTCAGAGTGAAGGTCGCAGTTTTTCCCAGAACGGAAAAGGTACCAGTTGCCACTCTCTATTCAGCAACCATTGCCTAACAAGTATCACAGGTCGGGTCAACGGGTCTGCGGCGTCACATCAATCACGACCATTCTCGCCTTATCGTCATGCACCGACCACTGATGATCTTCTCCACGCCGTCGTAAGAGACCGTGCCGTACCTCCCATCCAAGAAGAGACTTCCATGGATCTATCGAAGGCGCCTTCGACCGTTCAACCCCCTCCATCGGAACGCGGCGCGCCTTCAGCAATTAGTACGAAAACGAAGTCCAAGGCAGCTTCCCGGGCTCCTACGGTCCCTTCCAAAGCGCCCTCCAAAGTGCCATCCACCGTAGCCTCCTCTGTTGCTTCCACGCGTCGCGAGCAGCCCAGAGACGCGGATGCAACTCCTACTCCATCTCGTCCAAACACTCCCGGCGATGCCGCCAGATCAAGAATTGATGAAGCAGAGGAAGAGATGGTTCAACAACTGCTGGCGTCGGCCGGTCAGACGCCGCGCACGTCCAAGTCGTACTCCGGCTCTGTGCTGGGTTCAGATATCGTCAACTCTCATTTCCATGACAACGATCTCTGTGTTCTTTTCCAATTCTTGAACAACGACAACTCGCCGGAACTGGTCAAGAAAGTCTTCCGCAAGGCTATCCGGCGTCGCGTCAAAGATCTGGGCATGAGGTACGATAACGAGGTTCGTAGTAGTGAATTACCTCATCAAAGTGCTCACTGATTCGTGTTGCTAGTCTATCCGAGAGATACAGAAGAGCCATTTGCACGGTCCTGCTGGTAGCGAGCTGGGAGATGTCGAGGTTCGTCAATTTCTCTATGTTTGCAAAATTATCTGATCCCCTATGAAGGAACCACCCAAGTGGGCTACCGATCTCAAGCGTGAAATTGTCTTGATGCAACAACGAATCGAGAGCTTGGGGCCGAAGATCGAGAACCTGCGACCGAATTATCCAGAGGGTGACCGATTCATCGATGTAGAGGAGGAGGATGACTACACGCACACCCCAGTTACGCAGACGATCGGCATACACACTCAGCCTACAGGAACGATGGCAGAGTCCGCATACCAACCCGGAACTGAGGTTGTCATGGACGACGACGAAGAAGAAGAGGCTCACGGCCACCTTCCTGAGCAAGCCTACGAGGAAGTCACGGAGCACGGTCCAGCAGATCGCTTCCCCCACCTAAGCCGCGAACTCTCCCAGGATAACTACGATCGGGACGACTCTCCTGGCCAGCAGTACCTGGAGGAAGAGCTCTACAAGCTTAGACAGAAGCCTGCCAGTCAATCCGGCCGTTCTCATCATAGCTGGGAGCTTGCGCAGGGCGACGAGCCGTTTGAGGACGAGGAGAACCAACGAGCCATCGCTCCCACTATCCCCGGCTCTGAAGGTGGATTTGAACAGGAGCCAACACCGGCCGCGCCGGAGAGCGAGAGCCGAAGTGTTGTCACTAACAACACGCCTCAGCCCAACTATGCTGACGATACATCTGAAGCTGCGGATGGTCTTCTGCCGTGGCAGAGGATACATCAGCGACTTTTGAGCTGGGCTATTGTGTGGCCGATGAGCGAGTTCGACAGCGCTTTGAGCAGCACTATGCGTGGTAGTCAGGTGAACGAAGTGGCCATGAGCATCTGGTCGACACAGACGTACAAGCGATATGTGCGCTCGAGATTAACAGACAATCCTAAACAACCGGTGGATCGTCTATTCGTCCCTCCGAACATGGCAGACGCGATCAACAACGCTGTGTTCCATGGCAGACACGGTGATGCGTGTGGGATGCTTCGCGAGCTGTGGGCGCCGTTCGGGCTGCCTGGAATGCCGCGCTTGTTGGTGGTGCTTGCCAAACATCGCTCTGACGAGAACCATTGGGTTGTCCATAGGTACGGGTATTGCGACCGACGAATTTACTCTGTCTAACATACTTGCCATTAGGTTTTCGCTTCCTGAAGGCCTTTTGACGACTTACGATTCCTATCCCGAAAAGACACTGCCTGATGGACGAGTATGTACCACAACTTTCCTCTCTTACAGATGACTCACTGCTACATCAGCCATTGGGATGGTGGTTTGCTATCAGACTTGCATGGCCCACTGCTCTTTACCCTAACCCAGATCATCTCATCCAGAAGATGGTTCGGCTACATCGCCCCATGCAGCGCAGTGTCGACAACTCGCTCGCTGCAGGCGGAATCTGGCGAAACGTGTTGATGGGCTCTCGTCCCGAGAGGAGCCTCGACCTGGAGCGACTCCGAGATCTCATCAACACAGAGGTGAAGAATTTGCGCACTCGCAAGCAGGTCGGGAAGCTTTCGATAGCTGCGCGCCAGCCAGGATGGGACATGAACTAACGATGATCTAAGTAAATATGGAGGATACTTATATATATATGATGTACACGGACTGCATGTAGAAATGTTGTCTACTATGTTTCACTCATTTGCGGATATTCGCTGGAATATCTGTTATGCTTCATGTAATCTACGAAATTCAGGTTGTACTGTAATGCTGGAATCTATTTGTCTTCATGCCCCTCTAGATCTCCTCCTGGTCCTCCTCCACTTACTTAGAGTGACATCATACCGTAATGCGAACGCGGTGAATCATGAAAATGCGCAGGCATTCATTAACATTGTCGATACACATACAAAAAACTACTTGAAATGGCTCGGAGACCGTATAGGGATCTTCATGTGTATGTGTCCATCCTTGTCTGGCGGCGGTAGCTTTCCAGCGCGCACATTAACTTGAATAGATGGATGAAGAAGCCTAGGAGCTCCAAGGCCTTCGTCTCTCTCCTTACGGAACTTGATGAACGTCTCTTCGCTTGTCCCCACCTTTACGTGTTTATTGAGCTCCCTTTGCTCGGCCACGGTGCTCATGTCTGCCTTCTCTCTGCCATCGGGATAATCATGCCCGACGAACAGCATGTAATCATCTGGAAGTGAGAGAAGACGTTGCATGGACTAGAGAAATTGTTAAGTTCAAGACTTCTCGCGCTTGAAAGGTTGCGATAACGCACAGCGTAAAGTTGCCTCGCATTTCCGCCGGGAAAGTCTACGCGAGCGGATCCAACATCGGGCTAGAGAATTGCGGTTTGCTTGAGTTCATCGGATTGTTTGTGATCACGCGCCACCACTTGCTCACCATGAAGATACTATCACCGGTGAAAACGGCTGTCCCAATCATGTATCCAATGTGATCTGGAGTGTGCCCCGGAAGGGGAATGACTTTGCAACTCAAGTCGCCTACCGGAAACGATTCGTCGTCTTGAAGAAAGATATCGAAGGTCTCGGCTAAGATGCTCTTGTCGAAACCATAGAATGGGGCAAAGTTGGACTGGACCTGCGTGATGCGCGAGCCTATGCAGATTGGCGGATGCCCCGGGAGTTTGGATTTGAGGTATTGAGACGCCGTGAGGTGGTCAGCGTGCGCATGGGTTTCTCTTTCCGAGTCGAGCACAGAGATTAGTCGAGAAAGCATTGTATATCAATGTCAACATACAGGATGCGGACAACATTCAGGCTATGGGAGTTGACAAAGTCTAACAGGATGTCTGCTGCTTTGGTCAAGAGCGCGCCTGAGGCTGCGTCGTAATCGAGAGCAGTGTCGATGAGCACCGCGTCATGGGTCGCTGGGTCTACAACAACATATTGCCTGTAATTCAGACGCGTAAGGATAGAAGACGAAAAGACCGATGATGATTACTAGCCATGTACAAGTGTTGGCGTGGAAGAAAGAGTAGATGTCCGCGATTCCTGGTCCGGAGCTGGGATGATAGCGAGTAGGTTCCGGAGCTAAAGGTACGGCCTCGGTGGCTTTCGTTTGCTTGCGAATCGCAGACGATATTCCTGTGCTGTTTGCCCTGGCCACCGAAGGACGGCCGTACGTATTCCGACGAGACATATTCGCCAGGGAGGTGAGCGAACGTGTCCGGTTCATGTCCATAGTATGGGTCGAAAACATGGACCGTGTACACGCTCGAGGTGCGACGGTCGAACATGGCAGACGACGAATTGCGTTGAGCATACTGCGAGAATGCGGCGGGAAATGGGGTGTCGTATCGAAGACTTGCTCTCGTTGAGACCTATACCGTTGTGTGGATATAACAGTAAGCTTGTACCGTGACTTGCCTTCGTCTTCTGGTTTGACTCGTTCGAGACCCTGATTGTGTTTCAGCACTCGGAAGTAGAGATGTTTGGAGTTGTAGCTAGTGTACGTTGTATGAGTGACAGAGGATGGATGCTTGCAAAACTTTGAATGACAAGTAGGTGGGTGAGGGGAGGAAAAGCAATTTCTTCATACGCGTTAGTGTAATTTCCAATGCAGATTGCCGGATGTCCAGGGTTGGTCTATGTAGTCTGGCGTTCAAAGCCGCTCTGCGACTTGCAACTTGAGCTGATAAGCTTACCGTCTCTTGTGACGTTGGGACGAGGAAACTTTGCATTGCGATGTCTAAATTAAAACTATTGTACTCGTACGATCTATTCGCCCGTGGAGTTATTATGCTCAAATTCGTTTTGTCCATCACTGGCAGCCGTTTGTACTGCATCTCGTGGCTTGATCGGGCCTACTGGTTGGTGGTGCAGCCATGTCTAGCGCGTCGAGGCAAGGTGCCTCGAAGATATCCCTACTGTACGCGAGTACAACTGTTTTCGATGCCACGAGTGACCACATGATCAATGTCGCGACCGCATAGATGCAGCCAAAGATGCGAAAGAAAGACGAGTCAAAGGTAGAACCAAGGTTGATAGTGAGGTTCGCGTACACGCCCTAATGTGTGATGAGCTACTCGGCGGTAAGCAGTACAAATGAGCATACACACATTCGGGAAAATCAAACCCCATGTCTGAACTTTGAATGGTATTGCCGACCGTCTGGCTACATGTTGAATGCTCACCAAGGCAAACACAGCCCACATGGTACATAGTGACCATAGTACAAAAGAAACAGCCACACAGAACACATAGATGGACTGTCCGGTCGTCACAGAGCCGAGGAAAGGGGATGTGCCAATGGGCAATGCGTCCCGAAGATATTGACCCGTTAACAGGATGGAGTAACCAGCCTGACCAGTCGGCCCAAGTGGCAAGAACACGGACACTATCCCTCCTGGTGGCGGCAGCCCATGCACGATCAGGCGTAAGATGTAGACTGTCAGCATCATGAGCGCGAGAGAAAGCCCAATGGAGACCAACACCACAGAGGTGGACACAGTGATAAGGGCGTGTTCTGGAGAGTATTTGTGCAGCTCAGGAGCAAGTACCCCACCCGTGGATGATGCGACAATCAAAGTGACCACGGGAAGGAGCCAAACGGCCGACATGGCCTCTAATGAGTGAGTGTGGGCGATCTTCCTGTGATACAGGGAGTCAGAGGATGCGAAGGAAATTTGAGAACGAGACCAACATGAAATGCAGCATACCGAAGCAGCACAAAACAGATACCACACAGTCCAGCCACCATAGTCCCCACAGAACGTAGAGGAACGGCTTTCCGCCGAACCCGTACTGTTTATAAACGAGACCGACTGATATGTTTATCAATGTCGTCGCACCCATTGGAAAGGTTCCCGTGAACAGACTCTGGACCGGATTACGGAGCATGATGGACCATATGTCCGGCCATAAGATGTAGCGCATTGCAGAAAGCACGGTAAAGGCGATGAAGAGGCATAGGTTGAGAAAGAAGAACACCAGTGTCATGGCCTTCATCCCTTTAGTCTCTGATCCATAGGGGAAGGCGTGGAAGAGGATGCTGATGGAGCCAGTGCCTGTCAGAGGCGCACGGTTACAGGAAGGTCAGAAGACAAGGTAACAGCAGCACAAACCCATAACGACTGCGAACCAGGCTGGCGCAAAATTGCTGTGCGCATCCTCAGTCAGACATAAAAGGTCGGCTTGGATAGAGAGGGGCTTACCGGATGACTGCTTTCATGGATTTTTGGCGGCGAACAGTAGTATCTGAGGCCATGATAGTCTACAATGCAAGGGCAGGAGGCCGAATGGTGGAAGGAAGTAATTTGGAGTCATCCATTCAAGCGTATCACTATAACCTTTCTGAGACGCTAGGAAAGCGTATTCGGAATTACCGGATCACGTGAATTCTGATCGACGGAATAAGAATGACACTCAACAATCAACTCAAGCAGAGGCACTTGGTCCACCATATTTGAACGACCAGCAGGGTTGCTCTTCCTCTCTCCAGCGTCGAGACCCCACCTACCCTTCCAACGGTCATGGGCCTGTTCCGCGTTTTCTCATACACCGCCAAGTCTGAGGTCGTCGTCGTCGTCGATGGCGAGAAGGCTGTCGCGCCCACTGTCAACCAGTCCTCTGACGCGGTGGACGATCCCGCTGGATCCTTTCCAGCCCTTGTCTTAGCAGATAGCAGCGAGCAAGGCTCTCTGGGCTCTCCGGCCCAGGCGGTCCAGATCCCGTTGCCCTTGTCTCCCGTCACCTCCGTCGATGCCGAGTCTAAACCTAGGAAAAGGCGAATATCATTTCGCTCATTCTCCCGCCCTCGCGTACCCGAGGAACACAAACATACCCTCTCGGCTATTCAGGAGCACGAGAAGAAGGTAGACGCGACCGCTGCATTGTCCAAGAATATCATACTTTCCTCGAGGTCCGATCGAAAAGCCAAGGAGTCCGCCCTTGTCGTCCGTGCTCTCATTGTCGGCAGTGGCTCCGCGTCCCCCAAGGTTACTATGGCTCTTGCTAGACCCCGTCTCAGCAAGGTCAAGTCGCAGTTGATGGAGCCGAAGTCTGCGAACAAGCTTATCGGTCACCTTCGGCAGCTTTCCGTCGAGGACGCGCACAACCGTGATGCTCATAGCCACTCTAATGCCCCCATACACGCTGTCTGCCTTGCACATACAGAAGCCCAGGAGCACGAACTCCAATTCAGGCGCCTGTCCGGCCCCGATCACGACACTGCCGACATTGCATCTGAGTCCGTCTTCCCGGCTATTTCGTCCATCTCCCTTGATAAACTCAGTGAAATGTTGAATGAGATGCATATAATTGACCTGATCAAGTCGCCTGATTTTGGCTTGGGACAGCCTGGTGATGGTGAGGGCATCCTGGCCGGAGCAGTTCCGACAGCGGAAACCGTCATCAATGGGATCGAGCAAATCACCCCTCAGCTGCTCGCCTTAGGGTACGCCACAGGCAAAGCGATAACACCCGACCACGCCGGTTCGTATCATGCACTTCAAAACTCTGGCGGAGATATCTTACCTCCCACAAGGCGTGTATCCTCCTCGTGATCGGATGTCGGTCCTAACATGTGAGCGTTTGCTTCCAACCATTCAATGTTGTATTCAGACTGTCTCTAGATTGGTGGGGCTTAGAGATTGCTCTTCCTCCTCCGTCATTGGCGTACCTTAGTGTGAGAACCTATCGTAATTTCCGACGTCGAAATTCTAACCGACTCTGTAGAGTGCCCATTCCATCTCGGGCGCTGTCGTCAACTTCCTCTCTGCGCTTGCCCTTGCGAACAATGGAGTCCGGGAAATTCTTCCCTTCATTCGCTACATCTCTCAATACATCGACTTCGAGTTCAATGCGATCAAAGCTCAGAACAAAGGGGACGGCGTTGTATGCACTGCGACTTGGTACGTTAACATTCAATGAACTCTTTTCATCGGCTAACGATGCGGTTCCAGGCTCATGCCAGCTGCACTGGTTCGCTGACTTTCATTGGCTCGTCGAACATTGTTCTCACTGAAGTCCTTCTCAGGTACCACGTCCATGGGATTTCCCTTCTCCACCCCCGCCTCCGCAAATGATGCCAACGACAGCGGAGAAGGTTACAGCAGAAGGCAATGCCGAAGCAGTTTCTGGTTCAGCCGGTGATAGTCTGCCCAAGGATCACGTCAACCCGGCTCTTGGGGATGAATCTGCATCAGAGCCTGCGCCAATATCTCAGTTTGTGCTTCCTCCTTCGGTTCCCGTTGAATATTCGATGGATGCTGGTGCCCGTCACGCTCCAGTCACACCCGTCGTTTAGTTGAGCCGCCTTTGCTCGCCTGTACTATCATGACCTCTCCCCTTCACGCAACGACTTGACATGAACTCTAGCATGATTCACGAATGACCCCACGACCTTATATCCCCATGCGACGATCTCCTCAGAGGCATCGTTGTCAGTACCCCCTCCTGTACCCTCAATATCCTCGTCATACATATACGTGCGATCAGAATCTGTATACCATTGACATATACTTATTCATTCTTCTTCATTGTTCTGTACTCTATCTTGAAGCTTCCAAGAACCGTACTCCCCTACACTTCAGGACAGAGTACTGCAAAGTCTGCTACTAATATCAGACGAGACGATTCGCAAGTAATTTGCAAACGCTGTTCGTTACGGCTTTCAGTGAAGATTGACGTATTTCATTGAGATTACAACAGAGATATCCTAAATGATGTACAAAGATACATTATGTGAAGTCCAGAATTGGATCACTGGGTCGTAACAACACTGTCAGGCTCTGATATGAGGAGAAGTGGTGTCAGATCTCAAGCGATACGAGAAGCACGAGACACACCGATAGATTCGATGATGTCGCCGGAAAGCGATTTGAACGACGAGAGTTGATCTGGAGTAACCTTGGCCGCGAAGCCCTGGAGACGGTCAATGAGTCTAGTGGACATTCTCAATGGCATCGGACGAACCGGTATCAGAGTTCCATACGTCTGAGTAACTTCCCCGCCTGGTCAAACTAATCAGAACAGCAAAGATGCTGGTATTAAGGCGACACAGACCCCCGTTATTGACCTGGGAAACGTATTCCTGAATCTGGGACTCAGAGACGCCTTGTTTGAACATGATGATGACCTCTGCAGAGCTTGAGCTTGGAGAAGATGATAGCGACCAAACCGACGAACTCTCAGACATATTGTGGCGAAGTATAGATGTACTGGATCGTCGAAAGATAGCAGCGATGATGGTGGTTGATGACGATGACTGTGAGTGCTCCAATGCCTGAGTTGCCCCGAATGGGGTGTGATGGTACTGCCGCGGCTACGGCGGCTCGGCAGGATGTGATGCGATGGCGGCAAGGTGGCCTTTACTTTGTTCACGACTCCCACCCACCACTGAACTGCTCGAATTCAAATCTAACACCTGCAATGCAATCGGATCTCTTTCGTGTAAGACATCCCTTGGGTCATTTCGGATCAACCTCTACGAGTACCGCTGGTACACAGGTGGTTGAACCGGACACCGAACTTCCGCATGCTTCCTGCATACATGATGTATAGGAACCAAGGGACGTTTATACAGAACGACAGGTGACATTCTTGCGCTCATCCGCGTCTCACGAGACCCTTGCATATGATAGTCTCTGACTTGGAGTGCTCCAACATTGGCCGAAGCATCATCTGAAGACTGCCCGGCAGTCTTGTGCTTAAGCTTGACGCCTACCCTGAGGTTCGAGTCGCTTCGCAAATCTACAGGTTGTTTACAGGGTGGCCTGGCGATATGATGGCTAAGCTGTCATATCTATGGATGGGACTGTGCTGTCTTCCGCGCGATATCGAACCTCACTTACTAGGCGGGACTTGTAGACAACGCCACCAGTGTCCGCCGTCATGACTTGCCCAGTACTTGCCCGGATAGCGTCGCTCGGTCTCACGGGCCGCACCCCATCTGAACATGGATCAACAAACTTATCCCCATCCTAGCGCGTCTGGTTATTTTTGTTCATTTACCAGAAGCGTGCTTCTCCTTCTCTCTCGGAATCGGATGGGGAAGCTCACGTATTAAAGGACGGGGTTCCGTTTTATAGCTGTGGACCCTTTCTTTCTCCTCCCAACATCTACGCTCAGACACTACCATCCTCCACATAAGCCATGGCTGACACCCCCGACGAGAAGTCGTTCACCAAGGTGAATGTTTCGCCAGTGCGCGCCACCGTCAAGGATGGCATACCTCATTACATGGGGCTTGCTGGTGAAAGGTTAATCACCGCTATCACGATCGTTGCGACTCTTGGTGCGTTCGTTATCTGGATAGTAGCCAAATTCACTCACGGTGCGCTATCCAGGCTTCCTACTCTTCGGGTACGACCAAGGAGTGGTAGGTCATCCATTGATCTTGTCAAGGTCCGGTGGGCTGAAAGCTCCAAGATGTCGGGAATCATAGCAGCCCCACAATTCTATCGTGTATTCCCTGACCTCGATCCCGATCTTGTTGGCCACAAGCACTCGTCGACGATGCAGGCGTTTTATACCGCTATATACGAGTTAGGTTGTCTTGCGGGCGCGATTTTTGCGTTGCTCTGGGGTAACAAAATTGGCCGGAGACGGAACATCATGATAGGTTTGTCGTCTGTTCAACCGGTCACTTCCTTGTGATTTACGGTTCCCTTCTCAGGTGCTTCCTGGGTCATCGTTGGCACAATCGTCCAAATCACCTCCATGCCTGGGTACGCACTCTATCCAGCTTCTGACCTGATATCGAAATTGACCTTCCCCAATTGTAGTCATAAAGCTGGACATCAGTTTGTGATTGGACGCATAATCACTGGATTTGGAGTAGTGCGCTACGTTCTTTCTTCTTGTTTGACATTGCACTGATATTTCTGCGTAGGGAAAGCATCCCTGCCGCTGCTAAACTGCCCCCGTTCTCATTTATCTCATTAGGTCTCAACACTGCCACGATTCCCAGTTGGCAAGCCGAGTGCTCCAAAGCACACAATCGCGGTCTTCATATTTGTATTGAGGCTAGTATGATCGCAACTGGAACGGGTGAGTCACATTGGATGTTGTGTCATTTGTTCTCGTGCTGATGCTTCTCAGTTATCGCATACTGGGTTGACTTTGGGTTGTCGTACATCGACAACTCGGTGTCCTGGCGTCTTCCCATTGGATTGCAGATGATATTTGCGGTCCTTCTGATCGCAGGCATCATTCAACTTCCTGAATCTCCTCGGTATCTGCTGTCAACCGGTCAGTACCTCGAGGGCGAACATGTGGTCGCTGCCCTTTCGGCACAAACAGTTGACTCCGAGGAGACCCAGCAACAGAAACGAATCATCATCGAGGCACTGGAATCGATTGGGGAACTGCAAATCAAACATGTCTTTACCAACGGCCCCTCTCAACATCTTAGGCGCACTCTCATTGGCGCCTCGACTCAGTTGTTCCAACAGATTGGAGGTTGCAATGCCGTTATATACTTTGCGTATGACGTTCTCTCTATCTGCCTTCACTAATCTGATTCCGCTCCTAGTCCTGTTATCTTCCACACTTATATTGGACTTGAGCGTCGTCTTTCTCTCGTTCTCGGTGGGGTCAATTCGACTGTATATGCACTCTCTGCCTTTGCATCCTACCCAATGATCGAGCGCCTTGGGCGGCGCAAGATGTTCATATGGGGAACAGCCGGACAGGCATTGTCTATGGTAGGCGCTTTCGGATCTCATTGTGTGCGCAAGACTGAGGCTTTCTTAGCTGCTGGCCTCCTTCAGTCTCATCAAGTACAACGTAGAAGGCGACACTCAGAACCATTCCGATTATGGGGCTGTTGTTGCCTTATTCTTGTTCTTGATGGCCTTTGGATGGTGAGCCGAAGTTTGTGGTTCTCGTTATCATTCTCTGATTTTGTTCAGTACTTGGCTCGAATTGCCGTGGCTGGTACCCGCCGAAATCAATCCCAACGCTATCCGAACCAACGCGAACGCCATCTCCACCATGACCAACTGGCTCTTCAATTTTGCTGTCGTGATGTGGACCCCTCCGATGCTTGACAGTCTCGGTGGGTTTGGAACGTTCCTCTTCTTTGGCATCGTCAACCTCTGCTTCTTCCCGTTCATCTGGCTCTTCTACGTTGAGACCAAGGGTCGAAGTTTGGAAGAGATAGACATCGTCTTCGCAAAGGCATATGCCACCAAGGAGTGGTATGTAAAAGTCGGGAATGAGATGCCCAACTTGAGCGCCGCCGAGATTGAGAGCGAGGCTATCAAGTGGGGTCTCGCTGGGGACGCCGAAGGGCGAGTTGGCTCGCTTGATGAAGTCAGAGAAGGCACCCTCAAGAATTAATTTATTGCTCTGCTTATGATGACCCATAAAGTCTTGGTGATGATACAACGTCTATAGCGCCGTGTAAGTTTGTACGTAGAGTAAACGAATGTCGAGAATTGAAGCCCCGAATGTTGACTAAGTCGGAAGTTCGGAACCGCTATAAGCCTCAGAGAGGTTGCTCACCACCATCATGTTCTCTGACTTCGAATGTTGAGGCTGTCCTCACACCTTGTCCGAACCATGCCAACTGTCACGCGCTCATCGCAGCGACGCGCGTCCGCTGCCAGCGGCACTAATGCAGCCGATATCCAAGTTTTGGACACAGTCACCGAGCCTGAGGTGTCATCGCCTGCAAAGCGGAAGGCGCCTACCTCAACAGGCACCAAGACAAAGCGAACGAAAACTACCCAACTAGACACCGTCACGGTCCCACCAACATCTGCGTTGAATCTACCAGCCAGCGAAGACAAACTTATACCAGCCAAACTTACCTTCTCTTTCGAAGAGGCAAAGAAGCATCTAATCTCTGTTGACCCACGCTTTGAAGACGTCTTCGACCGCTTGAAATGCACGCCGTTTCAAGTTTTGGAACGCGTGCATCCATTTAGGTTCGAGATCGCATCTTCAATTCATTGACCGCTGTGATAACCTTCAAGGCAGATCTCTAGCGACGTCAATAATGTAAGAATAGTTCAGCAAGGCACATCGTAACTCATGATTCTGTAGAGGACAACAGATCTCATGGAAAGCCGCGAAATCTATCAATCACAAGTTCAAGCGCCTATACGACTCGACTCTCCCAGAGGATGTAAATGAGTACGAGTCAGTACCGTGACTCTTTCGAGTATCTCCCCTTGGGCCTCATGCGTGTACCTCTACCAGTGATCAGGATCAAAGTGGCTTTTTCCCAACTGCAGCTCAAGTTGCTGCCACAGACCCGGCTGTGCTGCGTACAGCAGGTCTGAGTGGACGCAAGGGAGAATACAGTGAGTTCTACCGCTGTCATCTTCGCATTTGCTCACCTTGTTAGTCCTCGATCTTGCCTCGAGATTTGCGGACGGACGTCTTACGACGGACAAGTTAATCCATGCAACGGATGAAGAGTTAGCGGAGATGCTTATCGCCGTGAAAGGTATAGGAAGGTGGACAAGTAAGCTCCGCAACCTAGGTTGGTATTGTCTAATATTTCATGTCGCCGACAGTCGATATGTTTGCCATCTTCTCTTTGCGACGGCCCAATATCTTGCCTGTCGGCGACCTTGGAGTTCAAAGAGGCGCTTTGCGTTGGTTTCTGTCCCTCCATTCCGCGGAATACAATTACACTCTCCGAACTGACAAAGCTACGGAAGAGGAAACCGGCTTGAAAGACGCCTCTGTTACGCAAGCCCAGGGGGAGGCGCAAACAGACAGAGAGAAAACACCGACGCCAACGGTTTCAAGTGTGGTGCCAGCAGTCCCATCCACACCGAAGCGATCAACAGAGGAGCTTCCCAACGCTCTTCCTCCTCTCTTCACGCCTTCAATCAATCGCACGCTCAAGAAGACGCAAGAAAGTGACCACGTCCCGCAGCCACTCCCACAAGGCTTGACAACAGCTATGATGAAGAGTAGACTAGATACCAAAAAGAAGATCAAGTGTGTGCTCGTTATCATTTCTGGGCTTGTCTTGACATCGTATCAGAGGCGCACTCTTGACTCCGAAAGAGATGGAAGAGCTCACCGAGGCGTGGCAACCGTATAGGAGTCTAGGTATGTATCTCTCAACTCTATCATTTCCATCATAACCAGTTGTCAGGCGTGTATTACATGTGGGCTCTCGCCGACTAGAAGTCAATTATTTGAGTAGCGTTATCTCGTAGACTACAAGGATTAATAAGTAAGTAAAACACGTCTGCTACAAGTCTGCAATCAACCTCTCCGCCTCCCCCTTCACCTTCTCACACCTCTTCAGGAATGTATCTGTTGTTTCCTTCGCCACGCTCGTATATTTCGCTGTCAATACGCCCACTATGGCTTTCCATGCCCTATCTTGGGTCGTCACAATTTCCCACTTCTCGTTGTTCCTGACATTGAACAGAATAAGCCGAGGAAAGGACGGGTTTCCCTTCTTTCTGGTACGCTTCATGGACCAGAGGTACCCGTAGATCACTGTCTGAATAACATGATCATGGGTCAGCGCAGAGACGAACTTGATCTCCCAGATGGTTGCGTTGTCCTTCCCGTGCTCGTGTACTATGTCCGCGCGGCCGGTCAAGCGCGTTTTCTGACTGCCAACAACAATGTCCCGGGCCATGGATGACTCAATGTGCAAGTCGGACTTCAGCTGCGCCATACCGAACTCCTTGAATTGATCCGCTAGGCGGAGCGTTGCAGGACGAAGGTAAGGTGCCAGCCAATCGAAGGAGTGGCCAGACATCTGCGCCCATCTCGACTTGTATCCCGAGCTTTTACTCTCGTAATAAGCCGCTTCTCGCGAAAACCACGCTGCTCTCTTTGCCTCATCAGCCAAGATATCTGGAGTCAAAGCATTCGAGCTTTTAGCGCGGTCAAAAGCTGTGACCCTCCCAGTGAGCCATAACTCGAAGTCCGCAGTGACGGCCAAGCCATTGAGATCGCTAACGGGCTCCCACATATTCTTGATTGGGTTGGTGCAGATCTTCTCGGGGGCGTCGATGCACGCCGATGAAGGAAGCGGTGAAGAGAGCTTGACAATGGTCAAGTGTTCCTGTACGATTCGATCCATTTCCTCATCCCTGACATGCCGTGGAGCGTCCGTAGCAGCCACCTTCAACGGAAGCAACAGTCCCAGCTGTAAAGGACGCCCTGGCTCATACTGCGGTTTAGGCGGCGTGTCGACAAGGTTGACAAAGCTCGCATCTCGCTCTACAGCCGTCCAGTCAACAAATGGCATCGCTGGGAATTCGTGTGACTGCAGGACAACGAGCTGCTTCCTTGCGCGAGTAAGCGCGACAAAGGTAGCATTGGGGCAACGGTCGTCGGGCTGGTCTCGGGCAGCAAAGCGGAAGTAAGACGAATCGGCGCCGAGGACGATGACAAGGTCGCGCTCGCTGCCTTTGAACTGGTGGTAAGTGGATGGGATGAGTTTTCCTCTGACGATATCATCATCGAGGCCGTAGTCGGCAGTGGGCGGAGCTGAGGGTATCTGATGCCTCCTGAGCAGCTCATTGACAAGCAGTTTCATGACGGCGCTGCTTCGAACAGTAGGGGCAAGGATGGCAGTGTTTTCGTGTCCATATTTTCGTATGAGGGGAATGAGCAGTGCGACGATCTTCCGGACCTGTGAGAGGTCTGCATGGACATATAGAGGCTTCGGCCCGTCGTGTGAACCCTCTATGTAGTTTTCTCCACCAAGAAAAGCATTGTTGACAAAGTTGGCAGTATTTCGCGAAAGGCGGAAGCTCTTGCTGAGCTGCCTGTTCTCCCAAGTATAGGGTGACAAGGCCTCAAAGTTGGTGGCTGAAAGTTGGAGATAGCGTTCATCGGCGCCACGAAACTCATAGATGGACTGCTTCGCATCGCCGAGCACTAGAAGACGCGGGGAATGCCCATATCTTCTCGAAAGGGTAGAGACAAATGTGCAAGTAAGCCAATACAGGTCTTCGGTGAGGTCTTGCGTCTCGTCCAGAATGACTAGCTGGTACTGGGGCATGTCAGGCCATGCCGGCGACACGCGTTTATCCCGAAGGCCACGAAATATAGTGTCATTGTGCACGAGCACTTTGAAGAACCTAGACGCGAGTCCGTGGAAGGTGTAGACATCGGCCAGAGGGTACTCTGCTAGCCTTTTCTGCGTGTCCATCTGGAGACGCTTCGAGTACGTGATGATTGCCACTGGAGTTTCACGATTCCCTTGCAAGACAGCCTCGGCAGTGGCTGTTTTTCCTGCACCGGGGCGAGCAGAGACAATGACATTGTTGTTTCGGAGAGCTTGGACCACTGCGTGCTGCTCAGGCGAAGGCGAGAAAGCGGTGGAGAGAAATCTGCGAAGAGAGCGGCGTGGAGAGCAACTGGGTGGCCAGAGACGTGGAAGACGCGTTACATCCAGTTTCCAAAGGAACATGAGCCTCATCCCATCATTGACCGTTTTTGCTGTCCATCGTCAAGCGTCTCACGCGATGGTACCAGTGCGGACCGAGTCAGCCGAGCATGACGTAATTCGACAACCATCAGCCACGAATAACTCTTCATTGACCCTCATTGCGTTCGCAAACGTAGCATGTCTTCGCGGTCCGGATACGAGCCGCTTCCCCAGAACACAGGCGACGAAGACGATGTCGGCGAGGCCGCGCAACTGCTGCCCAGTCCAACACGTGGGCGCACACGCACCAACCGTCCAGGGAGCATTGACCTCAAGAAGCTGGACCATGCCTTCAAGAGGTGCGTCGCCATCCACTGCACTGCTTGCATTGCTTACTTGACACTCTGCAGGTGGACGGAATCTATTGCACAGAGAGTGAAGCGGAAAAAGACCACTCCAGACCACTCCAAGAGACAAATATGGCGAAGTGTCTTCGAGCCGGCCATCATATCGACTACGCCACCACCAGCCTTCGTGTGTTACTCGGCCTCTCGCATCAGGCTCCTGTTGACGCCCTTACAGATCAAGACGCTCGATCATAAGCCTCCCATGACCTCAGAGGAATTCGAAAGGTGCGTTAGACTTCTTGTGCAATATGAAACTGACATGTCTGCATCAGTGTAGTCAAATCTGTCAAATCTGCTATTGCAGAGGGCATCCATCCCAAGATGATCACAAAGGGCTCCTCTGGTTCTTACTTTGCACGTGCGAAATCTGAGAATGGGCGTGTCCACACGGTTGCGTACGTGTCTACATCCTCCGCGCGCTCCAGTGCACCGAATTTCGTTTTTAAGTGTCTTCAAGCCTAAAGATGAAGAACCATACGGAGCCCTCAATCCTAAAGTAAGAACTTTCTCAGACCTTGAGTCTACGCCACCTTTGAACCGCAATGCACCCCCTTGACTTTTGCTAATGCGACGCGCAGACCACAAAATGGATACATCGCCAATTTCGATGGATCATACCCTTCGGCCGTGCTTGCCTTATTCCCAATCTCAGGTAACATTTGCCAGTCTCTTGCCAGTCTACTGCTGAAGCCACAGCCAGTTATATATCGGAAGCTGCTGCATCTCTGCTGGATGATAGGCTTTCCCTTCACATTGTCCCTCCGACGAAGCTCGTGTCTCTGTCCAGCTCGGTTTGGGTTTCTTCTTTTTCGCTTCCGCCATACTGAACACGACAATAGTCCTTCTTTTACGACTGGATAGATCGAAACGCTTTCAAGAAGGGGAAACCTCTGCCAGACAAGATTGGCAGTATGCAGTTCTTTCTGAATGGATTTCAGGGTATGAGAGGATTTCCTTTTCTTCATCTTCGCGATTGAACTGTGACGTACGTATCTAGACGCGTCAGAATTTCTGCGGAAATACCCATGGCCAGGTCGCGCTATAGCGGACACCTTCGATGACTCTACACACAGGCAGCGCAGTGTCGCTAAACGTGCAATGAGTGCACTGAAGATCTTGTGCGGCAAGACAGGCGACTCGGAAGACATATATGACGATTATGAAGACGAACGACTCTTTGATGCCACAGAAGCTGATCCTCAAACGCCATTCTATTGGAGTGCACCGCTCCAGCAAAGCTTTAGAGAAGAGCTAGAGAAGTATGTCGTTTCGTAATGTATCTAGCAAGTCGTTGATCTTCATTTTTCAGGCTCGTTATCCTAGGTACGCACTTCATTCAGTTCCAAGCTCGTTCACCAACATCAGGCCAGATTACCTGATGCTCAACACCGATCGTGGTGCCGATAACTACATGATTAAATATTGTGAAGTAGACCATGAGAAGTCGTTGGTCGATATAGAACCGTCTAGGTCCACGCGAACTGGAATGCCGATCATGAGCGAACTACGGAAGGAGGCGTCGCCCAGGGTTCCTTCAATGGAACCCCCTTCGCCGTACCCATCAGCTTCCTTGGGTGCCTCATCAACGATGCCTGACCTAGATTACACTAAACGCCCACACATCCATATTGCCGCGATCGATAACTCACTCTCATTTCCCCACGAACACCCCCACGGCTGGCGGTCATATACGTATGGCTGGCTTTACTTGCCTGTGTCCATCCTCGGACGCCCCTTCAGCGAAGAAACACGGGGTCATTTCTTGCCACTCCTGACGTCCAAGGCGTGGTGGGAGGAAACGACGTATGAGTTGGAGAAGCTCTTCGCAGTCGACCCAGACTTTCATCCGAAGATGTTTAGGGTAAAGTGCTTTGTGTTTTGGTCTGTCCGACGTACTTATGTTGTCTCCAATAGCGGCAATTGGCTGTCATGAAGGGTGAGTTCTTAGTGCGAATGAAGCAGGCTCAACGATCTTATGTCGCAACAGGACAGGCATGGAACATCATACAATCGCTGAAGCATACTGTAAGCGTGTTTTAGTCTCTTTCGGCAGGCATTTGCTGATCCACTTCCAGGACGAAGGTACTGCTTCCACCCACTCTCTTCTTGTAGCTGACACGCCGAAGGCCCTCTGGAATTGACTCGTCGCCAGAAGGTACTGGTCTGGGACGACGAAGTTGATCTCCTTGAGGAAGATCTCGAAGACACTGCGGGTCCTCTGAGTCCTCCTTCACCGAGACTGTCTATCAGCAGCGTTCCTTTGCCACGAAGGATGCGGAGTCAAAGCTCAGACGGCAGCTACTTCCCTCCGCCCGTCCAACGTGGTCTCACCGACATCAATGGGGCTGTCCGACCTGTACCGTTCGCGTCGAAGTTCCAGAGGATACATCCGGGTACTACTGGCGTTACGGTGCTGGAACATCTGGAGCGTCTCGATGCCGTGGAAGCTGGTCTACAGCGTCTCAACATCGAAGATGGGCAAGACGAGGAAGATGATGTCGGGGAAGCCTCATCCTCTTCCCGCCCTGTGAATATCCGTAGAACGTTGTCATCCTCAGCCGGAATGTCCTCATCAGCCGGAATGCCAGCATCTCCAAGTAATGCACTGATGTCCCCAATTCTGTCGCCTCCTGGCAGTCCTTTGCCGACCGTTCAGGAGGTGCCATCTATGGCTAGTTCAATGACCGAAGAGGATCTAGTCGCTATGTCGAAGTCTACATCACATGTCGAGCCCCCGCACAATCGGTGGGCGAGCCAGGTGGGCAGGAATGCCGACTGGTTGCAGAATTCCGACCAAACCCCGAAGCGTACTGTAATCATTGAGGTTCGTATTCCCAACGGCGCTGGAGTCCTTTGAATGCTCATTACTTTCAGCGACTGGAAACTGTTGACCACAAACCCATGTGTTCTTGCTGGTGAACACATAGATCCGTACTACTAGTTATTCGCACACAAAAGGACGCAATGTACAATACAAGAATCTTGTTCCCCGGATGAGATGTTTTCCGGTGTTTTTCAAGCTCTAAGGACGTTTACAAGAGGGTATATGTACGGTACAGTGTGTTGCAATTGTTACCAGCCCACATCGCCTCCTTCGAACGCATGTATCGACACCCCTCGCTCGCCGAGCGACTTTCGTAATACATGTCGCTCCAACGAATATATCTCGTACGAATCAGCGGCAAGCCTCATTGCACGTATATGATCCGGGCGCGAGTTCGCAGCCATCGCATGTTTGCGGCTCTGCCAGATGCAGGTCGCAAGGTTCATCCCTGTTTCTTGGTTGGGTATTCCATACCAGTACAGGATCAGCTAGACAGGTCAAAGCGTCAGCTCGTTGGTCGATTGGAGTAAACGACGCGACGCGTACCCCGCCATTCCGAATCGCCTCTTCGTGCGCCTTTTTATCTGCTTCGTATAGTGCTGCAACGGGATTAGCTATAAGACATGCATAAAGAACGGCACGTACATCCTCCGTCACTCCCGGCTTTCCGCTTACTCCTAAACACGACGCAGTACCACTCCCGCTCCTCATTTTCAGGCAACACAAGTTCGGACCAATTGAAGGCATCGGCATACGGTGTGGCTGCATAGTTCGTATCTAGTGGTGTGAAGTGATGGAGGGCTTTGTGGAGGGACAATGATGCGGGGTCAATATCGGGAAGACGAGTTTCGGTCACAAGCGGGGGTTTGGCACTGTCTATTGGTATGGGTGCGAGTTGGTCGGGGAGGGATGAGAGGAGAGGCGGGAGGTAAAGCACAGGCACCTCGCGCAACGGGGACGTTTGCCCGAAAGTTGGCGGCTGATGGGGATCCTGGGCGTGGAGGGACAGCTTGCCGGCAAACTCGGACGAGAAAGTCTCGGCGGGATGGGGCGGGTGAGTGAAAGTTGCAGTCATGGCAAGGAGGGCAGTTATGGGGGGTGTGGGGACAAAGAAACAGCTCATATAAAGCTGGACGGCCGCAAGCCGCAATTATTTCGAAGCATGGTGCGAGAGTGGCAGCCGATGGTGATTATGGCGCGATTCGTAGTGCTGCAAGGACCCACGGAAGTATATTCTGGGTTCACTCCGAAAAGCCGCCATCAAACCGACACAGATCAACGCGCCAGCTGTTGACGACTGCAGATGAAGGCCTCGCCGATGTCAATGTTAGCCAGTCCCAAGAGTCGTACTCCCCGCCAGCAGTAGGGTGAGCCTACAGAAAGATCTACTCTGCTGCGAGATACGTAAAAGGCTAGATGAGCAGATCGGGTAGTGCTTCGCTCATACATAAGTCATTGAGTTATTCCAATCGCGCAGATAGCCAAGTGAAGCATCGATAGAAGGCGGTAGTAAGTAGGACAGAGAAGCACCAGGGAAACATAGTGGTCGACGAACAGGATCAAACAAATGAATGGGGACCGTGGATGTAGATTCTCGGTGTGGTGAGGCTTGGTCCAGGTGAGGAGGACAAAGCGTGGCCGACGCATGATCGGCGGGAAAGAGCGGGACCGGCTTGTGATTGGTTTGCTTTGTCAGCGGGTCAGCTTTCCTGAGTTACCAGCGCTCACATTCCGCCATGGCCACCCGAAAGGCGGCTGATTCCACTCTCTACCATCTCAGCCCCAAAGGCTTCTGGAAGAAATTCCGTATGTTACAATGGGCGTCCACGTCAGAATGTCGCTGACGACGAGCGCAGGAGATGCCATCGTCGTGAACCCCGAGATCAGCAGCGGTCTGCCGTTGGCCGCAGTCAACAGGTTTCCGCCCCCGGCGTCCCGCCCAGAGAAGTATTCGACCCCGGCAACGAAAGGCGCGTCACAGCGACGTCTCTCTCCATCAGTCAAAACTTAGACCATCACTGCAGCTTCGGATATCGCGCAAAACCCGTACTGGAAACGTGACGTTCGTCGTGCATACCCCCAGCTTTCGGTCGTCACCCAGTCGGAACTGTCGACGCTGTTGATAGAGCACTCTACCGGTAAAGCGTACGTGACTACTATCGTTGCCGCCGTCTTAGTCAAACTCAGTCTGACACCCGGCTCTAGTGTTGCAGCCCCCGCCGAGGGGGAGACAGCGGTCGCCGATGCGCCACAGACGACGATGACGCTCTCCGAGGCCATTGCGAGCATTACATCCACGACCAAGGTGTACACGGAGTCCAAGCTGCCGCCGACGATACCCACACCGTACAAGCGCTGGGTGCCAGAGAAGTCGCCCGACGCCCCGCATCCTCCGTACACGTACTTTCCCATGTCTCTATACAAGTAGAGTAGCCGAAATAGGATGTACATAGAATGATTCATCCGTCAAGCAGCCGCAAACAATTGCTTCACCATGTCTGCACAACTACCACTACCACCGGCTCAGCTTGCCGACGATCCTCGGTACCCGTTTTGCCTGCCCTGTTCAACGCCGTCTTCTCACCGTCTCCCCGTCGCCTAGAGTATACTTCTCCAAGGAATCTAACACCTGGCGCTATGAAGAAGACGACGGCACCGAAATGGAGTACGACGCCGGCAAGGCCGCTTGGTTGCCTCTGGTGCGCAGCGTCCCACTGAATTTCCGTCTATCGCTCACCCCATCCAGGTCGACGACGACCTCATGAGACAGCAGCAAGCAGCGTACTCCATCTCCGGCGTCGACGAAGAGGCCAGTCGCGTCACTTCTCAGTGCTTTGGCTGATCCCGAGCCGTGAATTACCAGACTCCCGCCGCGCCAGTTGCTGCACGCGCCAACAAGAAGCGCAAGGAGCCCGACTACACCTCCGCCACCGCTGTCGGCGAAGGCCATTCCATCAAACGCGGCAAGCAAGACAAGAAGGACAAACCCGCCGTAGAGCGCAAGTCCAAAAACACGGCCATCTACGCCACAGGCCTGCCTGCAGACACGGAATTCGACGAGCTGCTCACCTGCTTCTCCAAATTCGGTGTTCTTGAGGAAGACGACGACGGGGAGCCCAAAATCAAGATGTACGCCAAGGAAGACGGCACATTCAGCGGTGACGCCTTGATTGTCTATTTCAAAGAGGACTCGGTCGTGCTCGCACTGAACATCTTGGACGAATCCGAGCTACGCTTGGGCGACCCAGACAGCATCCTCCATCTCGCCAAAGCCGACTTTTCCCACAAAAGTGCTGCCCATTCTTCTACGGACGCCCAGCACCAACCTCGTAAGACTGTTGACAAGAAGAAGGCTTCACGTCGTATTGGTAAAATGCAAAAGTCCGTACCCATTCCAGCACCCGCCTCGATAGAGTCCAACTTTTCTTTGTTCAGAAAACTACTTGAGTGGGATGATGAAGATGGTTTTGGGCCCGCCAAGGAGCCAGAAGAGACGGTGGCTCCGAAGATCAGTCGCGTCGTTGTCCTCAAGCACATGTTCACCTTGAAACAACTGGAGGAGGATGCAGCTTTGCTCCTTGACCTCAAGGAAGACGTCCGAGACGAATGTTCCTCCCTCGGAGAAGTGACGAATGTAGTGTTGTACGATGTAAGTCCCTAGTCTCGTCAATTGATTCCTGAATCTTAGCGTACCACAGAAAGAAGAAGACGGTGTCATGACTGTCAAATTCCGAAGTCCAGTCAGTGCACAGGCTTGTGTTCTAGTGCGTCTATCTCTCGTCGACTGGTATCCTGCGTGCTGACGCGTTTTTCAAGAGAATGAATGGCCGATTCTTCGATGGTCGTCGCGTCGAAGCATCACTGTACTATGGCAAGCAGCGTTTCCGAAGGAGCGGGGCCGGTGACGAGGAAGAAGGCACGGAGGAGGAGCGTTTAGCGGCTTTCAGCGCATTCTTGATGGACGAATCATGAACGAATTATGACCGAGCAGGGAATCGTTGGTCAGGCAACGAATCTTAATATCGATGTACATTACAGTTCCCAGTCGCCGAGCTTTGCGGACTGGCGCGGTGCTGATTAGGCAGGACAGATCTATGGATATCACTTCTACTTTACCGGGAACTCCCCGGCTAGTTGTCTGGTGGCCTCTCATGATTACTAGTGCTCTAGGCCGGGGCCACGAAACAAGGCTCTTTTGGCTTGCTACATAGACTCACCTTGACCTGAGCGTCAAATGCCGTCAAAACAAGTCTATAGCTGCGCCCGACGTCCCCGAGGCAACAAACGGACCTGCCGTTTCTTTCCCGTTCCTCCGTGTTTAGTGTCTAGGATTCCAATTTAAGCCCCGGTCAGTTGTGAAATGACCTGAGGCCTTGACGGTGGGAGCTACGACACACCGCCCGAGACTCAAGTGCTCACATACTCACCGACTGACGTCAGTGTTACCAGGTTGATGCGGGACACACTTCTTGCACATGAAGACAACTCGGTATCTCAATGGGGTCCGGACCTTGCCAGCACGCAGATGAGTACCATAGTCAAGTCTTGATAGCCGTCCCGGGTCAATCACCGCCATAACAGGTATCCCGCAATTGATTTCAGATACATCTTCATCAAGCTTCGTGATCCAACATGACTTCATACACGCTGGGCATGACTTCGGGCATTAGAAAGGCTCAGCAGCCATACGCATACGGTCCCAAAGTCGGACCACGATGTGTCTAGATTGCTCTTGAGTAACCTCAGCTGAGGTACTGGTGATTATTGATTCTCTTTCACTCGAGTTTGAGTGATTTCTGCAGTTCGACTCGTAAGTTCTGGAAGGTTTCGAGACTTGAGCACTGCGTTTGCGCAAGGTGAATTTGAGGAGTTCAAGTCATGATCCAACGCTCATAGTCTGGTCAGTGACAAGCACTGAGTAAACGGCTCTCATTGAGTTCTGTGAGTTTCTCGAGTTTCCTGAAGCACTTTGATATATGACGCATAGCGATCATGATCGGCCGTCATTACCTGCTATCGGCGGTGATTCCAAGTATCAGCAGCTCGATGTATGTAAGGATATGATGCCTTTTGAATAATCTAACGCGAGCGTCCCAAGGTGTCGTCTTTGGCATGGCTCGTCCGTGATACGCTGATGAGCGTGGGACAGGAAGGACTTGTTGCGGTCTTCCCTGTTACGGGACCGGTGCATAGAAGGACCGTTACCTTTGCCTGCTCGGTGTGTTATGATAATCAAACTATAGAGTTGTAAATCTTGTCCCTGACCAGGACGTCGTTCGGCGTTCGCAGGTTTCAGTACTGTATTGGCCGCATCCGGATTCCGTTGACAGTTCGCCGGGCTCCGATATAGGCAATGTCCGCTCGAAAGCTCGATCTCAGGTGATTGAGATCCAGTTCTTCTAGTCTTCATGAGGCCACTGAACATCTTGAGGCCACTGAACATCTTGTACACGTTTCGTGAGCGCTTCCACGACTCTCTCTCTCTCGTCTCAAGTGGATTTTGAGTTTGTGGCATGCATACGTGCATTACTTCGAGCTTCAATCTTCGATGCTTGACAATTCTTTACGACGCTTCCGTGAACGGTCCATTGAATACGGCCCAAGCCGGACTGACAGTTTAACACGATCCTTCCACTTGGAAACTATTGTGTAGATATCTCCCCACATCACGAGGCTGGCATCCTGGTAACGGTCTTCTATCTTGGTGCACATATCCTGATGATGTTCCAGCTGTCTAGTTGCCTTCATCGCATTGGCACACCGCTGCAATGAAGAACTAGAAATAGAGATGCTTATTCTTGTGGGAGGCGTATCTCGCTCGCAGATCGGAACAGGACGCGCTAGGGACGCTTGACAAGATGCATATGGAGGCATAAAGATAGAACGAAGTACGGCCTGATGTCAAAATTCTGTACCATGGACGATGAATGGATTGCGCAGAGTATCATGTTGCGGAGTCGCCCTTTGACTCTACTCCTCGCAATTTCTATACAGACTTCCAGCATGTTTTGATCGCACAACGAGATTTCGCTCATGAAATGGGATTACGCCGCCCGTCCGTCGTCATTGACAAGATAAGGCTAGCGCTGCGAGGCCGTGATATTCCCTGGATCTGCTTTGAAGCGTGACGAGCCATGATAATGACTTGGATGTTGGAAGGGGATGTAAACTCTGGGATACGAGAAAGTCAGTAAAAGCAGAAGATCGATGTTGTGAAGGGTCCTGAAGGCATGCGCAAATCCCACCAAGAGGGGTAAGTTCTATAAGCCGGGGTCGGAGCGGCATCTATGTAGCGGTATCCTAGTGCCACGCCGTGGTCCATATTGAGCCTGTCGTACTTACGTACTGGCCATCTTACGTACCAGCCCCTAAAAACTGCTAGCAGCTTTTGACTATTTCAACTCGCGATGTTACATAGTCAGAGTACGTGCTTGCCAACCCCATGGCTCCCCGTGATGAAGAGAAAAGTCAGTCCGCTTCTCTATCCGCTCATCCGTCTCTTTCCCTACGATTCAAGGTCTCGCAGATGCTTCGAGCGATTCCGTCCATCATCAGTACCTCGGAAGGGCCATTGGAGAGCAAGCAAACCTCAAGCGTTCGTTAAATGGCAGACATACTGCTCTCATTGCCATTGCATCTGGGATTGGTGCGGTTACGCTTTCCCCAGCATTCCGAGTCACAATTGACCTACTTCCCAGGCACTGGCCTTTTTGTAAATCCGTGTTCTCGTGCGGGTTTTTCAGTCGGTTTGACGCGTTTTAGCTTGGATCTGGTACTGCGCTGGCTGATGCTGGTCCGCTCGGTACGCGTTGACTCGTGTTCGTCGGATGGCAACGGCTTACTCGCCTATGACTAGGCCTCTTGATCGGATATGCCTTAATGGGCCTCATAACTGCTGGCGTCGCGTTCATCAGTGCTGAAACTGCTGGATTTCTTCCGGTCAGTGGGGGGTTCATTCGTACGTATCCCTGGCTTAGGTTCGGGACTGTCACCGGCTCAAAAGTCTTGTCAGGTCATGTCCCAATGTTCACGGACAAAGCACTTGGGATAACTGCAAGTCTACCATTCCGTTTAGTGTCTCCCGTCGTCTGATAGCTTTTCAAGGTGGGCTACATGTTCTGGTATCTATTGTCTATCACCGCATCTGCCGAAATCGTCGCTGCCTCCAGTCTTATCGCTTACTGTGCGTTCAAACTTTATCAGGCCGCTCACACGCTTCGACCTCATAGTTTCTGTTCATCTCAGGGAGACCGGATCTCAATGTGGCTATCTTCATCTCTGTCTTTGGGGTTCTTATTGTGGTCTTCAATTTCCTTCCAGTCCGATTATACGGGGAATTAGAGTTCGTTTTTGGTGTCATCAAATCTCTTCTAGTCATCGGTCTCATTCTTGCTGGCCTCGTTGTGGATGTTGGTGGCTCTCCGAGCGGTGGAGTATGTACACCTCTTCTCATGTGGGACGCGCTCTGAGTTCCAATCAGTACATTGGAGGAAAGAACTGGCACCCTGACCCCATCAAGGAGTATCTCGTTAAAGGCAGTACTGGACGCTTCTTGGCTATATGGAGCACTCTCAGTATGTTGAATTCGTATGATGTCCCTTCGTTAGTCTGATCGTCTTTGAACAGTCAATGCCGCTTTCGCCATGGGGAACATCCAAATCGCTACCAGCGCTGGCTCGGAAGTGCAAAATCCGCGAGTCAACCTTCCCAAAGCTATGCGACGCGTGTTTTGGAGGATTTTCCTCTTTGTAAAGCATCATTCTTCCATACGTCCTACTAGAACTCATGAAAACCCCAAGTATATCTTGTCCCTGCTATTTGTGGGCCTTTTGATCACTGCTGACGACCCGCGGCTGGGAACCGGTGGTGCGACAGCCTCGTCGCCCTTTGTGTTGGCTTTCCAAACAGCTGGTATTAAGGTTCGATCATCTTCCTTGAACGTTCGCATTTGACGAAACACCTGAACGTAATGTAGGTGCTTCCATCTATCATCAATGCCGTTGTTATTACGAGTGCATTCTCCTCTGGAAATGGCGTATTGTTCCTCGCCTCACGTACTCTCGTCGGTCTCGCTTCCGACGGCTTCGCCCCGCAAGCGTTGCTGAAGACCAATCGATATGGGTAGGTCGTTGCGTTATTTTCCCATTGCATCTATTGAGGTTGTGGCTAGTTCGCCGTACTGGGCCGTCACAGTATCGTGCCTTTTCCTACCCTTGGCTTATCTGAACTGTGGAGGCGACACTCCAGCAACTGTTTTCAGCTGGTTTACGGCCCTCATGTACCTCATCTTATGAACGCCACCACCCTGGTCACTGATTACTTATTGCAGAGCTGTTGCCGGGCTGAACGTCTGGTGTACAATCTGTCTTGCATACGTGCGATTCTACTATGGCATGAAACACCGCGGTTATAGCCGTGATGATCTCTTCTACAAGAGCTGGGGTCAACCATATGTCGCCAGTGCGTCCTACATGCAACTCTATTGGGGCCTGGTTATTGATTGCTCTCTCAGTCGCATGTGGCGTAATGTGCTTTTTGATTGTCTTCTTCTCTGGCTTCGCCGTTTTCTTCCCTGGCAATTGGACTGTGTCTGGGTTCCTGTCTAACTACGTGTGTTTCTTGTCTAGGAACCAGACTGTGAGAGGATGCAGCTGACTCTTTCGTAGATAAATTGCTTCATCTTCATCGCGTTATATCTGGGACTGAAGGTCACGATCGACTCGCCCTGGATTTCCTACGATAAGATGGATTTCTCGGAGATGGACGCAATCAGGATGGAGAAGAAGGCGTTAGAGGAGGCAAAGATACACCAACCGGTATTGCCTTGGTGGAGACGCATGATAGAGAAACTCTTAGACGAATGAAATGGACATAGACACCTTTCTGTGTACCGTATATACCAGTACGCATTCTCATGTAGAATTCGGATTACATTCTTTCGGCGGATTCCCGGTGACCTCATTTGATTCCGCGTCAGGTACACGTGCTATTTGCGGACTATCGTTTCATTCTTTCCAGATACTTTCAATGCGTCCCCCATCATCATGGTCACTTCTTCTTCCATTTCTCGTCCTGAAGTCAGCTCAGTATGGCCTTGCGTCAAAAGGCGACAGAAGCCACACTTTCAAAATGTGTGTCTCAAAATGCGAGACTGCGCAATGCCACGCCCTTCCGTTACCATTTGCCTTGAGACTGGCGTTCTGGACATGCTCCGATGTATGCAAGTATGACTGCATGCATACAATAACTTCCGTGGACTTGGACACTGGATCACCAGTGAAACAGTACTATGGAAAGTGGCCTTTTTGGCGTCTTGGAGGCATCCAAGAGCCGGCCTCAGTGGCGTTTTCGCTGATGAACTTGTTGGGCCACGTCGCCGGAATAAAGAGACTCAAAAGCGAAATGCCACAGGACCATCCAATGAAGCGATACTACTATGCCTGGGCCTTCGCAAGCATGAACACATGGGTGTGGTCTTCCATCTTTCACACTCGCGGTCCGTACATTACGCTGTTCTGATTGCTGCTGCTGACTATCTCTAGATCTTCCGCTGACTGAGAAGCTAGATTACTTCTCTGCGGCAGCCACGATCCTGTTCGGACTGTACATGTCTATTGTCCGGCTATTCCATCTCTATCAAAAGACCACAACTTTATACCTGTGGTCTGCGTTATGTGCAATTGGTCTCATATCGCATGTCGCGTACCTCAGCCTTCTTCCTCGCTTCGACTACACCTACAACATAATTTCCAACTCCATCGTTGGCCTAACGCACAACTTCCTGTGGCTTTGCTACGCTCTTCCCTCATCCATGTCGCTACTGCAACGATATCGTTCGCGTCCAAGATCCTATAGACCGCCCTTCGCAGGTCTAGCGGCGTATTTGGTGTTGTTCACGACCGCGGCGACGGGTCTGGAAATCTTTGATTTTCCTCCGATTGCACGAACCCTGGATGCTCACTCGTTGTGGCATCTTGCGACCGCTTTCATTGCGCCATTCTGGTACAGCTTTCTCCTACTGGACAGCAACGACGAGGGATGGAAGACGACCTCAATCAAGGACGAATAACTCAAAGTAAGGTTTCTGATACACAGCATTCGCCCCACTGATCATCACTTAGTCCATGCTACCGGACGGCTGGACGCGAGCAGTTTGTACATTGAGCATGTATGTAATATCTACTGAGCATGTCTGGTGAAGACCTCGTGAAACCAGACGTCTCATGGCCAAGACTCAATTGTATCAGTAGAGCATTGCGATCCTGACCGTTCCTCTCCTTCCACTTCCCTTCCTGACGACTGTAAGTTGCTCTTCTCAGATGGGACATGGTCCTCCTTGAGAGGGGATTCAGAATTGGTCGCGATAACAATATGAAAGAGACACACCGCTGTTCCGGCAGAGCGGGCTGCTGTCCTTCGAAGAGGTGATATGTAGATTCCGGGCGCTGGAGCGAAGTGGCGAGGGACTGGGGGAGAGTCAGGCTTCGGAGGCACCACTTGAGAAGAAGTTGCGTCCTCCGGCGGTGCGAAGCGGAACACTGGATCAGGACACGGCGAACCAAGAGGAGGTGTATGATGCCTAGGGGACGGGACTTCGACGGTAGCAATGCCTGAAGTTTCCGGCTTGCTAGTCATTGATTTAGGCACTGACGGAGAAGCAAACGTGCCCAGCTGCATTTCATCGCTGGAAGATGGGCCCAGCTCAGCACAAATGGGTAGGTTGATGTAGGTAGGTGCAGCTCTTGATACGAGTGGTGCACTTGGATCGAACGGCTTCCAGTGAAAATCCAGATCATTAGTATCGAGGTTATTCGTCCAGTCCTCAAAAGGAACAGGCGAAGAGGACAAGTCGGGGTGTTCAGCAGGTGAATTGAAGTACACTGGCCGAGACGAAAAATATACTGGTCCCGGCGTCGCATATACGTTGGGAAGACCAAGCAGGTCTGAGTCCGGGTCTTGAACACTGATCTGCTCAGAAATATATGGAGAATCGTCAGATAGTCCGTCAGGATGAGCAGCAATAGGCAAGTCGGAGCTAGGAGGAAGCATTTGAACAGGAGACGATGATGTACGTCCGAGATATGGGGAGGAAAGGACTGGTATCGGCATTGGTAAGTGAGGAGAGCTTGTGAGGATCGGAGCAGCGAGTCGAGCAAAAGGAAGATTGAAGGTAGCTTGAACATTTTGGGCTTTAAGGTGAGGCACAGGCGGAGAAGGTCCGACGAAGTGCATTGGCGGCGAGTAAATGTCAGCCTGCGGCGGTAACGTCCAAGTCGTCGTCGACAGAATATTGGTTGACTGCGGTCGTGCGGAGTCCATATGCGGCGAGATTGCTGATGCTGGGCCCGGCGTGGTGAAAGGGACGAAGTCAATGTTGTCTGAGTCAGTGACGTCCATCGGGGCAGGGTATAGTGGGTCGTGAGTGGTCTCATGAGGGAGGTGAGAGGCGGGCGCTATCCCCGTTGGATTTGGATTTGGCCGCGGGAAGTTTGCCACGGCATGAAGTTGTACATCGTAAGCGAAGGGATTGTCGTCACCGTAATCTTGCGGCTCCGACACCGGCTTTCCCGACGTAGGAGCTTCAAACACGGCTGCAGATTGTTCATAAGAGGGAGGCATGAGAAGGCGAAGAGGATGATGATGGTCCAGCGTTGAAAATGTCTCCGTCAGCCAACCCGGCAAAGCCTTAGCGGGGGCGGCAGGAAGAGCCTAAGCTGTTGATTGAGCGCGTATACCGAGAATTCTCGAGGTCTTGCCTGACCTTGGATGACGAATTCGACAAGAGGTCCGATTCGTCTTCCTCTGCAAATTGACCGGTCTTCATCTTGATGAGGGAGAAATCGCGTCCCAAACGACCTGCATCGAGTCCGTCGTACGCGTCGAGGGGCGTCCTGGGTACATCGTAGCTGCTGACAGATGATGAGCCAATTGAACGCGTCCGTGTGCGACTCCGCCTTGTGGGCGAGCGGTGAGCTATGTTCATGGTTTGGATCATGCCATCAAAGCGCGCGTTGAGTCCTCCACGCCTGTTTCTCTTGGGCAAGGGCATCGTGTCTGCGGATAATCAATGGTCTTCTGAAAGACAGCGAAGGCGCGTAAAAGTTACCAGAAAGATGTGCAAAAAGGGCCGACGCCGACCTTGTCCTTGGCATGAATGACAGGATTTGCAGACACGATACGAACGTACCCTGTGCCCCCCATCTCAGTCTCTGAAAAGAGCCGAGAAAGACCTGGCATGACGATGATGGAGGAAAAAAAGAAACCTGCCAGCCTGATTCTCATCGGTTATCTCCGCTATGATTCAGTCTGGTTTCTCTTAGTCAGCGTACTATGTATACTGTACAGCCAGTGTCTTATCACTCAGTTGTCTTGTTCAGTCTTGTCTCTGCTGCTCTGCACCTTCATGCGCATCCCTGCGCATCCAAGCCAGTTTCGGCCGGCATCGCAATTGCAATCACGCTGCACACGGTGAGTCCGATAAGAGCTTTGTCAGGCCCGGCACCGTCTTCCTACTGCTCTGACCTTCAATCTTCGCGGCAGTGATGAAGGAGCCTCTGCCTACAAACGCCCAAAGTAGCATCCCACTGCCCATCACCTCTGTGTCTCCCTCACGACCAAAGCGGCACTTCTCTGTCCTTCTCGTTCTTGCCTTTGTCCTGCTGCTCTCGACCAATAGATGCTGGTTCTACAATAGACACGCGCACATCGGCCGGAATCCTGCATACCTCATCGAAGCTCAGCATGGGGCTGTTGCAACCGAGAATAAACGCTGCTCTGACATCGGTGTCTCCATGTTGAAGACTGGTGGCAATGCAGTCGACGCTGGGATAGGTGCTGCCCTGTGTATAGGCGTCGTCAATATGTTCTCGTACGCGTCTTTCTACTTTTGAAACGTGGTCTGAACTGCCATAAGGTCGGGAATAGGTGGTGGAGGCTTCATGACCGTTCGCTTACCGCCGAAGTATACCAACGGCTCATCAGAAGTCTACACCGTGGATTTCCGTGAAACAGCGCCGGCAGCTGCTTATCCCGCCATGTATCCTCCCGGCACGAATGTTTCTGCGTATGGTGGATTGTCAATTGCGGTTCCAGGCGAATTGCGTGGTTTAGAAGAGGCACACAAACGCTGGGGCTCTCTACCGTGGAAGCGCGTGCTACAGCCCATCGTTGACCTGGCCGCAGGCTGGGAGGTCGATAAGGAACTGGGCATTCGCATTCCGGTTCGTGAAGTCAGGTTCGCCTTCGTCAGATACACTGACATCACCTCTCAGTGGTATCCAGATCTTATGCTCAACGATCCGGATTGGAGCAGCATCTTCGCTCCGAATGGTGTTTTCTTGACGGAAGGAAATTTGATTCGAAGAACAAATTACTCAAGAACATTGGCGAAGATCGCTGAAGAAGGTGCTGATGCTTTCTACACCGTATGTCCCACCCATTCTTTTGACAATTGCTCACTCGATACTAAGGGATCTATCGCCGATGCCATCATTCGCAAAGTCACAGCTTCCGGTGGTATCATGACGCACGAGGATCTTGCCAACTATACAGTTCGTGTCGAGAGAGCTTTAGAGGGATCATATCGCGGCCGGAAAGTGTACACGACTCATGCGCCGACGTCGGGGCCAGGTACGGTGCAGCTGCGTATCATAGTCTCAGTCTGAGGCAAACGTCTTGACAGTCCTTCTTCACATGCTCAACTTGATGGAAAAGTTCGACCTGACCGAGAGGACTGAGCTCAACGTCCACAGATTGGTTGAAGCAATTCGTTTTGGCTTTGCGTCGAGGTGAGCTCTCCTCTCGATATACTTCAACGAACGCCTCATGCCAGGCTTTGTACAGAACCCAGATATGCGATCCAGCATACCAGAATAACACAGCAGCAATAGACAAGATCCACACAAAGGCGTTTGCAGGCTCGATATTACCAAACATAACCGATGTACTATTGCAGTCCCCAACTCCCTCTGCGCGCTCCTTCTCTGATATGCAAACAGGAATCTCATCCGCCGGAGTACTATAACCCAGAATACGACGTCAAGATCGACAATGGAACTGTACGTTACTCCTTGATGCACTGAAATCACGTCTCACATTCACTCTCTACACTAAAGAGTCACATCTCCGTATTGGACGAGAGCGGGATGGCAGTTTCCATCACCTCAACGGTCAACCTCATCTTCGGGTCTCAAGTGATGGATCCAGAAACTGGTATAATCTTCAATGACGAGGTATCCTTCGGCCCCGTAATATCTTCGACATTGCTAATGCGACACGCCAGATGGATGACTTCGGTGTGCCCGGCACCCCGAATGGTTTTGGACTGTGGCCATCACCTTGTGCGCAGAACGAAACTCTCTATGTTTCTCACTTCTTGACTGCGCACCAATAGACAATTACCCCGAACCAGGAAAGCGTTCCTTGTCTTCAACCGCACCGACAATCTTAGAACATGCGGATGGCTCCTTCTACCTGTCCATCGGAGGATCTGGGGGATCTCGAATATTCCCGGCGATCTTTCAGGTCATTCTGAACCTCGACTGGGGTTTGGACATGAGTGAAGCCATCGAGTTTGGACGTTTACATGATCAGCTCTATCCGCTGTACATGGACGCGGACAGCACATACCCGAAACATATAATAGACAATCTTATTGCAAGGGGACATAATGTTACGGGCAAGTCAACCTCGTTCGAAAGCTGCACTATGAATCTGACCCATAGTGCAGTAATGAACATCGATCGTGTTGCTGCTGTGGTACAAGGAGTCATGCAGAAGGATGGCAAGATATTTGGTTTGTTTCGTGCAGTAATGGTGTTTACACTCCCTGAACACTTCCTTACAGCTGCTAGTGATTCACGCAAGAACGGCATCGCTGCTGGATACTGAACGTTCAACTTCTGGCCTGTAATACATTACAAACAAGCGGCCAAACACGAGGGCCATAGTGCGGAATATCAGTGGCCTTGTAATCTCGTAACGAGCGCTAGCCTGACAGTGGTCGTGAAGGCTAATGTTCGCAGGTATTCAACGGCAACAGCGGAGAATTTGGATTTTCCGTCAATCGTCGACCTGGACTGCGAACAAATACCCCGCGTACATTGAAATGCGGCGACAGACCCATGTAAGTAAAGCGCCCGAAGATGCAGTCGTTCTAAAGAAAAGAAAACACGTGTCCGCGACTTCCACTCCGCGCGCACACAAACCTGTCAGTGTCTCAATCGAAACTATCTGCGACGGATCGTCTCAGAATGAGGAGGCATGGTTTGGCCCAGACGTCGGCAATATCGGAGTGATCTCGCACAATAAACAGCGTCGAGACAAGATGCGATAGAGCCGAGGACTAAGTGCAGAAATTTCGATCTTGAGCCCTGTTCGTGAAACAGGAAGTCCTCGCTTAGGGCCACCGGTGGGCGATGCAGATAGGAACTTCGCTGCAACGCGTTGCCGTTTGTTCTCGAGACTGTGCGTCAGTATTCGAGCATTCCCTGCAGGTTCCGCGTGCATGCTGCAACGAACACAGGGCCAGCAATTACAATTTCAAAGGGGCTCGCTCTTTGGTCACGAGAGTCTGCACTGACTACGCTCGGAAAATGTTCGCAGGTGGTCATGCGCAACGGGAAAGCCATTTCGGAGTGACCTCGCACAATCATCAGCATCGAGACGAGCTGAGATAACGCCGAGGATCGGAGGGCCAATTGCCCTGCGTATAAAACGGGAACACGACTTCCTCGCTTTTGGTCATCAGTGGCTCTCAAATTTAGGATGCTTTCTTTAGCTCTCTTGTCTCTGGCCATCGCGTTGCGGCCTGTCCTCGCAACGGTGCCTGAGTGGGGCCAATGTGGCGGCATCAATTACACCGGCGAGACGAGTACAATCATTCTCACGATCTGTGAACGCGATTGACTTTTTTGTCTTAGCCTGCGCCTCCGGTTTGACTTGCGTGTATTTGAACGATTACTACTCGCAGTGTCAGGTTGGAACGGCATCAGGGACAACAGCAGCTTCAACGACAACGGCAGCGTCAACGACAACTAGCACGGCGGCTGCTTCGACGGGCTTCGTGAAGACATCTGGAACCGGTTTCACCTTGAATGGAGCCAAATTCACAGTCGTTGGGTCAGTCGAATACTCTGCCGGGCACTCAATATCGGACTGACAAGAGCATCGAAGGTCCAACTCGTACTGGGTGGGTCTTGGCGGCTACAGCACCAGCGACATCAACCAGGCTTTCGCCGACATAGCAGCTACAGGCGCCACTGTTGTCCGCACATGGTTCGTACAGACTCAACCATGCGGAAAACGCTGTGGCTCATTGTGTCTCTGCGAAGGGGCTTCCACGAGGTCACGAGCCCCAGTGGAATCTACTATCAGAGTTGGTCAGGAAGCACCCCAACGGTTAACACCGGTTCTACCGGACTTGGGAGCTTCGGTAAGTACTCTTTAGCAGCGAAATCTGGTCCGGTATTGACATCTTGGAAGACAACATTGTCGCTAGTGCAAAATCTCACGGCTTGAGGTTGATAGTTGCTCTGTTAGTATCGGTGTGCTTGGCTCCTTGCTATCAACATGCTAACGAAATCCTGCATCTAGGACCAACAACTGGTCTGTATTATTATTTGTATCTAGCCAGCTTCGTTCAACTCACACCGCTTGAACAGGTCGGACTATGGAGGAATGGATGTCTACGTCAATCAGATAATTGGTTCTGGCTCTGGCCACAACCTGTTTTGTGAGTACTTGTTGCCGCTCCTTTGATAGAAAGGCTCAGTTCAGTTCGTAGACACCAACAGTGCTGTCATTGTGAGCACAGCCCGAAGCTCTTTGACGCAGAAATCTCACAGTTTGCCAGGCCGCGTACAAGAACTATGTCAAGACCTTCGTGTCTCGCTATGTGAACGAGCCGGGCATCTTGGCCTGGGAGTTGGCCAATGAGCCGAGGTGCAGCGGTAGCTCTGGGTAAGCCACAAAAGCATACAAAGTTCAACAACCTCACCTTTCCCAGAACGGTCTCGGGCACTTGCAACACCGCGACTATCACGACCTGGGCTACTAACCTTGCGTCTTATATCAAGTCAATCGACTCCAACCATTTGGTGGGCCTTGGAGACGAAGGATTCTTCAATGAACCATCGAGCTCCTCATATCCTTACCAGTATGCTTCATATCCTGCTGTCCTATACTTCTGTGTCAATGACACATCTATGTCAGAGGCTCCGAGGGTATCGACTTTGATGCCAATCTGGCGATCTCGTCAATCGACTTTGGAACCTTCCATGTGAGTGATCCGTGTCCCAGCCTGTAGGGTAACTGATGAGAGCGATGGCCATAACAGTTGTACCCAGTAAACTATTTCACTGAAACTCTCAAGACAGCACTCTGACCATGCAAAAGGAAGGATGGGGTCAATCACCCTCGCTCTCATGGGGTCAGCAGTGGATCACAGATCACCACACCTCGCAGGTGTCCAAAAACAAGGTAGGTGTATCTATAACGGGTCACATATAATTTCTCGCTGACTGTCGCAAAAGCCCGTGATTCTCGAAGAGTTTGGCGTTACTTCCAACCAGACGACGGTGTATACTGGCTGGTACTCGACAATCATTTCCTCAGGATTGACCGGAGATCTTATCTGGTGCGCCACATTCCCTATATGTATCTTCACACAACTCAATCGACTCAATTATGTAGGCAAGCGGGCTCACATCTTTCCTCGTAAGTGCAATGCGTCTCTCTGTCTCGTTTGTTTAACCCCGTCTACAGCGGCGATACCCCCAATGACGGATATGCTGTCTATCCTAACACCGCTGTATACTCACTCGTGACGTCGCATGCCGCGGCTCTGAAAGCACGATCATGAAGAGTACTTACTTATGCTGTTTGTTTGCCAACGTGGTTTCCACCTGTACCTGTAGTTTTTTTGGTGAAATTTCTTGTTCTAAGGTATACGCGCATCACGCGCCTAACGCCTGACAGCCGCGCTTGAAGCTGTAGCGGCTAGCTACGCTACCCACATCAGATCCAATAACTTGCCATCATTGTGGTTCTCGGGGCATTGCCCATACTACGAAGGAGCCACAGTGGAGGTTGTTTCCATCCCATGCTGCTCTCTCTACGTCGACGATTGTGTATTAGGTCCCAATCATGCCCTCCTCCCATCCAGAAAAAAAATCGCTCAATAGGTTTGACTAGGGAGACTAACGACTGTGTGTATATACGGAGGACCGTTTCATACCAACGAGGCTCGGACGAGGTGTGATGCTATGCGCCGAATCGGGATCTTTGCGATTGTAAGTTGGATGATACTACTGTGCTCTAGCGTCCGGCAATCAGGAATGGTCCGTGCGCAATAGATGGATGGGCCCAGAATGAGAGAGCAAACATGTTCTACACGGTATCCAAAGTTGAAAGTTCAGATTTCAACGTTCATCGGTAGGACAAGTTTGAATCCTTTCGGAGTGATTTCGCTCACTCACCGACATCGAAACCCGTTGAGATAGCCCGAGGATTGTACCCATTCTAATTCAGTCTTCATAAGGTTGTTATGAAAGGTCCTGCTTACGAGATAAAAATCCTCTCGCTTAGGGCCACACCGTGACCAGTGGATGGTGCAAGTGTTTTGAGTCTCGCTGCATCGCGTTGCGGTCCGTTCTAGCGACGGTGCGTCAGTATAGCCCACAATAGTATAACCTCTAGGGTCCGCGCGCTGGAACGAACACAAGGCCGATCACGAGGCCGTAAAGTACGAAAATATCTCTAGAGCATAACAGTAGACTACGCTCGGCTGCTCGCAGGTGGTCATGCGCTACGTCAAAGTCTCTCCGGAGTGACCTCGCACAATCACCAGCATCGAAACAACCTGATATAACGCCGAGGATTGGAGAGCCAAGTACGCCCCTTATAAAACAGAAATACAACTTACACGCTTTCAGTCATCAGTGGCCCTCAACTAGGATGTTCTCTCTAGGTCTCTTGTCTCTCGCCATTGCATTGCGGCCTGTGCTCGCGACGGTGCCCGAGTGGGGCCAATGTGGCGGCATCAATTACACTGGCGATACTAGTATAATCATTCCCACGATCTGTGAACGCCGCTCATTTTTTATCTTAGCTTGCGCTTCCGGTCTGACTTGCGTGTATCTGAACGATTACTACTCGCAGTGTCAAGTCGGATCGGCATCAGGGACAACAACAGCTTCAACGACAACTGGCACGTCGGCTCCAGCTTCCACGGGCTTCGTCAAAACATCTGGGACCGGTTTCACCTTGAATGGAGCAAAGTTCACGGTCGTCGGGTCAGTCGAATACTCTGTCGGGCATGGAACAATAGACTGACGAGGACCTACAAGATCTAACTCGTACTGGGTCGGGCTGGGCGGCTACAGCACCAGCGACATCAATCAGGCCTTCGCCGACATAGCAGCTACAGGCGCCACTGTTGTTCGCACATGGTTCGTATGAACCGAATAATGCGAAGATGCCGTCTCTCACTTTGCGAAGGGGCTTCAACGAGGTCACGAGTCCCAGCGGAATCTACTATCAACTTTGGTCGGGAAGCACCCCAACGGTCAACACAGGCTCGAACGGACTTGGGAGCTTCGGTGAGTACTCATGCAGCAAATTTGTCGGGCACCAACAACCTTGCAAGACAACATTGTCGCTAGTGCAAAATCTCACGGACTGAGGCTTATCGTGGCTCTGTTCGTATTGATGATTGGCGCCTCATTGTCACCATGCTAACAGGAACCCACATCCAGGACTAACAACTGGTATGTGCTAGTACCCACCCATCTCTGTCCTTCTCACAAGTCTGCAACAGGTCGGACTACGGAGGAATGGATGTCTACGTGAATCAGATTATCGGTTCGGGCTCCGGTCACAACCTGTTCTGTGAGTATTAATTTTCGCTCTTCTGATCTAAGGACTCATTTGACTGTGTAGACACCAACAGTGCTGTCATTGTGAGCACGTTGCTGTGCTCCTTGACGCAAAACTCTCACATTTTGCCAGGCCGCATACAAGAACTATGTCAAGACCTTCGTGTCTCGCTATGTGAACGAGCCGGGCATCTTGGCTTGGGAGTTGGCCAATGAGCCGAGGTGCAGCGGTAGCACTGGGTAAGCCACAAGAGCCACAAAATCCAACAACCTCACCTTGTCCAGAGTGGTTTCAGGCACTTGCAACACCGCAACTATCACGACCTGGGCTACGACCCTTTCGTCTTACATCAAGTCAATTGACTCCAACCACTTGGTGGCCATTGGAGACGAAGGATTCTTCAATGAACCGTCAAGCTCCTCGTATCCTTACCAGTCTGCGTCATACCCTCCTGTCGTACACTTCCGTGATAATGACATGTCAATGATAGAGGCTCCGAGGGGATCGACTTCAATGCCAATCTGGCAATCTCTTCCCTCGACTTCGGCACCTTCCATGTGAGCGTCCATGTCCATCTTAGAGTGTACTAACTGATGTTGGCAATGGTAATCTCAGCTGTACCCTGCAAGCTTTTTCAGTGCACCTGACCGAAAAAGAATTTGACCTTACTATAGGAATCATGGGGCCAATCTCCCTCGCTCTCATGGGGTCAGCAATGGATCACAGATCACCACACCTCGCAGGCGTCCCAGAACAAAGTTGGTGTATTGACACCGTGCCTCGTAGAACACTAACTAACTGCCCAAAAGCCCGTAATTCTCGAGGAGTTCGGAGTTACTACTAACCAAACAACGGTGTATACTGGCTGGTTCTCGACAATCATATCCACGGGGTTGACTGGAGATCTTATCTGGTGCGCAATGTTCCACTCAATGTTCTGTCATCCAGCTCATTCGACTCGATTGTGTAGGCAAGCGGGCTCGGATCTTTCCTCGTAAGATTAGGCCTCTCTTTGTCGTGTCTTCCTGACCCCCATGTACAGCGGCGACACCCCGAATGATGGATATGCTGTCTATCCTGGGACTGCTGTATACTCACTTGTGACGTCGCAAGCCGCGGCTTTGAAAGCGAGTTGAATGAAGAGTAATTAGTTATGATTTTCACTTGTTTACGCAGTTTCCACCTGTACCTGTAGCCTTTCGGTGAAAAGCCTGGTTCGAGAGGTATACGCTGGGTATACGCGCATGACGTATCTAAGGCCTAATTTTGAAACGCGACTTGCCACGCTACTCTCATCAACCCAAGTATCTCCGACTCGGGGCATTCTTTGATACTATGAGCGAGCCAGACTGGGACCTGTTTTCTTCCTACGCTGGCTTGCTGACGCTAGCAACTGTGTCCATATACGCAGGATCGTTCGCTTCGTTGCCTGTACGTATGCCTCATCTAAGTGCTTTGTGCTGCGGAGGTCATATGTCGGCTGCTCTACCCATAGAACCCCAAGCGAGAGCATGCGCAGGGTAAAGCAGACTCGGACGAGGAGGACGAGGAGGACGAGCTACCTGAAAGGATATCGGCCGAGGATGCGTGGCTATTCCCAGTGGTAAGAGCTAAACAAATTGTACACGTTCAAAACCTGTGTTTGTTGATTGGTTTGACGCGTAGATTGGATCTGTCTGGATCTGTTACTCTCTTCGGCCTGTTCTTGGTCATGAAGTACTTCAAAACCTGGGTCAATTACTTGTTGCAATGGTACTTTTCCCTCGCTGGAGTGGGGAGCATGTGGAGGGTCCGTGTCTGTCCCGATGTTTCCGTGCTTGACGGTTGACTGGAGTGGTGTTTAGTCGTCGATCGCCCTGGTGCACTTTGTCCTGGGAAGGGAACGTTGGCGGAAGTTCGAAAAGTATACATTCGAGATCCGTCGCTCGTCAGATTCCAGCGGTCTGTCTTTTTCCGCGGCTGTTGGAAATTTTGTACCCATGTGACATTTTGACAGTGCTGCTTGCTTTGTCTGGAAGAACGCCATCTTTGTATCTGTTCCCGGCCTCCACTCTGGTTTCTGGTCTCTATACATTCTCCAATGCAAGTAAAAAATCAGTGCTTCTGACCGACATTCTGTCCCTGTCGTTCTCTCATAACGCGCTTTCTCTGCTCCGGATAGACTCTTTCAAGACGGGTGTCATCCTCCTCTCGGGTCTCTTCTTCTACGACATCTGGTGGGTTTTTGGAACGAGGGTGGTAAGTTGACTGCTCGCGGATGGAAATCTTCCTCTGACGTATCTTTTGCAGATGGTCGAGGTTGCGAAGAATCTCGATGCACCCATCAAACTCATGTGGCCAAAGTCTCTTGATCTCACAGATACCAATGGGTATACTATGCTCGGGCTAGGCGACATTGTCATACCAGGATTGTTTATATCTCTTGCTCTACGCTACGATTATCACCGCTTTTCAAAGAGGCTCCTTGCGAAAGAGGCGAATGTCCAGTTCTCTAAACCTTACTTCCACGCGGCGCTGGGCGCGTACATCTCGGGCTTGGTGGCGACAATATCAGTCATGCACGTTTTCGGGAAAGGTCAACCTGCATTGCTGTACCTGAGGTGGGTTTCTGCCACTCGGAACATTCCTTTGCTGATGGAGATGGGAAGTCCTGCATGTATTCTGTCTTTTTTGACAACGGGACTTATAAGAGGAGAGTTAGCTGACGCGTGGATCTGGAGCGACACACCGGCTACTCCAGCGTCTGGGTCTGGCGAGCAGACGAAGAAAACGGACGAAAATCACATGGAAGCGGAAGTCCTGCCAGTGTCAGAGGGGGAAGGAAAAACAGGCGGGGCGGAGTCTGCGACACATTGCGAAACGTCTTGAGCGCTGGCTATTCGTTGAGGACGTTGCTTTCAGATTAGGCCGCCGCGGAGAGTGGGCTGCGGCCGACGATTACTTTACAGGTATACGCTTTTTGGGGATTTCCCAGAACCCGCATGCTGTTTGGACAATGGTGTAGGATTTGGATTTGGATTTGCCCCGGCGAGATATAATTCCATCCGGCCTAGTGTGAGCCAGCAGGATGACTTCAGTGCGCATGTGGAGCACGGTCAAGACGAGTGCACTTGAGAGACGACCCTAGGGACGTGCCGCGAAGAGCTCTTGTGTACCAAAGGTATGAAAGCGACCTTGAATTGGTCAGACGAGTCAGAGAATGTGGGATTCATACACAGGCACCAAAATGAACGGAAGTAGAGTACGGAGAATTATTCTGGAGCGTGTCGTCACTCGTGTGCGCCCATCGGGGACCCCGAAGGCCACCGGCCGTGGGCGTTATGGGACTGTTGGTGTTGTGTTGGTGTGCAATTTGCTGGGCCGTGGGCGTGAGGGGGGAAGAGGAAGAATGGATGGACATGTGTGGGTGCTTAAGTACCTCCAAGATAAGGATAAATGGGTGCTTTTGTACTCAGATAACGCGAGATATACATGAGTACAGCGATAAGTACGTATTCGCATACCCTCACGTGGATGAAAATCTCATCTTGCATTCACGCGTTTGATGCTGAGGCGCAGCTGTTTGGGCGATGGCGGGATTGGGTTACGACTAGTCGGCTCTCAAGCAAGATGTTTTCGCGACTCGGAAACAATCGTTGGACAGCTCTGACTGTAGAGTCATGAGCTGCTTTTGAACCAGGAAAGGAGCACGAAAAGGAGTGCTCATGGCTGATGATTTTTTTTAGGAATCAATCATCCAGGGTTTCAAATGTCAGGTACACAAGAAGCCCCCGGTCGGCGGGTCTCCCAAGCCCTCGGAGACTTGGTCTACTGGTGTACACAGATTGGCGAGGAGGGTGAATATACTGAATGTGGCGGCTTGAAGGCGATCTTTCGGATCTCGGATGTTGCAACGAGGCAAGCCAGGTTACCAAATGGGCGAAATGTACGATGGAGAAAGAGCGCTGAGGAAGACCACGACTGCACTGTACTGAGTACTCTAGTCCGACCGTTACAGAATGGTAACATGACCGTCGACTCGGGAACAAGTCGACAGTATAGGAGAGCTGGTTTTTTTCTCGATCAGCAGAGGCACTCGGCAAAGTGCGGGAGGCGCACGCCGCAATTTGTGACATCAACCGGCAATTGCCATTCAGGCCCTCAGGACGACATCAGGTGGAACCTTGAGTTGTTCACACTGCAGCTTCAGTAACGGATTGTCAGATGACAGTGAAACGTTTGGTAGTTATGCTCGACAGTGAGCAGGCGCGGACATTGCTGGGAGCCCAAGACCCGCGCGCGACATTCTGTACAATGATATATGACGCACCGTCGGGTCTGCATATTCGATACTGCTGCTGGCGAGGCAGGGGAGGGCAGGGGACAAATGTTGTTCCGGAGTGTCGGGGGTCCCGCTACTACGGACCGTAAACCAACCTTCCGGATTGAGATTGAATCAATCTGCGATCCAAAATCAATTCATGTAAACCGTTTACCTTTCGACGCTCATTCGCTGTTTCCAGTCGCGGTCGCCATCCCCACCCGCTGGTCCTCTCTCCGCGCCCTCCGTCGCCGCCCTTTTCTGGTCGCCGCCGCCGCCGAGTCGCCTGCACTCGCCCAGTCGCCTAGCACAACTGCGTCCGGGACGGCCTCTTGCCGGGTACTATACTGGTCAATAGTCATCCACCTCGAGCCAGAGCTGCTTGTTGACCCTTTGCATTGCAGCCTACGTCGATGGAGCCCCCTGCCTCGTCGATGAGAGGTTTCATGGACTCCTCCTTTTCCCGAACTTGGTCGCCAGCGAGTCGACCGACGGTGAATACGGCCATCCCGAACTCCCATCCGTCCCTATCCAGTGCATCTGACCACAGCCCTCATCCTGGCTCAATTGCGCACTCGGCTCAATCCTCGCCCTGGGCCACCAATGCGCCCCTAGCGCAAATCCAACCCAGCTCCCACTTTATGATGCCCCGCAGCGCAATGGGACAGGCGGACCTTGCCAACTCTGAGCGGACAATACCGGCAGAATGGGGCAATATATTCTCTGCACCGCTCAATCCTACCGTCTTTGCGACGCTGGCAGCCAACGGCGTCCTGGGTCCCATATCGCCCCCAATTCCGGGCCATTCTGCCAGTCTTCCTGCCAGCTCCTTCCACGCCAACTACAGCTCCTCCTCCAATTCGCGCCAACATCTGCCCAATATCGATGTCACGGGGCAGCCCAGTGCTACCGGACAATGGCCTGAATCCTCTGTTTCGTACACACCACCATCCAGCTTTCCATCCCGTCCGCCTATCCCACGCTCTTCCGCATCGTCCAACAATATACACAACAATGGCAAGCCTGCGCCCGGATCCAATTCCTTTCCTTCCAAGCCACCACGCTCGGATAATGCGCCCAGACATCCCAACTTCCCTGGCGGTGATGAACGCCGCCGTGCAGGCGGCCGCAACGTTCTTGCCAACGCGGTGCCTATAGGGCGCTCCTCCGCCTCTGCGTCATCTTCCGGCTTCGACTCAACATCCCACTCGCCCCATGAAACGGGTCTCGCATATCCAGGTGAGCGTTCAAATACGGGACTCCCCCCCTCTCTCTGGATGTCTCCGGCCTCCACAGCCCCGGCAGCCTCTGCAATGCACGATGCGCTAAACCGAGCCCCACTGTCTCTTGTAACAGGCCCTCCTTCGTCAAGCCGTTCAACTTTCACCCTCTCCCCCGTATCCCCCACCTCGCCTTCTGATTCCAAGTCGGCTCTGTTCACCGACTTGCTTTCCGATGACATGTTCACTCCCTCTCACCCCACAAGTCCGTTCACGTCCCCGCCTATGTCGGGTTCACCGGACCTCATGCCGGCCGCTCTGCCAGAGACTGACCCCGAACAACTGGCGAAAGACGATCCTCTTGCAACCCAAGTCTGGAAGATGTATGCCCGCGCGAAAGCTGGCTTGCCTCACGCGCAACGCATGGAGAATCTCACCTGGAGAATGATGGCGTTGGCTCTAAAGAAGAAGAAGGAAGAAGAGGAACGAGAAGCGAAGGAGGCAGTGGCTGGTCCTGTCATAGTGAAGCCAGAGGCTGCTTCGCCTTCTGCCTTACTCTCGACTTCTCTTCCTTCCGTAGAGTCCAAAGATGCCGATGAGAGAGGCCGACGCATTGACAAAGGCAAGGCGAAAGTTCGAGTAGTTGGGTTTGATGGCTCCAACCAAGATGGAGAGACCCAGGATGATGAGTGGGTGGTGTCATTCTCTCTGCTCTTTGCCCAGACTGACAGCCGCTATCAGTGTGACTCCTATGGATTGGCGAGCGATGAGTCGATCTCGCTCACGCATTTCCATGGACTGGCGCCCAGCAAGTCGCTCCCGCTCAAGGCCCCCAGAACCTTTAGACAATTTTGATGGCATGCAGGGCTTTGAACCCCGATATACATTTCCATCCCTTGGTCAGCAGACCCAGGGCTCTATATCTGCCGATACGTTCAAGCTCCCATCTTCCAAACTACCCTCTTCCGGTGCTTCCATGCTCTCTGCGACCAGGCGAAGTCCCCCTCAGTCCCGCACCGAACTTCCTTCCGTATATGAAGAGGAGCCTGACTCTCACTATTTGAACAATGGTCAATTCTCTGCTAGCTACAACTCCCCGGCCTTGGGAGCCTCATCGCTGCCATCATTCGGGCTACATGGCCTTCCTCGCGCTGCGCCCATCAACACACACTCTCCCGATAGTCGCTCGTTCCCAAGACATGTTCGAAAGACGAGCTTTGACCATACCGTTAGCAAGGATGGTATTTTGGCTGGTTTGAGTGGACGTCATCAAGTCAACGGGAAACCTCTCTCTTCAGATCGCCTTCTAGGAATGAAGCGGCCTGCCGACTCTCCCCATGCTGAGAGCATGCTTCGTGCAGATCCATCGGATGTGGATGGCCTCTCGATGTCCATGTCCCACCCTCGTATGACTGGGGATAACGGAGAGTCCAACTTCGAGCCCTCGAGTTCATTCCCTTCGTCGTCGTTCAACTTCTCCTTTGGTTCCTACGAGGGTGGTATGTTCGACGTGAACCAGGGTACGGGTGAGTTCTCGACGCTCTTACCTTCAGCAGAAGGAACTACTCCGGCAGAAAGACGCTATCACAGCTCCGCTAGGTCTTCGATCAGCGGTAGCGCCTTCCAGCCTAGCTCTGTCGGGTCATCTGAGGGCATGGCTGCTGCTTCCGCCGCAATGGGGGACAACTATGAGACCGGATCCTTGGACTTCATGCGGATGGTCTATCCGAACATGGACGGGCCAGGAACCATGTCACAGAACCCATATACGCATGTGGATCCCACTCAGATCCTGAATGTCGGAGACTCTTATTCCTCATTCCATGCCAGTCCTTCCAGTGATGGTTGGAATGGCGTTGGATCGAGTTCCAACGCTTCACCCGAGCCGTACAACGTCTCAAACGCATCAACGCCACCATCAGCGGAGGGCGCAGCGGAAGGCTTAAGGAGCAGCGGAAGGAAATATGTTTCTCTGCGGGGTAATGAGCACACTCGAAAGAAATCACTGCCGAGCAGTGTTACGTCCCCAAGATTGGGCGGTCTGAGGTCTTCGACGAGCACCCCTGACCTTTCAGAAAGTGCCAACGACGATGGAAAGGGAGACGGTGATTCGCCCACTCTTTGCACCAACTGTCAAACCACGAACACGCCGTTATGGCGCCGGGACCCCGAAGGACAGCCTCTCTGTATGTTGTTGAATTCCTGTATCTTGACCCGTACTGATGAACCAATTTGACATTGACAGGTAATGCTTGTGGGCTGTTCTATGTGAGTTGTGCTCGTAGCTCGAGTGTAATTACTCCGACTAACCTAGATTCAGAAACTTCACGGCGTTGTTCGCCCCCTGTCGCTGAAGACGGACGTTATAAAGAAGAGGTACTCGTGCACACTCAAAGCAGGTAGACAAACATTGACGCTTGCGTAGAAATCGAGCCTCCGGCGCTCCTGCCAGTGGATCGCGCAAGGGTGGCTCCGGACTCGCGAAGATCGCATCTTCTTCGACTACTCGTCCGCGCTCTTCTTCCAATGGCATGGCTCCCGGACCAGTCACACGCGCGCCTGCCGGACGAGGAGGTGGAGCTGCTGCTCCTGTGGCAGGAGTCGCCATGAAGAGACAGCGACGGACTTCAACCAGCTTGCAAATGACACCTTCTCGCAAAGGGATGTAATGTACTGCGAGCATCACGATTATTATTGCTATATTTTGTTACACCATATGTCTAGCTTTCTTTCGTCTTCATTGTTGCGATTGCAATACACCCACAAGCACTACTTGCTTGCTTACCTGTAGATGTACTATTACTCTCTCTTGCTCATACATGTGCCCGTCCTGTTCCACTACTTCCTAATGCTGCCATCACTACCATCTGTAGAGGACGACATACAATCGAGAGAAACTGAACTGAATGTCAGTGAATGATGATCGGTAGCCTCCAGGCCAAAAGTAAACGGCAGGTCACGCGCACTTTGTACTGGCTACCACATCCACCACGAGCGTTTGGCAAGGTTCTAGCAAGGTTCAATCCTAGTAGTTGCCCGTTATCCACCCTGGCCTCACTATTTCGACAACATGCCCCGTCGCGGTCACCGCTACCGCCATCCTCTTTTCCGAATGGCCTGCAGCCCATAGGCTCAGATATGAACGGCATGCGGAACAAACGGACATCGCGTACCGACCTGGACTTTGAGGAAGCATTGCGGGCCGAGGGGACAGTGTTGCTGAAGGACAGCGTAGACGTGAATTCTCTCGGGATGGACAGCCCAGGGCCTGCAGGCAGCTTTCATATAGCTCGCACGCCGGCAAAGTCGACACAATCTGCCGCAGCCTCACTCGTGCCTCCCAGCCCGTCTCCTGCAGGAGAGTCATCTTCCTCAATGCGCGCCACTCGTCCAACTTCGTCCTCGTCGTCCTCGGGGGACATTCTCGGCGACGCCGCTGACAACGAGCACCAAGTCAAGCGGCGGTCCATGTACCGATCACCAGGGACCTCCTCCAGTCCTGACCTGGCTACACTCCTCCGGAAATCCAAGGAAAGAGGCGTGCCTATCGGCGCCCACCACAAGCACGACAAACGACGCGAGTCTCCTCCTCCTTTACCAGATCGTCCCTCCAGCGGGAACCGCCAGCGCTCATCGACGACGGTGTCGTCCTCGCCAGCCACGCCGGATGCAAAGAAGAACAAGTTGCATCGCGCCCTCCCTGCTGACGCCGGCGCCGACTGGAGCCCTCGCTCCATAGAGAATGGCACTCCGAAGGTAACAATCTAAGACATTTTCTACCCCATGGCACAACTGATTACAGTCCAGCCGCCGAAGTCCTCGGTGCGTGCCAAGACGAGCGCCTTCATAGGCAAGATGCTCGGGCAAGCCACGTCAAGAGAACGAGCTGTACGTCCTATTCAATCGTCCTGTATCTCTCCAACCCGTTGCATACAGAAAACGGACGCCAGCAATCACTCTCCTTCTTCAATCTTTCACGCGTTCACTCCTCCCGTCCCGCCTGTTCCCTCTGAATATCAGCGACGCTCACCCGGCCCATCCTCATCTCCTGGCCCATCCTCATCTCCTATAGCCGACGTTTTCTTGACCCCACCAAACGAGTTGACGCCGGCCGTTTCTCAAACATCTCTCAGCAAACCTCTTCCTCCTATCATTGACCAGCCGGCGAGTGATATTGACGATGACCACTCGATAGTTCTAGTGGAGACATTGGGGCCACCTTTACCGCTGAAAATGACGAGAAGCAAGTCGGCCGAAACGACGGGCACGTACGGAAAACGGCGAAGCATGAGCGTTGGCGACGTCGAGTTTAAGAAAGCTTTGGCAGCATCCCTCGCGTCTTCCTCCCAACCACCGCCTTCGAAGCGGATGTCCGGCGAAGACTCCACGCTGAACATCATTCTGAACGATTTCCAAGGTGAACTTTCTCAATTTGGGACTACTTCTACTTCTTTGGACCTGCATGACCCTTCTGTCACTCCTCAACGCGCCGCATTTAATAAGAGATCCAAGACTGACAGCGTCATTTGTACTTCTCTTCGCGCAGGGACGGAAACCCCAACGCTCACAAAACACGCATCATTGACTACGCCAATCTTGACCTTGAATCTTGAGGACGAGGAAAAGCGAGCCGAATTGTCACCAATCATACCTCCACGTAGGTCCTCCCTACAAACACTTTCTCCAAGCAGCGGAGCGCCCAGTGCTTTCGGGTCTCCTCGTGCACAAGGTTCAAGGCACGGGTCAAGCCCTCTTCGAAGTGGCACGAGCCCATCCACATCTCGCACTCTCCGTGGAATGCATCGCTCGACGGCTTCCAGTTCCGAGCCTTCTCTTATACCACTCACAAATGGGGGCCTCAGTACGTCCCTTGCTTGCAATTTGACGCATCTTGGATTGAATCATCTTTCCTATAGCTGCATCACAGCAGGATTGGCATGTCAATGACGTCAACTTCACTCGATTTCCTTCTGCAAGCCCATCACGCGATGAGGACGGTGATCTAGAGTCAAGAGGGAAAGAGCTCGCTCAACGATGTTGGGCGGAGGACGAGGAATTCTTGGCCAAGGAGAAGATTGCGGAATGGCTCGGCGGAACGTAAGCTGTGAGATTGCTTTCTCTGTCTCTCTTGCTCAACAAACTTCACCTAGCCGTGAAATCAATAAAGTAACTCTACATCACTACGTCGACTTTTTCGATTTCTCTGGTCTTCGACTGGATTTGGCCTTTCGGTATGTTCACATATATGATCTCCTTCCCTTGTCATTGATTCGATCTCAGACGTCTTTGTGCCAAACTATATCTGAAGGGTGAGACCCAGCAGGTGGACCGAATCCTCGAGGAATTCAGTCGACGATATTGGGATTGCAATCCTGGGATAGTCTATGGCAGTGCGAGTGCGTAACATTGCCCCGGTATCGATTCTGCTCTCAATTTGGTACAGACATTGTCCACGCTGTCTCTTATTCGCTCCTCCTTCTCAACACCGATCTACATGTCGCTGATTTGCAGACCCGCATGTCAAGGACTCAATTTGTCCGGAACACGTTGACTGCCATTCAGACTCAACTTGAACCGTCTGAAACATCCACGGATGCTGACCTGACTCAGGATGCTGGCAGTATACGAAACGGAGACTCAGATTCAACACATACAGAGAGTCGCTACCGCTCTAAACGCAACGATAGTCTCACCAGTTGGAGCAGCGTATCGAAGGAGACTGTGTTGTCTTCACCTGCTTTCTCCTTCGCCAGCACGGCAATCACAACACCGAGCGAAACGCTGACGGAAACTACTGGTGTAGACCTAAAGTCTTCCCTCGATACCCACTTCGGCCGATCTTGGGAAATCGAGATGGAAAATGTGTTGAAGGTAATTGTAGCCTTCTCGAATTTCGCATTTTGCCTCATCGTATACAAGGACATGTACAATGCCATCAAGAGCAATCAGATACTTCAGCCGTTGACTGGCCGACCCTCGCTATCGTCCTTAACGCCGGGGTCTTCCTCTATGCTCAGGAATCGAAGTTTGCGCGGCCCTCCAGATCGTCTCATGACCCTCAAAAGGGGTAGTATACGTGGACTGCAATCCATACTCGGCCAAAATGGTGCTAGTCCATACAGTAGCAACAGCAGTATTGACGGTCGCGTTAGTCCTTCACCCAGTTTCGCCACATCGACACACGAGGCTATGTATGGTTCAAGCTCGTCCTTCCTCGCGCCGACTCTGGGTTTCGCTCATAATCTTTCTCATACGATCATCCGCGAGGCCAAAGAAGACGACAACTTGAGCGTACATTCTCACCGATCGGATTCGACAACTATCAGTATATCGGACGAGGAGCTAGCGCTTCTCGGAGCTCCGTGGGCGAAGGAGGGCATGCTTTGTCGAAAGCAATACTGGGAATCGGCCGGGAAGCGGGCGAAGGATAAAGCATGGCTAGATGTCTTCGTCGTCATTTCGCAAGGAGAATTGAACATGTTCACCTTCGGTGAGACTGGGGCTGGTGGGTCCGGCGCAATGGGTGGCGGTAATTGGCTGGTCAGTGCTTCTGGATCTACCGCTGAAGTAACGACCTGACATTGTTTTTGGCATAGGCAAACGCCAATCCTGTCGGCACCGTGCAGCTCACACATTCACTGGCACATGCTCTACCCTCACCTGGCTATAACCGTCAAAGGCCATACTGTATGGTTCTCACCCTCTCACACGGCGGCGTGTACTTCTTCCAAGCTGGGACTGAGGAATTAGTGAACGAATGGGTCTCAACCTGCAATTACTGGGCAGCTCGGACCAGCAAGGAACCTCTGGCGGGCGGTGTATCGAACATGGAGTATGGCTGGAACCGCGTCGCCGACCCTGTCCACAACAGGTCGCAATCCGATAGCGAATCCACGAAGGATGATTCTATGAGCATCATGAGTGGGCGTAGCTCGCACAGCCGGTTTGGATGGCGCGAAGGTGCATCAACAGTTCGCGCCGCGCGTACACCTTGGAATGAGAGGGTCTATATCAATGATTGGAAACCCCCACTGGCACCCGCTGTTTCGAGCGAGCATGACGAAGAAACTCAACTAGAGGCACTACGAAAACATGTGGCGACGCTAAAGCATGATTTACAAACGCATAACGAGTTGCAACAACCTATGCAAGCATTGGTGGGTGACTTCTCTTCTGCTATCAATTTGGAGGTTCACGGAAGCCTCAGTATCAACCTCGCTCGACCAACTGGGTCAAGGCTCAAAGCAACTTCGAGAAAAAATCGCAATATCTACTGACGGAAATTGTGAAATACGATCTCTACATAGACTCCCTGCAAGCTGCCATGACGCTGCGACTGAAGAAACGGGGAGAAAAAGGTGATTGACAGTCCTGATCTCATTCTTCTCGGACTGATTCGGGGTGTGGCCAGCTTTAGAGCAGGCTTTGAACGGAGGAGGCTCTACAGACGAGCAAGTAAGCAAGTGGAAGGGACCGAATGAAGAGACGATCGAGGAGGACGACGAGCCGTCAACCCCGGGACCTGCCGACCTGACGCTGAAGGCTCATCGCCGAGAGTTGGCTAGCGGTGGAGACGATGAGGAGTGATATGCGTTATGGTTTTTTTTGCTTTTCTATCTATTAACTTACTACTGCTACCTATACCTTATTGATACCATGCGGATCATCTATATATCTGTTTCTTCGCAGTTTTCGGGTTGCTTGTAATGTTTGCGTTAACATTCATCCTTACGACGAGAGCTACCGAGTGTATTGTCCCGGCTGAGAGCTAGATCATCATTAGACCATTGGAGGGTGTAGACCCAACCACACTTGCGCACTGGGTCGGCCTATGCCCATACTTCGCATCATTTCCCCGTTTGCCCCCGAGGTTTCCTTCCAATGCCAACCCTTGAGCTTCATCCTCTTCAGCCATGTAGCCTCGGGACCGGTGTGCTCGGACTTCATCGTTTGACCCATCTCATCGAGGCGTAAATGGTTGATTGACCGTCGAATGGTTGCGAAAGGATTGGCAAGGTCTGCTTTGACGCCAAACTTGGTAAAAGATCTTAGTACCGTACTCTCCGCTCTACAGCCGACCGAACACGGGATGTTCAGATAGTGATTGTTCAACGAGTCGACAGGTGCTTCTCTTGCGCAAAGCATGGGAACTCGATCCATATGTCGAATGTGTCAACGTGCCCTCCATAATAATAAAGGGTGAACTGGGTGGCTGGGGGTTTGTTGAACGAGGCACAGCCTTCTGCTTCGCTTGAGTGATCTAGTCGGCTTTCCGGAGCCTACGCGCGGTGAACAGAACATGAGCACAATTCAATAATACATTCGGGACCATGTTGCGTGTGGGTGTCCTGACCTGCTGTCCCAATCAATATGGGGGTAAACTAAGGACGTCTTCAGCGATCCTCCACTTGACGACGTTGTCCAGAGCATCGGCGTCTTTGTCATCAGAGAGGAAGACGATGGCAAGCGTCTTGTCATTCGGAAAACGGGAGACTATGCGGCAAATGCAGGATTGCGTCCGCTATGATCCAGGTCTTTGCGACCTTGACAAGGTAGTAAGTAGTAGCGCCACAAACGTGGTTTTCGGATGCTTCGGACATCATGAGTATCAGCGCTTATTTTGGTGGCACTCGACGTACCTTTTTGGGGTAGGGTGCTTTGACCGTGTCAGCGGTCAAGCACTGAGCAGCATGATCCACTACATCTGTTGTTGGCGGTTTCCTTTGTAACCGGACGACGGGCCTCGTCACTTCAACAGCATGGGCACCCATGTCGACTAGGATTGTGATTAGTTCTCAACCACACTTCTTGGGGACCAGACAGCACTGCTCACCAGATCGCATGCTGAGGTCAGGACGCCACCTGCGCCTGTCCACACTCATTTCCCCAGACCGCTGGGTCGCGGTCAGAGAGCCGCTGATATTCTTGTGGACATTCGCGCTGGATTACGTTGTACGTTTCGTATACGAGATGGCTCCAGATAATTACTTCGGAATTTTGTCGAAGGGCGAACTTGGTGGTGTCGCAGGATGGAGATCTCTAGAGGGCGTCAGTATGAGATGGTAGACACAGAGTAGGCAATCCACCATTCCCTTGACACTTCCTTCTCGCGTCATACTGGTCATGGTCGTGCAAGGCATTCCGGACGTATTTTAGAAATTTAGATGCTGACGTGGGACTATCTTATGTAGTATCTTCAAATTTTCGTACATGAAACCCCCATTGTGGGACAAGGCTCTTGGCCTTGACTTCCGTTCAAACTTCTGCGAGAGGTCCATTCGAGATGAGAAGACCGACCGGTAGCGTAGCGTAAGATAAGGTTAGATGTTAAACGCGATGGCGTACATTGTGTCGGGAGCCACTGGCGGGCTACAGCCAAGCAATGGCAGGGTTCGCGTCAGATGCTGGGGTGAAGTCACTTTCTATATATCCGACCACATCGCCCCCTCATCTTCATCGTATCTTGGCGACCACTGTGCTGCTGTAGGCGGTGGGTTTCAGGACAGAGGAAAGAGTAGGTCTCCGACGACTCGGACGACGTGGAGACCGCACACTAGCCCAGCCAACTGTCGCCGTCTGTCGCGAGTATGATCGCAGCCTGATCGCAGCGAACTGAATAGGTAGAGAATATAGTAGAGTCTATTATTAGAGAGCTGTGAACAGTCGGTGAATAGCGGTTCAGGGCCGACGACGCTTCCGTCGGGGTTTGCCGCATCCACCTTGATACTTTACCATCCAAACGCGGCGTTTTGGAGAGGCGATGCCCTCCTCTGCCTCAGGGAAACCTTCGTCGTCGCGGAGCACGACGAGCGGCGGCGGCAGTGCGTTTGAGCTCTCTGTGTCCTGACCCGGTGCTCATATACTTCGCATAGATGCCGACGAACCTATGTATCAAGTCAAGCTCTTGAGCGCTCTACGAAGCGGTCTCTATCCTTTCCTTGTCCCCCAGGCATCTCAATTAACGTGCAAACAGGTGACCCGACTGTCATACACCCATTCCTGGTCGAAATCGGCAAAGACAGGCGCACATCGTCCGACGGAGTCTTGGACACAGGTGCTGCCGCCCTCCACCTTGCCATTCGCTGCGCATCCGGTGCGTCTGAATCAACAACGATTTGCAAATGAACCTCGTCTGAACACCCCCCAAGCATCAACTGTGTCATTATTGTTGTCTTACCGGGCGATATCTCCCAATGCCTTCTATTCTGGTACATCGGCCCTGCACCTAGCCTCATCCCTCGGCCGCCTCGACGTTGTCACTCTGCTCCTCGAACAGGATAAGATCGACGATACTCTGCTTGACAGCAATGGGAAAACGTGTACTGAAGTTGCTAAAAGTAAAGACATCGTGCGGGCAATTGAAGGTCAGTCAATACATTGCATCATCCGTGTCGTCAACTCACAATTCATTTCTCAAACTTCACAGACTCGCGTGCATTCCTCAATGCCTCATACTGCTCCCTACTCCGCACATACATTCTCTCACCCTCGAATACCTCTCCGTCACCCGCCCTCTTGAGTCTACTCGAATCTCCCCGTGTCCGGTTCATCAATCTATCATATCTCGATGATGGTTCCGGCGCATCTTTACTCCACGAAGCCGCCCGACGAAAAGATCTACGCCTCATTGAGCTTGCTGTCCGCGCCGGAGCCGATGTCTTCGTGAGGAACCGTAAAGGAAAGATGGCATACGAAGGAGCAGGCAAAGATGATTCTGTTCGGGTGTTCCTGCGGCAATGTAAATTCCTGTCTCTCCTGATTGCTCCGGAAGCTAACTGAAGCTGCATACAGTAGCCAATCATGACAGTACTCTGATCCAGACGCCTACACCAGCCGCTGAACCCTCGGTACTGAAGGGATATCTGAACAAGTTTGTCAATATGGCCAAGGGACATCAGCCTCGTTGGTTCATTCTGGACAACGGAGTACTCTCATGTATGCGACATCGCCGTGCCTCTCAATGACTCTGACGTCTTGTTTCCAGATTATCGACATCAAGAGGATGAACAAGTAGCCAGCCGTGGTTCCATTGCAATGAAAACGGCCCTTCTGAAGATCTCGCCCACGGACCGTCACAAGTTTGAGGTCTGGTCGACTCCTTCCCGCGGTCATACATCTGGTATCCAGAAGTGGTATATCAAAGCGAACCACCCTGTGGAAGCTTCGCGATGGACGCAGGCCATTGCTAAAAGCATAGAGTGGCACAAACGCGAACCTGAAGGCCGACGGAGTGGCGAAAGTGACGCTAGTGGCAACCCACAACTCAAATCCGTGACTGCATCGTCGTTCCATTCGCGTCGAGACAGTCACAAAACCAGCATCGGCGGCCATGGAAGCGAGGTGGATTCGATGGTTAGCTCGAGGCGCGCTAGTCCTAAAACACAGGACGAAGACAGAAGAAGCATCGAGGACGACCAGTCCTCCGCTTCAGAGTCGGTTAAGAAGACGCCGCCTTTCGAATCTTCCTTCGACCTACATGGCAATTCGACTTCTGCGCAGTCGGAGTTGACTGCCCAGCTGTTGAAAAATCTTGTGCTCCCCGATAATGTGCCGGACCGCGCGAAGGATCTGTGTAATGCCGTCAAGGATTCTTTTGCTGTCGTCCAAGGCATGTTTGATGAGTATGTACAGATGGTGAAGGTCAGGGAGGAATGGTACGCCAAACAGTTGCGGAAAGAACGGGACAAATCGACGATGTGGGAGGAAAGCTTTGCCACCGTTGTACGTGAGGGCGAAAACCTCGAGAACGAACTGCGCGCGAGGAGCCGAAAGCGAGGCAGCCGTTTCTTTGATGCTGGCACGGGCGACGGGACAGTCAAACAGCGGCGATCTATCATGGGTGTTCCGAAGGAGGCCGTGGTGCCGGAAGAAACTACAAGCCTGCCAGAGATATTTACAACGTCACCATCAGCATCCCCCACCACAGAACGTCCAGCGATGGGTTTGCGTGCTAGCTCACAGATGACCGCCACTCTTGCCACCTCACACTCCGAAGAAGAGTTCGACACAGACGAAGAGGACGAATTCTTTGACGCCATCGAGTCGAATACCCTACCCAATTTGGTCGTCCCCGAATCCCTCACAAGCCCGACACATGTTGAGTCCGCTCTGCCAGACCCCGATCTAACTCTGCCATACGAGGGTTACAAGAAACTTCGTGAAACACTCGACTTGACTGACGAGCGGCCAAATCAGAGCTTGTGGTCGGTGCTGAAGAACAGCATTGGGAAGGATTTGACCAAGATCAGCTTCCCTGTGTCGTTCAACGAGCCAACGAGCATGTTACAGCGGATGGTACGTTATCTTTTAGTCATCTAGCCATCATATTAACGTCTGACTGATCGCCTCAGGCTGAAGACATGGAGTTTTCTGAGTGCTGTCAGTGGTCTATCCATCCGTTTCTGGATCGTACGTACTCAACTCCTTCTTCCAGTGGATGTAGCTGCTCGGGAGAAGGATCCACTTCTGCGTATTGCTTATGTTGCTGCTTTTGCCATGTCCAATTACTCATCAACAATCGGTCGAATTGCCAAGCCGTTCAACCCCATGCTTGTACGCACATCTATCTATCCTGACAACACCTAGCGCTTACTCTTTGCACAGAGTGAGACTTTCGAGTATGTTCGCCTCGACAAGGAGTATCGGTACATGTCCGAGCAAGTCAGCCATCATCCCCCAATATCCGCTTGTTACGCGGAGTCTCCTTATTGGCATTATTATGGAGAGGTGCATGTTTGGTCGGTCTCAACGAACAGCTTTACTGACTCTCACATAGGTCGACGCGCAAAATAAATTTATGGGCAAATCTTTTGAGATACGGCCTACAGGCGTAGCACATGTGGAACTGGCACTGGATCCTGATTTTGGTCCAGGCTATCCCAAAGCTAGAGGCAAAGCGCAATACGGGAAAATCAGCGAGCATTATAGCTGGAAGAAGGTTACCACGAACGTTTCGGGCTTCATCCTGGGCTCGCCTACGATCGACCATTACGGTGATATGACTGTAAATTTGGTGCTTTGCTTCCGTCTCGCTATCTAACGCTTCCCCGCCAGGTTGTCAATCATCGAACGAATGATCGATGTATTCTGACGTTCAAACCTCGAGGCTGGCGAGGAAGAGACGCATTCGAGATATCCGGGTCTGTAATCGATGCCAAGGGGCACACACGCTACGAGATTGCTGGACGCTGGAACTCTCAACTGGTGGCTCGTGAAGTTGGATACGGTCATGGCGCTCTGCACCCCGATATGGTCACCAGTGGTCCCACGTCTCCTTCTTTCCACCGTGGTCATATTCTATTATGGAGAAACTCTGAGAAACCCGCCAATTCGCCTTTTAACCTGACCCCGTTCGCCATCTCGCTGAACAATTGTCCAGCGGATTCTCTGAAGCCTTTCCTCTGTCCGACGGACTGCCGGTTGCGTCCAGATCAGCGCTCTTTCGAGTTGGGAAAGTACGACTTGGCCAACGGGCTAAAGCAGGATCAGGAGGAAAAGCAGCGGGCTATTCGTCGAGCAAGGGAAGCAGGAGAAATGGCCCCACATAGACCGAGGTGGTTCCAGGCAGAGACAGACGGCGACACTGGTGAACGTGTCTGGGTGCCTTTGATCGCTAACGGTGACAACTTGGAGTACTGGGACGAAAGGGAAAGAGTTTGGCGGGCCAAATACGCTGGACAACCTGCTGTCTGGCGGGATGTCGATGACATATTTATTGAGGAACCGGACTTTCTGAGGTGATTTGCGCGGGATGGATGTGTTGTATTTTTGTACTCTATGATGGAGGACTGATGTTCATAAGTATATGAAGGATGTTACGCAGGTCATGGCAGCTATTACAGTAATGTACCCTTAAACTAGTACATTTGTTTACAGCACGATTCAACAGAGACACGGCAAATGTAAGGTTACAAGTGTGCAGGACGAGGAGGGCACGTCATTGCCGTTTTGCAGGTATACATTGTAGATGCTCGTATTGCTAGTCGCACACGCGATGAAATTCAGCTGGCGGGGGCTTGTCGTGATGATCGTGTCCCCTTCCAGGCCCCAATCAGTCGTCGTCGCTGTGGAACCCAGAGTTAGTGGCTCATAGGAAGTTGTGCCACTGGTGTTCAGGTTCAGGTAGCGGTGAGTGCCATCAGCGTAGTTCAAGGCAAGTGTTGAGCCGATTGTAAAGTAACCGGAAGAGGATTCTGGACCCAGGACTGGCGTTCCACCTACGCGAGAGTGAATGAGCCTGCGTCTCGAGTATGAATGATTCACAAAATACTTACCAATATCTTGGAGGTAGTAGTGATATACTGGGTCCTGAACAGTTCGAATCTGAGAGCCCGTAGCTGCTGCTCCTGTAGAGGTGGTCGTGCCCGAAGAGCCCGAAGAAACAGTAGTAGACGCAGTGCTTGGTATGCATTGCGAGTAATCTGTAGAGCCACGTTGAAATCTTTGTATGGGCGGTTGCAGATGCCTTACAGGCGCTGCTATACGTGCAAGTATAGCCCGCAACACAGGTTGTAGCGCCTGTCCTGGACGGCGGTCTCAGCGATATGCTATAGCCAACGCAGATGAGAGCGTTACCAGCCAGTGCCCCCACATTGAGACCACGCCGTAGCTTGGGCAGCAATGAAACAAGGATATAGACAAAGGAAAAGGACGCAAGCTTTGAGATAGAGCGCAGAAGACATGGCCATCGTCAGAGATGATTGAGTATAATTTGGGTATTTATGCTCAGTGGGCAATTGTCGGTATAGGGTGAACGTCGGACAGAGACACACCGTGACACTGTGATGCATTGGAGCTCCAATTTTCGGTAGAATCATACTGTACAGTCGCTGTCCGGTGACTCTCATGGGGTCGGGGCATGAAGGGGATAACATAAGGTCAATACGCTCGATCATAGCTCGCATCCGAGTCGATGAAACCTGTTACGACTCACATGAGCGTGTATTGTCCGTGCAAGATCTTCGGCGCTAGTGCCATTTCGCAAGGTCACCCCCTCGGCACACATGTCACCAGCATTGGGCCAAGAGTCAATTAATCAGGCCCAGCATGAGTGCAATTTTGTACAACTCGATGATCTCGAGTATTGATGGTCATCCCTGGGCAGACTAGATCTGACGGACTGTCGAAATTATTCGAGGGCGCAGGGTACGACCGGTGTTATTGAATGCTGGCACTATAGTCCTCAATTGTATGTTTGCGTATGGCCAATTGCTAGCAGTGTCAGGCTGACAGCAAGGAAAGAATGAGCTACGATAGCTAGCGCAATGGTCGCGAGCTAGGCTCAGCTAGCCGGAGTGCCCTGAACGTCTTTCTACACCTCGATGTTCACATTACGAGTCAGAGAGTTAGGTGGCGTATTGGGTTTGGGCATACCACATTTGGTAACAATGAGTCAGTCTGCGACTCTGCATAGATTGGTGGCCTCGTTGACCCTCCCATGACCGAACAGAACTTCGACGTAGGTCCAGATTGCGCTGCAAAGACATTTGCGAGATCGTAGATTGCCACGATAAATGTACTCTTGCGTGCGAACATCAAGAAACACTCGTGGATGCAATGAATGGAAGACAAACGCGACCAGTAAGAGCCAGTAAGATTGAGAGGGCAGTAAGGCACACACGCATACGGGGGTATTAGTCGAGCGAATGATCGATCAATGAGACTCGACTTCGGCCCAAAGCGGAAAGTTTATTGTCTTTGGGCCTATTGTTACCTGACGTCAAACGCTCATTGTCCTCCAGCAATGCAAACAACAAAAGAAATTCGCAAAATGCAGGGAGACGCCGCACCTTGCACTCCTCCCACCACCCCCAATGCGTCGCCCGTCGCTCACAGTCGACACCGTCGCGTCCCATGAGCTGGCTTATGAGCTCGACAACTCACCCCCGGCGTCACTCTACTCTGACGACGACGCAAAGCACGACACTCACGAGATTTCATACGACTACAAACATGTACAACTCCCCTCCGCGACACATCTCCCCCCCAAACAACCTCCAGCACCGTCACTCCGTCTCTTATTCTCACTCATCGCACCGCGCCGTCGTCTCTGCCTCCTCGTTCCCGCCATCCTTTCATCGCTCATATCGGGTGGCATAGCGCCTTTCATGACAGTGGCCATCGGCCAAGTCTTCAACGCATTCGCCACCTTCTCAAACTCCCAGGGAACCGATGCCGACAGGAAAACCATCCTGCATGACGTTGGCATCGGTTCTATTGAGCTGCTTGGTCTTTCCGTTGGTTCCATAGCCTTGGGAAGCTTGACCTCTGGCCTATGGATTTCGACTGGCGAACACAATGTTATGAACCTCCGCAAATACGTCTACGCTGCCGTTACGGCTAAGGACATGAACTGGTTCGATACCAAGATGGGCGCTGAAGGAAATGTGCAGAGCGTCGACGAGGACAGCGATGGTCCAGTTGGTGCCGGTGGTCTCATGGCCAAGTTTTCAAGGTCTGCGCTCATTGATTTACCGATTATTGCAATGTGCTAACTCTTGACAGAGAAACCGATGAAGTTCGTATGGCTTCTTCCTTGGCCTCTGGCCGACTCATACAATATTTGGCAACCTGCATCACATGCCTGGGACTAGCGTTTTCCAGCTCTTGGGCTCTGACACTTGTCATCCTCGCCTCCGTACCCGCTCTCATGATCGTCCAGACGGTGTCCCAGGGAACTGTCGGTCCGCTGCTTGCTGCCGAACGAACGCAGACATCAGTGGCAGGTACTCTCATTGACCGTGCTGTCTCCGCCATCACCACCGTCAAGGCGTTCAACGCTTCCACCCACGAGGCCTCGGCTCTGGACACGATTTTCAATCGCCTCCGCGTTATTGACAGAGGCATCGTCACCATATGGGGAATTACATCCGGGCTCTCGCAGTTTGTCATGATGTCTATGTTCGTTCAGGCATTTTGGTTCGGTTCAACCTTGGTCAAGCATGGGCGTCTTGAACCCGGAGACGTCATGGCAGTGTTTTGGGCTTGCTTGATTGCTACAAGCAATCTCCAGATGTGCATTCCTCAATTCGTCACACTGACAAGAGGCAAATTTGCGATGGTCGCCTTGCTGACCCTCGCTGACTCACAGGTGGAAGGGACTGGCTCTCATTCACCTGGCTTTGCCACCAGCTCGGCTGCCCGTCTGTCTGCATTCCGCGCCCGTGTTCAACGCTCTCATCAGCTGCGAGGTGTTGTTCCCTCGAAATGCCACGGTGAAATTGCTCTCCACAACATCTCCTTCTGCTATCCTTCACGTCCCACGATGCCCGTTCTCAGTGACGTCTCCATCTACCTCCCCGCCTCTGAAACCACATTCATCGTCGGTGGCTCTGGTTCTGGCAAATCGACAGTTGCGCTCCTTTTGCTACGTCTCTACAAGCCCCAGACTGGCGAAGTGGAATTGGACGATCAGGACATCGCCTATCTCGACGAAGATTGGACGAAGAAACACATCTCCGTTGTATCGCAGACCTGCATTCTCTTCGACATGAGTGTCCACGACAATGTCGCTATGGGACTGGCTGGCTCTGAAACGAGACGTACACACAGTGTTACTCGTCTCGAGGTTGAAGAGGCTTGCAGAGCCGCCCTCATTCACGACTTCATTTGTGAGCTTCCTGATGGTTATGACACGAAGCTTGGAAACGGCGGTGCAAATCTTAGTGGTGGGCAAAAGCAGCGTCTAGCTATAGCTCGTGCCTATCTAAGGAACCCGTCTGTTCTGATTCTCGGTATGTGGGAACTAATTTCTCGACCTCGATTGCTGACGTTCTCTCTCCAGATGAAGCCACATCCGCCCTTGACCCCACCTCTCGCGTCTTGGTCTTTGAAGGCATCAAACGATGGCGCAACAACAAAACCACCATCGTAATTACCCACGATTTATCGCAGATCACATCCAAGGACTTTGTCTATGTCCTTCGGTCGGGCACGGTTGTTGAACAAGGCTACCGCGCTGATCTCGAACAAGCTGGTGGCGAATTTCGCCAGATGATGGATTCACAAGGGTCAACTGGACTTGCAGTCAAGCATATCGAGGCGGACGGCCATAGCAGCCCCATCGACGATGTATCAGCCCTCGACGACAACACCGAGGAGACCGTGACCACCATGCGGCATACATTGATGCCTACGCTTCACGGCAGTGCTGCTCTAGGCAACTGGATGTTCGACGCCGTCGCCGATCTCACCAAGGCTGCCGCACCACGGGCTGCTATCACTGTGAACCGCGAGTCTCAGCGCGTCAGCCGGTTCATTCCCTTGGAGAACTTCACGTCATCTGCTGTCTCGCCTATAGTGCGCCGCCGTCGACCCTCCAGCATCAGCATCATTCCTGCTTCGCCTACGACTACGCTCACCACCCACACCCGGAGATACAGTCTCCAAATGACTCCCACATCCCCGACATTCTCACTGGAAGGTACCACTTCGCTGACTTACTCGATCATGGGACCCACCACGCGCTCAGCCAAGCGCCGCTCCTCACAGCGCGTCAAGCGCCCTCGAGCGACCGTCGAAGAAGTGAAGCGTTTCTCTGATTCTTCCCTCGAAGCGAAGATACAGAAAACTGGAGATTATCCTCCACCTCTGAGTCGCCCTGAGTCGCGGTCCTCCAGCTCTGCTCAACTCAACAAGTCGCTAACCGGACTTCTGCGCGAAGTGTATCCTCATCTCCCCAACAAGCCACTCATTTTCTTCGGTCTTTTCCTCTGTCTCCTCAGTGGGGCGATTACTCCCATCTTCTCCTTCGTTCTATCGCGTCTCTTCCTCGAAGTCTCTCACGGAGCACAAAACACTTCCGCCATTGATAAATTCGGCGGCATAATTCTCAGTATTGCTGCCCTCGATGGCATTCTCATGGGGAGCAAGTACTGCATCATGGAGACTTCAGCGATGATGTGGATCACCAAGATTCGTCGCGCTACCTTCGACAAGGTTATGGCTCAGGACAAGAAGTGGTTCGACCAGTCGGAGAACAGCGCTCCCAGAATGGTTCAGATTCTCATGAAGGACGGCGATGACGCCAGAAACTTGATTGCTGTTGTCATCGGTCAATTCGTTGTTGTCACTGCGATGTTTGCGTTGGGCTTCATATGGGCTATGGTGAGGGGGTGGCAGTTAACGCTCGCCGGTCTTGCCATCGGGCCCATATTCGCTGGTGCGATGGCTCTTCAGGCAAAATGGGTCGCAGATTGTGACCTTCGCAATAAACGTGCGCGTGAGGATGTCGCGAAGGGATATTACGAGGTTCGTCACTCCTCGTCAGTCAATCAACGTATGGACTTAACTTTCTACAGGCAATCACCAACATTCGAGGAATTCGTTCGATGTCTTTTGAACCTGTCTTCCGTCAAAATTTCGATTCTGCCTCCGAGCGAGCTCTTAGTACCGGTATCAAAGGCGCCTTCGTCGAGGGTTGCACCCTAGGATTGTCTAGCGGACTCATCTATCTGGCCGAGGCATTACTGTTCTATGTCGGGGCTGTTCTCATGGCGAACGGAACATACGACTATCTCCAATTATTGGAGGTATTGAACATGGTCGTCTTCACCGTTTCAATCGGCTCTCAATTGATGGCCTTCAGTAAGTCGTCCTTCCTATACAACGTCAGACCAATCCTCAATTGACAACATTACTAGCTGAAAAGATATCTAAAGCCACGAACGCGACCCGGGATTTCCACAAACTCCTCAACTTGTCTACCAAGACCGACGAGTCTCGCGGAGTCATGCGACCTGAAATCGACGGCAACGTCACCTTCAGGAATGTCGACTTCTCTTACCCCGAACGACCAGACGTCCCCATCCTTCGCAGTTTGAACCTCGACATCCGCGAAGGTGAATGTGTTGCCATCGTTGGGGCTTCGGGGTGTGGCAAATCTACCATTGCTGCTCTTCTACAACGCTTGTATGAGCCTACGTCTGGAACTATCTGGATGGGCCTGAACGAGCTTCGTGCCACCGACGTCACGCATCTTCGCAACAACGTCTCCGTTGTCAGCCAGAACCCCAATCTCTTCGACGCCACCGTTGCTGAAAACATTGCCTACGGCAACCAATCGCTCAGCGAGCAGGATATTCATGTCGCTGCCAAGTCAGCGCACGTGCACGATTTCATCATGTCGCTTCCTAACGGCTACGAGACCATGGTCGGCGAGAATGCTTCACTGATCTCAGGAGGTCAGGCCCAGCGGTTACAAATCGCTCGTGCCCTTGCCCGTCCTTCGAAGATTCTTATCCTCGACGAGTGTACCTCTGCTTTGGATCCAGCCAATCAAGCTGCCGTTCTCGAAACCATACGGCACGCCAAAGTTGGTCGCACTACGGTCATGGTGACCCATAAGCTCCCTGTTATGCAGACCTGCGACCGCATTCTAGTCGTCGATGATGGCCAGATTGTTGAGCAAGGCAGCTTCCAATATCTTATGGAGCGCAAGGGTGTGTTTGCGTCTCTTGTTAGTGGTGGCGGTATCGTTGGCGAATGATGCCTTACAGTCATTTCTTTTTATTGTATCAATATCTTCAATTATCATGCCTGACGACTTTCACCTGCATTTCATTTGTACTCATTTACACACACATAGCATTACACAATTGTATCGGTTTGTGAACATCAATGATCAGAAATTTGACTGAAACGTTTGGCGATTGGAGAAAGATGTACCGTACTTTGGCTACATTATTGAACAGATGCTACAAAGTCCGTAAGAATGAAGTTCAGATCGTGATCATGATGGTGAAGGCGTAAGAGCCTTTCTCCTCCCTGCGGGAGTTTTGGTTGCTTGCCCTTGAGCCGAATTTGGCGACGGCCCCGCAAGCTTCTGCCACTCGTCAATCAGCTGCTGTCCGACTCCTGGTTCCAGCTCCGTCCCATCCCTCGACACTTTGACCTCTCTGTCCTTATTCCACGGGTTGCGAAGATGTCGCGTCCGGAAGAACGGTAACCGGTCAGTACAAATCCACTCCACAGGAAACGACTCCCCCCAGGCGTCCCCATCCATTCTACCGGTGGTGCCCTTTGGCTCCATCCGCTCCTGCCCACCTTCGTCTCCGAGAGGCTGTAAATCCTCGTCGCTGGGGTTCTTTATGGCCCTGAGAGGAGCTTTCTCGTCCAAGTGAAAATCTTCCTCCAGCACTTCCAATGGTTCAGTAACTGGTTGGGTCTTGGCAGACATCATCTCAGGCTTGAAGGGGCGAACATCGAGACTGTGTCGGAGCGACAGAGATTGGGCACTGATCTTGTCGTGTCCACGTCTTGTCTCAGCGGGAGCCGATTTGGCATTCATCCTCGACATGTCTGTTAAGAGGCGCTGTTCCGGGGTCAAGAGCGGCTGGGGGGATTCTTCGACCAGTCGGTGTTCAGCGGGAAAATAAGGCTTTCCACCGGCAGAAGAAGATTCCTCTGGTATAGTATCGCTTTGGACAAGAGCGCGCCCAGTAACAGGCGATACGTTCGTAGAGGACGAGTCAGCTCGCGATGCCCATGACACCTTACGTTCTCCCTGTTGGATGGGCCCAGCCATTCTTGAAAGCATCTTAGCTAATCAAGCAAAGTGATGATAATGACGCTGCTTACTTCGCGAATCCATAGAACTCGCCGCTTTTGTTGACACCAAAGATAAGGAAAACCTCTCTGCTGGTGCGATAGGCCTGATCGAGAATTCCCTCGTTGTGCTTCTGGGTAGCCCAGACACCCTTTTGTACACTTAGATCCAGATCAAACTAACTTTTCGGTTAGATACATACAGCTGGTAGTCGAATATGATAGCGCACCTGAGTCAAGGACTTCAGGATGAAGTACCGCTTCGGGAAATACATCGTGAGGATACTAGAATTCGTCGAGCCGAACGATCCCGAACCACTCGACTGCGGATCAGGCCGAGGAGGCACTTTGACCTCGCTCGAAACCACAGAAGGTTTGACCGAGCTGGCTGGTGACGAGATAGGCAAACGGCTCGCCGCACTTTCCTGTTCAAGAAGTTTCCCCTTCCGCTGTTCTTTCACCCACCGCATGTGCATGCCCATTCCACGCTGCCCACCTACCCCAGCCTTCAGATCATCGTCCTTTTGCCTCACACGACAGACAAGCCGAGGACATCGGGCGTCGCTAGTACGGAGGGGGAGGCCATTGAAATGAGCGATGGACTTTTGAAGACTCTCAGCATTTTCGTAATTAACGAACGCACAGCTTGAGCGAGATATCAGAAAAATAGACATCACGCCCGTTGGAGTGGATCCGTCACTCTTGTTGAAGAAACGCCACAGCTCGTCATGGGTAGCATCGTTTGGAACGTTGCCAACCCACATTACCCACTCCGAACGATGCGAAGGGGGGTTGGGGTGATATGGGCGACGAACAAGTGGCCTTTCTTGATGCGGCTTTCCTGAGCCGGACGAGAGACCCTCTTGCCCACCAGAAGACCCCGGAGATGGCGTAATATCGGGCGCCAAGTGGCTTGAAGAAGATAGCGTCTGGGGGAACGGACTCGAAGACGACGGAGAAGGCCGCGAGGAAAAGGAGTCCGATCCACCTGTAGATGGAGGATATCCGACCGGATACGGTCCTCGCAAGGGAGGCGAAGAAACATTGTAGGGCTGAGGCGATATAGGTGGTTGGACAAACCACCATGGCACAGGACTCTCCATATCAGGTGGGTGGGAGTAACTCCCGCCGCCGGAAGGTACATAGCCATACTGTGGAGGATACACGGGCGACGTTGGATATGATTGCGGATAGGTTGGCGGTGGAAATGGATACTGCGGACCAGTGGGCGGTGAGTTTGGATAACGCATCATATGGAAGTGAGCAGGACTGGCAGGCGGGGGAGGTTGTGGAGAGACTGCAGGCTGCGGCGATGCATTGTAGATGACAGGAAATTGAGAACCACTTTCTGCCAGTGGCGGGCTCGGATACAGTGACGCATACTGATATCCAGGCATCGGTGTGCTATCATGACTGTGAATGAGCGGGAATTGAGAGTGTGCCGGTATCTGAATCGGAGCATTGTAAGAACCGGCGAACGGCTGCCCAGGGGTGTATTGTGGGGAGAGGGGATTGAAGTGGGCGTTGTGTGGTTTGTACCGTATTGAGAGATTTTGTGAATTGTCCGCGCCTGTAAATACGTCAGTGAATATCGAGCGATTGCGAGAGACATACCTCGGCGGACATTTCGCCCTTGGTCAGAGCCATCACGGTGATTTCCACCGCCACGCATGGTGTCGGAATCAGCGCCTATAGCATGCCGCGATAATGCAGAAAGTTCTTGAGAAAAATAATGAGAAAAGATGTCATGTTATGCCGAGAGAACATGGATCGTAATAGACGATATGATCTGCAAAAGTCTTACCAGATGTACCTCGTGCACGCGTTGATTCGGGCGAGAGACCTATAAATCAAAGAGTCGTAAGAGTCATGAAGTACCGAACGAGCGACTGAAGATGGATGCAGCCACCGTTCCAACGAAACGAAGGGTGCCGAGGGCCGGCGGCGAATATTAGCAGGCATGATGTCATGAAGGACTCACTGATGGACGCGTCGTTATTCGCGTTCGGTCGTGGATTCGACATGTTCCTCAGCTGCAATTCGGAGACAGGTTCTACCATTCTCAATATCCCCCACGCGTCGGCAAACGCGATGTACCTTGTTCGGGAGGTTTGAATGTGGTGATAGAAGGCTTGAAGTAGCTTGCCTGGTTCAGGTCACTGGGCGAATCACAGTCGAAGCTCGTCTTGCTCTGCGGCAGCGACACAGCACCAAAGAAAGATCAAAAGCTATGTTGTGGTGCAGAGACAGCAGAGAGTATAAGTAGGACCTCTTACGTGGAGTTCATCATGATGTCACCGCTTGCTCATGCTAATACGGTTCGAATTCGTCCCTCAGTTCCTTGGAGTGTCATATTTTTGTTACCAAAAGTCCTTCAGCGAGGTCGATATTGCGGAAAGGGAGAGCTTACGATGTGTTTCTACTCTTCTCAGCAACACGAGACTGAAGATAGCGCGAGTGTGCACCGTCCTCCAGGACTCAGTAAGTTACACTGTACAGTCCGACGTGATGGGTACGTCATCGAAATCTAGATGAGTCCAGAGCGTGTACGACGTACGTCCAGTGGTTTGTGGTTACACCGACAGTAAGCATGTCATGTCGAGGTCCTGTGCATCTTCTCGGGAACAAAAGCCGGGTTTCACCAGTGCCGTGTTTCATCCACCGAGTAAGTGATACGGTCCAAATTGTACGACGCGTCGACCTGTAAATGTCAGTTCAGAAGTCAATTCGGCCTGCACACATAGCTTACGCTCGACTGGAGGAAGACCCAAAGCGCCGCTTCCATGAGAAGGATAGGAATAATGTCCGCAATGGCGGAATACCATCAGCAACGGGAATATAACAGTCTGAGTTAGACTGTACGCCGAAAAGACACGTAATGAGAAAATATGACTCTGAGTGCCTCGAATTGACATGCAGTGACGTTTGGCAGGTCACACAGAAACTAACAATCAATCTTCTCGTATTACGTTGACTTGGCTGTTGGATCAAGTCTGATCAAGTACACTACGAGTATATCATGTGTTCACCATTGGGGTGAAGCCATTCAGTATGTGCCGATGCACCTCCCTTGCCAGGGAATCAACCTCCTCCACTTTACAGACCATGGACGCATCCAGCCGCCGACCTGGTCCAGACATATCCCGGAGGATATCTGAAAAGTTGGGAATGGGCGTCAGGCCCACCACATCTGTCGCGGATGCGTCCTCCTTCACCATGTCCTTGGTTGAGAACAGAGAGTAAGACCCATCCAGAATGGCTATGCGCCTCTCCGTCATCAACCGGAAGTCCAGAGCGTGAGCCCGATTGTGTCTGTGGTACAACACACGGTACCATCCAGCACTCTTCGCGAATACATCTGCGCCCTCCGCCTCCAGCGCTACCACCACCGGCAGGGTATGTCTCAAAAGCATCACAAGCCGCTGCACAGACAACGCCAGCTTCTCCGCATTGAGCACCGTCCTCAAGAATGCCTCTGCCTTGGAATGCGGATTACCCTCGTCCCACTTCCCACCGATACGTCCAAACTTGAGTTCAAAGGTGCTCCCGCCTTGCTCCACACAACGGACAGCGACAGTGAAGTCTGCTTCATAGACAAAGACGACCTCTCTCAGGTCGAATTCGAGCAATCGTATGCCGCAGTCCATCTGTGCCACAGCCCTGGCAATAACCACCATCTTGCTCACGCGAGCCCACTCCTCGAGGAACTCATCCACGCAAGTGTTGACGTTTTCGCTAAGGAAGGACACCACGGCCTCCGTTGTGTCATAGATGATACGCTTCGAGGGCCGTATGATGCCTCCAGTTCCACCACCTCTGATGTACACGTATTTCAGCTTGACACACGTAACGACCTGAGCACGTTTGTTGGGATCCTGCGACCACCAATTCAATGGGATGACACGAATATTGGGCATCGCCGCCTCGGCTGCGGGCGCCCCTGCTAATATGTGTTGTGACTGGACACAGAGCGAGGGAACAGAGCGCGCCACAGAAGATTGCAGCTCGGGGAGTTCGGATGAAGGAGGCGGGCTGACATGCGTGAAAGGGATGTGTCTCAGCTTCAGTTGCCTTTCCACATTCACGTACGCCACACGCGCGCAACAGTAGCTGTAGAGTTCCCGGAGCACCGAGGCCTCCAGGTTGTAGCCTTGTCCTGTGGTACTGGCATCGATACTCCGCTTGCGCTTCATCCCCGCCCGTACGTCGTCTTTACCCATAATCTCGGGTTCTCCGTGTATTCGCGAGAGGTCCAACCAGCCAACGTCTTCCATGATCATACTGCCGTACGTGGAGTCGGGCACGATCGTGGTTTCTATCAGAGCGAAGCGATACTTGTCGTTCGTGATCACGACAACCAGATAGTGCTCTGGGAAATATTCCAGTTGGATAAAGAGCATCCCGCGGGCCTGTGCACCAAGCTTGCGAATCTCTGTTACTCTATCAGTTTCACGATGTATGAAAGTACTAGTCATATTCACCGTTAGTGGCAAAGTTTCGGTTCCTGTAACTCTGCAAGCCAAGGTATTTCGCCGTTTGCTCGGCCAATTCAGTTAGAGTCTTGTCGGAGCGATCAATACCAAGCACTGCAGACGAGGATGCACACAAGGAAACTTACAATGACTCTCAGACGCATCAAGAGGTCGACCAGCATGTCAGGAATTTCGTTCAACTTCTCGACCAATGACGAGAAACGTGGCCCGCGTCCTGCAGATGCAAGGTCGCCAGTATCGCGGAGACTCAGGTGGCCCGTTCTTGGATCAATAGTGACAATCACTACCTCTTCGGCGCACAGTCGTATCCGTAAAGCAGACGATGGACCTAAGGATACAATCGTCATATCCGATTAAGAAGCGAAGAGATGACCTTTACCTTCATCCACCAGGCTGACAGTGTCAGGCGCCCCGAACACTCCGCGAGAGTTCCCGTATTGCAGATTGCCCTGCATTCGTCTCAAAATGGCTTTGGTGTGTCGTGTAATGATGTTCGTCAACAGAGTCTGAATGTCGAGATCGTCCGGATTCTAAGAGACTTCGGTCAGTCGCAAGTAAGACCAATCTCGAAAAGGACGTGCTACGACGAGTATTTCTTGAGGTATCACCAACTCCTCTTTGGGGACATGTACGCCGAGGGCATTTTCTTCCGGTTCCCATGTGACCTTGAACAGTAGACCCTCAACCTCATCCGAGGCCCTCTTATCACCCAGCTTTGATTTGTACTGGAGCTCCGAAAGAATGCGGTTGCGAGGAGATCGCTCAGGTTGACCATTGTGACATGCTTCGACAATGGCTATACTGACTGTTCCGGCTAGCAGCGGTATCTTTGCTAGCCGCTGTTGTTGCTGTCGAGGAAGTGCTCCTGCAAGAGGTTTTCGTCTACGCGAATGAATTAACGTGGTTTGGGTGAGACGAATGGACGACTTACACCCAGTACGATACAGTCAGCTGCTTCCGATCGGCGGTCATCTGCACCCTCATAAAGTCGGCCCATCCAAGGGATCGCATGCGTTCAGCTTGATACAAGAGAATCTCCAGCTGGTACGACAAAGACATCATCTCTGTTTGAACAGTCAACAGGTATTAAATCAGCACACAAGATGAGACCCACGCAAGAAGTTGAACACTCGAACAAGAGGCGCGTCGACGAATCCTTCCGGAAGCACGGGTTTGGTAGGTGGCCCAGGCATTCCAGGGGGACGTTCGACACCAGGAGGAAGGGGCTCTTCCGGTATGGGTACATAGAAGCCCAACCTCGAATCGGCCTCTTCTGTTATATATCGCTTCATGACACCAGTCGGTATTCGAGGGAATTCCTGGATGCCAGTAACGCCCGCGGTGATGAGGAACTCAACATGGACGAAGAACCAGCCATTAGCTTTGTCCGATCCTGTTGTGCACAGTGTGACCTCAAATAATCTGGGGACGGTGAACACTGCTCGGCCGTTGGATATCTTGTACTGCGACATTTCGATGGGGATGATCTCCGTTAATCGAAGTCGATACCGCATGGCGTCTTCAAGGTCAGAGAAGGTCTTGAGTACTTGCGCATCGGTGAGAGGGGTCAGAGGAACGAGCGTTTTCTGTATGTCGCATCTTCAGCACAGGCACAGAATGATTGGAGTATAGTTTAACCTTGATTACAGAAGGTAGTCTTCTGTATGAGCCGGTGGTGAGGACATCGAGGGAGGTTAATAGGTCGTGGTTCCGGAGTCTGGCAGCGATATTGAGACGGGACGACAAGATAGGCAAATAACGCGTGTCACCTCGCGGGGTCTAATCCTTCTCTTGCGAAATTGAGCCCGGTGATGACGTCCGCAAACTGGCGATTTTGGTTCATCAAGAAGGCGGTGACATTCTGGGAATGCTTGAACGAAAGTTTCATTGAATTGAGAGGCGAGTCTACCATGCATTTTTGGACGGTGCCTGCATCTCGCGACCACTTTGCTACAGCGTACAGTTTGACTACCTGCTTTTTGGTTTTGACCACCCAGTCCGCAAGGGTACGTTTACGCGCGCTATCTGACATGTTTGGCATCCTGAACGGGGGAGTTAGTGGATTGGAACGTAGGAAGCCACAAATGAGCGGCGCACGTTTCTGCCAACTCTGATAACTCTGCGTATATGGTCTGCATAACGCGTGATAGCAGTTCACCAAGGAACACCTGATCATTGGCGACAAATGGAAGCTCGCGTTCGAGCTGCTCGAGGGTGAAGTCGCTGTCTCCGTTTAGCTGATAGTGGCCCTCCAAAGCTGTCGTGCCATTGCCGTTGTCGGTGTCGGCACCCATAATACTCGCTGGATCCATAAGAGGCCGAGGGCATGAATAAGGGGGACGTTGTTGCTGGAGGCGAGGTCTCTAGAGCATCATGGTCGAAGGAACAGATTCGATGGCCCTAAACGGCAATCGGGGCCGCAATGAACCATGTGCCACTGCCAGTGGTGAGCAAAGATTTCCAGGTACATGTCAAAGTATTGAGATAAGTTACCTGCAAGTAAAGAATGCGCCTGTGGTCAGATACATGGAGAACTGACAATGTAGCCGGCATCACACGTGGCTGAAAGTGGCCAATCTTCAGAGACTCACAGAAGTGAATGCCCATATATGGCGATCGTGATCTTCCCCTCCTCCCATGGAGTACCTGCGGACCTTGGGTTCCGCGGCTGTCTCTACGTTAGTGCAAAAGTCTGGCTTGAATCTCCCCTTTTCCCTGGGACCCTCTGTCTCGTCGCTGGACGGCATATGTACACTCTACGATGGCACAAAGCGAGTACGTGTATGATGATATTCATCCGTACGCACAGTGCTCAGCATTGCCTAGGATGACGGCAGCACAGTCTCCGTCTTCGAGTACGACTTTTCACAAAGGAAAAATCTTGAGCCGCTCGCCAAGAATTCCCTACGAAAGCTGCGAACAACCCGACATCCGGATGTGCTCAAATATCTCGATGCTGTCGAATCTGACTCTACAATCTACATCATGACCGAGCGTGTGCGCCCTCTCCAAGCCGTCCTGAACTCCTGGTCAACGAAGGGCGCGAAGGAGAAGGAGGATTGGTTGATGTGGGGGTTCCATCGTGTCTCGGTATGGTGCCAATCATGCCTGTCATCATACGTGCTAAGGGAATCAAGGTCGCGTTGGCCTTCCTCAATGACTCGTGCGCGTCGACACACGGCAATGTTCGCATCTCCTCCGTGTTCATATCACCCTCCGGAGAGTGGAAACTAGGCGGTTTTGAGGTCCTCAGTAATCCAAGTGATGACGCCGCAATCCTATACGTACGTGTCCATGCGCTTATCCTTTGTTTTTAATCATGCAGAGGACCAGACAATGGGCGGAGTAGTACCTGACGCAATGACTTGGGCAGCGCCTGAGGTTAAGAAGGGAGGATGGTCGACACTCAAACAGTAATCCGACAGTTTTCTGATCCCTCACGTCGCGTCGCTAATTTAACTTCGAGAGGGGACTGTTCAGCGGCTGACGGGTATTCCTTTGGCCTCCTCATCAACGCGGCCTTCAATCCAACAAATCACCCTCCGCCCACTGCTAGTCCTCCTCATCCCCCGCCATCAGCAGCTTCTCGTGGCGCAATCCCCGCTTCTGTATTCCCTCTAGTCAAGAATCTCCTCAACCCGAGCAGTAAGGCACGATGGTCATCGAAGCGATTTCTTGACGCCGGGATGGCCGAATCTGGATTCTTCGCTGGCAACATGCTCGTCCAGGTCTGCTCGGCTTTGGACAACTTTGCGCTAGGAAGTGAAGGAGAAAAGAACGCGTTGCTTCGGAATCTTAATGATTCGGCGGATTCCTTCCCGCAAGAGTTCGCGACACATCGGATCTTGCCATCGTTGTTGAAAGCTCTAGAGTTCGGTGGTGCTTCTGCTGCCAGTATGCTTCCTCTGGTAATAAAGTTTGGGAAGGACGTACCTCCAGATGAATATGAAAAGACCCTCATATCTCCCTTGGTGAAACTTTTTGCAAGTCCTGATCGGGGTATCAGAATGGCGTTGCTGGATCAGTTGCCTCAATACGTCGAAAGACTAGATAAGAAGACCGTGGAGAAGATATACCCGCACTTGGTGAGCCTTGTCGTGTTTTCGCGCTATGCTAGGCTGAATATGATTAGCAAACGGGCTTCTCAGACACTGTTGCTGTTATACGGGAAGCCACAGTCAAGTCCATCATTTTGCTTGCCCCGAAGGTCACTTGGTCCACTTTCTCTTTCTTCTCGGGCTAATCTGGAGCCGGTTCTAGTTCAGCGATCGCGTCTTGAACAATGACTTGTTGCGGAATCTAGCCAGGATGCAGATGGATCCCGAGGCTTCAATAAGAACGAACACATGTATCCTCATCGGCCGCCTGGGAAGTACCCTAGGTTACAACACTAAGAAGAAGGTCCTTGTTCCAGCGTTTACGCGTGCATTGAAGGACACTTTTGTGCATGCACGAGTAGCGGGTCTCATGGCATTCATGGCGACCATGGATTGCTTCGACGTCGAAGATCTGGCTACTAAGGTCATACCAAATGTGTCTTCCATGATGATCGACAAGGAAAAGTGCGCGTATCTTCTACTTACCGTGGCCCTTACGCTCATTCCTCACTAGGCTTGTGCGTGACCAGGCGTTCAAGGCCATGGAACTGTTCATGAGAAGGCTAGAGAGCCACGCGGCTACCATGGTCGGATATGGATTCATGAATACTTGCAGTTTGCTAATTCGTGTCATAGCCTGAAACTGCCGCTCCTGATATCAACGACAAAGTTGCAGCCTTAACAGGGGGAACGCCCGCAGACGGCACGCTCGTAAATTCGGCGGCTGGAGCAGCTGGTGCACTCGCTGGATGGGCAATGTCATCCCTTGGTAAACGTGTATGTCTTCCTTTCAACCTTCCTACAATCCCCTGATGTCGTTTGCTGGTAGCTAGTTGCCTCGGACATGCAAAGTGCCATTGGCGGAGGTTCCATTGACCGCTCAACCTCTGCTCCTCCGCCAGATGATTCGCGTATCGGTAATCTACGACCTAGCCCTCTAATAACTTCAGTGTCGGCGGCAAACTCTACCGTCACCACGCCGGCTATTTCAGGCTTTCCTGCGAAGCCTATATCCAAGCACAGGGGTTTGCAATTGGGCGCCAGTAAATCTTCGAGCGCAGCAGCAGTAGCTCTCATCGATCAACTCACTGAAGAGGTGGCTGCTGAGACCGAGTCGCATGGCTTTGACTCTAATCCTTGGGCTGGTGATGATTTGATGGATGTCAACGCTGACGACGACGATTGGAGTATGTCTCATGCTTGCATCCAGGGGTCCATCCTAACGCCTTAGCAGGTGCTTTTGAAGTTGCGCCACCACCACCGGTAACACAACCTAAGCCCGTTCCTGCTGCCAGGCCAAGCTTTGGTAACGGAGCGACTGCACATGGTAAGTATATACGGCAATCTCTTGATGTAATCTCAACAAAATGGTCTATCTAGCTTTCCAGTCCAACAGTAAACCAAACTCGCCTCCTCAGCCAAGATCTCAGACTCCTCTCAATTCGTCGTCAACACGACCGCAAACCACGTCTCCGTCAGAACAGTGGGATGTAGGAGAGGCTCTTCAGCCTGCTGCATCTCTGACCAAAGAAGAGAGAGCGGCGGAGATGGCGCGTCGCAAGGAGGAAAGGAAACAGGTGCGCAGGAAAGGGACTGTTGTGCCGAGTAATGCTGATCACCATTCCATATTTAGCGCATAGCCGCATTGAAGGAGCAGAAGAAGAACGCCTCAGTGAAATCATAACCTGCAAGCACAAGAAGTTAGCGGCGCATAGGCAGCACGGATATGTATTTACCTTTATGACGATTTCTCTGTTTCTGTAGATTCAGTTCGCTGTAGTTCTGCGATTGGGATGCCGACGAGAAGATCTCGGACAAGTTCCGTGTCTTCTCCATCAGCAGTCCCACCCTCTCTAGACTTTACTGCAAATTGATCAAAACAAACACAAGTCGGCTGATAAAGTATGTGTGACGAACTGAACAGAGAGAGTATTTGGAACATCCTGGGCCACTGTTCGAGTATATCTCCGAAGACTAAAGATTTGCTCAAGACCTGGTCGTGTAGGGCCGATTAGGATGCAAACCTTCTCCTCCGTCGGCCATTACATCAAAATCTACTGCCAAACTAGAGATGCGCTCGAGATATAATGCACTTGCACGTTCGAGAGCATTGACAGCATCAAATTCCTTCTTCTTTTCGAGCATCTTGGCCACCGTAGCAGCGGAGTTGGCGTTTGGGGCCTGTGAAAGGCGATTCGGGGCTACAGACTGTCGCATGATGATGGGCAGAGGGAGAGTTTGGCTCGGCGTTTCCCGGTCAAGATTGATGAGGTGTCACCGTCATGTGATAGTCGCGTTCCTTTCCTTCTGCGAACACCATGTCAAAGCCAAAATCGGATGTGAAGGTGCTCAAGGGGCAGGATGGCAAGCTTCATTCACTTCTGTAATCTGGCTATGCTCACGATGAGTTTAGCTGAGGAGAAGGTGTTGGAATATGTCAAGCGAGTGCGTCGAATTACAGCTCAACGTCGTCGCCTCAGACATGCCGCTATCGCAGATGAATCGCCCTTACGGCGCCGTCGATGTTAGCGCCAATCTGAAGGGTGCTGTCCCGAAGACTGCAACGCAGAAGATTCTCGTGGGCCTGGCGGAGAGAGGCGAGCTGGTGCAAAAGACATACGGTGATTTGGGCGTCATTCTTGTCAACGAGCTGCGCCATCTTATTTTGGCCCACAGGAAAAACGACATTTTTTGTTGCTAATCAAGCTAAACTTGATACGGTTCCGGCAGAGAAGATCGCACTTTTGGAGGAAGAGTATAAGCGTGTCGATGAAGAGAACAAGATTCTCGTCGCTCAACTCAAATCTGCTAACAACGGTGCGTATATGTGCGCCATTGTTACCATCTGTCGGTCAACCTCGCTTGGGAAGATCTTTCTAAGATTAGAAACACGCCGTCGGACTCCGAGCTTGCCATACAGATTGCAGAGGTTACAGAAGCGGTAAGCTCTGGTTCGATGGTGGGACGCGTTGACGCGCTAATCGTTTGCGCATTATGTAGATTGCAAAGAAGCAAGCTCTTCTTAAGCCTTTACGCTCTGCTGATTGCCTCGTTTCCGCCGAGGACCTAGCGCGGTTCGACGCAGAGTGGATCAAGTGGCGAACGGAATGGGTTCGCCGAAAGAAGATATTCAACACGTAGGGGCGTCCCTTGTCGAACAGGTCTTTTGACGTTGAAGCGGTCTTTCATCCCCGCAGGTTGTGGCAGTTTATTGCGGACTCCATAAGTCCCCAAGAGGCTGTGAATTTAGGTGAAGACCTCGGCATTGAAGAAGATGCGGCAGAGCATATGACTCTAGAACGCGGCTCTTTGTGTCAAGCGGTGAACCATCTCAAGAGGAAGCGTTGAAGGAAAACTGGAATCTTGGAACTTGACTGGACTGCTGCGCGCTCGGACTGCTGTGTCGCATGTACTGCTATTGCTACTGTTTCTCTGACTTGCTTGCTCTACTGGATGGTCATAATTATTCATAGATTATTGTATCGTACTTTGTAACATTCATCATTGTAGAACACACGCTCCCCGACTCCGTTCGCTGGTCAGATTGTTTCAGGCAAGTCCGCATAAGCATGGCAAATCAACACGGCCAAACAGGCGGTCAAACCAGATGGCCGAACTGGGGGAGGAGGCTGTGTGCTTGACTTCCACTTCCTCACCACAGATTGCGCTACTTTTCCCTCTAAAAAGGGGCGCTGTTTGCTCACCGTCCTTGGATCTGACCTCTTCCCAACGCCCCTTCCTTGTTTCCCATAATGGCCTCCCAAAACCCTGTCAGTATCTCACTCAATTCCAAGTTCACCCGGCCGTTCATGCTATCACCTTACTCGGCCTTGTTCGCCAAGCTCATATTCATTTCTGACGCATATTCCCGCCCAGATTCGCAGAAAACTCGTCATCGTCGGCGACGGCACGTACTCACATGCTGTGCAGCAACAACAGCCTTACCTCTAGCCTCTTAGGTGCCTGCGGAAAGACATCACTGCTTTGTTCTTTCGCTCTGGGAGAGTTCCCCAAGGAATATGTACGTTATCGCGACGACGCTGGACCTCACTCACTCATTTCTTTCATCCTCTGTAGCAACCGAGTGGGTAACTCTGACATCATCGTGATGCATGTGCTTACCGGCATTTCTCAGCTGTCTTCGACAACTACGTCGCTGAAATCCGCCTCGATGAAAAGCCCATTCAGCTTGCGCTTTGGGATACAGCGTACGTCGTTATGTCCTGCCGCACACCCTATCATTCATCCTGTCATGCAGCGGTCAGGAGGAATACGAAGTAGGGCAATTTGCATTCAACCCGCGCCACGCTAAGCCTTCTACAGCGCTTACGACCTATGTCCTATTCAAAATCTCATGTTATTCTCATCGCCTTCGCTCTTGACACGCCAGATTCACTTGAGAACGTTGAGACAAAGGTCACGCAGAGCAGCTCTTTCGTTACAACTGTCTTGACTAATATCTCCTTACAGTGGATAGAAGAAGTCAGGTCTATATGTGGACCTACCATCCCCGTCATCCTCGTTGGCTGCAAGGCCGATTTGCGTCCTGCCCCCGGAGTAGCACCGCCTGGAACATGGGTGACTCGGGAACAGGGAGAACGGATGGCGCAGACCATCGGGGCCCGTGCTTATAAGGAGTGTTCGGCTCTTAAGATTGAGGGCGTTGACGATGTGTTTGAGACTGCCACTCGCGCTAGCATGCTCATGCGCGATGGCGTTCCGTCTAACGGTGCAGCTGCTGAGGGCCGTCATCACAGACGGAGAAGCAGCAGCAAAGCTGTGGAGAAAGAGTCCACTGGCGGCGGATGGAAGTGCTGTGTTGTTTGTTAATTGATATCATCCACGGACAATGGATTCTTCCTCTTCTCCTCTTGCTTTCCTCTGATATATAGTACACTCTTTTAGACGCCTATTTCTATGCCACATTGCTACCATTGCTCTGATTAACACAGTGAATGATGATTTTCACACCAATATATCGCACAGTGTACTGTGTTGTATGTACCCAATACATATCATACCTTGAGTTCCCAACTCACGCCACATCCGCATCCACTGCCTTTGGCATGAGGATTGTCGGTCACTCTAAAGCTGCTTCCAATGAGTTCCGTGGCAAAATCTATGGTGGATCCGTTGAGAAGGCGAAGGGAAACTGCATCCACGAGAATATTTGAGGGCTGTATGGTCGGATGGGAGAATTGACTGGACGTTCACGAATGAGCGGGATCGTCAAAGTCTGTCTCCTCGACTTACTAATCGTCTCCCGACCGACTTTTCGCGAGCTCCATCTTGTATTGATACCCATGGCAGCCTCCAGAGTCCACGGCTATTCGGAGCCCAGCATCCTCGCTCTCTTCGCGCCTGGCTATCGCGCGTAATTGCTAGTAATTCCGCTTGTCAGTTAGCAGGACATGCGGCGGTGCGATCAATGTAAACGGACCTCAGCTGCTCTATCCGTCACTGTTATTGTTACGTGCTCAGGTGCCAACACTTCGGCGTCAATTTCCTCCTCCTCGAGATATTCCTTCGACGGCAGGGAGCGTAATACAGTGGGATGCGCCGGAGGTCGTGGAACTTCGAGCCGTCGACATGCGGACGATGTAAAGAAGCGCGTCGAAAACACCGCTGATTGTACTGAGTTGCGGGGTCGTGTTCGCGCAAGCGTCCGAGTTGTTTGGTGTAGACAGTGCACAAAGGACATGATGGTCGGGAGAAGGAGTGATGAGTCTTGGCAACGTCATTCACCTGCTTATTTCTCTCCAAGTTCCTGATCAGTCATTGCCTATTCAATTTGGATTCCGAGCAGTGGCTTTCGAGTGGCTTTCCACACTGCTTCTTGATTTCCGTCATTTTAGCCAATCTCTAATTCCAAAAAATCTACAGACTGGTACAAGGGACCGATTCGAAGCGGGACTCCGACAAGTCTGATCTAAAGCCTCGAAGCGTACGGTTACATGTACATCGCTAGAGTTCTCGTAGGCTGAGCTGACCTTTGAGTTGACGTCGCTGTTCGAATTTGCATAGTGAGAAAACGCGCCACCTTCAAAAGAGATGTCCCTCTGGAGATGTGGGCGCGGAACCGCTCGATATTGCCCTTTGCATTACTGATCGAGTTTATGATCATGGACTACATATCATTACTTCTGTAAACTCGATTCGTTTGTGATAATGTCCTCGATGCTCCACTTCGTGACGGGACCTAGCGACAGATCATCGAAGTCTCCCGCAAGAAAACGATCCATAGATGCCCAAGCAATCATGACCGCGTTGTCTAAACGATCATGATCAGTTAGATCAGCCTAACCATGTACGATCTCACTGACCAGTACAAAGAGAGACAGGGGGATACTGTAACTCTATACGAGCGCCGTCGTAATCCAGCAATTCCGAATCTGAAAGTAAACGGGATAGTCTTGATCTCAGGTACTGATTGCTTGCTACCCCACCGCTGATGACCAAGTGTTGGATAGGTAGGCCCTGATTTAGACACTGTTTGATACCGACAAGGAGCTTGGCCTCCAGATGGTCTATCACCGACTTCAAGAACTCTCGCGCTACGCCCAGCTTTTGAGCGGTACTGAGCGAATCAACGCCATGTAGCGTGATATAGCGCTCGACATGTGAATGATAGCCCGTGAAGGAGTAGGCCATCTGACCGGCCATAGTATTCCTGGCGAACGGTATCCAGGCTGGGGGTAACTCTGGCACCTCCGTTGTAGTGTTACAGAATTTCTCCAAGGCTATACCGTTCCAGCCTAAACCAAGGAGGCGCGTCACCTTGTCTATTGTCCGGCCTATACTTTCATCGCGCGTGGTGGCGATTATGCGAAAAGAGTTGACAGATGTCGCTAGCAAAAGAAGGGTATGTCCCCCAGATACGAGGAGACTCAGGAAAGGGAAGGTGGGTATGTCCGGGTACGAGGTGAGAAGTGGCGTGAGCGCATGGGCTTGCTACAACCACTTGAGTTTCATGGAGGAAGAAACCTTATGTTAAGCGACTGTCCATACCATATGGTGTACGCCAACAATAGGTTTATTCGTGACCGCTGCAAGAGTTTTAGCGGCATTACAAGCAACGCCGAGGCAGGCCCCCATTCCTAATCGAATTAACGACATTTGAAGGAAAATACAGGAATACTGACCAGGACCTCGAGTGAACGCTATGCCGTCTATACCCGTGATGTCCAGACCCGCATCTGCCAGTGCTTTTCTGGCGGCAACGGGCTAACACCTCGTCAGAAAGACGGAACAAGATAGAACATAAACGGAACAGACCATATTTCGTTGGTGAGCTAAGACCGCAGATGCTGGATGTATCCCACCATATTGTTCGTGCCTAATACGACATTCCGGACCCTGTTGAGTGAGAGTAGCACTATATTTGTACGGAGGGTGCGTACACTTCATTCTGTTTCATTACAACATTGGAAAGAATCTTGCGGTCAGAGGTGACAACCGCCGCACATGTATCGTCAGCAGATGACTCAAATGCTAAGACTGTGAACCGTCGGAGAGATTTGGCGAATGTGGAATGTTTACGACGCGTCCGCGTCAAAGCTGCAAGCATTTGAAGAGCAAAAGGTCACCAGGGTGAAATCGTGATGGAACCAATACGGACTAAAACGGCCCGGTCCGAGAGTCGTTCCCAGGTCGTTCCTGGAATGCATCGCTGAGGTCGCTCTCAGTCGCTCTCAGGCTGTCGCTCTGGATAGATTCATCGAAACACGTAACTAACGAAGTCTGTGCGATGCTACACTGTCTTCGTTTGTCTTGTTTGTGGCAGAAGCAAACGCTCGCATTCAAAATAAGCGCTATACATAGTAGCCTTGATATCTATGACAAAAATTTACAGGCAGGAACACTGCAGGAACACAAGGAAATCCGTTATCAGAAATCTTTGTTGGGAACTGGTTGAGAACGTCACGAATGACAGACATATCTCTCAAAAAGGACAAGTTCGAGGATCATGGACAAGGTCTTCTCGGGGAACCATCCGATATGTAGCCGTACGGTGGGTCCAATATAACAGCAAGACCAGGAACGCCGGTCAAGGACGTGCCTTGCTTGTGCAAGAACTCGACCTTCAATGGGACATGGTCGGAAGAACAGATTATGTGACAGCGCATCATTCACCGGTATGTTTCCTCGGATACCCGGCCAAATCGTGGGCAAGCACATCCGTAGTCAACGAGACGAGGAAAGAGGCAGGTGGAGGAGCCAGCAGTATCCAAGGGACGGTGAGACAGCAGTACAAGCAAGTGTGGTGGCTGTTCAATCGGAACATCGCCACACATAGAATGGACCGCCATGTCAATCACCGCGTGGGCCAGCACAGTCATGACCGGCGAGTGTACGCCTGCGGCGTCAGGAGGAAGCATGGGTTCCAAACAGTTCGGGACACCGAGAATAGTCTGTCAGACAGGTTCAGCGAGACAATAATGCAGCACCAACAGGAAGCGAAAGAGCTATAATGGGGTACATCAATGGATCAAGGTAGAGAGCTATGCAGCTGATACCAGGCTGATACTCACATGAGATGATGATAGCGTTAGAAAAGGGCGAAGGCTCACAGCAAAGTGTCGGTAGAAAAACAGCGCCGAAGAGATTCTGGAGAGCATAATGGAGAGAAGGTTAGGATTTATTCCGAAGGACCGAGCGGCCGCGCGAATAGGACTATCAGCGCATTTGATGATTCCGGAAGTGGATATCGAGCAGGAAAGGAAGCAAGTTCTCACACATGAGTTCCACCAAGATCTTATCACGACTTGAACGGAGGCTCCCATGTAGTCAGTCACCGCTGCATTGGGCCGCTCTCTTCATTCCTTCCACAGTAGCGTGTTCGCCAACCTCATCCCCGCCTTTCTGGCCGCCCGCCCGCCGATTGTTGCTCACCGCTCCCCGTAAAGGGACGCCACCCCACACCGCTCCCGTCGACCATCGTCGCCAGTGGCCATGCCAGTTGCGATCCCAGTTCCGCTTCGCGCCAACGCGAATACACGCATTGAGGCAAAATACAATGTCATCACAGAGTGTGCGTGTCGGGCCAATGCGTCTCCTGCTGTTATTCACGATTCATTGTGCGCAGTTTCCAGCTTTGACCTCCACTCCGCTGCGGCGACAGGCAACATGGGACTCGTCGAATACGCTTTGGCCCGCGGGCAACCCATCAACTCCGTTCTCGATGGCGTCTTACCACTTCACGCCGCTTGCGCAGGCGGGAATGAGCAAGTCGTCAAGCTTCTGATCGACCACGGCGCTGATGTCAATGCACCAAGGTAGGCCGCCACATGTCTCTTCCGTGAAATGGCTCGGTTGACCGATCTTTAGACTGCCTCGTCGATACTCAAATGAGAAGAATCGAGATGCCTCTGCACCTATCGTTGGGACCTCTGGCTCCACCCCGTTACACTTTGCTGCCGCCAACGGCAACACAAACATCGTGACCACCCTTCTGCTGAAAGGAGCCCACGCCGACCGCGCCGACAAGCACGGCATCACCCCAGAGCAGCTCGCCATCCAGAATGGCTGGTTAGAGTGTGCCACCGTCTTGCGCAATTGGGTTGAAAACAAGGATAGAGATCTCCGCGAGCGCAAGGTCTTACCACCCGATGATCCACCCCTCCCGGGACGGCGCAGACAAGGGTCCCTTGGAGTCGGACCCGAGCCCGACTCTGCTCGCAAGCGCCTCAAAGTGAAGCGCTCCGTCGACACTGCGCTGAACATGTTGAAGGCTTCTTCGTCCGCACTTTCTGATGCGTACATCAAGCCGAACAGTTCCAACAATAACCTGTCAACGTCGACGCCACCGGCTTCCCCTACGACAAACCCTGGGGAGTATGCGCTTGATGTGGATCGTGCAAGCCCCAGCCTACTGCCTGGGGGACGCCGTCCGTCGTTGCCTTACCTTCCTCCATCAGGATCCCCGCGTCCGCAGAAGACGCTCAACAAACCACCAGCCAGTCCTCGTCGCCCACGTTCCGCGGGTACGGGTGCTGAACAGGACGCCCAGACAAGTTCACCGAAGGGCAGTACAAAGAAACTGGGGACCAAATATTCTTTGATGAACATCTTCAAGAAGAACGAGAGCAATTCAGTCGAACGGGTACCTTCACACACCCCTTCGATGGCATCTCTCTCCGGCCTTCCTTCTGCCGCGTCGAACACGCTCGTCCCTTCTTCAGCAACTTCCCAACCTCCTCCCTTATCTTCATCGCCCCCTACTGCCGATTCGTTAGGACCACCCATATCAGGGTCGGCCTTCTCCTCTGCCAGTGGTCTGCGTCATCGTATGGGTAGTGATGCGGCGCAGACGTCACCGCCATCCGCCGTCGCTTTGCATAACGCAATGGCGCAGCAACAGCAGAGCAGACGGGACAGATCAGGCTCTTCCAGCAGTCGCTTCGAGTCTATCGGGCTGGGGCTCAGCTTTGATGGCAGTGGCTCGGTGGAATCGTCCTCCAGTCCCACTTCTAGAAGCGGCTTAGCTGCCCGAACTCCTTCTTTACGAAGCCACAACCGTCACCGTTCCGGGTCGACTCAACGCAATGGCACCGTGTTCGACGATGACGTTGTCATCGTCTCTGAAGAGCGCTCTGGTAGTGCTCAGAGTAGCCTTGTTCGACCTAGCATTCTTCGGACCCACAACCGAAGCTCTTCGTCCGGCCAGGGTAACGGTATGCCGTCTACTTCGAGGGCTTTACGCTTTGATTCGTCGTCCAGTGGAGCTGCTGCCTCAATACGAGCAGGAGATAGCCCTCCTCTACGCGGCAGTAACAGCGTCAGCTCCCTCGTCAGATTCGCTGATAACCCGGAACGTAGCCAATCTGGAAGCCCTGCTGCACCTTTCCTCGCCGGCAAAGATAAGCCAGAATCTGCACCGCCAACCATCACAGACTTCCAGCCGAAATTAAAGGAGGCACCAGTTGGAGATGACGAGGACGAGGACGAGGAAGATGATGAATATTACGGCTGCACCTATGAACATGGAACTAAGGGACTAGTTACTCATTCGGGCAGACACCGGGGGCCGTCTGTCAGCTCTATCGCGTCGGATTCCTCCTTGTCACCCTCCAACTTCCCTTTCAGCATACACAATCCTCCCCCTATTCCAGCAGAAGAGGCTCCAATTCGTGCTTCGCAGGAAGGACGTGACAGAGGGGACTCCGTCAGCAGTAGCAGTACCAACTTGACCACCGAGACTAGCGCCAGCGCAGGAAGCGTCACCGCAACTCCTCCTCAGCTCTCACCTCGCTCTTCCTTCCTGGATTTATCCGCTGATTCTGGACCAACAGTCTACGTCGATGAAGCCAACGATGAGGACACCTCAAAGGCATATCCTGAACTGTGTCCATCGCGCAAACCGCGAGTCCCTTTGGATATCAATATTGACATCATACCGTCGCATGCACAGGCGGAAGCAGAAGCGCTTGTTCAGCGTGCTCAGCAGGACATTCTCCAGATGGCTCAAGATGGCGGAGAGACCCCCTCGAAGACCCCTTTGAGCGCTAGGCTGGCTGCTTACGGGGAAAGTTTGGCCAAACTCCGAGAACTTCAGCAGCAAGCAGATGATTCAGCAGGGCAAGGTGATGTCAAGACACCTGTGGCGCGTGAGCCACTGTCACCAAACAGGGTGTGCAATCGTCAGCGCAGTATGGAGGAAAGGTTCACTCCGAAACCCTCCAAGTCGAAGCAGCCAAGACGTCCACACACCAGTTCTGGGACGTCTTCTTGTGAGAGTAAGCCCGCCAACTTTTTTGTTCTATATGGTGCTGAGACTCTGCAGGTATTGTCGCAGCGTCAAACCACAGTCTCGATAGCCCACGACCCAATCACCACCAGCCTTCGCATTCCGCTTCCGCTCTGGAAGCGTTCGCCAATGTCCTTCCTGCCGGATCGCTCTACAAGCGCGCTCAGCCAACGAAATTACCCCAGGATCAGCTTAGTCGAGTGAGCTCATTGGAAGGGCATGACACCGACACGGAGCTTGGTCCCTCACTATTCCGTGTATCCACCGCACCCAACAGCACTGCCAACGCCAAAGGCAAGCGCGAGCAAGCGCGTATGGCCAGCACCAACAAACTAACTAGGATGGGATTTTCACGCAACCCCGCTAACGACATCGTCGCAAGGTCCCCACCGTCGAACAAACGATTCGGTGGTCTCAAGTCCTTGATGCAGACGTTCAAAGGCAAACAATCCTACGACTGACACTTTCTTCCATGGATTCAAAAATACTCTTCTATCTCTGTAACACTAGTGCCCATTCTCGCGTTCTATGTATCATTCTATCATTGCATTGTTATCAGTTCATTATATTTCTGTTGTTGCATTTTTGTTGTACCGATTCCCACAACTCACTGTGCATTATGTCTTCTTACCTACCTCTCTTTTATCGAGAATGACTGTATTCATTTCTTACTCTCGGTCAATGTCATGGATTCGATACGATGTATACTTACGGATGACAGGAAATCTTAGTCTTGACGCCTTGATTCGTGTCTTCCCGACAGGCAAGGCACCTGACTCTGTAAGCCCTGCTCAGTTGATTGGCCGCCACACGCCGCATATGCGATCAGGGCCTAGCAAATGGATCCGCGATGACCCTGATGTAATCGGCCCATGGGGTAATCTGTATCTATACTTAAGTAAGCGGCTCTCTTTCAACCCCAAGCTCTGGAGCCACCATGAACTTCTGCAAGACTTTCAAGACTATCCGAAAACCACGTTCAAAATTGTGGCGTCATGCCCCACCAAGAAGTCTATATACCATGTCTTTCGTTGAAGGACCTCGCCAACCGGAACTATCTGAGAGAACGCTTCCGGAATACTTTGCATGCGAGATCCTGCGTGCTCATGCTTCCCGCACGGCGTTGATATGTCCTGGCGAAGGCTCTTTGTCTATCGGTGGACCGACATCAAGAAAACCCGAGAGATCTCACTTGGCGTTGGACTTCTCAGAATTCGACAAGTACATCAAGGCATGTGCGAGAGGGCTTTTGGAGATGGGTGTGATGCCAGGAGATCGTGTGGGCGTCCTGATGGGTAATAACAGGTAAAGCTCTGCCCCTCGGGTCGGGGAACTGAAATGTCCATCCACGCAGTGCATATGCAATACTCCAATGGGCTTGTGCATCTGTCGGTGCCATTCTGACGACGATAAACCCTGCGTATCGCTTTCACGAGCTGGTAAGTCTCCATACGTATCTCTCCATGGAATGCACACCAACATGCATCAGACCAACGTTCTAAGACTGGTTGATGTCAAGCATCTCTTCATCGTGCCCCGTATCAGAAGTTCTGCCTACCTCCAAATACTGGCTGAGAATTTACCTACAATCCGAACCAACGCACCAGGCCGCATTAGCGAAGAATCACTCCCTTCTCTTCGAAATCTTGTCATCGTTGACACTGGACCTCGATCGGAGACGGAAGCGCTAGGTTTGAAAGCTGGCTTCGATTGGCGGGAAATCTTCGTGTGGCGAGAGGACCACTCGAAGTTAAACGCCAAACTGGCGGGCATAACCAAAGAACTGAAGAATGACGATGTCATCAATATCCAGTTCACCAGGTCATTTTCTTCTCCCTTTCGTGACGAATTCTAGTTCATTGGAATAAAGTGGTACCACGGGTTTACCGAAAGCTGTTTCAGTCAGTAACCCTTCTTCCGTGACGCGAGGATCTTGAGCAGAAGGCTCAGGTTGCATTGCACGTTCTAGTTGACGCATAGGAATCTACTCAACAATGCACTCTCCATCGGCCGATGCATGCGTTTGACCGACCGTGACATTGTCTGTACGTTCCAACGCAACTCTTCACCTCAAGTCAACATACTCTAACTCGTGACTGCTTAGGCAACGTACCACCGCTTTTTCACTGCTTTGATGAGTTCACAATCGTTCACATTTCGAAAATACAACACTAACATGCCGACACGTCTCGTGTTAGGCAATCTCGCTGCCTGGGTTTTTGGGGCCTGTATCGTATACCCTTCCCAAATTTATGATCCTGTGGCGATTGTCGACACTTTGAAAGCCGAGAAATGCACCGCGTTGCATGGTGTGCCGACACACTTCCTAGGTGTCCTTCAAGAGGTTCAAAGGCGTAGAGAAAAGGGTGAGGTTGTCGCCACGGAGTCTCTCAGGTTGGTGGGGTTTGGAACCCTTGCTCTATTCCTCTGAATTCGTACATAGAACCGGCATGGCAGCGGGATCCCCAATCCCTATCCAGTTGATGAAGAAACTCATCTCAGAGATGAATCTTAGAGATCTGACGATCGCTTATGGAATGAGTGGGTGTCAATCGTTGTTGAGCGATTAGGGAATCTGACCTAGACGAAGCGGAGACCAGTCCTGTCTCGTTTCAAACTACAGTTGATGACAGTCTCGAGAAGCGTGTAGAGACAGTGGGCAAAGCACAACCGCATGTTAAGGCAAAGATTATCGATGGAGAAGGAAACATCGTTCCTGTGAACACTCCCGGCGAGCTATGTGTTTCCGGCTACAATGTCCAGAAAGGGTGCGTTTTATGTTCGTGTATATCGCAGATTATGACGAGTACAGGTATTGGCAGGATGAAGAGCAAACCAAGAAGGTCATGAAAAACGACCCTTCTTCCGCGGAAGTCTGGATGCACACCGGGGATCAGGCAATGATGGATACGGAGGGATATCTGAAAAGTAGCCCGTCCGGCCAGCGTCCTTGTTCAGTACACTGATCTCAATATTTGCAGTTGTGGGGCGGATAAAGGATATCATCATTCGAGGTGGCGAGGTGCGTTGGTCATAGAGTTGGCTTGGGCGTCGAGACTGATCAAGGACAGAATCTGTTCCCGGTGCAGATCGAGAACGCTCTGACGGCTCACCCCGGTATCCATGAAGCCGCTGCGGTCTCAGTTCCCGACGAAAGATACGGTGAGGTTGTGGGTGTATGGATAGTCAAGGCGAATGGTCACGAACACCTGTTGAAAGACGACGTACATCAAGCCGTGTATACTAGAATGAATCCTCAGGTGCGTGGAACGGCATCAGTCTGGCAATTGATGCATGAATTTCTTGGATAGAATGCTCCTGCTTGGGTATGGTTCACTGATGAGCTACCCAAGACTGCAAGTGGGAAGGTGATGAAGCATGTACTTCGTGACAGAAGCAAGAACTTGTCCGAAACCGGAGAAGGGAAAGTGTAGATGAGGACTGCCCGACATTATAAGCGATTAGCGTAGATGTTTATCCGGGGGCAATGTCCATCTGAACGAGATCCGAATCTTTGTCTGCAAGCATCGTTTTTAATAACAGTGATACTTGTGCATGTAGGTTTTCTGGGAAGGACGTCAATGTGTATTGCTGACAGGACAAGGGACGCACTTGTGCGGTTCAAAGCTTGTGTGTACGCCGTGTTGGCTTCCGACATCTCCTTCTCCAGGATCTCGAGTCGCTTCGCCTGGAGGAATTGAGTCGTTATTGTCTGAGTTAACACGTTCGTTGACAACGTGCCTGCTCCTCCTCGGGCTCCGGTACTGGCAGTGACTGTATCAGAAATTCCACCTGCTTTGCTTTCATGACTAGGTCGCGAACGAGTTCCTTCTTGCTTTCTGCGCCGCACTGTTAGACAATCGCTTCGTTGAATAGATATCGGACGCGCCTTCAAGGGCCTCCGGGGTATCCACTTTATCTGCAGCTCTGAATTTCGTGACTGGAACCTGCGAGCTGACTTGAAGAAAGTTGGCGCGCGACGTAAGGTACGATATGCTGTTGGACATGATCAAGAGAAGCTGGCGGCGATATCAGTCATTGGCCGCGATGCAGGGGAGGAGAAAGGCAGACCTGCTGAATCTCATCTTGGAGCTGTGTAATGCGGTCCATATGGGTCAATTCCTGCAGCATTGCGCATATGCGCAGGTAATGGTAGGGAGACACAGAAGAAGACGAGACACGATTACCATTTCGGGAATCACCAAATTGGGATTTGATCGTCAGTCCCGACTCCCCACTCCCGACGTCTTTTTGCATTCTTCCCTTGCGCTGCCGCCTTGTCCATGCCACGAAAATCTTTGAACAATGCACAAATGCATCGCAGAAGCATTTTGACTGTCATGAGGGATTCTCACTTGCTAGACTCACTGCACTACATCGGCCTCAACATGAATCCTTGCCTGCCTGCGAGAGCTTGCTCGTCGGAATGTTGGCGCTGCTGCACACACACACTCCCAGTCAGATTCTCTCTTCTGCACACTTTGCAGCTCTAGTGATGAACACTTTCGTAAGGGCGGTATACGGCTGGCCATAGTGTGCAAGCATTTCATGTGTATGTGACAGTGCGCTTTCTTTCCGAGCCAACGATTCACATGGACCTCGAAAGAGGTTTAAATAATTCGACTCTTGATACCGACACTCTGTACACACAAACATACTCGCTACCAGGATTGGACTACAATGTATTCCAACGTTCGATCTTATGCTCAAGATGTTGGAAGTATAACAATCAACTAAAGCGCGTTCACCGATCCAGAAAGCGACTCGGGTCGCGACGTTATATGGTAGATGATACGGACATCGATAACAAAACAGAAAACTATCACTGGTCCGTCGCGAGCTTTTGCTTCTTCCCATTCCTCTTCGGCGACTTACCGATGACTGGCACCTCAAGCATCTGTGATGGCTCTGCGGCGGCCACATAACTCGGTTCGCTGACCTGCCCCTCCGGGACCTCTGACTCTGCGGCTGCTAACCTCTTCCTCTTCTTTGGCGTGACTGCATCGTTTGCTGGCTCTGCAATGACTGTAGCGCTCGCTGGGTCCTGGGTTTCCTTCTCCGCGCCTGCAGGGTTCGTCCTCTTCCTCTTCTTTGGCGTAACCTTTCCCGGCAATCCGCCCTCTGCAGCAGTATCTGCCGCAGTCGCTAGATCATTGGCCTCCTTCTCTGTGGGTGCGGATTCTAGAGGTTTCGTCCTATTTCTCTTCTTTGGCGTAGCTCCAGCGTTGCCCGATAAGTCTGGTTCTACGATCTTAGCATTCCTCCTTCTCTTCGGCGAAGGTTTCGACGGGGTTGCGCCGGTCTCCAATAGCTGTGCGGCGTCTAGTGCCGAATCGTTCAACGTGTCTTGGACCTCCTCCTCCTCCAAGGTATCTGAATCTGAGCCTTTCGCCGTCCTCTTCCTCTTGGGCGTATCTCCATTGGCGGACTTGCGCTTGCTGGACTTGCGGCCTTTGGTCTCCGTAGTCATTTCTTCCGGGGGAGTAGGTGGTCGAAGCGATTCTGTGAAAGCTTTAGGAGCTTGACCAAAAGGTGGAGAAATGATACTCACTGTGATTGACTTCCTCTAACCCGTAGATCCTATACAGATGAAGCACAGCTTGCTCTTTATCCTTTGCTTCAATCATCAAGTCTACAGCGAGGTTAACGTCAAGTGGTTGAGTTGTATCAGTTTGCGTACCCATGTCGTCAGGCAAATCATCTGGTAACGACTCGCATCGATCCGAGTGCGCCCTTCTCTCCATGAGACTCTCTGCTCCTGGCCTTTGCTCGCTCAAGTGCTGTTTAGGTCTAATACCCCTCTTTTGGAAGATGGCATTGGCCCTCCGTATGATTTCCCCCCGTTCCATCGAAGGAGAGGGATACAGCGCGTCGTGGTGATAGTCAAAGACAAGCGGTATGTCAAGCTCCTCACAGATTGGAAGCAGGTCCTCGGCAGAATAGCACAACTCGTCGTTCTCGAGTACAAGTCTATCGCGGATATTGGATGGGAGGTTGCGAATGGACTCTGTGAGGCGAAGGAGTGTGGCAGGCTTGTCCTCGTACACTCCACCTATTGGTTGAGTATTAGCAGGGAAGAGGAGGGGAAGAAATTGCACTCACCCCCATGGATGATCATCACGCCGTCCTTCCCAGCGTTCATCAAATCTGGTGAGTCCAAGTCAGTAAAAGCACTGAATGCCACCACGTCGAAGACACTGACCAAGCATCTCTGCATGGTACGCAAGTTCCCGAATAGAGGCTGAAACAACTTCTTCGCGGGGACTGCCCAGCTGGGTGAATTGACCGGGATGTGTTGTGAGACGATGTTTGAAAGATGCAGCAACTTCGCCGACGCGGGCAAGGAGCGGAGCAAATTGGGTAAGGGGATATCCGTGCAAGGGGTGGGACGCGAAGGGAAAGAGGTTAGAGGATACGCGGAGAAAGCGAATGTTGTTCGCTTCGTTCCATTTGATGAGCTCGATGAGATCTTCAGCGTTCTGCTTGCCCAAGTCTTGGGCGAATTCGATCCCCTTGGTTTTGAGTGTGTCTAGACGACATGTACGCGAACAGAAAATGGAAGGCTTTTGGGAACGAAGGATGGTGTTCAAGCACGCATAGCCTGATGTGTATCTATTAGCTGGTGGGATCAATTATGAGATAGGGGTGGGTGGTCTTACCGAGTCGACCACGAAATGTCGTGGTCTTCCTTTCTACGTCGGGTATGACATACACAGGCTCTTCCTTGGGCTTCCTCGTCCTCTTTTTCTTCACTTCCACTGGTGCTGTCTCGTCGCCACCGGCGGGTGGCTCAAGGGGCTCTGTTTTGGCCTTTCTAGTTCTCTTCACCTTTGGTTTCGTCTCGATAAGAACGCTGGAATCCTCAGAGATTGGATCCTCGCCCTTTTGAGTGTTGGCCAGAATCTGATCTACATAGGCGACCGAGGATTGCAAGCGAGTACTGCGGCGGATAGACATGGTGAGGGAGCGAAGCATGCAGACAAGAGCCAGTCATTGTTCTGACTTATGTTTTGTCCTCTCGATCGCGGCCGATCATCGTGGAGTAGGTTGTGGCGTAAGCAGATCATCATACAAAGGACTCCAGTGACAATGCTTGGTGTACTTTAAGTTACACACAATCGACGAGCCTTGGAAGCAGTCGAGAAGTACACAGAAGACGCCTACGAAAATGCTCTTTACTTGAGTGCATGCACACTGTCTTCAGAATTGTTGAGCTAAATATCGACTACGAAAATGCAATCTGAGAATCTCTCGGCCTTGAAAACCGCAAGTATCTTCTTAAGTCTCTCTGGGGGCAACAATAGAGTTCCAAGACTACTAACATTATCAAAGTTGATTATACGTCAAGTCAGAGTAATACAAGTGTCAAAGTGATATAGACGAGAGTAGCCGAACGGAGGTGGGATCAAGATACTGAGTAGTTTTACAATATCGCTGATTGTACAAGAAGCGAGCCACAATAGCACCAAGAGAAGATGAAGAGCGGTGTACGAACTTGGGCAACGGAAAGAGGCATTAGCTGAATTCGACGTCAGTGTCGCCTCCATGAGAGTTGAGACCCTCCACCGCGAGTTGCCTTGAGGGGTCATTCGGGACACTGGAAGTTGTAGCCGGATTGAGATTCGACGATCCAAGGGGGGCGCTCTTAAACTTGCTTTTCGCCCCAGGGGTGGACGTCCGGGCAGCCGAACCGGGACCCTCACGCGCAAGGCGGCGTTTCCTATCCAACAAGACCGCCTCGAGTGCCGGATTGGGAGCTTTCTCCTTATCATCCTTCTCCGTCTCGTCGAGTGGAGCGGGCAACGGTACGATGTCGCCAGTTTGCTTTTCGTCGTCGACCTTGATGGCCGGCAGCGGAGGCTGAGCAGGACGTTCACGAGGAGGCGCACTGCGGGACCGCAAAAAGCTGAAACCTTTCACGGAAGACAGAGACTTGTTCGCGACGACAGGAGTGGGCGCAATGATTTCCGGAGACGCAGGAGCAGCAGTGGGGACTGCGTCATGAATGTAGGGTTCTCCGTGGGCTCCTTCGACATCGAATTCATCGTAGATTTCTTCGCCAATCAGCTCTGTATAGACATGAGCGTACATCATTGACAAGCTATGCAAAACTTGCCTTCAAGGACATCTTCCAAAGTGATGATCCCAAATGGCATAACAGCCGGATCGAAACTTTGTAGAAACTGGAAATCACGTCAGTATGCGTTTTGGAACAGATGCTGAGAGGACGAACGTCATTTGCATGTTCAGGCGCCAGGACTGCGTCGGCCGGCATGTTCTGTTCGAGGCCGTACATGCTAGTCATACCGCCAGCGAAGCTCCCCAAAGTCGTCGAGCCAGCAGTTTCCATAGTCTGCATCTCCACATCATCAGCCTTCTTGGCTTTGCGCTTCCGTTTGTGCTTCTTTTTCGAGCTACTCGAGTCGTCCGTCGCGGCGAAATCCTTTTCCAGAACGCCATCACCTCTCAGAGTATCATCACCATGCGTGCTTCCCAAAGACCTTCCGCGATGCTCTCCCTCTTCTTCCTCTGAACTCTCTTCACTACTCGTGTCGCCCATCCCAACCTTATCCAAAAACCGACGGGTCAAGCCGCGCTTGCCCGTGACTGCTTTCTTCACGGATTTCGCCTTTTCCGCACTGAAGCGACTGACGATGGCCATGTGCGACCGCCCCTCTTGGAACTTGTCCAAGATTCCAAGCAAAGACTCATTACTGGGCACGAACGGCACGCGGTTCAGCTGAAGCGTCCTTAATGGCGTGGCATCCTTAGGGTCGAGTAGCACGCATTGTTTCACAAGGAAGATGCCAACGATCTTCTTCACTTTCGTAGAGATGGTGCTTGCACCTGGGGGAGGTTTGACGGAGAGAGGTAGTTCGACCTCTTCATACACAGGGACGCGACTGTGGCCGGTTGCAACAATCCTCGCGAGAGTCTCATAGTCGAGTTTGGCGTCAATATGGAGCATAAACACATTGTCAATCGGTGTCATAGCCTGTTGGACGACCTTCTCCTGCAGGTCCAAAGTGGCGCCAATGATAGTGACCGTATCATGCTTGAGATCACCACCGTGAGAAGAGGTTGAAGCGTGCAGTGCGATGAGTTCCTTCAATTCTGAGGTTCGGTGAGTGACATGCCGAAAGAACAGGGCGTGTATTCTTCACGTACCAACGCGCCGGTAAATGATACCGTGATTTGAACCTAGAATCCAGTCCAGTAGCTTGGCCACGGGCCAGGCGATGATACCCTACGAGGAGAAATGTGAGTTTAGAGCGGTGAACAGCGTTCAGAACGGACCATAGTATAGATGAGGCACTTGGTAAGTCCCGCGGCTTTCGCGCCGAGATAGAGACCGTGACGGGTGAAGAGCGACTGGGGGATAATTTCCGAGAAGCTTGAAGCTGTTAGAGCAGACGAGACACATACAGAACACGCCTACATGACAATGAGCACCGTGCTGACGGCAACACTTTGTACGCCACCACCCAGGACAGGGTCTGCGATGACGGGAAGCGACTCGTTGACTATCATATTCGCGAGGAGGAGTGTGACGAGCAGAAGGTGGCCGTTCTTTCGAATAGGCATGATTTGCCCGGCATATTTGCGTTGGTCACTGCGAGAAGTCAGCTGTGGCTCGGAGGCTGTACACGGAGAATGGGGCGCACGCTGTTCCACTGACACTGAGCACATTGAGTTGCGTCTGGTCCAAGCTCATGTATCCCAGCGTTAGCCCGGCGAATAAGCCCGACAAGAGAACGAGAATGGGGATGAGGCAGGCAAAGACAATGCTCTTTGTGGAGTGCGGGTCGAAGCCTTCCTCACGCTTGAGAATGGCGAGACCGCTACGACCAGGAATGGCGTGCTGGATAGCATGGCTGGTGAGTGTAAAGAGGACATAGACAAGACGAGACGAGTGAGCTCCGACTGGTATGTTGGGTGCCAATATTCGAGTAGGTGCCATATATCGAGGTGGAAAGCAAGAGTGGCTGTTTGTCGTATGTAATTAGTCACGCAGCCGGTTCTCCAATTCTCCCACACCTATTCACTCCGTCGGCGTCTGGACGTGGTCACAGAGAAAGAGTAAAATACGCGTAAAATGAAGACCGGAGAACGCTAGGCTTGCCTCATCCCAGAGCGCGAAGGACGCGCATATGTATAGATCACATCGCGTCCATCATTCGGAGCCACTGGTTTCAAACCGCGTTGACATCGGCACACTAATATTATACATGGGCAAACAGCGAGCAAAATCCACTAAACATAACTACGGACAGTGATAGGAGATAAGGGTGATAATCATAACTACGAAGATTGTCGGTAAGCTCTGAGTTCACTTCACGGGAAACTGCAACACCCACCATCGACTGCTCTCATTTACATTAAACAGTCTTGGGGAGCTTCTCGACGCAGTCGCGAATGACGCGTAGAGTCTCGGTCTTGTCATAAAGGTTGCGGCTGCAGTTCACCAAGGGACACTTTGCACCCCAACATGCTAGGGCTTCGGGCCATTCCCTGAGACCAGCGTCGACGACCGTGTCTCCGAGCGGGCGAACATCAATCTCGAGTATGATCTTGTACTTGAGTTCTCTCCAAGTGTGATAGTCTATGAGAGAGTTGCAATTTATGCAGGTCGCTGTCGCTCCAGACACGAAAGGCGCATCGTTCAATCGTTGGCGGAGCCTAGAGAAGCATGAGCTTGAAATAGGCGGTATATTGCTGATCTCGGCCCGTACCCTTCTCTACGAGATCTGTGCAAGTCCAAAAGCTTCAGCAGCGACTCGGTCGATAGACGCTGCAACAATGGACGCAGTTCCGGGTCGAGTATATTATATGTCAGGCTTTGCGTAGACGCATGCTTCGCCTCTGACTCCCAACCGAACCGACAAGCTACGCCGTACAGCCGGAGTGGGTGAATCTGAAGAGCCGGAGTCATGACAAGCAGTCGTATGATTGAGAGAGGCCCAGGCGTGTCGTACTTCTCGACGGCCTCGAGAAGACTATCCAGTTGTTCGTAATTCTCTATGCTGGGCAGCGATAAGCCGCACATCATTCGGAGGAGGCATTCCAAAGTGTCTTTGTCCTCCTCCAAGTAGAAGATCGGTGGTGTCCCAGGAATGCTGGGTGAGGCAGATGAAGCGGCGGTTTGTGGAAGGCTGAACATGGATCGAAAGAAGCCAGAAGTCATCTTCAGCGTATGACTGTAGACACGGAAGAGTATCTCGCCTCCCTTCGGAGAAAGGACAGTGTCGCCTTCAGAGAAGAGATCATGGTATATGGACACTTCTGGCTTATATTCCAGCAATTCCTGAGAAGTGTCGCGCTTAACGATCTGCATGTCTGAGCTGGTAGTGGCTTGATTTTCCGAGTTGAACATGGATACTGTGTGAGCGGTATCATGTTAGTGATTGGATGTGCACAGATAAGTCACAGCCTGGCGCACCAAAGATAAGCCGCAAAATCGCTCGGTGAGACGGAATTCAAGCCCGCTTGATGAGGTTGCTGTCCAAAAGAGTGCCACTCGGGTGCCCAACGGGTGCCACTTGCCAATGACGGACTGGGATAAACAAGGGATAGATCACTGCGAGTTCGGACCGGAACTCGTGCCGCACGGTGCAATTGCCATTCTTGTACAGGCACGCGGGGGCGGCGCGGCGCGACACGCTCTTCCCGATCAGGATAATGCCCCGAGTAAATTATGTCGACACCCTCTCCTCCATCCGCGGATTCCGCGCCTTCGATAGCTTCATAAACCAAGGCGGTCTGTTCTCGCAAGCAGAGCCTTGCAATCACTACTACTGACCTCTTTTTTGAATATATAGCCACCGCAGGGACGGTAATCAACCCGCCTGTGTATTGTCATGGAGACCCGAACCTTTGGCGAGAAGAGCCGAGAGGTTGGCATTGTGCTGGTCAAATGATACGCATCTTCCTCTCAAGTTCAACGCCAGTCCTATAGTGTTATTGGATTTGTCGAAAAAATGTTTGGGCTTCGACACCCAATCGCTACCAGACGGCTTGATGATGCCGCAAATCAGGGAATACAGAACACACAGATTCAAGCCTGATTCCAGCACTGTTCCATCATCATCATGAGTAACTTTACATAACATCACTGACTAAGTATCTGAATCAGTATCACAACTGTTGCAACGTTGGAAAATCCCGAGCAGAGATCTCTTTTTCACTCAACGCCCCGAACATCCCTCATACCTTCCTGGCGCAGGCGTCATCTGTCCACGTCGTCGTATACCTCCACTTCCCCAGCCTCAAGGCTTCAAGTCCGGCCATCACGGGTCTGCAAACTTGTTTCGAACTACACTGCCACCTTGCGGCTCCAAATCCGAGATTAACAAGTTGTTGTGAATCTTGTGATGCGTGGGCTGGTCGCGCTCCTCTCACTTGTACCACACTGTTGAGCAGAAGAATCTTCCTGGCTCTCCCTGTCTTTCTCGGAGTTTCCCAGCTATGCTATTCAGCGATATTTTCATTCTTTTTCTCGGCCTCCCCGTCTTGGCTATCGCCCAATCGCCTTCACTGTGGCCGGCTGCGCTTCCCCTCGCTGTTCGTTCACCCTACCTGAACTCCTACCTAAATGCCCAGTCAGGTACCACACTACCTAATCAATGGGCCACACACTGGAACGAAGACCGCGTACGCAATGCTTTCCCAATTCCAGTATCAACCCGTCTAACTGTCCAAAGATCTTGGGTTGGAGCGGGTGGATTCGAGTGGATGGCACGACGTACGAGCTATGGGGTATGAGCGGAACGTCGACAAACTTGACTAACGTGGAGATTACTCCGACGAGCACAATACTGAGCATCACGGCAAATACAATGGATGTAACTCTCACCTTCTTGAGTCCAATCGAGGTGTGCAGCATTCTTCCATCGTCTAATGAAGGCCTGTACCTAACGCGTTTGTCTAGCCCTTCAACTTGGCATTGCAGTCGCTTCCATTCTCTTATATATTCGCAGAAGCCACTTCTAATGACGGTGCCTCACATTCAGTGCAATTCTACTCTGACATCAGTTGTGGTATATGTCGCATAACCGTATGCATTCTTGCTCCTTACCGTTCCTTACAGAATGGATTTCTGGAGACTCTGCCAACTTGGCCCGGTGGAATACGACCCAGACCAATTCCGCCACCTATCATATGTGCACGCGGCAGTCTCCCCAAACCGCGGGCGAGATCAATGACATCTCGGAAGATGCTATGGTTTTCTACGCAATGTCATCGGTGAGTGGGATCAGTGAGATCGTCGCCTCTTGGATACCAAAAACTTCAACTGATTCTGTATCATGAAAGGGTGATGGTGTTACACATCAGACAGGCACTGACGCAGTGGTACGGGGCGACTTCAGTACCAATGGCACACTCTTCGATACGTCCGATACTAACTTCCGTGCCATCAATTCGTTCGTGAACTTGCCTCACCGACATTGATCATGATTAAATATTCTTCCAGCGATTTCGTGGTTATGGGACATGCAGTTGACCTGGGAACAATCTCTAGTACATCGTCCCCCGCGGTTTGGGCTATAGGTGTCGTTCAAACTTGATGCGGTTTCATCGTAGGCTGACTAGAGGCGCAAAGGTCTCGTGCGCGATCCTGCAATCATAATGACCTCGACGTCTGGTAATCAGACTCGGAGCTCATACTTTTTCACGGAGTACCCCACGGTTGGCGACGCGGTACGCAACTCAGTGATCTCATCGTCTAGATCTTAGTCTCAGTGATTTGTATTCACAGATCGACTCGTTCTTGACGGACTTCAGTGACGCCAAATCGCGCGCTAACAATCTTGACAAACAGCTTATCTCTGACGCTCAGGCTATCTCTGATAACTACGTTGATCTTGTGTCTCTCGCTGCGCGCCAGGCACTGGCATTAGACTTTACTGTCGGTCATAGCAGTGACGGCGATGGCACCTTCAATACCTCGGACGTCATGGTCTTCATGCGGGACGTAGGCCAGTCGCGGTCAGTCCTTTGCCTACACGCATTTCTGATTCCTCAAACACTGACTCATTCTCAGCCGTTCCAATCCTGTCGAAGTGCTGTATGCCGCTTTCCCTGCTTACTTGTACTTTAACGCGACGTGGGCTGGGTACCTACTCAGACCCCTCCTTGAGTACCAAGCATCTTCCCAGTACAGTCGCTCGTATGCAGCGCCCGATCTTGGTATGAGCCTCGAGCTTTTTGTGCCACAACCCTGCTCACTTGCTCCAGGTGAAGCATATCCTTACATTGCAGGGAACAGCAACCCTAATATTTTTGGTGCCCTTGAGGGTGAACGAGAGTTCTTATTCCTAGTCGGCCTCAATTTCTCATCCGTGCTTCACAGATTCTGGTGACATGTTGATTATGGGATGGGCACATGCCCGTTTCACAGGAGACGGGTCGATGCTCCAACAATATGTGAGGCATTCGTGTCTTCTCCTGGAAATTTGGCGATTGACGTACCGCCACAGTATACCCTTTACAAGTCTTACGCAGATTACATGATTTCCGCCAACCCCGTCACTCCAAACGGATAGTGAGTAGCACGCATACTTCTCGACATTGCTGTTCTCTCTGACGCGTCGCAATGGCAGCACCGACGCTGATGGTGTTGGGAATGCCAACATGACAAATCTTGCTATTAAAGCTATCTTGGGCATCAAGGCTATGTCGGAAATCAGTTCAACTGTTGGACAGAAGGATGACGCCAAGAAATATTCAGTAGGCCATCCGTCTCACTTTGCAACTTGTGTACTCACCTGACTAGGATCAAGCGTCCAACTACCTGACGGAATGGAAAAGCCTTGCCGATAGTTCAGGACATCTTGTGTCCACCTACAATGCGCTCTCATCTTGGGCATTGATCTACAATCTATTTGCCGATAAGCTCCTCGGCACCGATCTCGTGGATGCTAGCGTTTGTCACCTCTTCTTCCAGGCTTACAATGTGCTGACGGCAAACAGATATATACCCAACAAGATACCTTCTACGCGACTGAGGCCCAGGTCGCTGGTACCTATGGACTCCCCTATGACAGTGACGTGGTTGATGAAGCGAAGTCTCGTACGTGGTGCTCTTCATTGGAGCGTAGCACGTTCAATTACTGATGTGGACTGTCCAGATTGGACGATGTTCTCCGCTGCTGCCGCGACAGACACTAGTGTCCGAGATACCCTCATCTCTTTAGTACACGCCAAGGCTACATCGAACTCTACCGCCGGTGTCTTCCCACTGACGTACAGCGCAAATAATGGTTCGACCATCTCCGGGCAGGCTAGTCCTGGTCAAGGAGCCATGTTCTCAATCCTTTCTTTGGGGTGAGTCTCTCTGCTTGACTGGCATCGCGTATATTATTCACGGACGTGTAGTCTCAACGCAAAGAGTGTGACTGCGTCAAGCAGCAGTGGTTCGTCCGGAAAGTCAAGTCATACAGGCGCCATCGTTGGAGGTGTTGTCGTAGCCGTTGTTGTTCTCATCGCAATAGTCGGTGGGATTCTCTTCTGGAAGCGTCGTCAGCGCAAGCATACACGCGACCAATATGGTTCCGACGATCCTAATTGGGGAAAAGTCGACACTGCTCAAGTTGCGCACCACTTGGCCACAGACTATTCTAGTCAGCCGTACAACCCTTATGATACTCAAGCGGCGAGTGGGACTCAGGCAGAGCCTTTTCACCGCGCGGCGCCGACGCTGGCGCGTACGTCCACTACTCACAGCGCTACTACCACTTCGGCAGCACCAGTCATTCCCATGACGAGCCCTCCTCCGCAAACCGGGAAATCTAAGGGTGGTCTAATTCATCTCGCGTACAATACACCCTTACCCGCACTCCCTGTTGGAGAGGCCCATTCATCCAGTGCCTCGAACCCCGACTCGGACTATCAAGCGACCCAGTTGAGAAGCGAGGTGGACAATCTTAGAAGGGAGATGGAGGAGATGCGCGCTAGGACGCAGTACGAACCGCCACCGCAATATACATAGCCTGATCTCTCTTTCATCTGTTTGTATGTAGTTTGTATTTATGGAACGGTGCACGGTAGCCAATTTCTTCTGCGCTGCGTGACTGGGAGTCTTTGTAGCGCCGGATGCGAATATGCTTACTCTCATTTCCACATCGAAGCCCGAGTTCTTCAGAGCGCCTTCAGCTCATTTGGGACGACCATCTACTGTACTCTACACTATTCAGGAGCGTCCAAACTCGTATCTAGAGGCCTGTTAACTGGTAGCCCGATCGAGTACCATTTGCTACTAGTATCTTCTGGGGTAAAACCAGGTCTGTCTGCTGGTCCGGTGCTGGACACAATACATCTTAATAATCTACTATAGTATACAAACACTCGCTGCTTGTAATGATAGCCCTTTGCCAAGGTCAGTCGATAAGCAGCTGTTGAAAGCCAGGACATACATAGACTCTCACGCCAAATCTATGAAGCTCACTTCGCGTGACGTGCGTTGCTGGGACTTGAACGAAACTACCATGTCCACCGAATCCGCCCCCCGGACTCTTTTCTTTGTCTACGCGCCAGATTACACAGACGATGGCGCGCTGGAGCGACGCTTATCCGTCCGATCCAGCCATCTTGAGAACGCCAAAGCGCACATTGCTTCCGGTGTCATCCGTGAGCAATTCGTATACGTATAGAGGCGAGTTAGATTGACAAATTGGCACGGATTCATAAAGGTGTGGCTGGAGGGCTTTTGGACAAGGACTCGAGTCCGACGGATGCCTCCAAAAAGTTCCATGGGTCGACGTTCATCATTGAAGCCAAGAGCATAGACGAGTCCGTCGATCCTCGCCTTTCCCGATGCTTGCACTGATAATCCCGGAATATATATAGAGTCCAGGAAATGATGGAGAGTGATATCTACTGGTCGAGTGAGGTGGTGAGTGCGAGGTTCATTCGCGTCTGATGAAGCAGGCTCATGTTGTACACCCAGTGGGACAAGGAGAAGCTCGTTATCGCGCCTTTCATGGCAGCCACTCCCATTCCATGAAGCTTCCAAATATTCACTATGAGTACCGGAGTCAACTGGTGGCTAGGACGGTCGCAAAGTGCAGCAGCATTACGGTCAACTGTTCGGGCAGCTGTACTCAGTACTGTACGATATAAACATTCTCGAATCCCGAACCGCAATCCCCGAAAAGATACTGCACATAAGCACTGAAATGCGGCGCAATCTCTGGATAGATTCAGCCAGAGCGATTCCGTTCATGAGAGATGAGATATCGTCCGTGCCGCAGGGCGTTAGCATGCACCTTTTTGGGCCAAATGTGATCGCCGATCTACGCGCGCGCGGCGCGCATTTACCAAAAACAGCAATTTCCTGAATGCCCACCTCAGGAACTCTGCTGGCGTGTTCGTTCTAATGCCATCATCCAATACTTGGTCTGAATGGAGACTATCAACATAATAGTATACTGGACGCTGAGCAAGACATAGTGTACATATCTATCGTCCAGGTCAGCTCGCAATCCGGCTCGTTGAGCCGCGCCGCTTGCCTTCCTACAACCAAAGCACGATGCTGCGATCCCGCCTCTCCGAGTGTCTCCGATGCTACCCATCTGCGCGCATTACAGTGCGCCACATGAGTTCTACTTCAGCCCCCAAAAAGCACCACTACTTTGTGTATGCGCCAGACAGCAAGGACGGGGACCGATTTGCAGTGAGGGACCGCCATTTGAAGGAGCTCAAGGGCGATGTCGAGCGCGGGCTCGTCCGTGAGTGGTACTTACTCCTTGTTTTCACCTCGAGTCTGACGTGTTTTCCAAGGTATTGGTGGGATGATGTTGAAGCCCGGAACAGAGCACGGCGCCGACAAAGTGGAACCACACGCTTCGGTCGTGATTTTCGAGGCTGAGAGCCTGGCGGATGTCAAGGCTGCCGTGGAGAAGGATATCTACTACACGTCTGGTGTTGTGAGTCTTCCTTTGATACTTCTGAATATATAATGAACTGGTGCGGCTCAGTGGGACAAGGAGAAGATCATCATTGCGCCTCTGAAATTACCCGTTTCGGAGCCGCTGAGCAAGTTGGACTGAACGGGTGCGGGGAAGTAATTACCGGTTCCGGTCTCGCTACTACTTTCAAAGATCCTATCTTCTTTGTAATGTCCTCTCGCCTGATCTCCCGTTCGCTCACTCTCTCCTTCCGAAACGCCTCCGTGCCGCGAATCATTGGCAGTGTCCGCCTCATGTCGAGCTCATACGAATTCATCACGACGACGCGCCCCGCTCCCGGCGTTGCGCTCATCACGCTCAACAGGCCCAAGGCCCTCAACGCACTCTCTTCACCGCTGTTTGCAGAGCTCAACGATGCCATGAAGACTGCCGACGACGACGATGGCGTCGGCGCCATAGTGCTGACGGGGTCGGAGAAGGCTTTCGCAGGTGCGCCATCGCTGTCCGTATCGTTGGTGACGAAATTGACCTTGCCAACAGCGGGCGCGGACATCAAAGAAATGAGGGGCAAACAATGTGCGGTCATCTTGACACTATCTACTGGGAATTGTGTGCTCATTATGCAGACCCGGAGGTGTACAAGACCAACTTTCTCGCGGACTGGTGTTATATCACCAAAGTGCGCAAGCCGATCATAGCAGCCGTCAGCGGCTTTGCAGTGCGTCTTGTCGTGCATTCAGCTGTATAGCACGGTCTCACTGCAGCAGCTGGGCGGCGGATGTGAAGTGGCCCTCATGTGCGACATCATCCTCGCGTCCTCGAACGCCAAGTTCGGACAACCCGAGATCAACTTGGGCGTCATTCCCGGCGCCGGCGGGAGCCAGCGCCTTGCTCTGGCAGTGGGCAAGTCGCGCGCGATGGAGATGGTACTGACTGGCCGTCTGGTATCCGCGGAAGAGGCCGCGCAGTGGGGCATGATAAGTCGCGTCGTCGACGGGGACGTCGTGAAGGAAGCTGTCGACATGGCCGAGCTCATTGCGTCCAAAGGCCAGATTGCTGTCCAGGCAGGAAAGGAGGTTGTCAATGCCGGCAAGTATTGTCGTATGATTCACTCATTCCGGGCGGACTGACGGTTCCCACAGCATACGAATTGACGTTGGCGGAGGGATTGAGGTTTGAGAGGCGGACGTTCCAAGGGTTGTTTGCCACCAAGGACCAGAAGGAAGGCACGTCTTCTTGCTAGTTGTATATCGCGGCGGCCGACTCATCTTTGCACAGGCATGGCCGCGTTTGCTGAGAAACGCAAGCCAAACTTCACCAACGAGTAGAGGGAGGATGTCATCGTTCACAATAATGTACAACACATGGCTATTCAATGTGCTCCAGGTAGATTAGTGCTCTGCCTGGGTGGATTTCAGAGGTTTCCTTCGAATGAAGTGTTAGCAGCCAAATAAGAAATCAAATAAGACATACTGTGTCCATCGCATCACGCCAGCGCCAATGAGGACTACCGTCTACTTCAGTGATCCTGACTGTACGCACAACTCGACTGCTCACCGATGCCGACTCCTGCTAGCGCACGTTTCCCCATGGGCGAGCCAGGTGCGGCTGCCCGCGCCTGCCAAACTGCGTAGCCACCAAGTCCGCTGAGTGTCGCGGTCCCAATTATACGGCAGGAAAGGCAGTCATTGTACTGGTATGCTGGAACCGTGGAGGCCTCCATGGAGGTGAGAGTCGAACCAAATTTCGCTGTGTCATCAGACTGCCTAAAGCAGTCCGTCCGATCACTTCTACGTGCGCGGCCGAGGGCCATTTTGTAGACTCCGAGAGAAAAACATTAGACTGCTCATGTTAGAGAATGTAGAAGGTAGTACAGTATGTTCATCATCTTGCATTTCATCAGTGTTATACATGGCGCACCAGCCGGGCTACAAGAAGGAAAGTAATACAGCAGATGATGGTAAGTATTTACTCCTCTTCCTCTTCGTCTCCAGAGACTTCTGCGTTTTCCTGCCCGGCCTTGGCCATAAGCTGGGCGAGATCCTGGTCGTCCGTCTCCGAGACGGCTTTGGGCTGTAGAAGAAACGTTAATGTGTGTCAAGAGAACGAAAAAGGTATTATTGACCTTCATCTTGACGACCAGTGTGCCACCCTCCTCTTCTATGGTATGTTGGATGCTCTCGATTGCGCGTTCAAGGCGTTCGACCGCAGCGTACTTTGGATCACAAGTTCAGTGAAGTTTAGAGGATGAACGATAATGCAAACCTTGTCGCCAGAGCTAGTGCTGAGGACATACAACGGAGGCGCCACAAGCTTGGCTTTGATGGGAACCTGCTCGGTGCTCTCTTTTTCACCCTTCCTGAGCGCCTTCTTGATGGCGTCGATTCCTTGGGGCGTGTAGCACGTCAGCTCGATATCGGCACGAAGCATAATGGCCTGAGGTGTGAGCCGGCGGGCGATCGTAGCCATAAGGACGGTCAATGTTGATTGCGATATCGGCTTCGGGAGCGCGTTTGTCAGTGTGGCGGGTTCACTATATGATACCCATAAGGGCGGGTTCGTCAAGAGACGGGGCGGATGCTCACCTCAACGCGAGTTTGAAGGCATCATATGGATGGCCAAATGTCTTGCCAAGCGGCCATGCGATCGCTTCGTACAGTTTGCCTAGCCGTTCCTCCTCGCCCGGCCCACCGATGCCTGCGCCGCCCTCCCGCTTGCCGCGTCTGCTTTTGGGCTCGGTGCTCTCGGCATCAGGCTCCGCCGGCTCCGCGTCGGCGTCCCCGTCGACATCGACCTCTTTCGGCGGTACAGCTTCTGGCTCGCCCTCTCCATCGACGCTGGTGATCCGAGAAGCGACGTGTCGCAGGATGCCGGCGACTGTTTTTGACTTCATATATCGCTCTTCGCATTTTGTGATATCCTCAGGCGAGACGCGGCGTTTTGAGAGATCAATGTATCCTTTTGTTGTAGTGTACGTTAGAGCGGGCACGGCGGCGATGGGCGCGGCGCACCTTTTTCCTTGTCGACCCTAAGCACGACGACGACCTCGTTCCTCCCCACCCGGATAAGCTTTTGCACTGATCTTATACGTCTCCGAGACAGCTCGGAAAGCAGGATCATTCCTTCGGTGTTGTCGTACTCCAGCTGCGCGACCATCGGGGCGCTGGTCAGCGGCGGGCTGGCCATCGATAGGCGGCGGGGTGCTCACCAGCTTGACGTAGGCGCCCATCTCTGCAATCTGCCTGACCTGGACCATGACGAGTTCATCGACCTCCGGGTACTTTTGCTCGTAATAGCGCATGATTGCTGTGTCGGCCGCGCGGCGGTGTACAGCGGGCGTAGTGTGTGGGGGTGGCGGATCGCGTCGACGGTATAGAGAGAGATCGAGGTGACTCGTAAGGTGCTTGGCCGGCGGGCAGATTTTTCGATGTTATGATCGCAGGCCCCAGACTCCCAGCCGAGCTGGTGATCTGTCCCGTTCGGGTAACTGCTACATCTGCTCCTTCTCCGCCACCATGCAGGGGGACGACGAGCACCGACGACTGAATGGAAATGGGTCGGCGATAGATGTCGACCGATCCATCTCGCCGCCCACAACGTCGCTCCCCGTCTTTCCACCCTCCACGGGCATTGTCTATTCCACCGAAGTCAATGGCCATTACAGCTTGTTTGAAGACCACTTCGAGTGCCCCGACCGCATCACGCGCACTTGGCAGCTCTTCCAGCAGAATGGGCTCGACAAGAAGATGCGGATGCTGCCCATCCGTCCCGTACATAGGCTAGAGGCGCTCTTGGTGCATACTGAGGCACACTGGGAGACAACACAAGAAATACAGAGTAGGTAACATCACCCCCCGCCACGCTTATTCACGCGTCCCTCATCGTCCCGACGTAGATATGACCATGCCTGACTTCGAAAAATCGAGACAGTACTATGACCTCCATTCTCTCTATGTCAATAACCAGACGACCAAGGCCGCTATCCTGAGTTGTGGCGGCGTCATAGAGGCGTGCCTTGCTGTCGCCAGCGATGTCAGCGACATCAAGAAATCCTTTGCCCTGGTACGCCCGCCGGGCCATCACGCCGAACCCCATCAATCGATGGGCTTTTGTTTCTTCAACAACGTCGCCGTCGCGTGTAGAGTTGTACAGCAAGAAACACGCGTCAAGCGCATCCTCGTCTTGGATTGGTACGTCCTTGGCCCGCCTCTTTACTTCTGCTCACACTTGGTCGAAGGGATGTACATCATGGTAATTTGAGCCTGTCTCACGTACTTTCTAATCGAGCTTTACTTGCGTACAGGCAACGGCACCCAGAAAGCCTTTGAAGACGACCCGTCAGTGCTGTACATTTCTCTACATCGTTACGAGGGGGGACAATTCTATCCGTGCGGCTCTTATGGTGGTCTGCATTCATGTGGTGAAGGTGATGGCCAAGGATAGTAAGACTGAAGCTGAAATCTATGTGATCGTATCCTCATTATCATGGCAGCTCCGTGAACATCCCATGGCCCACGAAAGGCATGGGTGACGCAGAGTACATACATGCTTTTCAGCAGATTGTCCTCCCAATTGCAATGGAGTTTGCGCCACAGTTGGTTATCAGTACGTCAGTCTCTTCCGCACAACTGTAGTCTGTTGACAATGTCATTAGTCTCTGCTGGTTTTGATGCGGCTGAGGGTGACCCACTGGGACAATGTAAAGTCACTCCGACTGGGTACGCTCACATGACACATATGTTATCTGGTCTGGCTGGTGGCAGATTGGTTGTTGCGCTAGAGGTATAGATTGATTCAAAAAAGCAGAAAAAAGCAGCCCGCGCTCACACTGTCTCCAGGGTGGGTATAATGTCGAGTCTGTGGCACAATCATCTCTCGCTGTTGCCAGAGTGTTAGTCGGAGAATCACCTCCCGAACTTCCTCCACTGCGCGTTAGCGAGGTGGGAACAGAGACCGTATGGCTTGTAGCGAAAGAGCAGAGTCGCTACTGGAGATCTATAACGCCGACATATTGTGCGCCGAAAGCAGGTACAGTGATGACTTGACCTTCGATCTTTGTACTCACAGGAGTCCAGAGTTTCGAGAAGACGATACCATATCTATACCAGGTGAATACTTCGATGATTCTTCTCAGATGTCACTCATTCACGGTATCTAGAAATCTTGAAGATCTATCGACAAAATTATCTCGCAGACCGTGGCATGATGCATGTACCTTTGCTGAGTGGCGACATGGAGAATCGCTTCGGTGCTCAGGTCATGTGCACGTACGCTACTTTCCCCTCACTGCGTATCATACGAACCTGACAAAATCCAATTAGAGCCAATGTCCTAAGCAGTCAGACACTCGTCTTCTTCTTGCACGAGTTGTAAGCTTCGATTTCATTTGCATCGCTGTAGCATGCATTGACACCGTTCAGCGGGAACATTCAGGCAGAGCTAGAGTCGTCCGCAAACTGTGAGCTGAATACGGAGAGATCCTACCTAGTAAGCTGGTCCGTTCGAATCATTCTTGTGGCTGATAGCCTTCCCAGATAGACTTTTCGAGGGAGATAATATCCTGGGTCACAAGTGAAGGGCATGCTTTACTGGATGTCAACCTGTATCCGCGACCGCTTAGCCTAGATGACATAGACATGAAGGTAACGTTCTTGTCTCGTCCCTCAGAGATTGTAATTGAGATCAAACCCTTTGTAGCCTGCAAAGGCTGCCAGTCTTCTCACCAAAGAGGTTCTGCTATATCTGTGGGACAACTTCATACAGTAGGGTGTTCAGTCACTGCTCACGCGTCCACACACTCAACGTCGCACCAGACTTTCGGCGGCGACCAAGATCATACTGATAGGTCACGGTCCAGGATGTCTACCCATGGTCAACCTATTGAAACAACGATGTACGTTTTGTCATGTAGTTCCCGAGTCATTCCTGAACCCTATGCAGATACACAGTCCGCCGCGAAGCTGATGGGAATCGTCGAAGTCGTCACTCGCTCAACATTACCTTCAATATCTTCAAGCGAGAATGACGACCTGCGTGACTGGTATAAACGCGTATGTACTTCCCCATCCCTCATTATCACGCTCAAGTTTGCGCAGAACTCGTTGGTCGTCGTGTCTGAATCGCATCCCGCCGTGGCAGGCGGTGCGATAAAGAAGAAGTATGGGAACGTCAAGATGTTGGGTAAGATTCTTCTTTCTAATGTTGTAGTGCGGGAACATCAATTGACCGTCCATGTAGGCGAGATCAAGCCTATCAAACTTATGATGGCGGCGTTTCCCATGATACAGGACTTTGTGAAGAAGTCTTTTAATTCTGAGGAGTCGAACTACATAACGCTCGACTGATGGCAGACAGATATCCTATTGAATGTCTTGGGAGCACTTCAGGGCCCCGCGTTTACATTGCTTGCTGTACCCACGCTGAGCGAGGTTAAGAATATCCACGAAGCCCCGCACACTCGGTGAGTTTCGGTGGCGTTCAGAAATCTTCCTAGAAATAGGCCAGACCGCGTAAACAAATCGTGCTATCCCCCTGAGCCAGCCATCACCTGCCACCGCGGGGGCCCTACGACGCCACGTCGCGATTGTCGGTGTTCACACGGCATGGACCACGGGATCCGCCAGACGTGGAAAGTGGCACATAGGTGACATAGCGACATCATTGTCGATACGAGGACGCGACCCATCGCCCACTGGAATGTCTGCCTCATGACTGATCATGGGAACGAATACTTAGATAACGTGGGTTGTCGCGGGCCAACTATTTAGGCCGCTGGATTTAAGTATATTTGGGAGAGGTTGGTGACTGTCTGATTTACACCCACCCATATTCTCCGAGCGTATCAGAGACGACACAGTCAGAATGATATTGAAAAATCTGATGCCAGAGGAGTCGATGTGCGGTCACCTGTGCACTACTGTGTGTGATCTACTTTCTAAGTTGTTCTTTTGGACAGCCAGCTCACACCGAGACCTTAGCATTCCTTGCTAGCGGTAGCATTGGTAGCGGGAGTGTTCACGCTCTATCGACGATTCATTGCTCGGCGATCACTCCTTGCACGCATCCCTGGTCCTCCATCTCAATCATTCGTCCTCGGTATGCTTGCACTTCTGATGGGAGTCATCCAGTTGGAACATATATCCCACAGGTCATCTTCCCGAAATCTTCCAGAGTCAAGTCGGCGAGACTGACTTCAGGTGGCAGGAGGAGTATGGAGACGTCGTGCGCGTCAAAGGCGTCTTTGGAGTATGTTCCTTGTTCGACAATCATTTCATTTCCTCAAACCCACTGGCAGGAAGATAGACTTGTCATATCCGACGCGAAAGCTCTTCAGTACATCCTCCACACGTCCGGATACAACTTCGAGAAATGGCCCCAAAGGACCGAGATCAGTCGGGTTCTCATGGGACGCGGGCTACTGTGGGCTGACGGTTCGCGATCTCCGTTTATGTCCGAGCTGAGATGACGAATGCCTCGCAGGCCATGTTCATAAACGACAACGCAAAGTCATGATGCCAGGCTTTGGAGGCAAGTCACATAGTTTACGCGATGACACTCTTTAAATTGGTCTCACCATTGGGCATCAGCGCCGGAATCGAAATCGTTCATTCCAATCTTTCAACGTACTGCGAGTCAGGTTTGTTCTCATTGTCTAGGACAGAGGGACAGCTCAAGATACTTGACGTAGCTGACTGTCAAGTGGAATGATATTCTCCTGGGAAGCACCGGAAACACAGCGGTGATCAATGCGGCTACGTGGCTTTCAAGAGCAACTATGGACTCTCTAGGACAAGGCTAGTCCTCGAGTCAAAGATAATGTCTCACGCATACTCATCCATTCTAGCTGCTTTCGATTACGACTTCGGTGCTCTGGCTCAGCGCGACAATGAGCTCATGAAAGCCTATTTCGGACTCATGTAAGTGTTCGCAGAGGTGTTGTACATGCGGTTCTTACCATACCGGATTTGCAGGAACGATACACTAGGATTACCGTCGAAACAAACGATATTCCTGCAAACAATACTCCCCGTCTGGGCTCTTCGATTGAGAGCCAAGTATTCCAAAAGCAAACCCATGGCGCATGCTCGACACACAGCCAGATTAGCAGAGGACGTTGCTCAGGGTTTGCTAGACATGAAGACGGAAGAGTTGGCCCGAGGAATGGGACGGAAAGATGTACTGAGTTTGCTCGGTAAGCGTTCGAAAGGCATGGAGTGCTTGGGGAGGAGCTAAGGCGCACCACAGTCAAAGCCAACGCATCAGAAAACGCAGAGACGCGACTTACTCACGAGGAGATGCTGGCTCAGATGCGGTAGGCGCCGTCCTTGTACATTACTTATGCATGATAGCTCACAATCCAAAAGGACGCTTCTTCTAGCTGGGCATGAGACGTCAGCCACAAGTTTATGCTGGGTCCTCCTCGAAGTTGCCTGCCACTCAGACGTACAAGATAGGCTGAGACGAGAGATACGAGCCGCCGAAGCAGCCATGATTAATCGAGGAAGCTCTGATTTCGATGCGAAGGACTTCGACAACATGCCGTATACAATAGCGGTCATGAAGGTAAGGGATACATGACATCTTGGAGCTCTACTGAATGTTCTCCTTGTATCCAGGAGGCAATGAGGCTACATCCCGCGGTGTATCACAACTATCGGCAGGCGACGCACGACGACGTCATTCCACTGTCGAATGGCATTCGGACGACAGATGGCGAAGTGCTGGATCACCTCCCAGTTCCCAAAGGCACCAAGATATTTGCTTCCATCGCTGGCTATAACAGGTGAGATGACTGTAGTCGTTCCATGTCGGGAGTCTTCATGCACTCATAGGAACAAACGCGTTTGGGGCGAAGATGCACACGATTTTAAGCCAGAAAGGTGGCTTGGTGTCAGCTCAGACGGGAAGAAAGGTCCTGCAGTCGGGGTTTATGGCAATCTGTGCGTTCTTAGCCCTTCGAGATGGTTACTGAATTGACACGAGACAGATTGACATTTGCCGGAGGCGTGCGAGCGTGTATTGGATGGAGGTTCGCTGTTTACGAGGTGCAGGCGTTATTGATTGAGATTGTGAACAACTTTGTGCTGTCTCCGACCGAGGATTTGGCGCGTTTGCGCCGGGAGGCGTGCTTGGTCATGATCCCGACCTTGGAGGGAGCAAGGCACGAGGGAGAGAATTTGCCGTTGTGTGTGAGCATTGCTCCAAGAGACCTTGAAGTGTAGCGTATTTTTTCCACCTTTGTAATCCATACTGTAATCGAATGAGCATAACACACACGCGTCTCATTGGAAACATTGAGCTCGATGAACAGTGCACGTGGTCGCATCCGTCTCTGTTCGGCCCCACGATCATGCCCAAGACACCCAAGCCCGGCAAAGACGCTTCACCCAACTACTCCAAGAGGGTGAAGAAGGAGGATATTGAGAACGAATGTCCCGAGCGCGACATCGCGTTGCTCGAAAAGCAAATCGCGCTGAAGGATAAAGAGCTCCAGTTGGAGGAGAAAAGGCTGCTATTGATACGCCTGGAAGCCGAGCTGGAGGACAAGAAAGTCATACTAGAGCAGGAAAAGCGGGATACTGAACAGGCTCGCCAGAACACAATGAGATGCGAGTGGGCGTTGATCAGGTTCAAAACGGCCCTTGATGGTAAGTCGCGTTGTGCCTGCGAAATTGAAACGCGTCTTTCTAACTAACGTTCCCCAATTCAGACGGCCAGAGAAGAGCTCGTAGAGACGACAATTCATCGCGCTTGATTGCTCCCAATGCCACCGCCATTACCAACTTGCCAAGCTTCAGCAGCATTCTTCCCGAAAGCAGCCTACTTCCTCCCGTTCCGCCTTACAACTTCAACTTCAGCGGCATCGACGCCGCTCCCAATCATATCCTGCCTCAGCCAAACATCTTCCCTCAAGCTTCGGCATTCTACTATCCCGCACCTCCCCGCGTCTTCGTTCCTGGCGGGAACCCACAATCTGCTGGCTTTCGACCGCACGGTATACTCCCAGGGCCAAGCACCATACCGGCCCAAGTACACGGAGTCCTACCAGTTCCTCATATGATACGTCCACAGGGTCTTTAGTTCGGCCGTTCGATTCAGCACCGAAAGAGAGTGTCCTGTTTGTATTGTGCTAGACCCGGAATGCTGGTTTGTATTCGCTGACTATTATGCCTGGCGCTGGAGGACTTTTGTTGTTGTTTGTAGCTACTGTTCACTGTATATTCTCCCCTTGGTGTCAACCTTCAAGCTTCAAGTATTACTGAGGCTTGGCTAATGAAGTTTCTATCTTTCGCTGCCGGCGCGCGCGCTCCATTAAAGGCGGCATTACGGCGGCAAGACTGAGTTGCCGGTGCCGACGCTTCTCCTTTTGCCTTCACGTCTTCACAAATGTTGCGCCAATCAGCGCTCCAGCTCGCAAAGAGGTTCAGAGCAGGTAATTCCCTTTGAATATACACGATCATTCCGGTGCACTCAAGAGTTCGGCTAGGACGACCTCGAAAGATTGACCCCGATGTGTTACAACCTTCTTGGTTTCAATGCTGTCGTGCGAGGAGGCACTACTCAGCTGAGTACATACGATTTGCGCTTTCGCTTTCCTTCGATGTTGAACAAGCTCCAGTCCTCCGCCTATCCAACCTCTACAGCCCTTGGTAGACTCGCCATGGGAAGGTATATTCGGAGACATTGCGTCGCCCACAGAATCCTCGAGATTGAAAAAGCCCGTTCCACGCCGGCGTCTCCAGGCAATGACAAACCAGGAAATCAGCGCCTTCAATGACATGTTCGACATGATCTTTGCTGCCGTATCAGAGCAGAACAAATCACCCGAAGACGTCGATTTGCAAAAGGACGATATCGGACAGCTCTTTTCTAAACTTAGAAGTCATTCCAAAAGAAAGTGGACAACAGAGGAGGAGAATGATTTGGATCGCAAGAAGGAAGAGATGGAGCGGTGCGACACGGACCAGGAGCTCCTGCATTGGGCCATGTCGGAGATGTTCGAGGACTCCACGCGCCGAGAGGCAGATGCGCGGAAAGCTATCGCAGACGCCGAAGCAGGTGGGACTGGTAGCCTTCCACCTTTGCAGTCCCCCGCGTATCCCCAACTCCTCGGTCTCCTCATGAGAACCTTCCGCGATCGCTATAAAGACCCGCACCTCGCGCTTGCCATGTTCGACCATGCGCGTAACCTCTCTATCGTGTCTTACGTCTTTGGGTGTACGACCTTCGCGTACAACGAACTCATCAGGACGCGCTGGTACTGCATGCGCGACCTGAAGGGCGTACACGACGCCCTGCAGGAGATGGTCGTCAATGGTGTCACCATCGACAAGCACTGTCGGAGGATCGTCGACAAAATTGCGCAGGAGGCTGGTGCGATGAATCTCTGGATTGAAGAGGACCCAATGGGCAAGACGGACGAGGTCTGGAACCTCATACACAAAATGCAGAGCATGGTCAAGCAAAGCCAAATGCTCGTTCAGCAGCGTGATATGGCCAAGAGAAACAGACAGGTACCGACTTGGGATGACTGGAAAACTGCACCAATGGAGGACGATCAGTATGATAACTTCGGCTTTGGGAAATGGGAGATTGAGAAGCCTGATGATGACATCTGAGGCGGAGGCAGGGCGGAGGGGACCTATTTCACTATACAGTATAAACCAATAATTTCTATCTTGCATCAAACCACAATTTGGACGTTCAAACAACAGACAAAAGCGTAGGCTAGAAGAACAAGACAGACGGAGTACCATAGAATGGGAAAAGATGGTTACAAAGTACAGTGACTTCAAGAACAGGTAAGTAAATCCAAGCGCCTAAATTAATGAAAGTGAGTGAACACTAGAAGCATCTTCTAGTAGATCACGAAGGTATATGATAAATGTATGCTCAGTAAGGGTTACGTCGGTTTCGAGATTTCGACGTCCTGGAGATGGATATAGCGGGCACCGCACCTAACCCATGAGCCGGCGTGTAGTCCATGTCAACTTCACTGCATTTGAGATGCAGAAGCAGGTTATAGACAAAGATTTGCTCGTATCTAAGCATGGTCAGGATTAGAACGGTGGAAGACAAGACGTCTGCGAGTACTCACTGTGCATTGGTGAACACGACAGCCATCGACTCAGAGTTACACCGAAGGAGGTTGGGCGCCATGACAAGCGCTAGATTCGCGGGCGTCATCTTGGTGAGTGTCTGGGTCCTATCATCCAGAAAGAGCTGGAGAAAGCTGACGACGAAGAGTACCACGCGTCGATTGATCGTCGGGAGACGCTCAACGATATGCACGCACGCCTCCGGGTCTTTGGAGCTGCTGATGCACTCATTGTACATCTCCTCTGGAACCAGCGGATCACAAAGCTCGCGAAGCCACAACTTCATCAGCGACGCAAGGATGTGAGGATCATCGACCCCGTCTAGCGTGTAATAACCTTTGTCGATGCGCAACTTGAGATCCGACACTGAGTCGCCGTCCCCTGGAACGCGGAAAATGCCCTCCGCTTTAGTTCCACCCAGCGCCAGAATCCCGTCCGCAAGGAATGGTAAGATGATGGGGACCTTCTGATGAGGATAGTTCCGCTCTTGAAGACGGATGATCGCGTCTAGTGACTCGCCAAAAGTCGAGGGATTGAATGCGGCATCCTAAATTGGGTGAAATGAACACGAGACGCGGAGGGAGGGGAGGTACGAGAGACTAACCGAGGCTGTCTCGATTTCTGCTGATGTCGGCGGCTTGCCGCGGGGGCCCTTCATTGCTATGAAGCCCAGGCGCCGTAAACAGTACTTAGCCATGATATCAACACGGCCCTCCTGCTTAGAAGTGTGCTGCTGTATGAATGACTGCAGGTACGTCTCGAAGTTTTTGGATGGTGGAAAGGTGATGAGAAGGACACAGAGAAGTTGCCATCCCTTGAAGACGCTCTCACTGGAAGGAATGAGACACGCTTTGATACTAAGAAATTGCGCTTACGCAGAAGGATTCGATGTAAGCTGCTTCATGACCTGGCAGTATATTTCATCGCGAAGTTCCCCGTGAGTTAGTCCTTCGCCGAGAATCCAACGCGTTTGTTCCAGAATCGACGAGGTAGAGGAAGACAACGACGCAGTCGAAGAGTTTACAGAAGGCGCTTGCGACAAGTGGTCAGATGGCAACTTCCCGCCAGGTCGATCCCTGTCTCCCATGACGTGTTGTATAACTTTGAACACTTTCACGGCCTGTCTGCTCAAGTCCCGGTTCAACGCAAGCAGCGGATTAGTCAAAGGAAGCTACAGAATAAACTTGGTTTTCTGATACGCCACGTGTATGTAGCAACACTCACCTTCTGCCAGGACATCATTTGCGCCACCGGAATACGCCGACGAAAGATGAACCCAACCCGGTGCGTCGAGAAGTACTGTCGGGCATAATCAGACTCCGAGAATTGGAGAATATCGGACGCCAGGTCTTGCGGAAGAACAGGATAAGTGCGACTGTCGTGGAAATGAGAAGACAATTTTACAACAGAGGAGAGATAAACGTACCCCGAGCTCAAAATGGCCGTTGGGGCGTCTACTGTTACGACCCGCGGTTGTACAAGTATGGGTTGGCCGGTAGCTCTGTTCTTCACCGGACTCATTTCAATGGCAGCAGCTGTAGAACATCAGACCTTGGGAGCCATCGAAAATCGAAACTTCGTACCCTGATTGAGTACTGGTGCACTAATGGTCTTGCCAGCGATGGTCGCGCTTTTGTTCGGAGTGGCTGGAATGGGTCTTCGGGGTGGTTGTGGTTTGGATGTGGTCACCTGGCTAGATTGGGTGTCTGTGGCGGCCTTGGTGGGAGTTGTAGATTCGCCCCGAACGCTACTTGACCCACTCGGATAGAGTGAATGACCACTTTCGGATTGAGAGCTGGTCAACATTTCGACGGCAGCGTTGAGGCTTTGTGGCTGAAGCGGTCGATGAGTAACGTGGGACGATGACTTCGACCTCGAGCGAGGAAAGCCGGGGTCAGGAGTTGCTGACCGCTTGCCGAGAGAAACTTGATTGCTGACCTCTAGTTTGGACGTGCTGGTGGAGGAGTTGAGCTTCCTCGACTTTTGCGATGATGGGGTCGACGGTGCTGATCCTTCAGATGTGTACGGGGAAGCGGGAATCGGCGGAAGATGTTGCGCGAGGGTGTGAAGTCGGGAGGTTCCATTAAGATTATTATTATTATTGTACTGGTCGTTAGAGAATGATCGCCTGGCGGACGGTGGCTGCTTTTTGACAGAACCTGGTGGAGTTGGCGTGGACGGAGAGCGGCTCCCGTTCGGTCTGGTGGCCGGTCCGTTAGCATAGGTTTGAGAGCGCTTGTAGGATGGTCGCTCCGTGGTGTTGTTCGGGGCGGGAGCGGAGTCAACTGGAAGGGACCTAGATACACGGCTTGATAGTCGTCTTCCGAGAGCGGTGTTCTGCGGATATTCAGGACTTAACGAGGCTGGCAGAGGATTCACCAACTTGAAGTATGCCCAAAGGTATTACGAAACCTTGAGGGCGTTCCCATACTGTTTCTCCTGTCTTTGTCTGGTAATAATATGGCAGGCCACCGCGACTCTCGTCACTGAGTTCCCACCACTCGCCCTCGGCACTGGGAGGCAATCTGAGAATTGAAGACGGTCATGGCGTGATCCGAGAGATGGGAGATGGGCAGGTGCGTACACAAAGTGGCCCACCGGCGGATCCCAGCTGACTTGGCCAGTGGCAGGACATGCATAGAATGATGTTTCCGTCTGGCTGACAGTTAGCGTTGACTTTGAGGGCATCTGCTTGATACCCACCTGTGGATCGACAAGGGTCACCCAGAAGTTGGATCCCCAGGCAGCCTCGTCTCCGTCTTGCGCTGCATGTGTGCTTCGGGAGGACTTCGGGCGTCTGAGGCTCGACTTTGGGGTCGTTGCTGAACCCTTTTCAGTGTTCTTCCCTCTGGTGGACATCGAGGACGCCGGGCGCGCTATCGTCGTCGAGGGCGATGATGCTGGCACAGATGCTGGCGTCTGGGCGACAACAGACATTTCTTGGGCGCGTTGACGGAGAGATTGAGCCAAGTTCCACTGAGCCCTGCTGGTTCAAATCCGTCCACTGCGCCAATCTCAGGTAAACCGGAGGTGGGTGTGAAGCCTGAACGTTCGGAGAATGCAAATTTGTGCCGTGGGGACGCTGGAAGGGAAGACGAGAAAAGAATGGACGAGAGTGGGACACCCTCACTTGGTCAAGTAGAGGGAAGGAGCAGGGCGGCACGGCCTTTTTACAAACAAATAGGTACCGACAAACCGCTTAGCGTCTTATCTGCAATCTCACGCATTAAGCGATGTCCAAGTGACCAGCACTCATTCGGGGAAGAGCCGTGCGAGCAGTAGGTTATCATTCGAGGTGGCGAACTATGCCAGCCATCATCATTGTTCAAGGCTATGTATAGGTGAGGTATTGAATCGATTTACAGTGCCATGCTCAGGAAATCCGAGTTCCACATCCGTCCAGATCTGTGTTCGATACCATCGGCCACCTTATATACTGCGAGGGAACGTCAGCGCATGCAACAGATACGAGATGGAGTTCAGCATGAACTCAGTCCATACCCGCTTCTAACGTGACCTGGCCTTGCCGTCGCGCATTCCCTTAGAACGAAATAAGATAGTCGCGAATCGCGATGTAGATAGCTTCCCAACATTCCCGTATACGTCTTGTGGTATCAAGGTCGCCGTTAGGCATAGAGCGCTGAGCGCTGAGTACCAAGCTTGGTGGTGAAGAGATGTAGTTGTCTCACAGGTCCGGCATCTCCAGGTCCTTAGTATACTTTATGATCATCTAAACAGGACTCCAGCAATTGTTAGGCTGCGAACGTTCAGACCGCAGCGGAGATGCCATGATAGTATTCGGCTAACCTTCTAAGCCGTCATTCGCTATAGTAGCCTGAAATCTCGCCTTCTTTAGCTGTCTTCGTAGAAGCCACTTTTCAATGTCCTGAAAAGGCGCTAGCAGTAGCGAACGTCTAGAAACACAAAATGAAGCGAACCCATATTGTTGTTAGCGATGAGTATCAGCATGGTCGCCATGTTACTCTTCGTTGACATTCCCGCCTCAGTACTCTGACTGGGGTTTCTGGTTGCGAAAGTGAGGATCAGTGTAGAGGTCGTGTATGGAGAACAAGGAAGAGGCGAAGAGTCGCTCGCACAATGGGCAATGGTCGCCGCAGACTGACTTCGTCACTTCGAGTACCTTGCACGCTTCTATGAAGAAGGTCAACGTTGCACCCTGTTGCGAGATGCTCGAGTGACGAGATTGGCTGTCTTACAACTCCGCAAACGTCCTATAGATACTTTCATAGTGGGCGCGCAAGTCTTGCGTCACAAGTCCTATGAAGCCCGTTTCGTCCCAGACTTGAGGGGCGTCGAGCACAGTTCCCAAAGTTTAGTTTGTGGACCCGTGTGCAAGGAAATATCCAATCCTCTATCCGACGACAGAATGACTAACTAGACCCGGCTGTCTGCCTTTGACGACCAACAAGACGTTCCGAGGACGGAGACATGTTGGTTTTGATGCGCCGTTCGCCATCCCAGGTTCTAAATGAAGAACCAGGACATCATGCACACTGGCATGGATCAAAACCTACTCGAGTTAGTAATCGACAGGAGTTGATTCCTGGAGAAAGGATATGATCATTGCGTAACCCAATTTCTGACACAATCTGGAGTGGAAGATGTCAGTCATTGTACGCACGCACAGTTGACTATGTACTTACTTTTACCGTGCAAGTAGGATCGGCTAATGAACATGTTCCCTTGGCTATACAGTCACTTCCGCCGTCCGCTAGTTAAATGCAGCTTTCGAGCCTCTGCATAATGCTCGCGGAGTCCTCCTAGAAACGATTCCTTGAGACGGCCGAATGAGTAGAGTTGATGATAATTACTAGGCTGTTCGCACTCTGTACGTGGATTTGCACTGAGAGATTCGGGGGACTCGTGCGCAGCTATGTCGCTGGGGAGTCCTTTACATAGTTAAGATACAAGGTAGCAAACCACGGCCGACGGGAGTGGTTTCTTCTCCGATCCTGGCGGCTTGGGAGAGGGCGACTGTCAAACGGAATGAGAGCCCCAGATGGATGGGAGGGCCGAAGACACCTATTGTAGGCTATGAGACCAATCGAACGCGAGTCGGACTAGTGAGTCTATGTATGTTGCGCGTCCCTTCCTGCAAAGTCAACAGAACGCTACCGCGACAGCAGAGCAGTCCTCCGTGTGTAAGTCAGACCCTTCAACGCCGCAGCATGTATAGGCAGAAAGCTTGTGTGGAAGGTTCAGCAAGCGGCAAGAGGGTCTTAGGGTAAGGTTCTGGAAAACATGACAGTGGGTTGCGAGTCGCGACCCGCGACGGCCGCCTTCTTGCCGCTTTGAAATCATTTGGCTCGGACCGAATACTCCGCATCTTGACCATGGACGATGAGACGGCCGAAATCGAACTCGTCAGTTCACTACTTTCTTCGCGAATTGGCACTAATGCGTCAGGACAGCTTGAGCAGAATCTCAACAAGACGCGCCAAATCTCCCAGCGCATGACATGTAATTCGCCGCCTGTGGTATCATGCCCTACTTAACGACCCAGCCATACTGAACAGCTTCGACACGCGGCTAGTCAAGCTAGAAAAGTCGATTCTGCCTCTCTACACCAGTACTCAGAAGCTAAACAAGCGGGCAAGCAGTATGTGTCATCTGGATCTTGTTGCTTGTAATGAATTGCATCTAGACATTGACAAGGCCCTCTTGAAGATCGATGAGTTGGCCAGCAATCAAGAAGGCGTCGCCGTAGAGGAGGGAATCATTCTTCGTGGTCCACAGCCCGGCCAACTCGATACTTACAAGGATGCTTTGGAGCGGCTCAATGCCACGATCGCCTTCCAAAGTGGTTCACAAGACACTGCTCGTCTTGTCGAAACCGGCGCCAAGAAGCTTGCTCAGCTTTACACCAAGCTCGTAGCGGAAGGCTCTTCCGGAAGCTTCGTGGCTGCATTCCCTACTCCCCTCCTCTTAGATCTCGTTGCATTCTTGCGCACACTGCCTCTACCATCCACCCACCCATCCCACCCAGCAGCTCCTGCCATCTCCAGCGCGTTGAAAGATGCCGCGAGAGGCTACGCAGATATGCGTGGCCAATGGAGTCGCAAGGGTCTAGAAGCAAAGGTGCCGATATTACAGGAGAGCACCGATCCCATCCCAGCGGGCATAGAGTTTGGGCAGTGGGTCGAGGGGTTGATAGCAGTCGCCGAAGAGGAACAACGCCTCGCCGAGGACCTAAGCCCATTACCCGCTACACAAACGAACTCATTTCTCTATAATCCCATCCTCACCCTCCTTGGTAACACATTCGGATCTCTTGTCGCCTTCATCAAACGCTCTCTGCATAGTCATGCGTTCATGGCATTGGCGGCTTACGAATACATGCTATCACTTCAGTCTCGAAGTGATGTCGTCTTCGGCGGTCGGTCTGAATTCAAGGACGGGTTACAAGCCCTTCGCAATGTTTGCATGCGAAGCTTCCCCGAGTTCCTGGTCGACTTGAAAGTGGGTAAAGATCCTGGTGGAACGGTCCTTGCGGACTTTGTCATATTGACAGTCAAGTACTTGGACACGCTTCCTGAAGTTCAAAGTGCAGCTGGAACTGTGCTATCCTCGCTTGGAGACGGAAATTGGAAAATGGGAGACGGGAAACAGGTCGGGAAGAAAGTCGACACCAATGTCGGCGAGCGAACGCTATTGGAGCATTACGTCCATGATGTGGTCGTGACAACTGTGGCCACCATCAACAACCTCTCGCGTCTTCCCAAACGGATTGCAAATCCGCCTCTCGCCAGTACTTTCGTGTTAAACAATATCTCGTATCTGCGGACTCATCTGATCGGCTCATCAGACCTGCTGAGCAAACCAACTCAAGAAGTCTTGCAGAGCAACTTCCGAATAGCCAAGGCTACATACTTTGACGCCAACTTCTCGGGAGTAGCAAGGAGCCTTGGAGACCAAGGCGGCGGAAGTGGAAGATCTGCCATCAAAGAGAAGGCCGTGCGATTTTATGATGCTCTTGAGGAGGTGATCGAACGACACCGAGGTTTGGGCGTCTTGGAGGATGACGAACTGGGACGGCGGGAGCTCGCTGATGACGCTGTCAAGCTCGTTGTACCTAGTCTAGAGAGGTTCCTTGGTAAGCATCGAGAGAAGGAGTTCAGCAGAAGTGAGTAATCTCATCTTCTCATATGTGTCGAACTCAAAAAGATCCTCAGATCCTACGAAACATATCAGATATTCGGTCGAGGAAGTGGAGAACAAGTTAAGAAGTGTATATCGCTAGGAATCATGTATGATTAGTCTCCGTGAACATTTCAATCAAGTGCGGGCGCTTATGTACATCGACATAGACACGATTACTTCAGACAATTCGGTGGTCATACACATGAGTACATGGCGGTCAAAATACGGCAAGTACATCGGCAGCAAGCAATACGGAATCAGAGCAAGAAGTCTCCCTTGGTCTCCTTGAGAAGTAGTTTGTATTCGGGTTGGAACTGTGCCGCATCAGCTGTATATACCTCAAACAAGTCCAAGAAACGCACGTTCACGTATGTGTTCTCCCACCATTGAATTGTTTTCGCGGTGAACTCTGCGTCTTCGTTGGTGATGATCGTCTTGGGTATACCATTCGCAGCGGCGGCTTCGACCATCAGCTGGGCGTGGCACATACGGTCGAGGGCAGCGAACAGATACACAGCTTCATCGACGGTCTTGCCCACTAGGGAAGAAAATGTAAGGAAATGTAAGATTTACAAGGTCGGTAGAACAGACGTACGCGTCAAGAGACCGTGATTCCCCAGGATAGCGGTCATCATCTTGGGGCCAAGGGTCTTAGCAATGTTCTCGCCTTCCTCCTGGGCGAGCACGATACCACCAAAATTATCGTAGACAGCTAAGACGCTTAATGAGAGACGCCAAGAACTGCGCGCCTGAATTGCGTACCAAGGTTATCGTAGAAGAGACATGCGTCCTGGGTGAGGATATCGATCGGCCGTCCGAAAGCGCTCCATGCCTTCCCGTGCAGAGAGTGACAGTGAGCCGCGGCATGAACGTCGGGACGGGCTTTATGGATGGCAGAGTGGATGTAGAAGCCGGCGGTGTTAATGGGGAGTTGGGCGCCGTGTGGGGAGACGTGACCTGATGGATCGACGAGGACAAGCATGGACTTGGTCATGGTCGAGAAGTGCTCCGCGAAGGGATTCATCCAGAAGTGGTCAGTGAGGACGGGGTCGCGGACTGTGATGTGGCCCGAGACGCCCTCGCCAAATCCAAGCTTCCCCCAGTACCGGAAGGCCGCCGCCATGTGCGCCTTAATCCATTCGCGCTCTTCGTAAGGTGATTCGAACTTTGGTACAGTTTGCAGTTCGATTGTGCCTGCGATATAGCGTTGGCGAGGGTGGGATGGTGCACTAGTGAGATGACAAACCTTCCTTGTTTCCTCTCCAAGTTCTGCGCAAGGGGTTCTCAGAAAGGTTGTCGAGTGACTGGTGGAACTTGGAGTCGGTGGACATGGCGGGAGAGATAGACGGAGGCGGATGACAACAAAGTCCTAATCAGAAGATCCATCTTAAGTTGACCGCAAGAAATATTGACCATGTTGTTGTGCCACGGCCCCGCGATTATTGCCCCAGGCGAATGCACTGCGAATGCCTGGCGGTAGATAACAACAAGTCAGGGCCGATCAGCGCGATGGCCACTTTCTGCACAGCCCCGGGCCCCTATCTCTACAGTCGTTGTTGTGCATGAATGTTGGCCGTGGCCAAAGGAGCTCCTCCATATCCGCCCATGCCCTTCAATCAACGATAAAAGAACTCGTCGAGCTTGGGTTCTGCTTGGTCGACTTTTGGGTCTTTCTTGCTCTTCTCGGTACCTTGTTCTCGGCCGGCTGTCACGATAAAGAATACGCCGAACCTTGACCCGCGTATCTCTCAGTTTCTCAATGGTTCACCTAGGCAATCCATTCAAGGACTTGACATGGCGTATTCCGGACCAGCAGTCAGAGGAGCCCGTAGATGGCGAGATAATTAGAGCACAGCCAGACCTCCTCCCTGTTCCTCCTCTTCCTAATGGTCCCAGGAAATGGGGAGCGTTCCATCTTGCTGGATACTGGATAGCCGAGGCATTTGGCATCAGGTTTGTGCTCTCTTGTATTCCTCTCTTCGCGAGATCAGTAGCTGATCGTCTGCAAGTCAATATCAGGTTGCTTCCTCAGCCGTTGCTGGTGGCTTATCTCCTGGTGCAACCATTGGTGCTGTCCTTTTGGGCCACATCATCATTTCCGTCGCGTGCGCCGGTAATGGCTGGGTTGGTGCTGTCTTTGGTATCAACTTTCCACTCTACGCTCGCGCGTCCTTTGGAATTCGAGGAACTCAAGTCGCCGTCATTTGTCGTGCCATCGCCGCCATCGTTTGGTTTGGAACACAGACATATCAGGGCGGCCAATGTGTAAATGTCATGCTGGGAGCGATATGGCCGTCTTTTTTGAGCATAAAGAATCATTTACCGGAAAGCGCGCAAGTCACCAGCAGTGAACTGTTGTGCTTCTTGTGAGTACTGCAGACTCTTTGCCACTTTGCGTTCTCATGTTTTCTCAAGTATCTTCTATATCATTCAGTTGCCCCTTCTCTGGATTCACATATCGAAGCTTCGCTACCTGTTCATGGTCAAGGTCATTCTCATGCCCATCTTTGGTTTCACTCTTTGTACGTCTTCATTTCATTTTTTGATTGCCTCGTCACAGTATTCATGCCATCATCCAGTCGGATGGGCAGTCGGTCGCGCGCATGGATTCGGTCCCATCTTCTCTCAGGGTACAGCAACGAAAGCCGGAAGCCCCGCCGCGTATCTGTTTTTCAGCGCAATGACGTCCGCTATTGCGCCCAAGGCCACCCTCGCCTTGAACATATGCGATTTCACGCGTTACGCCAAGTCCCCCAAGACCGTCGTGTGGACGAACCTCTTCGCACTCTCCGTCCCCGTCACTTTGTGTGCCATTCTTGGCGTCGTCGTGACAAGTGCGGTCCAGGTCATATACGGGGTCACTACGTGGAGTCCCTTGCAGGTTTGTGCGTTGTGGGACAGCAGGGCGGCGCAGTTCTTCGCCGCGTTTTGCTGGGCTTTGGCTGTGATTGCTACAAACATCAGCGCTAAGTATGGTTTTTACTTTTAGTCTTGATCTTTGGTTGATCCCACGACCAGCTCAACTGCCGTCGGAAACGACCTCGCAATCTTATTCCCCAATCATGTCACCATTCGACGCGGACAGTACATCTGCGCTGTACTCGGTGTTGCTGCGTGCCCGTGGATCGTGCAGAACTCAGCGACATCATTCGTGAACTTCCTCGGCGGATACTCCGTATTCTTGGGACCCGTCGCAGGCATCCTTCTAGCTGACTTCGTACGTCTTAGCCGCTGGTTTTGTTCTTTTACTCATCAGCTGCTGTTCACTCAGTACATTTTCCGCCGTCGCAAGATAAGCCTGCCCTCGCTGTACTTTCACCCTAGTCAGCCAACCGGCTCCGACGTGTACTGGTACACTGCTGGCTATAATTGGAGAGCTCTCCTTGCCTTCACCCTCGCGCTCGTACCCAACCTTCCTGGCTTCGCCTTGAAGGTGAACAGCAAGCTGAATATCCCCATCGGAGCGAAATACCTCTTGTTCGTCAGTTCCGTTCTCATGAAGTACAATTTACTGATCCGTCTTGACAGCTCCTGCGTCTGGCCAGTGGGCTTTCTTGTCGCTGCCACCCTATATCTCTTGTTCAGCGCAATCGCGCCACCTCAAACTGTTATTGTCCATACGACTTCGAGCGTGGAGAAACGCGGCAGCAGTCCCACTCCCAGCGGCCTCGACGAGAAGGACGAGAAGCAGTCGGGCCTGGTCGAGGTTCAGGAGGTTTAGGCTAGGTTCTTCTCCGTGTTTACGGGATATTTAATGATCATGAGCTGTATGTTGTGCCTATTTTCCACTGACTGGGCATACGCATCGGAGGAGCTCCCGTGCTGTCTATCGCGCTGAGGTGCCTACTCAGATCATGATGTTACTTTAGACACACATTTCTCCCTTCTTCTCCGGATGAAGTGTCTCGATGTCTGTCAAGATCTCATTAGTGCATTGCCTTGTACGCTCGACTTCCGCGGGGTGTTTGTTTCATTATGGCTTGAGCTTGGTTCAAACGGTGACAAACCCCCAGAATATAAGTGTGGGGCGTTGTTAAACTTGTTTGTGTGTCGCTGTGGTCCCAGAATGAATCACGAGTCTGAATCTGAGTCTGGGCTCCCGACTCTTCGGAGTCTTCCACTGCTCTTCCACGCTTTTCATCTCGCGCCATCCGAGTTCCAGAAAGGGCGATCTTCTTGCAAGCTTCGAGTATCGTTGGTGCAGGCTGCCAGCTTCTGTTCTCGTAGGTCGAACCACTGTCCCTTACGACACTCTCAACATGAGCCTAGATGATCCCGCGACGAGTCAACTCTGTCTCGCGCAACGGCGAGTCTTCGCCCTCTGTGACCCTCGAAAAGGGTGCATACCGGATGCGCGCGCCGTCTAGCAGGCCAGGACCTCTCAATTTCGGCAATCCGAACGCACCGCGATCGATATCCTCTCGCCACCCCGATGCGACCCATTCTCGCTGGATTATTCTTATACTGCTTCTGCTGCTGGGCTGCCTAGGAAGCTTCGGCGTCGCGTACTATTTGTTCACAACGAGGTGGGGTGTTCATGGCCACGCCTTTGGACACGCGACTAACGGCATACAAGTCATCGAGCCCCCGCCTCCGTCCGACGGTCGTGACCCTCAGGAGAAATACTTATGCTATCTGCCCCATAGCGGGTACCACAATCAACGCATTGCCTTCGAAAACGCTCTCACTCTGGCCACATTGCTCAACAGAACCCTCATAGCTCCTCCCATCCGCCTTGGACGCCAGGCAATTCGTTACTATAGCTTCGACACTCTGTCTCGGGCCATCGCCTTGTCAGGCAAAGAAGGACTCAATCATTGCGCTCTCGTCTCCCCTCATACGTTCATCCCATCAGAATGCTTCAATTACTTCGAATACACGTATCTTCCTTGGGATTGGCTCGTCAACTTGACAGCAGTGGCGGCATATACGCGCTGGATATCGCGATGGGACTACACTTCCTCGTGGCTGCAGAATCATCTCCAGATTTCCACGGACGACATATTCTATCTGAAAGACTACAAGGCGTACCAGTATCGCTTTCTGGATAACCTCGCCGATCCTGCGCCCCCCAATACGAAATATGACGAGATCATTCACGTCGACGATCTAGCTTCAAAGCAGCAGCGACTTATCCAGCTCGGCACTCTCTTCGGTACATCTCGCCTTCGTCTCGTCCTTGATGAGAATTATCAACTTCGTGCGCGCATCAGGCAAAGCATGGTCTTCGCTCCGCAACAGCTTCAAGACGCTGTTGAAGCAATAGTCGATTTCCTCCCCCCGTTGTTTGTGGGAGCGCATATTCGACTTGGAGATGGAGCATTCAGAATCAGCGGGGAGACAAACGCGCGCTTGATCTGGTGGAAGCTTGTACATCAAGTGTTACACTTGCCCGTCAGCGACGCCATTGCTTTAGAGCGCATGCTGGCGCCCCACAACGACGACGAAGATCAAGTTCCTGTTGGCCTATCATCAGTTTCGCCCACCGCTCAGTTACCCCCTTCGATTGCCGACCCGATAGCTTCCCCACGTCTGACTTGTCGAAGCCCACGACACCGAAGACCTCATCTCGCAGCACTCAACACTCCGCTTTACATATCCACTGATATCAAAGATCCTGACAACGACCCCTTTCTATCGCTCTTCTTGAGTACTTTTCCCTGTGTCTTTTTTCTGAAGGACTTCCCGCGGCAGACCGCGAACTTAGACGGACTACGAAACGGGTATGATGGCGTACCTCTGAAACCTTTTTTACTCCCCTTTCTTGATTCTATGGTGGCGGCCAGAGCCTGGAAAGTAGTAGGGACGGAAGGGAGTACGTTTAGTAGGTTTGTTGAAGATGTCCTGTGGGCTACTTATCACGGTGAAGAGGTCGTTCAAAGGGGATGAATGCATCTAAGCCCGGCTATCGATCGTAGACAGCGAAAGCTGTGCGATCCTACAATTGCGACCGAATTGTTGTCGACGTATCACCATCTTGATGAATGGCAACGACAAGCAGTCGTCTCGTTGCGGACTCGCATTACGGGACAACAGTCTATACATGTGGACCTGAACACAGGGAACATCGAACTGCAGTTACTTTGTTTCGTTTTCGGTCGTCGTGATGGACTGTATAAGATCATGATCTTTTGCCATCAACGATGCCGCTCTTCTATTGTTGTCTTCGTGTCATCTACTTAAGCTGCTCAGCTGGCTCTGACGACCATTCCCTTGTCTACCCTTGCAGATTTCGATATGCTGAGCGTATCCAACTCGAAACCCATGCGTACACACCCAGCTGCACTCACTTTGGCCTCGCCCCGACATGCGACCGGTTTCGCTACACATTCACCGAGGCTGACACCACCTACACCCTCTCCCCGGCTCACCGATGGATCCGGAAGAGGTACGTTCCTCCTCTATACACTAGGCGATCGCGCGACTGACCTACGCTAGGTGAAGGGCTGGAGAAATGGTTTTCAAACTTCCAGAGGTTCGAGGAAACACTCGTATGTGACATTTAAGAGAATCCATACGGACATTGAGACGTAGCAGGGTAACATGGCGGTGGCAGCTGAAGAACCCAAGTTCAAGGAGGAACTGGGTACGATCGAGCAATGTGCGCTGTCCTCAGTATTTTGTGGCTCGTCTCATGCCTTGGTACAGGGTTTCGTCTTCTGGCGGAAAGCGAACAGACTGCCACAATGTACACCTTGCTTCAAACGGTCAATTACGACCAAGCAAAGTTCTTGATGGCCGTTCTACAACAGGTGGTCGATGCCGTCGTTGGTATGTTGCTACGGTCTGTCACACCAACGATGCGCTAACATACTGATTGAGGTGACATATCAGCGCGGCCCAATTCCCGTGGTCCCCGTCCATCCAACCTGGATCTGGCAACACCAAATACGACTCATTTCAATGTCCCCAGCACACCAGGGCCATATGGTCGCACTGTGACGCAAGAGATCTATGTAGAACCAAGGGAGGAACCTAGAAGCTGGGCGAGTATGGTCAATACTCCGATGGATCTCATGTTCAAGAAGGGTGACAACAAACCGACAACCCCGAATTTCCAAACACCGATGAACACCGCATCTGAACCTTCGGTGAATCTGTCGACATCGGCATTCACTAAAATGGGCTACTCTGAAGAGACGCAAATGATGGCCATAAAGCTTTTGATGAGTGGACTTGTAACAGCTCCGGCGAATTCTGATACAGCCACATCGGTATCCATATCTGCATCGGAGGAGGAGTCTGAACTTGCTCCTATTCCTGCTCCTGCTTCAGCGAAGGCCCAGAGGCCACCTCGGGCACCTTCTTCCGCGGGCACCTCTTCTAATTGGCGCACAGCCCCGGGACGATATCCATCGAGTGCGTTGCGTAGTGGGAAGAGCGCTGGACCAAAGAGTGCTGCTCTGAAGAGCGCCGCGTCTACAGCAAGCGGAGCGACCCCCAAGGAGGAGGAAATAGACCCTCAGCTTCTCGAGGATGTCCCGGCGTGGCTGAAGAGTCTGCGTCTGCACAAGTACACGCCATGCTTTGGAAGCATGACATGGAGAGAAATGGTCGACTTGGATGAGCCCACAATGGAGAAGATGGGCGTCGTCGCTTTGGGTGCGCGACGCCGGTTGACGAAGAATTTTGAAGCGGTGAAGCTGAAGATGGGCATAGCAGTTGTTCCCTGCAGCGCAATCGTCCAGTCCTCTTCCCCTCATAGCGCGATACTCCCCCCTATACCCCATAGTGCAGCCCCGTGAAGCGGAACTCATGAGTGATAACGGACACCATCCTGTTGAACTGTTGGACTTACATGTGTAGCTAAATGCTTGTTCTCGATTCTTCGCCCTGTCAATGTTGTTGGCTTTCCTTGTCCCATCATATTAGACCTAGGTAAAGAGCTTGAGGCCTGAGAGTCTGTCCAAATCAGGTCCATTGTCTTATCGAGTAACTATCACTGCGAAGAACTCCTCGATCATGGCCACGACGATTGCTGTTATCGCGGCTGGAGCTATGGGCTCGGCTGTTGGACGTACCTTGCGGATAGGCGGCTGTACTGTGCTCACCAACCTCGACGGTAGATCCGAAGCGACGCGCAAGAGGGCCCTTGCTGCAGGCATGGTTGATTCATCCTACTCTACTATTGCGAAAGAGGCGAAGTTCGTTCTTAGTATTCTCCCCCCAAGCGATGCCGTCTCATTCGCACGCCACTTCGCCGAAACGGCGCGCTCTGTGGGCTCTTCCTTGACGTTTGCGGACTGTAATGCCGTGAACCCCGTTACTGTGAAGAAGATATCGGACATCTTTGCTGGCTCGAAGATGGCCTTCGTCGATGCAGGTATCATTGGGGGACCACCCAAAGATGACTATGACCCCATCTTTTACGCGTCTGGTGATGATGCGCACGCCCTTCGGGCGTTCCTCGATCTTACGAAGTATGGCTTGAAGATTTCTCTGTTAGAAGGCGAAGGAACTGGGGTCGGGGACGCAAGTGCTCTTAAAATGTCTTACGCTGTGAGCTGCTAGCTTCCCTTCTCCACAGACCACACTTAACGAGTGTTCCCAGGGCATCACAAAGGGAACTATAGGTTTGATGACCACGATGATACTGGCGGCCCACGCGTCTTCTCCTGCTACAGCCAAGGCATTGATGAATGAGCTAGGCCATTCTCAGCCCATGCTTCTGAATCGGAGCAAGCAAATGACATCGATGATACCCAAGGCATACCGTTGGGTCGGCGAGATGGAAGAAATTGCCGGATTTGTGGGTGAAGGCGAAGGTGAAATTTACAAAGGAGTCGCAAAGTTGTATTCGCGCATCGAGACGTCGATCAAAGAGGATAACGACGATGTAAAGGTGCTAGCACAATGGGTGGAAGAGGCAAGGAAATGGTGAATTGTACGAACAGAATTTGCAAGTTTAGCTTTCGGCTTTCATCTGGCCGACCCACGTCTGTGGCGGAGCGTAAGCAAGCCGAAGGTGTGAGCTTGGTACTTAGGCAAGAAGGAGGACGGCAAGCCTACAAAAGGCTGAGAAGCATTGGCCTGGTTAGCCAGGTAACCGACCTTCTGTAATGAGCAGGACTCGATACAGAAGGCCAGGTAAATCTGAGTTTAAAATTGGCGTGAACATCTTTTGGCTATGTTTGGCACCTGCGGATGAAACGGTCCGAATGTTTTATATACCATATACGGACATATTCTACGCCACAGCTCTCACAGCATGATACAATGCTCACTGACACTGGTGGACAGTATCTAGCAATTTGAAAAGCAATATAGAATTTTTATTGCCCTTTTGACAGCATACCTCCACACAATTCATCCTAACACGCTCCTTGAGGTGTTCCATTCGGAACCGGGAATCTTGAGCACAGCTGTGGCACGACATCGTCTATTAGTATGTTTTGTGACTGCAACTGATCTCATAGCGCTTGATGGGCACTGGGAGCTGATTGTTGCAGCTCAGAGAACGGGCAGAGAAGTAAACTTATCAGTGTGTCAAGTTGAAGATGTGAGGTGTCCCGGGCCTTTGAGTGAGCCATGATAATATCATAGAGGTATAAGCTCATGTACTTGCCAATTAACAAGTAGACATCAGTGCCCTACCTCAGAGACTCCCTAGTAGAATCCAAACATACAAATGGCTGGTTTGCAGCCAATGTTGCAGTGCAATGGAGCAAAAAAAGCTAGAAATGGCTTTAGTAGATATTTAAACACTGTATCTCCCTGTTTACTAGGGTTTCTTCGTGTCATACCGGTGCTACGCGACGCGAACGACGAGCCTCAAATGCCTCGTCCGTATATGGTATATAAAACATTCGGACCGGTTCGTCCGCACGTGCCAAACAGAGCCAAAAGATGTTCACGCCAATTTTAAACTCAGATTTACCTGGCCTTCTGTATCGAGTCCTGCTCATACTAAGAAGGCCAGGTTATCGGGCTATGGCCTGGTAGTAGTACTGCCGCCATATGCTTGATCAGCGCGGCATCATCACGGACATCGGCGCGGTCGTCCGAGAACGCGATGCTCTCCTCCACCAGGTCGACCAGGCATGTTCGCAGCTTTGCAAGGTCGAACCGATTCAGCGCGCGGTATATACAAAGTAAAGCAGTGTTTATGCCATCAATCTCTATTTCTCTTGCTGAACTTCCTGTCAGGAACTGCGCCTTCCAAGCCGCCGTTAGCCTTCGTGTTCGACATCGTAAGCAGCTCCGAATGGGATGGTATGCGTAGGCAGAACCTGACAGGCAATCTTGCGTAGGATGGCGTTTTGCTGCAAGGTCCCGATGCTCTTCCTGCTGGTAAGCGGGCCCTTCAAATTTTGGAAGGCGACAATCCTTTTCGAACGTACGTCATGTTCATCAAGACGTATGGTGAATTTCGCTCAGACAAAATCGCAGAAAGATTCCATATATCCTGGCCAGTCAATGTCTTCCAATTTCTATACCAAAAGAATGACACATTGTAGCTTACAAATGGAGGTGGTGCGGCAGAAAAGGAACGGTCGATGAAACTCTCCAGACAACTTGGCGTAGAGGTCGCGGTGATAAGCCGATCACGTATTTCGCGCCACTCACTGTTACTCAAAGGTACAACCCGAACAATGTCTTCAAGCACATACTATTTTGCGGAGTCATGCCGAGCGATATCACGACAAACACGTCCTCGTCCTTGGTGGAAGAAACGATGAAATACGAAAGGTTGCCGAAAACTGCTACGGTTTTGACAAAGTCCACACTTCGTTGGATGTTCTGCATTGGAATCCTGCGTATGTCATCACTTCAGCAGTTTTCTGAAACGCGTCTTCATTTGCCTTGTAGGGTGTGGTCACTTCACAAGCTGAATGAAGCCGAGAAGGAAAGCATCAGGGTCTGTCTCCAATTGAGCGCTTATTTGTCAGATTCTGATGCTGCTATGCATTACTTAGTCCACGGACTTCTCTGAAACTCCGTTGTCTGCTATCTTTGTCTACCATGACCCACGCAATTGGGCTCTCGATAGTGCGGCTTCCACGCATTGTGTAGTTTCGCTCATCCGTCATGACATTGATTTTTCTAACAGTCCAAGTCATGTGCGACATAATCCAGTCCGGAGGGATAGTGGGCGGTCCCTATGTGCCTCTCGAACAACAGCTTGGTAAACCGATCGAGCTGGTGTTTTGTAATCCCGACCTTATCTGGAGGTCTGACTTCCCCCGTCCCCGACTCGGTCAAGGCGCTTTCAAAGAGGCTTTCCAGGCCGTTTACAAGGTACAGCGGTGACTATCGATGATGCTAACGCAAGTGATGCTTATCACATGCCTATGGTCAGGCCTTGACTGGTGTGCATTATCCGTACATACAGTACGGGAAACCCACGGAACCGACGTATAAGTTCGCGGAAGGCGTCTTGAAGGAGCAGCTTGAAGCACTGTATGGGCCCACTGACAAGCCACCAAAAGTGTACGCCCAGTCTAGTGCCTGAAACGCCATGCTCAATGTCGCTTTGGCTAGGTACATGATTGGTGACAATCCTGAATCAGGTCAGTGATAAGCCTAGGGAATGGCCAAGGCTTGGCGAAAGACATCCGCTACTTCGAGCTCTCACACCTTCGCAGACATCGCTGGCGCGAATGGCGCCGGCTGGCCTTCTGTCCTAGTTCATACAGGTGTATACGATCCCACGAAAGGGCCTCCTTCTCATCAACCTACTCAACAGGCTGAGAATGTGGAAGTGGCCGTCCGATGGGCCATAGAAGAGGAATATCATAGAGCACATAATACTTCAGATTAGATTGTAGATACGATTATCTATTCATTATTCGTCCAAACTTCATTCAGACTCGGCACGGACCATTCCTGATCGCCGGACCATGTAATATTACGCCTGTCCGGCCTTCGTTGTTTCCTCCTGCTTCTCTCCTCTTTGATAGCGTAGAGGACTAGTCAGTCTCATCTGCAGCCTTCCTATCGCGCCCATACTTGCAACAGCTCCGGCCTCTTGATACTACGTCATCAGTACTACCTACAAGCACTGCTGGGGCAGCAATGGCTTCCGATAGACCACCGCTCGATGAGGAACAACCAGCAGATAGAAAAAAAGACGGCACAATCTCCAAAATGCGATCCCATCGAGGGAACATTCCTGTCTTACCACAAACGAAGCTTTGCCCGAAATGTCCAGCGAAATTTACGCGAACTACTGTATGTTCTGCTGGTTCGGTTCACCTTCGTTTGTTTACTGATGCACCATCATCAGCACCTCAATCGTCATCTGAGAACACGTCAGTCTTCACCTCTTACCTTGCTCTCATCCTCTGCAACCACTCCTTATGATTCTCTGGACTAACGGAACAGTCTACCAGACACTGGGGAACGGGTCCACTGCTGCGACGTACGGCGATATCCCTTTCGTGGCCCGCCGTTGGTTGTCTAAACTGCTCAACAGACCTGTACCTCGCAATTTACTCGAAGTGATTTATTGGCCAGACACAAGAAGCGCTGCAATGCAGAGTACATCGTTTTCTACGTTGTCCGTATCATGCCCTTTGACTCCATTCCCTTTCTAGACAAGACACGACGCGAAGAAAGTCATGCATAGCATGTACCGAGTCCAAAATACGCTGTGATCGGTTGAGCCCGTGTTCCAAATGCAAATCGCGGGGGAAGCAATGTGTTTTCGTACCCGGACCGACCGACAAGCCAGTCCAAAGATCTGATGGCGCGCACCTGGAGACTATGTCCAACAGCGACTCTTCTCCTCCTACCATTAATTCATCCCTCACTAATGTATTCCCCTCGTCAGAGGCGCAGATGAGTGTCATGCCCGGGCCTATTCCTGGATCCTCCTCTGGCACAACGCACTCAGATCTTCTTGCCAATGATTTCTCCCCTCCGTCCTTCACACATGCATTCAACCCCTTCCCCGCTCTTATGATCGCTCCCCAGCCAGACGAATTGGCTCAGAACAGCTTTGCGTCTGCGTACAATAGTGACCTCTTCCAGCCATTCTTCGATGGTATATTCGGCGGGATCTCCCCTGATAGTAACAACATGCAGGACACCAACTCGAGTGCGTCGGACACGAGCAGTCCTGGCCAGTCACTGTTCAATGATATGAATGGTGTCGCGTCCTTTTTCTCAAGCTTTGGCGTGATTCCCGATCAGCACCAGTTCATCAACGACGTGCCAGGTGTGCAGCCTACGCTGAGTGACATCAGGTCGTCGAACTCCAGTCCGGACGTCGTCCTTCCTTCCTCGCAAGACCCTCTTTCCCCAGAATGCCAGCATTATCGTGAGTCCATCTGCTTATTACGTGCGTGCTCCGAATTGAATCAATTGCAGTTTATTTTTTCTTTTCGGCATTTTTGCCCCAGATGCCTATTGTACATGGTACCACCTTCGTTGCCGAGGGAAAACCGCCTCTCCTCCTCAGCGCTATGCAAGCGTGCGGCGCACTTTATGTGAAAACGCGAAGAGCTACCCTGTTTATTGAACAAGTTCTCACCAACTCGCGTGAGACACTCGTACAAGAATTTGTGAGTTTGCGACGTAGATCCAACTTTTGTCATGTTCACCTTGCACAGAGCAAACCCAGAGACTTCACAGATCAATTCCAGTTAATCATGGCTGTCATCTTGCTACAGACCATAGGGCTCTTTCATCAAAAATCTGAACAACGCGAGACGTCGACCATATTTCATGGCATGCTTGTACAGGTCAGTCTCCATACACTTTTTGACGCGGGCGTCTCATACATTGGATGAACAGATGATACGACGATCGGGCCTCATCCCTCGCAATGCGGGGTGGCAGCCTAAACCCATTGTTGATTCTTCGCGGCCTGAGCAGATTGAGGCTGCATGGAAAGATTGGATTGCATTCGAGGAGGTCAAGAGGTCCGTGCACGATACACATCAGGCCTATTTCTGATCTGTGTCCGCCAGACTATTGTCCCAATCGTTTCTCCAGGATTGCTGTCATGCCGTACATCTGGCAACTGCACCGTCATATCGTATGGGAGAGTATTTAGCGGGATTGCCGGGTGAGACCGACCTATGGAAGGCACAGACAGCTGAAGAATGGTATCTCCTCCTCCAAACACCAAACTCGCCTTACGGATCGATGGAGGCGAGACTTGTGGGACCTAATATGCGGCGCTGTCTCGATGCGATGTCTGAAGTGCAACTTTTGACGCAGCCCACCCCAGTGTCGCCTTTCGGTCAGACTCATATGTTTCGTCTTTACTCGCAAAAACTCATATACTCGTAATCAGGTCATTTCGTTCTTGTTCACGCAGTAAGCACGAATCGTAGGCCTGCTCCCCGTTCTGACCCCAACCTCAGCTATTACGCATTCTGTTCGACATTTGTGTCGAGAGTCGGCTTCCAACACAAGGCAATACGAGTAACCAGATGTCTGTGGACAAGGAGATTTACAGAATTCAATTCGGTCTACATAATTGGCTGCAAAGTTGGCTTGCTTCTCCTGATCTGCCGAAGATGGGAGACCCGGACAATGAGCCCCCTTTCGTCGACAATGGTACGATTTACACCGTAAAGCTTCAAGGTCAATGTTCACGTTGTTGTAGCCCTACCGTTCTACTGGTTTGGTCAGGTAGCTTTGCTTGCTTACCGAGAAGGATTGCCGCCGTTTGAGCCTGGTTCGCCGAACAACCAGGCGGAAGTACGATACAAATTGGCGAAGCAGTGGTTTAGACACATACGTAGCTTCCTCAACGCGAGTGATCAGGGAGCGACTATGTTCTGGGACGAGCTGATCAAGATTCGGCTCAAATCATGGCAGACTGAAAGGGAGAATGGTTTGGACGATTCCGAGGGCGTCCTGTCGTTCTTCGAGCATTGAGGTTTTGGGATATGTCGGGGCCGGAATCTCTCGTAGTGTACATATACTTATTTATATAACGGTCTTGGGTGGGTACAACATCGGTAACAGTGTGGATTCAACTGGAACAGCGCCCATATAGGGTATCTGTCCCACTTGTTTTCCGAGGGGATGATGTTGCAGCTGGAAAACTATCGGCACACGCCGCGACGACTCATGATACGACAAATTATTCGGGTTGAGGTCCAAAATCTTGTTCAACAGAATGATTGCAAAAATTGGAAGGAAGGTGCGATGCCAAACTCAGACCTATGTTGTACGGTTGCCCAGTCGCCATAGATAGTAAACAAAGCTTGGCCAGATTTGGTACCGACGCGTCTCAGAGGCATAGCAGGAGGCGGGAAGGGCTCACACTACCACATTTGGCAAAGTACGCGCCGCATAATAAATATGCTACAAAACTCGTACGTATATGGTCAGAACCAGGCCCAAAATGAAGCACCGCCGCGTGACCGATGCCAGAAGCCTTGAGCTTGGTACTTGCTAGTACTTGGTTTATGTTGCCCACTCCCGTCACGTTCGCTGCACGACGTCCCTTTCGTAGAAATGGCGGCTCTCTGCATACCAGGCAGCACACGTTGGATACCTTATTTGCCCGCGCGCGCGTCACAAATCTCGCTGTCCTGCTATTGGGCTTCTTCGCCTGCATCTCATTCTTTGTCAACGTTTCATATTACTTCTTCGATTCGCCTACACGCGGGGTCTATCCTTCAAGCATAGTGGCCACCATTGCCCGAGCTAAGAGTCTGCAAGACGTGACTCACCTCATCCTGGTTCCCGGCCATGCAATCTGGCATGGCATGGACGCAGCATCGCGTCTAGACGAGGACGAGTGGGTGCTAGAACCCTACCAACGAAATGGCGGACGCGTTAAGACCTTCATTCAGCACATAACTCGCGGGTAAGGAACTCCTGTTCGCGGCCAAGGTTCATCACTAACTAAATCATAGCGCAGAAATGGCCAGAGCGGATGAACATGCCTTGTTAGTCTTCAGCGGGTACGCATATTGTCAATCCCTTTGTGTCTTTAGTCAATCATGCATCGTGCAGGGGCCAAACTCGAGCCAGCTCGACCATGACCGAAGCCGAGTCATATCTGCGACTGGCTTTGAATGCTAATCTTCTTCATGATGCCGCTCCATCTACCCATTTTCTTCGTGCTACCACCGAAAATTACGCCTTGGATTCATACCAGAACCTTCTCTTCTCCATTGCACGCTTTCACCAATACGTAGGACGTTGGCCTTCCAAAGTAACGGTCGTGGGATATGAAATGAAACGCGCTCGTTTCACTGAGCTGCATAGAGCTGCTATACGATGGCCAAAGGCAGCTTTCCACTACATCGGTATCGACCCGCCCGAGGCAGCCAGTACACAAGCCCAAGAAGGAGAGGTACGACCTATGGTTATTAATTGACTGACTTCACATACTAATACACATTGAAAAGCGACTCAATGGTTATATCCCTTACACCAAAGACCTTTATGGTTGTCATTCCGAACTTCTGAGCAAGCGCCGGTCTCGCAATCCTTATGCACGCTTCCATTCATACTTGACGTCCACCCCCGAGCTTACAGGGATTTTCGAGTACTGCCCAACGGAAAGTGCGAGATTGTTTCCGGGACCCCTTCCATGGACATAATCAGGACGCACTTTTCCGCCGTGACCTTTGTACTAACGATGGTCAGGGTTAGTCCTAAACCACATCTATTACATCTATATACGTGGACGCCATGCTTATCGTGTAGAAGCGGAGTACTCGCTCTTGGAGCTAGGATCGGAAGTGGGAGGGAGGATCACAGACTCGGCAGAGTCAAGATTCACATCCTCATACGTGTTGAGAATGCGATCCTCGTAATCACTGTAGGTGCTCTGAAGGGTGTCCCTTTGTGGGATGTATCTCCGTGATGATGTGGGATCTGGGACTACGTACGGGGCTTCTCCCTCTTCTGGTATCCGCAATGGAGGAATTTGGGGTAATGAGAGAGTGTTTCGAGGACGTTGCGCCACTTCCGGCCTTGCGCCAGTTTCTGGGAATTTCTCCTCTGTTGGTGTGCGATGATAGCTGCTCTGCGATTCCACATAATATGGATCAATGACCGTTGCGTCTTGAGAAGTACTCTGTAGCATGCGTGGTAACGATATCGACCATTTCTTGACGACCATAGACTCGATTGGAAGCATGTTGCGTGCGCTGGCAAAGAGAATCACGTTGATGGTTCCAGAGAGCAGGTACAGAGTGGCACTGGGCACCATGTCGTGAGTTGTGACCTCGTAATGTCGCGCATGCGCAGGCTGCCTACCTGAAGATGGTGATCTCGAGGGTTGCTACATGTCCTGCTGTTGCTGACAACCGGGTCGCAGCTATGGGAAGAAAGACAATGGTATAGACAATCTAGTGTTAAACGGTTAGATGGCCCAAAAGCCAAGTGTCGAACTTGAAGTAGTTTGGTTACCGGAAAGCTATCGGCAATGATCAGAGCTGAGACGTAGTTCGATAGGGAATCTCCTTACAGTACCATGTGTTTAGCAATTGCAGCAGCTCTGCCCTCTTCTTCGCTTGCTTCCCACCTTCCGGCGCGTGCAATCGGGGTCCAGCGAAACATAGGCATACACCCACTGAAGTACAAGTTGCCTCTAAGCCTCAAGGCTATGAGTATGTACAGTATCATACTGAGAATGGCAGAGATAAACATCTGTAGTGCCATGATGAGCCTCGCCGATTCACAAGAGAACAATGGTTCCGCGCACAAACATATAATCCAATCTAATTGACATTGAAGTGTGAAAACTCGTTTTCGGTGGAGGCAGCGACGTACGTTATTCTCTCTGTACCATATCCAGGCGATATCCAACACCAATAGCCCGAGATGCCATCTCAAATCAAGCTCAGCCATATAACTTGTGGAAACCATTGATTTGAGCTTACAGAAAGGTCCACGAATTTCTTGGTCTAGCGCCGCAGGACCTGCCACTACAATCGCCCCAATGCCAAACCAGCCGGCTATGAGGGTAAACCATAAGACAAACTCCCTCAATTGAAGCTCGAGGCCGAGGAGACAAAAAGTGTGAATGGCGATGACCTTAGCCGATGAGCATACACGCGACCACAAGTATGCGGGAACAAGGCGTACCAGAGTCCAGAATGCTATTGAAATGTCTGAAACTTGTTTGAGAATACCTGTAAGACTGGATTTAGAAATGCAAACGGACCAGAAGAAAACAGAACTGTACCTTGGGCTGTACAAAGGTGTCCAGAATAAACTCCGGATGTGCGTATCCAGGTTACATTCATTACAGAGGCGATAGCTGAATTGTAAGCAGGACGGATGAGTTACAAGCGGGTGCGGAGGGACAGGATCTTCTTGACCTTGAACTAGATCTGATATCAGAAGACAGACGAAGTAGGCGGCGACATGTGTCCTGACGAATAAATGCTCGTCAAGAGACGACCGGGTATTGAATGCGGAGATCTAGAGGGATTATTATGACACTGGGCAGGCATGAGGGCACGGTGAAACGAACCGAAATCGCCACAAGCAAGCAGACAACGGCTACCATAGACACACAGGACACAATAACGAGAACCTGAGGACGATATGAACTGATATGAACGAAAGCGCGCCAGCTGCCAGTGTTGTGACATCGAGACTGACCGTTATTCCCTGAGCCTCCCTCGAGGAATAAGAAGCCTCCTGGAAGAGTGACGAGAATTCGGCCGGTCCAAGCGTTTTGTACATGATTTTGTCAATTTATAGAGAGCTTTTGGATGGAGACCTGCTCCAGCTGCCTTGGGTTGACGGTCAACGTCAAAGTCAATTGCAAGAGTGTGGACGAACAGACGCTACTGTTCGAGGTCGTTTCTAGGTCCAGCCTCCGTTGCTGGGCGACGCCTCATCCCAATCTCTGTTTTCATCGCCACAGAGCTGACCGCGTTACATGACCGAGTACGTGTTGCTTGGGCACTCTTGGGCATCATCGTGGTTACTAGTCAACATCAACGATTGATCAGCGCCTCAGGTCAATAGAACGCGACAAATCGAGTTAGTGACCAAAGGAACGTGGAAGTAGTATCCTAAATAACGACAGAAAAAATAAGGTAGCGAGCAAGTACATAGATTTATAGCAAATACAAAATATGATACGCAGCGAAATGTGAAGATATACGAAACGTCAAGGGTCACCGTTGAGCCCGAGAAGAAGTTGAGCGTTGACTTTTCCTTGTATAATCCTCTAATTCTCGTACACCGCTGGTATCAGGCCCTTCGAATGACACAGTTTTCTCAATCCTGACGTGCACTTGTGGTTCCTCTGGCCCATCCTCGTAGGATGACATATCGAAATCCGGCACAGTCAGCTCAACACTGATAGCAGGCTTGGACTCGAACTGGGAACGTAAGGCGTGCTGGATATGTCTGGCCTGTTCAAGATCCCTGGTAACGGTGATAGAGGTGTCAATGGAAACGTTCCTCCGCTCTCGAGACGCCTCTGTAAGAATGATCAAAAGACGTCAAGAAGACCAAAGGCGAGACGAACTGTGTAGATGGAGGAGTAGGCGTTGCGACATGATCCAAGTGACGCAATAGCCCATCGAAGTGCTGGAAAGAGTCGTCAAACAATCGATGGTGTTGGCAGGCATGGAACCTCACGCTGCAGTCTGCAAAATAACGTCATGACCTCGGTATAGGATGGGAGTCCAGAGCGCGTACCTGTATATTCGGATGTGCTTGATAAAGTAACAGGTTGACCACATTGACGGCTGAACGCGGTGTGAGCAAGTGCCATTCACTAGACGACGAAACGCGCACAGGTTAACACAGCGAAGTAGCCCAGTCCGTCGCGCAACATCCTGTCAGAATTTAGATAAGTGCTGGCCGTCAGATGGGCAGTCAGTGATTTACATCTTGAGCAGCTTGGACATCCTGAAGAACGTTGAGGATAAGTTTTCGAGATGGTAACAGCAGACATACAGAGAGTTATTTGACTCCAGTTGGAACTTGAGAAGGAAGAAGACCGAGATGCTTGTCGTAATCAGGTCATAGACCATGGCAACAGCGTAGTACATCCAGGCACTGATGTTGGTGTTCAAAGAGAGGGCGCGACAGCTGTCAGAGGGATGAGGCGGCGTCAAAGAGGAATTAGAACGAGTCCTACTTTCCCTGGAAATGACAATGAGAATGCTAAGAGCCGGGGAGACATTGTCACGTACATGGTCCGCATCACGAACCGCGATCCTTTTGTACAAGGTCGTGATCCATTCAAGCTATAGAAGACAGGAGCAGTGTAGTTGGATGCATTGAAGAGGGTGCAAAGAAGGCAGCTCGTCAGCGAGAACACAGGCAAGATGATGGCAGATACGCACTGTACATGAAATGAGGTAGCACATTATCAGCAATTTCAGAATGAGAGGACGTCGACGGGAAAGATTGTAAGTCCTAAGGTAATGTCTCAGCCTCAACGAGGCACACACAGACGATTACTCGCCTGACGGCCAAGATTGATTGAGACACCATGGCTTGAAGATCTGAGCAGAGATTATGAGCTGCGTATTCGCTGTTTTGAGCCAAGCCGCACTCTTGAATATCGGAGGCACAAGAAAGAATCGGTGACATGATTGCTCTGTGAAATCCCCGTAGAAAAAGCCAACGTTCGAGACAGTCAAAGCGATAATACTGGAGGCTCTTTGGATGATACTGATCAATGCTGGTTTCACAGACTCTGAGTGAACACGACTGACTGAAGCAAGGCAAGTAGGAGGGTGGACAACCTGGTGGAGTGAATATTCTGCTGTGAGCCACCAGGCTTTCAAGGGTATCGGTTGATACCTACATGAACCGCGGGGCGTCTCGCTGCTCCTTGTAAAAACGTATGATTGATGGAAGGGTCTCGATGAAGCTGGAATTGCGTCAGCTGCACGTCCAATTCATGAGCGTCTTCTTACTCATAGAGCGCAACAGCGAGAGAGACTGCGCGAAGCATTTCTGCAGTGCTCTGGCCCGCGTTGGTCACTGGTGCAACGTCGGCCATGGTGGTTCAGCGCTCGCTGACGGACGGGTCAAATGATGGACGTGAACATATCGAAAGGGACGGCTTGAAGCGGAGGTCGAAACATCCTTGACAGACGTGCGAGAACAGTGTGAGAACTTGATCAGTGATGAGGAGGGCGCTAAATTGCGGGCCTAATTGGGCGAACCGTGTACTTCGGATTTCCCCTGAGATCGCCCTGAGGCGCGGAGAATTCTTCGATCTAAGAAACGCGGTCCTATACATAGATCGTCTCTTCGTCCTATGGACGCGGATGTACCGACTAGCGCGACGACTCCAGCACCGGCCGAGCGTGCCAGTATGCGACTCCATGTCACCTAAGTAGACTGTATGATGGACCTTGTGATGGACCCCCTTCCTCCTGACTTGGCAGGACTGTGATCCGATTCGAATCGATACCATTGCACCATTGCACCACAACGACCACGTTATCATAGTATGCATCATAGATTGAAAGGTGTGCCACAGCTACAGTTTGACCACTGCTGAGGCCTGAGGTCAGAGTAAGGTTGAACTTTCAACGTCCTGCCAACCCTGAGAAGATAGGCGTTCTACAAGAGTGATCTCCTACGCGTCGCGGCTTCAAGACTACATCCCGAAGAATACCGTGGCAATCGCCAAGGCTATCAACTGTAAATCGCCTCATTGGAGCTGACAGTCAATCATTGCTTAACAAAAATACAGTTTGCTACGAGAGCGTTGGGGACCGGCGGATACAGCGTATTATGAACAAGCGAAACGATGTGTGTCATGTCGAGCCATGCGAAAGATGTCTATCGGAATACTACACAAGGCATCGGGTCAGTGAACATGCGACACAAAAAGGTGAGGAAGTACGTACAAAATTATGCAACCGCAAGACAGCGCTCCATGTTGCTTTTTTCTTCTGATCCTCCAGTGTGATGGCCATCGTCGTGTTGGTGTTCAAACCGAGATCCACCGCCATGTTCATGAGCATCTGATAGTAGGACCGGAAGGCTGGGCGCAGGTGAGTGCGTGGTTGCGGTCTCGAAGCTCTAGACACACCAGACATCCTGTTGTTATTTATCTCGTACCATGACAACAGAATAAGAGCGTGTAAAGTGTCGAGTGCTGGATGTCCCATGAGGTGTAATAACAGTTGCTAGATTCACGTTCAAGGAGTGTTCAATTGAAAGACAAAACAAATGCACCTTTGCATGGTCTGCGTAGGTATTCGCTACATTGTGCAGCCCCCGCACGGCAAGCTCAGGAAGTGTGGAATATCTAGACCGGAGGGTGAGTTCCCGGCGAAAGACACAACGTGCAGACGTACTGCGCAGCAAAGGCCGCGATGGAATTGGAAAGTATGGCTGTGATTCGCCGTTCCAGAAAGTTGTTCATGACTTCATGATAGGAAAAGAATGTAAACTCGGCGGACATTTGGTCAAAGAGGACACTGATGAAATTTTGCATCAGGTTTGGGTGAGGGTGTTGCTGGTCTGCGTCGAACAAGGAAACGGGTCCTGTGTGTTGTGGCGGAGACTGCGAGCGCGAGCTATAGAGTGTTGGAGCGTGTGGAGGCATGTAGTTGTACGAGACAGAGTTGTGTCGAGAGGAAGAGTAGGAAGACGATGGAGAGCTGGAAGATCTCGTGTTATATGGTGCAAGGGCTTGTGTCTGGACGCGACTTACTGATGGGAACGGGATTCGGATGGATATGATGGATAGCGCGGTCGGATGTCATCCTCGGGTCGCGCAGAACCGCTTGCCCGCATAGACGATGATCCATGAGTGGCACTGAAGGTGTCGAGGGAAGAATCGGAACTGCATGATGCTCAGTGATGCGAAGTGACGATGAGAGGGGCGACTGACCGCTCATTTGCATCGTAGGTGGTCGGACCCGCGATGGCGCGGCTTCTTTCCGCAAAATAGCGTTCCCTGTCGCGAAATCGACATTGAATTTTCGCAGTTCTGCACGCTTCGCATTTGGATTCCGGTGTAGGCTGGAGGCACTTGATTTTCTTCAGGCGGCTGGGCGGTGGTGAGTTAGAAAAAGAGGCGGAAGTGCTTGTCGGACGCACCAATTGTCGCAGGATGTAACAAGACGCGGGCGCTTTTTATGGCCCTGCATGGAGCGTTGAGATGACTGCAATGGGAATGGGCGGTACGGCGCTCACCGTTTGGCTCGCCGGCTGCTCAATGATGAACTGAAAGGAATCTTCGGCCATGTCTTCTAAGGTCCGGACGGCTTTCTGGTGTAGGGGATGGATGGGCGGGACGCGCACGACGACCTCAGCGTCGGGATGGTGTTAGGAACGAGGAGACTTGCAAGCGGCAGATGGCTTTTATGGAGCACCTGAGGACCTCGAGGCGAATTTTCCAGTCACGGGTGTTACAGGATTCATTTATATTCTAAGAAAATAAAGGATCAAATCAGAGTACCAGAAATATCCAAGGTTTCAGCGGGCATTGCTTACCAGCTGCTGGCAGCAAGACTGGCTCGCAATCCCGACTCGGATCTTCAGGCCGGGCTGTGGGCAGATCCAATCTCTGTAGGGCAGATTGTCTGACGGGTAAGGTCCTGTGCCAGCCTGGTAAGGTAGTGCGTACCTACTCGGAACTTTTTCTCAACCGTAGATTGACCAGCACGATACGTGGGCGTCACTCTTAACTGATCAATTTTTACGTCACACCATCACACCATCAGTCACTCCGACTATGTTTTTGGAAAACATTTCGATCAGACCGAGGAAGCCTTCTCTAAACGGATAGATTTCCTGTTGAACATGCGTGAGGCCAGATCAGATTGACGCTATGCGATCCAGTTGACGCGCCGTTTCGGCACCCTTGGTCCATGATCTTATAGGTCCAGATTGTGCTTTGTACTTTCCAAACATACCGAACCGCTCGGTTCACTTCCATTACTCCGCCCTGCTTGGCTCATCTTCCTGCCGTCGCCAATTCCTCGAGGCGATCTCGAAATCCCCTCCATACTCCGTGGCTATTCTCCTGCTTCGAAATACATGTACGGGCTGATTTTCCACCACACGTGTTACAATATAACCCACTGCATTTCCCGCGAGTAAGGACCCAAACGCTAGCAGCGATCTACTCGAACTCTCCAGAATGGACAGCGGTTTCGCAACATTTTGCCCGTCCTTGTGGACCGATCGTCTGAGTCTTCATTAGAAATATATACAGATAGGGCAGCTCGATTGCGCCTACCTATCTGTATCCTTTACGTTACCCCACATCTCACTACGCCATCCAGGCCGTGGTGTCCTCCGACGCCAGTGGAGGTGTTCTTGATGATGAAGAGGTGTGATGAGCATCCCCATAAGGAGCCCCGGACTCGGGATGCAACACTGCGGCAGACTGTGGATCCCTCTCGCTTTCGAATACATCATCTTCGGCGGAGAATATCACTGGTCGAGTGGCGTCCTGTGCCCCGCATTAGCAACGGCAACATTGAATTTCAGAACGTAAAAAGGTTAGGCATACTCCGTGCAATTCGTCGCTGCTGCGAGGTGCGAGAGGCAAAGTTTCATCTAGACGAACGTATTGTCCGTGATGAGGCTCGGATTCGCCGTCATCAAGCATTACGGGGTTGCCGTGAGCATCGAGGGGTAGCGGCGACTCAATCGACTTGCGGTACTTGTGGTACGTGAACAAGACGATTCCGGCAACCGTGATGGCCACGCCCGTGATGTTCAAGGGAGTCAGTTCGTCTCCGAACAACCACGCAGACAGGGTGATTGTGGTGACTTCCTTTGCAATTCCTGCGATTGACATAGGAACCATTCCAGTGCGTTGGATGATACTAGACTCATACTCAGATGAAGTCGGGGAAGGGCCAATGAAACCTACTCACTAGTACTCGCTCATGACCATGCAGAAGGCCAGAACCCCCGGAGCCAGGAGATATGCGATGGTTTGTATTGTTCTCTCAAAGCTCTCGAAGAAAGCGCTGCGAAAGATTGGGCTCCAGCCTTCGATCACCAGACTCACGATGGCCAAGGTGAAGCCCATGGTAGGCGATAACCAGAATATTGTAGCCGCTGGGTTGTCAAGTCCCAGTTTCTTGTCATGTAGTAAGATTTGTGTCAATCCCCAGCGAAGTCCACCTAGAGCACTGGCAGTAATGACGAGAAGAAACCCAGGGAGAACGAAGTGAGTCTCTGTAGCTACCATAAGCAGAACCCCTGAGAATATCAGCACAATCACTCCAATCAAGCGCCAGGAGAATTTCTCCAAGCGGAAAAGAAACGCGAACAGTAGTACGAAAATAAGCGACGAAGATTTGCACATAGCTTTGACATGTTAGAATAGCCCTTTGATAAACCGCGATACACCCACTATAGAAGGAGAGCGATATCGTCTTGAGTGACAGATTCGAGAGGCCAATGTCCAGACTAGTGGCAACAGCCGTTGGGACCACCTTCTTCCTGCCGTAACGCGTCAGTGCCCCGTTCTCAAGTGGGGTGAACAGGCAAATGGAAGTCCCAAAGTTGAAGTGTCTGCTCATGAAGGACAGAATTCAATCCTGCTTGATGATCGTGATGCCATGAGGACAACTCATGACCGAGCCGTACGACACACGTATTCGGATCCTTTACAAGCACTCACCCGTAATCAACGCGCGGAGGGTTTCTGTCCGGCCTAAAATGCTGTGGCCACCATACCCGGAGAATCGCCGCCAGAAGGAACTGCACAGACATGTGTAGTGTCGTAACGAAGAGGGGATAAGGGAAGTGGAAGTGGTCGTCAGAAAACATCCATTTGTTGTAGACTGACAATGTGAGGGCGAACAGAAACCTGGGAACTATATTAGAGCTGTGACACGACATCGGTCGAGGCGGAGCAAGTGTGAAGAACCGCTGCAGAATGAGTATGGATGCTATGCGGACGTTGAGGCCAATGTGTCGCGGCCTAGAAGCTAAGAAACAGTCGGTGTGCTCACCAGGACGCAATGAATAGCAGATTCATGGACGCGTTGCGCATCCATAATCGTTTCTTCTCCTCGGTGCTTGCGATGCGCGAGAAGCCGTCTAGCGGTACAAATCCCTCCTCGTCAGCGGGCCTGAAAGGCTGGGCCGGCGCGGCGACGCTGTCGTCGTGGTATTGCCCGTTGGGCGTTGGATAGGTCATGGGCGCATGGAGAGGTCGGACCCACGTGCCCGCCCCGACCGTCGAAAACCCAAATTAGGGGCTTCCATTAGAGCTTCCATCAGGTCAAGTAAACGTTAAGTAAACAGTCATCTTTCAAGTACGTTCAGCTCTTTAGTGTCCTTCCATAACTCTGACTCGCGTTTTCTTTGCTGCAGCACTAATGCCACGCGCCAGAACGCTCTCCAGACGCAACGTCCGCGGAATGGGCTCCATGAAGAAGGGAAATCTGGAGGATGGCTGCTTCTGGTTCAATATTAAGAGAGCGTACTTCGGAACGAATTCATTTACTCGTGGGGGTAGGTTCAACGAGAAACTGACACTCTGGGAACTGTACGACGAGGTCGTTCGTGAGTGGTTTCTTTGGTTGTTAGAGAGAGTGGCTCATTGTCAATACTCTTTTTCTTCTGAATCACTCAGGTGACGCGACCGCAGAGGAAGCAGATTGGAACTTGCCTGAAGGATGGTATATTGACGCGCAATTCAAGCGCGGTAAATCTCTCAGCGACGATATCTACGAAGAGGAGTTGGTCAAAGACCACTTCTTGGGCGCGGAGACTATTCATGTCAAGGTTAACTCATACCCAGGCCAAAGAGTTCGGCTTGCTAATCCATGTTAGGTCTTCGATGAGAACGGCGAACAGAGAGTCTACAACAACAGGCAATGGGACTTCCACGTCCCAGGCGCCAAGCGTGCCACAAATCCAGACGACTTGTTTTATCACTTGATGGGTTACTGATACTATGCGCAATCTAACATATGCATTCACCGTATTGACGATCTCGGGTGCAGTACATACAGCAATGAGAATGATGTACGCTACGAGGCCATTTGGATGTCGCCACTGGCATCAACTGTCGCCGCTGGACCTTCTGGAGCTTTGGTGACCTTTGAGGGGTCGCGCCTGAATGAACAGTCACCATGACATCCTGGTCGTCCGCTGGAATAACTGACCATGTTCTCCAGTGTTCGTACTGCTTCTGCTCCAGATACTCGCGGAAATACTGGTCTTTCTTCATGGCTGCACGAAACTGTGGATGTTGCAACAGTTCTAGGTGGTGGAGGGCATGAGGATAACTGGAGCTCGCGTCAATTCAGTCCCAACTCGCATTGGTTACTCTACGGACTGAATAAAACGCGCATAGTCTTTCTCTCGGAAGTATTGCAGGTATTCCAGGTAATTTATGAACGCAGGCTGTTCGAGGATATTTTGCTGTGCCAAAGAGTGCAGGTAGAATGGATTGGCTAGAGATTGAACAAACTCAAGTTCAAGCTCAAACCGGGCACGGTTTGCAGCCTTGGCCTCGACTGTCGCCGTGCTCTCGTTGGCGGCCATTGTGGCAGGAGGAGAGAGGTATATTGATTTGGCCAGGGCGATCAGCAATCCCACGTGGAGTACGCGTCACCGCGCTACACTCACTCGCCACCAAAACCTTGCCCTCGTACGCGTAGAATAAACCTGAAGATGTCCAGCGAAGAAGACTCGAATGGCTGGCAGCTTATGGAATCAGACCCGGGTGTTTTTACGTTCGTAGACGCGCCACTCATCCTCAGCTCTCACTCAAATCACATCCTAGCGAGCTCTTGAAAACGCTAGGCGTCCCCCTTGTGGTAGATGACCTGTATTCTCTTGATCCGGAAACCCTCGCCTCGATGGGTCCCATCCATGCCCTTGTCTTTCTTTTCAAATGGGTTCCCACTCTGTCATCCTCCGGTAGTTCATCCATGGCTGGCGAGTACGACCCAGCCTTCCCCGGCTTCTTCGCCCATCAAGTCGTGAACAACGCTTGTGCTACCCTTGCTGTGCTAAACGGGCTCGGCAATATCCCTTCATTAACCTATGGCCCCCAATTATCCGAACTCATGTCCTTCGCTGGCGCTCTGGACCCTCAAACTCGCGGGCTTGCAATTACCAGTGCAGATTGGCTCAGGGAAGCGCACAATTCCCTCTCCCCGCCGAGTGCTATATCACTTGATGGTCTGGGCTTGTCCAAGAAGACGGAGGAGGCGTATCATTTCGTGGTTTACCTCCCATCCATGGGCTCATTGTACGAACTGGACGGCCTAAAGCCTCACGCAGTCAGACACGGGCACTTCGAGGACTCTGGAGAAGGCTGGTTGAAGGTCGCAAGGTTTGCAACGCCCTGTCGAGGTACCCTTCTAAAGCTGAGTCTCCGTCATTAGGGAAACAATCGAAAATAGGATATCTACTTACCCGCCTGGCTCGGTACGCTCTCCTCTCAAACTCTTTGGTCCCCCTCCATTCTAGCTCACTCGCTCAGTTAGACTTCAGCTTGCTCGCGCTGAGGGATGACCCCCTTCCGGCTCTCCAAGCTCAATTGAATCAGCTTCAGCTGGCTGGGATGCAGGGTGAGGCAGCCGAACTCGTCGCCAGGATCTCACAGGAGAGCTCAAAACGTGAGCAGTGGGCCGTGAGTCGTTTCTCGTCTGACCATGAAATTCTCGCCCAACCGTCTTCGTTCAGTTTGAGAGCAGCGTGCGGCGGCACAATCATGTAGGTCTGGTTCATGCCCTGGTTCTCGCACTCGCTAGAGCGGGAAAACTGGAGGGGGCGAAGGAGTCGGCCAAGAGCGTCATGAAGGATCGCGTTGAGAAGGCAAAAGCCAAGGGGCATCTGATGGATGAGGACTAGTCTTCTCAAGTTCCGTATGCTCCCATGTTGTCTGGAGAAAGCGCAAACCACTTCGTGGACTTTAGACACTTGCCCGATTCGATATTCTGAACTTTGCCTTGCACATAGAGTTGCCGATCAGGGTATTCGGAGAAACATCCAGTTCGTCCGCCACAATGAGTAAACCGGTTTGTTTGATCCTTTAAACCTTTTGTCAGTTGCCCGCGGCATAAGGCACAGATGCATTTCATTATCGTTTACTTCCGCGGGGGTACATATTCTAAGCGAACGGGATCCGCGGAACTTCTCATTATCAGTGTCCTGAATGCCTATCTGCTTCTGCTTCGCGTATAGTACAAGGTATGACGCTGCGGATGGGGAGTGGGTCAGAATTGGTTCCAGCTTCTGCATCGTGTCATAAGTACCGCCCGCCCATGATCACCTCAAGATAATTCAGTGAATTGCAGTCCTAACTTCGCCTTGTCCATCACAATCAAATAGTACATACAGTACTTAGTACAATGTGTGTACAAGTATACGTCACCGCCGCGACACCTCATGCACACGCCTCATGCCTCAGGCCACAGACGGTGGCGAGGGCGAGGGCAAATCTGAATGGACCGGAACAGCAAGCGAACAAGATGCAAGACTCGGAGCGCCAGGTACAGGCGGACGCACAGTGGCCGGCAGACCTTTGGCGCTCCTCAGGGACTTTCTGAATTGACGCGGGGATCGCAACCAGGAGCGAGAGCGCGTGATCGCGTCCGGTGTAGGGGGCAACTTCGAGAAGCGTGGTACTGGTACCCGCTTCAGTTTCCACTTTGGGGTGGTCATCTGGGTGACAGGTGGTATGTCTGTCACTACCGTGATCGTTGGCCGCTGTACAACCTGATTTGAAAGGTTTCTTGGTGGAGGTGGCAAAGCTCGCGGTGGTGGCGATATGGCATGCACCTTCTCCTGCAGCTGTGCGTAATAGATAGGCGGAGGCAGAGTGATAGTACAGTGAGATTTCTCGACATCTTGATCAGGCGGGGACATCGCATGTTGTTCTTGACGTCGCCCTTTTCGCCGCTGGACTGAAATATAGATGACCATCGCAAATACACAGGACGTCGCGACACCCCCGACTACCGCCGCAATGATTGGAAAGAGGCCGATTGAGATCGAAGGCGAAGTATGGGAGTCTGATTCGGAAGACATGTCTGTGTCTGGGCGACATCCATAAGCTGCTTTCCAGGCAGGTATGATCGAATGACATACAGATGGCTTGGTCCAGATACCTTGGTACTGAATGACAAGATATTGAATCGCGTGCGACGCAGTCGCGGGAAGGAGCCTGCAAGAATTCGTTATGGAACCATGTGAGAGACATTCGCAGTACGTACCAGTCAAAAAAAGAAAGGATAGCACCTGGCCGATTTGTGAAAAAGAAGGGGCGGGTGCGGGGAAGTCCACAAGCCACATGTTTCTTTGAGTAGCGACATTAAAAAGCAGAACCTTACGGATCAGAAGTTGTAGTGACCATTGAACACTTCCGTATGTTTGGGCAGTGCGGTGTCTCAAATTATGTCAATACCATCAAGCGTCTTGTCGTATCGTTACTTAGGATCAGTGTGATGACCACCGACGGTACCCGTCCCGTAACCGTTTTGGCGTTTGAGGTGTTGACGGGAATTCCGATGAGAAAACAATAATGTGGAGATAGGGCGCCAGAAGAAACCGCACTGATCGCGATGAATGAGGTAAACAAGGCTTGAGGTAGTCATTAGAGGGCCAAGAGTAAGGAGGATTCTAGACCCGCGAAACATAAGTTATGACTGACTGAAAAGATGATGTATTGCCAGAATGGCCACTTAGACCCATAACGTTCACCGGCGTGTAGGAATATCGGTACGTTTGTCGTACAAGTCGTAGACAGGTTGTGCGCCATTGGCTCGCAATTCTTTCGAGATTCTCTCCGCGCCCTCAAAGACTCGCAAGAGATTGCCACCCGTGAATCCAATGAGCTCGTCCTTAGTCCATCCACGTCGGTACAGCTCGGCTATCTGATGGCAAGATCAGTAATCAGGATCTCATGAGAGATACGGTGATGTGAGTCCTACCAGGGCCGGGTATTTTGATACATCCTCCAACCCGACAGGGGTGCTGTCAATGCCGTCGTAGTCACTCCCGATACCGATGCTGAGTACTCTCATGAGACGGTAGCAACGTATAGCCATTAGTACCCACTGTTGCTTCCCAGTAACCCCGGCGATGTGATCGATGTGATTGGCCACGGCTTCCAATGTCGCCTCGCCAGGGTCTGCAACAAACGCAGGCGCAAAGTTGACCTTAAAATCACTGAGCCGGTTAAGGAGACGCCGATTTACGAAGCCCTTACCATGATCACAGCATCCTTCTTCCCTTTACCAGTGCCCACGAGTTTGAGAACCTCGTCCGGAACATTGCGGACGTGATCGTGTACGGCACGCGCAGAAGAGTGCGACCAGATGACAGGAGCCTTCGAATATTTCAAGACTTGGGACGCAGTGGCATCTGATGTGTGCGAGATGTCGACCAAGATACCAAGCCGGTTCATTTCATCGATCAATGAGTGACCCAGTTCACTGTGAAGCACACGGATTAGATATCAACCAATTCCTGCACAAGACATATACCTCAGACCGTTGTGTAAAGGTTCTTTGCCAGGGTAGAATCCGCAAGAGTCCGCGAAGGCATTGTGGCAAGTATGCGTCAAGGTTACATACCGGACACCAAGAGCATGGTATTGTCGTAGAACGCCTATAGAATTGCCCAGCTGGTGTCCACTGCATATATAAATCAGTCATGAGCTGGCGCTTGATGAAAGGTGCAGGTGGTGGTGTCGGACGCCGAATATTTGAAGAAACAGCTCTCACCCTTCGACTCCCAGGAGACTAGCAATCTTCCCATGAGCGATAGCGTCCTTGATATCAGAAGATCCGAGTGCGAACTGGAACGTCTGTGGCAATGGCTCGAATTCAGTATAATGACGAAGTTGAAGTACAAGTCACATCAGAGTATTTGTCAATCATCAACCTCGCAGAGTCGATCTGCTCCAGCGTATCCCTGAACAAAATGTATGACCTCTCAACGAATCACATATATCATGAAAGAGCGCACCTAACCCTCCACGTCGATACTAGGAAATCCGGACCTTTTATGCAATAGGCGACGCTTTCCATCATGAGTACAAAGAATTCTCACCTTCTTGCTTCGGATCCGGACAATCGACGTACACTGACCTGAGGAGACGTGTTATATAAAGCAACGTCTAAATCAAGTGAGACTTGAGACCAGAAGAAACCTCCAACGCGTCCTTTCCTTAGCCTAGGAATATCCACGTGGCCGGGCATGGGGGCGGCAAGATCGAAAGCGGAGATGTTGTTCGAGAACAACCCGCGAGCAAGAATGGGAAGATCTTTTTGGAGACAACCATTGAATAAGCATACGGACGAGGGCTATCGTCGGAGACAGACCTATGTGGCCATCCTACGAAAGCTTGAGCATTGCACCTCTCGAATGTTGAACTGAAACTCATACCATGACGGGGGCTTTATTCAGTATATACAAAGCTGCGGCATCGGGGTCCTTCGGCAGGCCTCCGAATAAACCATGCTGAATGTTGGTCTTGAAGAACACAATTGTCACCAAGGCGCTGAGGGCTGCAGTTGCAGTTAGACGGAACCAGAAGTTACGCCGAGCCTTGGCCCTAGTGGAATGTTCCGTTCCAGACTCCAAGAAGCTAGTCGACTCGGTGGCGACTTTGTTGTCCAGAGTCATGTTAGAGTGAGTGCGTGAGTCAAGGGTGAAAGCAGGAAGGAGAGTCCGCGCCGATAAGCATTGCCGTCGGCAAATGGCGCCAGACGGCGCCCTGATGGCGCCCATCAACAGCCCTTCCTTCAGTGCGCCTTTCACAGTTAAGCTTCAAGCTCATGCCTACACGATACTAATTACCAACATATACGGACTTCAGCCTTCGACACATCTCCTCAAGGAACTCCCAACTCTCCTCAGTGACAACACTCTCAAACCAAGCGCATTCCTCGAAGCTACTGTAACCTTCATTGCCGCCGAGCCTTCCACTTGAAACTTCAACTCTCGTCAAACCGGTCTTCCTTCTAAAACCGCGCCAACTCTGGCCCATCACGGACAAAACTAAAACCTCGTTGAACGAGCTGTATGGCGAGACCAAGTCGAATACGCGCTCCGCCTCATGCCAAGCTGTGTCCCTCATGATCTGGTTGCCGAAATCCTTCTGCGATGCTACCTGCACCATGACCAAAGGATAGGTCGCATTTTCAGGCATCACCGCAAAGGATATGGGTGAGGAGAATGGGGAGCTGGACGATGGATCCTCCCATTCCTCGATGACGGCAAATCCCTGTGATCTGGGGAAAAGATGCTGAAGTATAGAACCCCATAGTTCGTAGAATTCAAGGTAGAGAGACTGGACGTCCTCGTCTGACGTCGCTAAGAGCAAGGCTATTTCCAGTATCTCCGTAGGGCAGCGTCCGATTGCGTAGGTTACAGCAGGAGCTATCAGTGATTCTGCAGATGGAATGCGCAAGTCTTGGACTTAGGAGGAAGAGATTGAAGTGAGCTACTCGCGGCTTGTGAAGTGCTGTGGATCGCACCGATGTGAGTTGTTGAACTGCAATTGTGACTAAGTCTCAAGGCAGTTGAAGGAACACAATCGACAACTCACTTTCCAGGGCCTTCAACTCCTGCAGTTGGGATGTACATTGCTGAATTGTATCTGAAGATGGTGGGCGATAGTCAACAGGCGCAGTCACAAGGCCTCACACATATTCATGATGTATATCAGCAGACAGGCAGATTGATTCGTCTCACGACTACATATGTAGCTTGCAAGGGCCTAGATGTGAGATGGACGATGCACTACAACGATACGTCCTCTAATCGTCATCGCTACCAAATTCCAACGCTTGATACTTGCGTGCCTTCTTATTAGGATTGGCAAGCGATGCCCCCTTCAGAGCTCGAGATGGCTTTGTTGCTTCTGAGCATGGATCTTAGCACCAGAACTATCTTCAAGTGAGATCACGTACTGATACTAGTGGCTGCTGATTTCTCCGTCTCGACCGAAGGATCTTTCCTTTTCCTCTCCATTCGAGCGGTCTCTTCTCTCAATGAACTCGATCTCGCAACTACGGGCTTGGGTCGTTCTGGACTAAGGACGTGACTAGAAGAACTACTAGAACCTGATTGATACAGGTAAGCACAAAGCAGACAGCAGTTTCAAATACCGAGAACTCACTCGTAGTCGGCTGGAACGAAGACGTTGCAGGCGCAGGCGTAGTCAAGTCCATTGCAGAAGGATTCAGTTGGCATTTCCTCTTCTGGGCATTGAGCCCGATCTGAATGAGGTCGTCAGAGAGCCCTAGACAAGTCGACAAGGAATGCACCTCTATGAGTGTCCGTGTCATAAACTTTGCGGCGGCTTCCGCGTCCATTTCAGCTAAGGGGACGCTCAAAGGTTTCTTGGAGGAAGGCCCAAGAACTAGCTGATGAGAGAATCATCACGAGTATATGCAGAGTAGGAGAATGTTGATACACTGATATCCGTGGTATCAGGGGATTTCACGTAAAGTTCGCCTTTGACAATAGAGTCTGACAGCTTTTCAGCGAAAGTCTCCAAGAGAATTTCAGACGCGTTAGAGCCCTTCAGAAGCATGAACAAGTGGACCAGAGTCAGTTTGGAGCACGTACAACTAGTTTTGTCACGTCGGCTTCTGTCCAGCTGCCACGCCACCAACGACCTTCATCAGACTGACCAACGTGCACGGTCCATTCGGCATCTGAGACGTTCGAGAGGATAACAAATTTATTGATGTCTTGATAGATAATTTGAATGAGTTCGTCGAGCGCGCTGAAGTTTTCGAAAACAGACATGTTGGTTCGAGGCAACTTGCACTTGCCGCCACAGGGACCGGATGCGTGCCGATCGGTGACGTGACTAAGGGTCTGGCCACAGGCAGCCGAAGACTCTGACCCATGATGATTTCACCTTACGCGATCATCCTCAGACAACTGTCCTTCAGCTAAACATGGAAGGGGAGGATGTGTCTTTTCTCTACATTCCCCAAGAGCTTGTAGACATCATTCTTACCTGCTTAGCCGATGACCGAGATATTGTCAGCCTCACGTCTTGTGCTTTGGTCTGTCGGTCGTGGGCTTCCACCGCGCAAACCCTGATCTTCCGCCGCGTAGCATTTCGCGCATCCGCCAAGGACCGAGGGGCCTCACACATTCGCGACCAAGTCCATAAATTTCAAAGGGTCATACATTCCTCCCCACATCTAGCTCTCCTTGTTCAAGACCTGGAGGTCGAGGCAGGCAAAGAGGGATACGTCTTTGTTCCTCCCAACAATTGGCTTTCCATGGATCACAATCTGCCAGCGGTTCTACCAGTCTTGACCAACTTGACACGTATATCCTTCCAATTTGGCTATTGTCATTGGCGCCAACTCTCCTACATGGCGGGACCCTTGCGCTTACGGCTCCAGCAAACGACCCACCTGAAGGTCATTGAGCTGCGAAACCTCAAGTTTTTCGGCCTGGCAGACCTTCTCTCTCTACTGCACCAATGCACGTCCCTAACAGACCTCCTTTTGCACGGTATCAGTTTCGAGGATCCGGAGATCACCTTGGGACCACGTATCGCCCCCAATACGCTTCATCTCAGCTCGCTCTCCGTCTGTTTAAGCCACGCCTGTCATGTCCTGTTACTAAATTGGATGTTGAGCTCCCAGAGCTTTCTCGACATCAGCCATCTGCGCGCGTTGTCTGTCGCTCATTACTACGGAACGGCGGAAACTGTTCGGGCCACAGGGAGATTTGTGCATCGGGGACCACGCGCATTGGAAGTGCTCAAGCTCGACACATGTCTCAACGGTATGCGATCTAGTTTTGGTCTGTCCGCCATGCATTTAACGAACCTCAGAACCTCTGTTTGACCTCATCGACCATAATGCTCTGCGTGTGTTGTGCATAGAGATGCGGACTCCAGACAGCGTGTCACTTTGGCTAGACTGGGTGATCCATGCGTTTGAAACCCTTCAGTCCCTCCATCTGGAACAGGTGGTCGTTTCTGTGACATGGCAGTACAAGCGTCGTCATGTCGAAACTAACCGAGAGCAATGGGCAGCCCTGGATCGCGTCCTTGCGCGTCAACCCCTCTGTAGACTCGTTGTCGAGCTAGAACGGATCGAGCGTGCAACCGGACAACTAACTGATGGTGTTGAACTGAACGCATGCCAGTTCCGGCAATTGTGTGGCTTCACGTCTTTGATGAACAGAGCTTCCGTGATGGAGACCGTCAGTATGTATCCTACTTGGCGAGTAGGGTCCCAAATGACGGCTAATTTGCAGAGATCTTCTAACGACTGGCAGTTCTGACACGCCAAACAAGAGCTCAAGCAGTCCTGGGGGTAATGCTCATATAGATGTACACACGTCTGATAGATATCCATGATATATCAAGCAGAGGAAATGGTCGTGAAAATTATGTACGATATACCAAGAAATATGCACAAGCAAGACTTCACACCATATTGCTGCCCACTAAATTTTTCCGTACAACTGTGTCTTTGACTTGGAGTAATTGCGTGAAGAGGATTGTCATCAATGATGAGAAGAAACACGTACCATTCTCCAAAATGTGTGTCGTGGACTTCATATCCTGATCCGTGCCTTTTAGCAAGTACTGGAGCAACGAATGCAATGAACACCCACTGTGACTGATGTGAAGTGACAATAGAACGCGCGAGGTACTACTGTGTGCGTCTTGAAAAGACCCGCTGTAGGAGCAAGCTTCAGATATCAAGAACGTCATGGCAAGCTGATCACTGACAGAATTTCTTGCGAAGATCTACACGAGAGTGCATCAGTCTCATGAACCTCACGCGCGGAGATCTAGCTCACAGCTGGAAGTGCTCTCGAATGTGTTGGGCTTCTCCCCATACGACAAAACCCACTTGTTGAATCGGATGCCAGCTTCTAGCTTCTTCTTCAAGAGGTCGCACTTGTTAAGAAATAGTATGATATCCGTGTTCTTGAGAAGTCTGTTTGACGTTATGCTCTTGTAGATTGCCATGCTATCCTCCTGCGAATATCACAATATTAATGATCAGTAGAGACCTAAGGGATAGTATTGTCACCAAGCGATTGACGGTGGGCGCCTCGTCAAGAGTTTGATCGAATCCGCTTAGCGGAGCGAGGAAGATAATCGCATCCATATGGTCGAAATATGGGACCCAAGCGGCTGCTCATCATGATGAGTGGCGAATTTCGAAGCACAAGAAATCGTGTCGCACCTCGCTGCAGAATACGTCAATATGAAGGTAAAACGAAACAAGCGGGGCGCACCTGTGACCGAGCACCGCCGACATCAAACACTCTCCAATCGTGACTTACCATGTTACCTGTCAGACGGGGAGAGCATCATAATTAGAGGAAACATAAGGCCATGCACAAGTCTCCGTACCTGCCTTGAGCCGAAACCGATGTTCAGATACGCCTGCAGTAGGATATCAGAGTCAGTTTAAGGTCTGAGAAGTAGCGAAGACCGAACCCATGGTCTTTATGCGGGCTTTGAGAATATCGTCGTCACTTGGAACGTATTTCAAGGCAGTGATGCGTTCAATAGAGTCAAGAAAGCTGGTGAAGATAAGAGTGGCGAGTTAGACGGTCAATTGGATACGCACAATCCGGATGTATCATACAGGCGCAGTCGACTGACCCTCAAGAGTTCTTGTATGACAGGATCGTTCCACAGACGAACTATATCATCACAGCAATTGTGCAAGATGACGCCTGGATCTTGAGGGTCATCAAAGTCAATGGCCTGTGAGCTATCGAAGCTGTCGCGACCATTATCATTAGAGGCAAGCATTCTCCCGAACTTTCCTTTCCACTGCCAGCTCGAGTTGACGCATGGATCCCGGAATGGAAAAGAGGTGAGATCCGACTGTGCAGACATGTCCCAGTCTAGGATACCCGGCGGGGACAACTTGCGCGTCAAAGCCTCCTGCACTTGACTGAGAGGTGTGAGTCTCATCTTCAGTCTGAGGTGCTCTGCGGTCATGTGAGGGTATTTCTCCGATGCCCCCTCAATATCATCATCATCTGAAGAGGAATGGACGTCCGATCCAGGATACGAATCTTGGGCCTTCTTGGCCTTCTCGATTGCTTTGAGTATGCAGACGATTGAGCGGGCCAGATTGAGTTGGATGACCGCTCGCCACGAGGCACGCTCTTCTCGGAAGGCCTAGTAGTGCGAATGAGCTTTCTGGCGAGTCCTCAAGACAGCCTGCGTGCCTTTGGAGAGTTTATGAGCTGGAAGTCTAAGTTCTCATCGTCACTTCACCCTACACAAGAATAGCTTGAAATTCTTTACTTTTGAGAGTGGTGGATTTTCCTGTAGTACACTCAAATCAATCAATGTTCGTGCGCAAGTCGCATTTCTGGATACCTGATTCACTTTGGCCTTCCGGAGGAAGAAAGATGGCGTTGGTGGCAGAAATCACCTGGACAATAACGAGACGCACCCAATAGCAAAACCTTGACTGCCTTCGGCGACTTCTTCTCTGCGATGCGTTGTCTGTCGAGTTCAGCATCTATGGCGTCCGAGACAGTTTGAGCCGCCTTGTCAGCCACCACGCGCGCCTCCCGTTGAGCGTCAGTCTCATCTTCGGGTGGATCGAAGGCAAGCGGATCCTTCTCTGTCGGATAATAGAGAATCTCTGACTTGACCGGCGACTTTGTCGGCATGTTACCGTGACTCCAGGAGGAATGCCTTTGCCGATAGAGAGAGAACAAGGGGAGGCTGAGGAAAAGCGTGGAGGGTGAAGGACGAGCGCGAGATGGCAGCCGGGACAAAGCAGTAAGCCAGGGAGGTTCTCAACAGGATGCCATAATGTTCCCAGCGTGCACTGCGATCGAAGGGCCCCTTTGAGCCGACTGCCCTTGAGCTTAACTCGAGTCCGGCTTTCCGATGTTCTGATGTACTACCTTTACAGGCAAAGGACTTGCCTCCCTCTATAGAGTAAGTTGAACATAAGTCGTAGGCCGTCGTGGTATCTTCCTAAGCTCAATAGGCCTCATCTGAATAAGCATTCGATCACTATTACAGGTATTTGCAAAATGGCCTTGGGCCGCTTAGGCGCGTAGACCCGAGCTCGTACATAGTCTTTCGGGTCACCGGAGTCTTCTAAACACTTGATTGAGTATTCGCAAAGCTTCTGCCTCTACCGCGTGTATCTGCGACACTACATGATATGACAGAAGTGATGGGGAAGGTCGAGACGTTTTGAACCGTCCCCGACTCCCATCAAACGCGATCGAGGAAGGGTTATGGACGAGAGTCGTAGTAGTCCTGATAGGGTCCAGTTTCTACAATTTTGTACGCGCCTAGCGATTCGCAATCAAGTGACGGACCTGATTCAATCGGCGGGGTTCAACTGCAGCATTCGCTCGACTCGAGCCTCCGTGTGACGGCCGAAGGACCACTGGACAATGGAGGAAGAATACCCATCTATTGCATGAAGCTATCACTTGGAACCGTCCATTTCTGTTCGGCCTTTCTCGTCTAGTCTAAGACGCGACTAGCGCTTACTATTCTTTGTATTGCTGTGCCACCTGCCGCGGATTAAGGCTCTATGACAAGAGTCCGAGCGGAGCAATTGCGTCCGCGCACTGGACCGCAAATTCAATGTCGGTGGCGCCATTCAATGTGGTCTCAGCTACATCTTCATGTCGGCGGAGGGCAGTGTCGACAGTCCGCTGCGGGCCGATTCCTTGGTATGCGCCCCCCGGACAGACCGTGACAGCTACGCTGCTGTGGAATCGATGCTCATGGTCCGCAGTTGGTCCGTCCGCGAGGAATCAAATGACGCGCCATTGACAGCAAAGTGCCCCGAGGTTTGGATCATTGATGGCGGGCAAGATCTTCCTCGACGGGAAACAGGAGGCAAACGCGCCAAACTGGCTATTGGTGTGGTTTGGTTGACTAAAAGTGCGAATTACATAGCGTGCGATTGACTGGAGCTCCGATACATGGATGATAATGATAGTACAATTGTCCTTTACTTCGTCTTCCGCTCAGCTTCTGCCTTCAGCACCTTTGCTTCATGCTCCGCGTCCGCCTTCAATATTTTCGCTTCCTTCTCAGCATCTGCTGATTTACTCTTTCCCCAGCCCAACCAGCTGAACCATCCCGCCTTGGCCTCATCCTTTGTCTCCTCCGCCTTGCCATTGACAGTCGAACGGGCTTCATTGTACAAATGTTCCGTTGACTGACGAGCGTCGTTCACAGTTTTTCCAGCAGCCGCCTTGTACGAATCGTACTTGGCTTCAGCAGAGTGCTGTGCGTTGTCGAGGGATGCTTGTGCGGACGACTTGTATGCATCAAACTTGTTTTGCGCGTCCGCCGCTGCTTGCCGAGCTCGGCCTTCCGCCGACTTAAGCGTGGAATCGGTGGAGGCCTTTGCGAAAATAAATAACATCCCAGTGCTTGAAGAAATCAAGACCCACCTGGATCTGCCTCTTCGCATCCTCCGTTCGGGCTTTGGTTGCGTCACCAAGCTCATACGCCTTTCGCTTCATTGCCTGCTCGTCCTGAGCGGCCTTGGCTTTGAGGGCAGCTGCGTCATCGGGATGGCTCATATACCAGTATGCACCGGCTGCTGCAGCTACTCCTGCCACTGTCAATGCGACACCAGTCTTGTTGGATGGTGGAGGAGTTGTTCCGGGCGTTTCGTATTGGGCTGCGTATGAGCGAGCCGATGTCTAAATCAACCACGAGTGAGCATGAGCGAGGCGGTCGCGTTGTTGAGAGTGCAGCCATACCTTGGGTAGCGTCGCGCGAGCCTTGGAGGCGACGCGGATAGAGTTCGGGAGTTGTCTGTACATGATGGGATGTGGGAGAGAATGGACTGATCAGAGCGCGCCAAATCGCTTATATACCCGCGACACGTTCAGTTGAGGTCATTGATTTGAGGAGCCGCATGCCGACGACGTGTGAGCAGTGATGCCATTTGCTCATCGATGCGTCATGGTTGCTGGTTCCGGATTCTCAGTCGTTCGAGCTTGCGCAACATTTGCAACGTAGAATAATTGCTCCGATGCCGTGAAATATATATTTATTGCGACTTACAGAACCAAGACAGTAGGATCAGAGTGTGTTACAGTTGTGCAATATATTTACTTCTTCACTGTGCCAATGACGGAGTCAGGGGCATATCGTGGAATGACCTGGATGAGTGTCAGTCAAGTCGCTGCACTCTGCTTTCGACACTGAGACTGACCTTGGGGTCGTGCAACATGTTGAACTCCTCGGTAGCATCTCGCCCGGCATACAGCATAATTGCTTTTTCGCCTCCAGGATGGTCAGGCAAGAACTATGGACCATGAGACTTTCTTTGTGGGCGAAAGAGAGGAATTTCACGTACGCTGGTAACGTCCAGGACCTGACCGTCCACAATCACCCAGCAGTCGTCCTTAGACTTGTGCTTGGCAACTTCCTCGACGGAGTAGGCGCCGCCCTTTGAACTTGACGTAGCCTTCGTCTCTGAAGAAGCGGGAGCCGGCGGTGTCGATGAGGAAGGGCTGGAAGATGATCCACCCAATTGGCTGGCAAGTTGGCTGACACGTCCCCCTGCCTTCGATATGCTCTCGCTAGCTTGGAGTAGCAGATATTTCGCTGCAGAGTCACCAGCCACTCGACCGAAAACGACGCAACCCAATAGAGAGCTTCCGCCCAATCGGTTGGCCCCGTGAACACCACCCGCAACTTCGCCAGCGGCAAAGAGACCTGGTATGGGTTTACCAGAGGACGAGATTACTCGCGATTCATCATCGATTTCCAAACCACCCATGGTGTAGTGAAGAACGGGGGTCATGATGGCAACGTTGAAGAAATCATCGTAGGTCCATTCGCCAGAGAAGAACTAGACCAGAACATGAATCAGTCAATGATAGACGAAATCGCAGGAGGGAAGTCACCTTCTTGCCGAAGGGATCTTTCTGGGTGCGAACACTGGTGTTGTAGTCCTCAAAAGTCTTCTTCAAGACACTGGGCTCGAGACCCATTTCCTTCGCAAGCGCATCACCAGATTCAAAACGCTTCATCAGTCCGCGCCCAACATAGTGCTTGCAGTGCCATTCGATCTCCTTTGAAGCGCGACCGTTGAGCACGAGACGAATGGGGAACTGCGGATGGATCAGCACCCGCAAAGTAGCCAAGCTTGCTTTGACTTACCTTGCCGTTCTCCCAAATTTTTCCTGTAACGTAGTCTCGGTGCTGCAACTCGTCGACAAAGCGCTTGCCCTCATTGTCGAGCAGCAGACCACCTACGCCGCGGAGAGCTTCGGCGGCCAAAAATTTGACCTTGGCGTCCGGCTCATTCGGATCGACCAAGCCGGTCGGATGTACCTGAACCTTCTCCATATCAATGCCAGAAGCGCCAATGTTCATGGCCATCTTGTGTCCGTCGCCGGTGCAGTGGTCGCCGTTAGTCGTGGGGAGGTTGTAGTATTCTGGACGATGTTTCTTGAGCAGCGAATCTTCGCTGAAGTCGGCTGCGTATCCTCCTGTCGCGAGAATGACTGGGCCGTAGGCGGAGGCGGTCTTTCCGCCGTGGACGTACTCAACACCAACGACAGCGTCACCCTCCTTGATGAGTTTCGTCACACGGGCTTTCTTGATGATCTTAACCCGGGCTGGGTCTGACACGGCCAGATCCTCAAGACGTTCCATCTGAGCATAGGTGATCACCTAGAACGGAGTAAACACACGATGAACACAGAGTAGCGGATGTCCAGACCATGCCGGGAAATTGAGCGTTTCCACGATGCGTGCGCGGTTGACTGTGACCGCCTAGACGGGCAACCTTGGAGAGATCAAGAGCAAACTTGTCCTGCAGCCAGTTGACAGCGTCACCCGAACGGCCGGTGAGCACGCGAATCAAGTCGTCACGGGCAAGGTCGCGAGCCTATGCTTAACATTAGGTGGCACACAAAGACACGTCAGGAGTAGCGCACGGATTTCTTGGTATCCACGAAAAAGATCTTTGCGTTGTCGGGGATGCCATTCTCTTGTTGCGTCTGAGTACCCGCACCATTGATACCAGAGGTAGCCTTGGTTGAGTTGCCTCCCATGAAACTGTTAGGAATGTCAGTGATGATCCCCAGTGAGTTGATCGCGTAATGCGTACCCTTGCTTGTCGAGCAGCAGCACACTGCCGCCACGCTCAAGGATAGTGTGTGCTGCCGAAAGACCGGCGAGACCGCCTCCAACAACGATAGTGGACATGATTGAAAGGAGATGGTGGTGGTCGAATGGAGAGGGTGTCAGGTCGAGGACAAATGCGGGGTAAGCTATTAAATACCTGCCGATGGAATAGCCAATCAGATTCACCTGCTCTCGCAGAAATTGCAGGTGATTTTTTGGGCGGACCGAGCTCGGCCGACTAGCACACAGTGTGATTAAACCCGGACATTCGTCATCTCACAGATATTCGAGTCTCAGTCAAAAGACAACCGCGTTCTGTGCCGACGCTATACAGATATTTCGGAGTCTCTCAGTACTTTACAACACACTTCCACGACGTCAGCCATACCCTGCGCAAGCGCGTCTAAGACCAATGCCCCTTTCACCTTCTCAGTCAACTCGCCATGCTCAATGTCGCCATCGACAAACATGTCCTTGTGGGCCTGAACATATGCGGGCCAGACAATTTGCTCCCAGTAGTGCGGCGGATCTCGCCAAAGTGATCCCTCTGGATCGGATTGGACTCCGAAAGGGTCAGCCAGGAGAGTAGAAAGAGGATGAAGGAAAGGAAGATCGGACAAGAGTCAAACAAGAAGGTTTGTAACTGAGAGACTTGGACTCACCTGCTGTATGGTAACCGTGTCGCTGATGACGACGCTCCTTGAGAATATCATGGGGAACTCTGAGGAATATTCTAACGTCGAGCTGCTCTATGACCTCCTGTTATCCGTTCAATGCACCGTCCCTTCAGTCCCAAAGAAGTATTGCCTACCGGATGCCAATAGAGGAGGAAACCATCCACTAATCCCCAAATAACGCGTTCACCTGCTTCTAATCTCTGCGTTTTGATTTGTTCGAACTCTGTCCTCCAGCGGTCCTTGACTGCAGAGTCAACAACAATGTCTTTCTGCTCATTCAAATGGTCGTGACTGTAATGCTCCTCTGGGATGATTCCGGAAGCCTTGACCTGACGCATGAAACTGATCAAGTCGGCCCATCGTATTGCACCGGGAGCAGCATCCCAGTCCTGAACTTGATAAACGGGGTGGTATGGAACGAGCTCTTGCGGCTTAGTCGCGAATCAGTAGGCTTGATGTTCTGTGTGAACAGAACATACGGGTGCGAAATCCTGTTGGGGAACTAACGTTATGATAATGTTGGGAGTACAGAGCGACCTACGTCTTGATGTATTATGACGCTATCTGGTAAGATACTCTTCAAATGTTTCGCCAAGGTCGTCTTTCCGGAGCATGTAGCACCTCTACGGCAAGGCCGTTAAAACAAGTGAGCTGACATCTCGAAAACTTACCCGACTCCAACGAAAATTACTCTAGTTCTCGCTGCTGTATTCTCCATGTCAAAGCTGAGGATGCCTTCCTAAAAAAGACTGAACCGGTTGACCGGCAGAGACGGTCCGAGCAGGAAAGCGAACCTTCAGAAGGCTGATTTCAAAAGTTCAAGGAGAGTAAAGGCTCTATGGTATCCCAGATCCAGACCGGGCAATTCAAGATGAGTGACAAGAAGCAAGCTGGATCGCATTGCGATAAGATGGCGAAATTTGTCATGTATAATTCGGTCCGGACTCCCGCAAGAGCCGGTGGCCCGGACCTCCCAATCAGTGCCACCGTCCGAATCCCGACGGTCTACCGCCTCCTGACCCACATCCCGTTCAACCTATTCTTTCTATGATGTGTCGAGCGCCTCCAGAGCATAATTGTCGATCTGTATTTGCCTGAGCGCTGCGCCAGCGATGGATCTACCTTACCCACCTCCTTCTTCAGGAAGTCGATTTTCCTTTGTGTCATCACCAGTTTGTGATCTAGCGTCGCAATCATAGTCTGTGGGGGTCTATCAGTACGCGAAAACGTCGAACACGCCTCTGAAAAGTCACTTTTCCGGTCTTGGAATTGAGGTCGTCGTACTTCTCCATATCCGAGGTGTCGATTGGGTAGAGACCGATGCTTGGCGAACTCATCAGTATACACATTGATCAAGGTGACAGCAACGCCCTCACGAGTACAGCTGGTCATGAAGAGCATCAATATGCGCCTCCAGATTCAGTTGATATTCTTTGCGCCGTTGTGGGGCGGTTCGGTGAACGCTGCGGTACTCGATGATCCGTGAACAGACCGTGACTGGAGGTCGACGTGAATAGTACCCACATCTCTTCCTTCGTAAAGATGGCCTCCTCAAATTGGTGTTTCCACGCCTTGCGCTTCTTCCGACATTCGACAAGGCGGCCAGGGTGACGTGCGCTGGCTGGTGGCACGTTCCCGCTAGCAAGAGGATAACACAGTGCCGACGACATGCGCGCCGATGTGAACGAACGTCAGAGACCGAGCTCGGAGGATATAGATCCTCGTAGTTTCGCGGGAGTAGCTCTGTCAATCATCAGCAGATTTGATGCAACACGCATAGATCAGAATTGTATGCTTTAGCGGGGATAAGAAGATGAAGAAAGCATTATTGAGTTGGATGTACGTGCGATGAAATAGGTCGACCTCCCTTTCCGGGACATGAATGTGAATGTGAGAAGCCTGTGTATTGCCGAATCATCAGTTCGCGACAGGCCACAAATTGGAATGTTCCCTTGTGCGAGATGTGCTTCTGAAAAGCAAAGTTGGCAGCGGTCCGGGATCAAGACAGAGCTCTCGTCATGAGGGAAACAACGAATTCACTTTCGTTGCCTCGAGAGAATACATGTCAAGCTAAGTTATCTGAGTCAGACTGACGAGATCAAATAGGAGACCCTCGCAAAAGCACTGGATCTGATCTGCACTAGCCATAACGTCTCGCTCGACAGAGTCTATAGAGGTGCATGGCTGGACTTTGTGGAGATTGGCATACGCTCCGCCAAGTCGTAGAGGTACGGCATGTTTTCCTGATTCGACGAGTTTGCCGTCGTTGATACACCTGGAATAGTGATCCTTGGGAGAGAGAGAGAAGATCAGTCAGAGAGACTTGCCCACAGAATCAATCCGCGTGCTTCGTCAAGTGTCCATGCCTATGCGTGACGGACAGCATACTAGGCTTTGCTTCTCTGACACTGATCAGGTTTTTGAAAAGAGTAGCATCGCCCTCGGGATCCAAGGCGGAAGTAAGCTCGTCGATAGCAACAAGTTCAACGCGTCCAGAGTGGAATCGCATGAAATTCCGCGAACTACGAAATGGGGAATCAGTTTGGCGACAACTAGAGAAATGTGAGTCACATACGCGATGATACGTCGCCGTTCTTCGCCGGAAGGTTCAGTGTTATTAGCTAGTTGTGGGTGATTATCATCTTCAGGTCTATTACAAATCCCACTCTCATTGGACAAGAGGCGGAGGGAAGAGGCAGTGATCCTAATTGAGCAACGCAGTGGAACGACGGAAGTCCGCAAGCCGATAATTAGAAATGGCTAGTCCGTCCACGAGAATAGTATCTGGCGCCGATGTGGGATCGTATATCCGAGTCAGAGCTTTGACTGTCGTGGACTTCCCACTCCCATTAGAACCCACGACGACAACAATCCGTCCGGCTTCGATATCAAAAGATACGTTATCGAGAGCAGTTGGAGTGCCAATTTGAGTGCCCGACTAAGAGAACGACAGATTTCTGATACAGCGTAGTGTCAATACGAACTAGCTAACCACTCAAGAGGTTTTGATTTACCTTATACTGAAGGACATGCCCTTCGTCAGCTGGTGCTAGTCCGTTAGGCGGATAGAAGGCTACACCATCCTTCAACGCATTCTGGAGTAGCACCATTATCCGAAGCTCTAGAACTTGTCAATTATGTAATGAGTAGACCGAACTTCCCAGATTTCGAGCCCGAAGATGCCAGTGGCGATCCTGGCCATACGCACATCACGTAGAAGTCTACTCGAAAGATGTATTTACACTGCGGGCTGCAATCCATTCCAAATGCTTGTTGAGACGTAGGGTGACGGAAGACGTGGAACTACACTGAAAGTCTCGATCACGAGTCGTCGAGATAGTGGGAGGGAAGACGTGACCGCCACAATACCGCTAAACTGGTCCTTGATATTCCAGCCGAAAGTGCGCAGCAACGTGATCTTCCAGACCGCAAGTTCCAGCCTTCCAAAACTTTTACGAGGTTAAAAGGCATTGGAGGCCTTGCCAAAGAGAGATTTCATCCATGTAGGATTGTGGCTTAGGTATGAAGACTAATTTGGACGTTTCGGGGGAGGAAGAAATGCGACAGATGAGTGTCAGGGCTGAGTGGAAGATTTGTATCGATGTGGTTGCTTATAAGCGAAGCTTGAGAAGCGCGCTGTTACAGTGTTAGAAAGAGAGCGCCGTTCGGCGTTCACTGCAAAACAATCATATGCCAGTGACAGCCGCGATGCCGCTTTCCACGTGACGGCCCGATTTTTCTGGATCGTTCGGTGCTTTTCCCGAACCTAGCGCTGCATCCTAATAACGCGATGCGCTCTTGAATTCGTCCTGTTCGCAATGCTCAGTGTGAAGAATCTGTCAAGAACTGTTATTGGCCGCAGCGCTGCTATACCGCGCAAAGCCTACTTAATCCCGAATCCGCGCCGCTTGCCTATATGGACCGCATTCCTCAATGCTCGACCAGGAAATTCCGTAAGGCATTACGCGCAGCCTCCCTCAGGCAGCGGTGGGGGCGGCTTCCCAGGGGGATTCCCTGGCTTCAGCATGGGTGGTGGGCACAAGAAGGGCGAAGCGCTCAAAGAATACGTGAGTAACAGCTATCGTCTAACAGAGTTACGTGCTGACGACGTGGACAGAGTGTAGACTTGACTGAAATGGCCAAGAACGGCAAACTAGACCCAGTCATTGGCAGGGACGAAGAGATACGACGTACCATCCAGAGTGAGTCAGTCGTTGACCACCTTGCCCATGATATGCTCACAACTACAGTCCTCTCTCGCCGCACCAAGTCGAACCCAGTTGTCAGTAACGTTCTTGATTGAACTCGCCACATTCAAACTCACGTTCATACAGTTGATCGGTCCACCGGGAGTAGGAAAGACGGCTATCTTGGAGGGACTTGCCAGTCGGATTATTGCCAAAGAGGTCCCAGAGGTGCGTATTCTCGGCGCTTTCTTGCTCGCTGTTTCTCAGGAACCACGTAACAGTCCCTGCAAGACAAGCGCGTACTCTCCATTGACCTTTCCGCAATCATGGCTGGCTCCGGAATTCGTGGTCAGTTTGAGGAGAAGTTCAAGGCCCTCATCCGCGACATTGAAGATGAAGCGAGGAATGTCATCTGCTTCATCGACGAAGTCCGTGAGTATTCGCCCGGTCATCATGCTCCGTATCTGCTCAACAGAAGACTCCAGACACCCTTTTCAATCTTGGCAAAGCTGAGGGCAGCATTGACGCTGGCCAGATGATCAAGCCTGCTCTTGCTCGCGGACTCCAACTCGTTGGTGCCACTACGCGTAAGGCTGAGATTTTGCAAGTTGTAAATGGTCGTTAATGTCCATCACTAGGTGACGAATACCGAAAGACTATTGGCAAGGATGCTGCCCTTGAACGCCGCTTCCAACCGGTTCAGATAGACGAGCCTTCGGTTGAAGCCACTATCTCCATACTGCGTGGTCTCAAGAGTCGCTACGAGGTTCATCATGGTGTCGAGATCTCCGACTCTGCCCTCGTCACAGGTCAGTTGCACATTTACTGTCGCACTTCACGGACTGAACAATTTGACAGCCGCCGTCTACTCTGCTCGTTATATCGCAGACCGCTTCCTTCCGGACAAGGCTATTGACTTAATTGATGAAGCCGCGTCTGCCTTGCGACTGGCACAGGAATCCAAGCCGGACGAGCTTGAGGCCTTGGATCGCGACGTCGTGACGCTTCAAATCGAGCTGGAGAGCCTGAAGAACGAATCCGATATCTTCAGCGTAGAGCGCAGAATGAAGGTGGAGTCTGATCTCTCCGCTAAACGAGATGAAGCCTCCCGGTTGACTGCCATTTGGCACGAAGGTGACTCTCAGATCATGCATTGATCCGCCAGTTAGACTCACATTCATCACAGAGCGGACGCGCCTGGACCGCATCAAAGCCTTGAAAGAGAGGTTGGAAGACGCGAAACATCAATTGGAAGTTGCACAGAGGCAAGGTCATTTCGAGCTCGCTAGTCGCCTGCGGTTCTCGACCATCCCCGAGTTGGAAAGCCAGCTGCCGGATGAGAAAACTGAGACCCCGGAAAACGACTCGGATTCCCCATTGACGATGCTACACGACCGTGTCACCTCCAATGATATTTCTAGGGTTGTGGCCAAAGCCACTGGTATCCCGGTAACAAACCTCCTCAAGGGCGAGAGGGACAAGCTTGTACATGTATGCTACTTCCCTCCGATCTCGATGAAAGGCTCAAACCTCGTAGATGGATGATGTCCTCAAACAGCGAGTGGTCGGTCAAGACCACGTCGTCGCAGCCGTCAGCGATGCCGTTCGTATATCTAGGGCTGGGCTGCAAGCGCCCAATCGACCTGTCGCGTCTTTCCTGTTCCTCGGTCCCACTGGCGTTGGCAAGGTGAGTACAACGATGCACGACCAACACTTCCTGGCTGACAAGATCCAGACTGAACTGTGTAAAGCTTTGGCCGGTTTCCTTTTCAACGACGAACAACGAGGGCTGTAAGTTCGCTACGATACTTATGTTCCTCACTCCTCTCACCGGCGTCATCCAGCATCAACATCAATATGTCCGAGTATCACGACCGACACACGATATCGCGTTTAATCGGAGCAGCTCCTGGATATGTCGGATTTGAAGAAGGTGGTCAATTGACGGAAGCCGTCAGGAGGAAGCCATATGGTACTTAAGAAGATACATCAGTCCATGTCATACGTTCTAACCAACTCCCATAGCGGTCATTCTGCTTGACGAACTGGAAAAGGCTCACAAGGTACAGATTTCCCGCGTACTGGAGTGCGACTACACTTACGTTTGTTTCATCAGGATGTCGCGATGATTCTTCTCCAAATACTGGATGAAGGTAGCATCACGGATAGCCAAGGCCGCAAGGTCGACTTCAAGAACACCATCATCTGTCTCACGAGCAATCTTGGTGAGTCTGATATGTCTCTCAATCAATATGTCAGTATTGAATGCGGTCCCTCACAGGAAGCGACATCCTTGCCCATGAAACTGCTTGCAATGAGGACGGCGTCGTGACACCAGAGGCTCGAGAGGAAGTTCTTGAACGGACGTCCTCATATTTCGCACCAGAACTGCTGAACCGCCTCGACACAATGCTCGTCTTCAACAAGCTCTCTCGCCAGTCCATTCTTCAAGTCGTCGATCTTCGCCTCAAGGATGTTGCCGATCGTCTTCAGGGACGCCACATAGTCTTAGACATCGACGACGGTGCTCGAAACCTGCTCGCACAGCAAGGCTATTCTCAAGTTTACGGGGCTCGGGCTATTGCTCGGGTTGTCCGGACAGACGTTTTGTTCCCTTTGGCACAAAAACTACTCAAGGGCACCATAAGGTCCGTGTGGTAGACCACCTCCTCAATGCCTGACTGACTTGCTCGTGCAGAGATGGTGACACAGTTGTTATTCGCGCGGGCGAAGACGGGACAACGCTTGATATCGAAGACAACCATTCACCCGATTCCAACGCAGTCAATGCGAACATCGACGCCCAGGAACATGTATAGCGATTTCAATCACTTTGTAATTTTAACCACACTGCTAGTCTATTCACCCTTAGTACTACTTCATGGAAATCCCTACTCAATGTATCTTCTAGCGCTGCTCACTAATTTATTCTGCATTGCTGATTCTTGTCATAGTCACTGTGTTATCGTTGAAACGAAAGTTGATGAGTTCAGAGGTCAAGGTAACTGCTCCCAGCTCGATCGAAGTGCTTCAAACTTCGCGGGAAGGAAACCCGAATTACATTTCCGTGTAAATAAGACTCGATTGGGTCCGAGCGATAGCACTGGCTAACCGAGCTCTACTACAGCATTCACAGCTCAAGCGAAGAAATCATACAAAGATGTGAGGATCTTATGTCGGTCCCTCGATATATCCTCCACCTCCACCTCTTCATATTCGTCTTTCCGAAGGTCTACAAAATCGGGGTCAACAAGGTCTTGATACCATGCAGTGGCTGCTCCGGGCTCTTCCGGCGTCAGCAAAAGCGGCGTAGCTTCCGTTTGCGATTCTGCTGGCCCTTTCTTTGCGACTAGCCAGGCGAAATACATCACCAGCATGACAGGAATTTCGATGTAGAACGAGGCAAAGTCGACTATTGAGAACTGCGGTATGACCGAGGACCATCCTTGGACTATGAATATTATTCAGAACAAGTAGGGAAGTGGAATGGGGAGGCCATACTGAGTATGAGCATGGTCACGGTGACAACCTACAGATTCGCAATGATGAAGAATTGTACGCACATGTGCTCGAAGCACACTCACAACGAAGGGAGGCCCCCACGGCCATGTCCATGATGCCCTGAATTTGAGTTCGCTGAGCGGACGGCGTTGACGAAGCCAGGCCTGTCTGAACCTCCAGCTAGCCAGTCCTATAGACAGCCAGGCGATCTGGGAAAATTAAAAACAAAAAACCCACTAGAGAAAGCAAGTACCTGATTAGAAACCCCGACGATATTTTGCAGCCAACCCCACAATTGGCCACTCCCAATGAAACTGGAACCAAAGCACAACACGCTTACACTGCTTGTGAGAGCTAGAGCCGGCAGAGGAACTCCGCTGGACGTGGTCCAAGAAAATATCTTATGTGCCTGCGCTGGTTTGTTGACTGAAAGACCTGTAGGGATTGTTTGATATCGGCCGTCATTCCACAGAAGACAACGGACTGTACAGGACCCTAGTGCCTGCGAACAGCGCGTGATTTCCTGCCGACAGTACGGAAGTGAGGATGACCGTGTTCATTGACGAAGCTGCTGTCGCTGCGAAGACATAAGTCAAACAGTCCTTGTGACGGTAGCAGAGAGCTTACTCGATCCCGCAAGTTTGAATACAATTGTAAAAGGAGACGTGGCAGTGCTGCGGTTAGAGAGATTTGGATAGTCCCAAGGCACATTCAGTCCAATGACAAAGATACTCAGTATGTAGAAGAGCAGTATCCTTGTAATGAGTTAGTGGAATTTAGGATTGGATTGGAATGCGCCACATTGAGTTTCTCTTCGAGAACTCACCGCCAAAACACAAACTTGACCACCTTTAGAATGACTTCAGTGAGGTACGAGCTGGTGGACTCCGGGGAGTCTGCCTACCTTGGGCATAGCGCGAGAAGGATTTGCTGTCTCTCCAGCGGCTATCCCGAGACTTTCCGTTCCGCCGTCTGCCAGTGCATGATAAAGTTGAGAGCATGCTAAAGCACCCAATGAATCACTTACATGCGAAAGAAGCGGTGACAAAGACTCGTGCAAACCCTCCAAATCCTCCAACGAAGGGAGCCCCCTCTATTCGCCAATTACTGAAGCCGATGCGACTCTCAAAATTGACGGCAACACCAACAATGATGAAGATAACGACGGTGAGCACTTTGAGCGACGATAGCCAATACTCTATTATCCTAAGTGTCAGACTGTGAGTGAGGTTGAGAGAGCAAAGGTACCAAGTTCCCCGTATGCCCTGACATGTGCAGCATTCACACCCACGAGAAAAACCCAAAATCCAAGGCTGATGACCCATGGGTGCCAAGGTGTCCAGTATTGGAGAACGAGTTGCGCGGCGGTTAGGTCCGAAGCTACCTTAAAGTTCGTTAGCATTGAAAGATACTATGCAAACCAATCTTGTTAGACTCTACCGAGACTGCGTCGTTGAACCAGTAGTTCCAAGACAGCGCAAAACCATAAGCCGGCGAGAAGAAGCGCGTCGTATAAGCGTTAAATGAGCCCGCCACGGGATACTGAGTTGCCATTTCGCCCAGCAGAAGGAGTGTGACATATACAATGAAGCCTACGAGGCCGTAGCATATCAGGATGCTCGCGGGACCGCCTTGCGCCAGGGAGCGCCCGGTTCCTACGTAGTACATTGAGCTGCCTGCACTATACTCGGGAGAAAACTTGCCTAAGAAGAGGCCGGTTCCGATTGTACCAGCGATTGCAATCATCTGTACTTGTCTCGCAGACAACGCTCGGCGGAGGCGGGAATTCTCCGCAGCCGCGGTCGCACCGTTGTCGGTGGTCATGGTGGTGAACAAGGCGTGTCTTCATCACTGCACTGCACACAATGCTGAGGGAAGATGACGTGATTAGCACCGAGCGAACTAGCTGAGTCGGGGTAGCTGGGTAGCGCTAGCGTCGCCGCTGCGTCGGAGTCCGGGACTCGGAAATACGTCCAAATTTGGTTCTGTCGTTCCCGCCGGCGCCGCCAGTAGGCTGGCACTCGACTTCGGCGCCGATCTCTTTATTACTGTAGCATGAATGCTCTTTTCAATTCTTCCAGTCATATCTGACAGACAAAGTACTCATTTTAGGCCAGCAATGCCCTCTTGATTGAACTCGCGTCCTCTCTGGCGAGTACACGCGATGTCCAGAGGGTCAAGAAAATAGGAAGCTGTCGTTGTGGGGGAGGGGAAAGGGGGGTGGGGGCACACTTTCTGTGGAGATTTATACCATAATTTTTTGGGAATCTCGAAGAATACATCTTTCAAAGCGACTGCATATATACGTATAATAATATATGGTACCAAGACACGAAGAAAAGGATGTTTGGGCAAATTGCGTGAGTCGGGTCAGTGCGTCGTTTGACAGAATGACATACGATGTCTGAGAGGGGCGCAACTCTCGCCGTACGCCAGGGTATCGTGAATAGGGCAAGTATAAATGAACCAAATATTTCGAATTCAGAAAGAAGGGAGGTCCTTGAGAGTATAAGCACAAGTACTTTAATCAGGGCAGACTTGGATTTGGAGGTTGTATCCTGTCTTGACGGTGGGGACTGATAGATATTAGTAATGTTGAATGGAATCATTGCCAGATACGCACCAGTTCCGTCTCCCAACGTGTACACAATCGGTTCGTCGCCAGTTACGTAGACATACATACTAGTGTTATACTGCGTCGCAGTAGCTGTGACATTGAGAGGGAATATTGTTGCGTCCGGTAGGTTATATGAAAAACTGTCTGTCCCGTTCAAGACCTGGTATCCGCCGTGGGCGTCCAAGATCTCGAGAGTGACAGTCAGGCCATAGTCGCAATCAACATTGAGGACTGATATAACCCGGTTCTGGAACGGGAGGTTGACAAATGTGCCATTGTCCCTAAGAAGGTCATGGTGAGAAGACTGAATCTCGTGGACGAAGACAGGATTCAAGGACTCACCATAGATCACGCTTGACTACAGCGCTTTCAGCACTAGCGTTGGTGGGATAGTCCTGATTGATGCTGTGGATCCAGAAAACGTCCATGTCGATCTGAGACGGGCCCCAGCTGACTGAGAGTGGAACAGCGGAAGAGTTGAATCCATAAATGACGGCAGACGAGTCTCCTTCGCTGGCCAGTCTTGCGCGTTGTTCAGGCCCTGGCGACGAAAGAGGACCGCAACGAGTACGTACCTGTAACCGACCTTGGAGGTATCTCCCCCAAGTGAGAACCCGCCCAAATTACTGGGAACGGATGTCCATGCTGAATTGTCTCTTCGATACTCAAGGCCAGTCTTTACACACGTCAGAGTCGTCAAAGGCCAGGAAGAAAGCGCCAACCAGAGAATTTCCGTTGGGGACACCGATATCATATTCGGTCCACCATTGCCAATTATCTGCGGCAACCTGAAGACAGGGAACCGTCAACGCAGCCAGAAGGATAGACTTGGAGAGCATCTCGGCCAATGAGAGGCAGAAGCAAGGCCTGGAGGAAAACTGGTGTTAAACGACCATCATCTTAAATACACAATTCGGCTCACCCATGGCGCTGAAACACAGTACTCATGAGGAAGAAGGGCTGAAGTCCACTCCCATGTGGGAGCGAAACAGGGAAGGACCTCCGAGCCCGAGAGATGCTGTCACCAAGACCACAGTGACAAGAGCGTGAGTAAGAACATAAACTAGTACTACTACTTGAAGTAGTGAACAAGTATACCCGATGCGCCAAGCTGAGCGGCGTGCTGTGCAGTCAGTGCCAAGTGGGATGCGAAACGCAACAAGCGAGCTGGCACAATTAATAGCCATGTTGGAACATTGCCAGGTGACGGCTAGCTCGAGCGTGATAAGAATGGCTTGCAGGCAAGGCGGAGTCGCTCAGTCCAGCTTTCAGGGCAATGGGAAGAGAACAACCTATAATCACAACGCCTAATGTCGTCAGCGATCGTGTGATCGGACATGTCACTTCTCTTTCGCCACGTCCATTCACTTTTGTTCGACCGGCGATCCTTTTGGACGCTAGCGTCGGTCACAGCCCTTGGAGATGTGTTTCTTACTCTCCTTATTATTCGATTTATCACCTGTCAGAACTCCGTCTATCCACAGCCAAATACTTACCTTCCCATCAGACACCGAAATTGACTGGGAAACCTACATGATACAAGTCGAGGTCTTCCTCAAAGGCGAACGCGATTACTCCAAAATATCAGGTCCCACTGGCCCGCTTGTGTATCCCGCAGGACACGTACACATCCACCAGTTACTATACACCATCGGCGACAATATCCGCAACGTGCAATATGTTTATGGCCTGCTTTACATCCTCACTCTCGTAACGTCCATGACCATCTACTACCGCGCCAACGCTCCAAACTGGCTTATCCTCTTGCTCCCACTCAGTAAACGCCTTCACTCCATATTTGTGCTGCGCCTTTTCAACGATTGCTGGGCCGTCCTCCTCATAAACATGTCTATCCTAGCCATACAAGAGGAATGGGACATCACTGGCGCTGCTTTCTTCAGCCTCGCGCTCTCCGTGAAAATGAATATCCTTTTGTACGCCCCCGCCCTAGTCGTGATATTCGCCAAGCGGCGCGGCATCATCCCTTCCCTTCCTGCAGTGGCAGCGGTCATTGCTGTACAATTAGCCGCAGCGTATCCGTTCCGAGAATACCCCAGGGAATACTTGATGGGCGCGTTCGATCTGTCGCGTGCCTTCCTGTACAAATGGACCGTAAACTGGCGTATGGTCAGCGAGGAAACGTTCCTCAGTCCGCAATGGAAATGGTCACTACTGTTGGGGCACATCAGCGTTCTCACTGTGATCGGTTGGCGATGGATGGGTGGTTGGAAAGTCATCAGTCGGGCAGTAAGGAGACCCTTCCTCCCAGCAGGCTTCGACAAGAATCAGGACGTCACTCTCATGCTATTCACCGCCAACCTCATTGGAATCACATTCTCGAGGTCCCTTCACTACCAGTTTTACTCATGGTACGCGCATCAGGTGCCGTATCTAGCGTGGAGAACTGGATACCCTTGGCTTGTCAAGTTGAGTCCTCAAGCCAGTCATCTTGACCATTGCTGATTGCGACGCAAGACTTCTTATCATTGCAGCAGTCGAATTTGCATGGAATGTGTTTCCATCGACACCATTGTCCTCATCGGTGCTGTTCCTGTCAAATTTGGCCTTATTACTTGGTCTTGCAACAGCATAGTAAACAGCGTTCAACGGTCAAATTGCAATCAAGAAGTATTCTGGTGTGATGATACATGAGAATAATGAGAAAGAGGTCATGCTAAGTAACAGATATTACACGTCTTACATAGTCCGGAATTTGGGCGTCGTGTCATAGGACAGCGACAAATTTGAGAATTGCGGGGAGATCGGTCTCTCAGCCTGAGCCAACGAGAGGAGCACGCTCCTCGTCATCAAGTCTGACACCTCCACGGACCTTCCTGCTAAGACCCCATGCTCCCTTGACAACCCAGATCAACGCAAGTATAGCGAATACGAGGGCACTCCAGTGGACGAAACCCGATGAGCGCTGATGCGCAAAGATGGCGAAAAGGGACCATGCAATGGCAACGCTGGCAGGCAGGTCACCCTCGGGACTGGAGAACGCGTACGTAGCAGCGGTAGCCTCCAAGAAAAACAAGGCAAGGAACACAAAGACCTTGGTCCAGATGCCCGCCTTGTGGTCGAGTGCGTTAACGCCGAACGCCTCGAAGGCGGTCAGCACCACAAGAAGAGTTGTCCAGCCGTGGTAGAGGGAGAAGGGTAGATGAACAAAAATCTCGTCGGCAGTGCTCTGGGAAGCGTGATGCTTCTTGACAACGTAATAGATGTGGGTTACTGCGGAGGAAACGAAGAGCGCGAACACAAAGGCGACGATGTAGTGATGCGAGGCCCACAGGTTGACGTAGATGAGGTTGAGGACACCGAGGAGGGGGAAACGCCACGAGATGCCGTCGATGATGACGGCCTTGCCTCCGGGGAAGAATTGGTAGATGATGGTACCGAGGAGCAGCAAATGGATCAGGGACCTATGAGAGAGGAAATCAGACCCAATGTCTCATGCAACGGCGAGAGGAATCATACCATATCAAGAATGCCCACGGAGCAGGAGTTATGTAGGTCTCCTTGCCCGTATAATAGATCTCGGACGGAGCGGCTACTGTGTACAGGTTCGACCCCAAGAACAAGAAGTAGACAATAACATTGACAATCTGACGAATGTCAGCACTAGAGCCAGCGGAGAGCCTGGCCAACACGTACTTTGAGGAGAATGCCATCTTTCCAGGAAGCGTCAGCCATGGTGGGAGCAGTGAAGAGAGGAGCCTTTTGCGGCCCTATATAAATGAACTCAGCCGGGAACGTGTTCGAGGCGATTCATAGAAGTCGTCATTGACGGGTGCCGAGATCAAGGCATGATGACGCATCAATCCACTTCCACCATTGACTGTGTCAGCTGCGCGCAGTTGGCGATATAGTTTGCACGGATGGTGCCAGCAATTGCACAATCTGTCTGTATACAAAGATCCGATTTCCTGTCTCTACCTGTGAAGACACACACACATAGTCCAGACTCATGCACTTGCTCGTCCCTCCTACAGCATTTCAAACGCGTGTGTATACTGCGCCAACGGAGTGGGCCAAATGTCATCACCGCCATTTATCTCCGTATCAGTTGCGGTCATTGGATACTGAACTGTCAAGTGCTCGCACTACAATTACAACGAGAAGCTCTTTGGGAAAGGCCCGACAGCATGTCTTCCCAGGAGAAGAGGCAGGTCGCGTCGAGAAAAGCCGAGAGGAAAGAAGGAAGGAGAAATAGCCCGCTCAACGACCCGCGGCCGCTCCCTCCATTCATTGATTCAAAATTAGGTAGCCGTGTTATTGCGGAGCATACCTGGAAGGCTGCACATGAAACGCCAATTCAAGAGACTCATTGTGATCAGGAAGAGCACAGTGCACACACAAACATGGAAAGAAAGGCTTCAGCCAGTTGACTGGACGAGAGAAAGGTTTCAGACTAATGAAGAAGGCGAAGCAGAGTCGCACTTAGCGGACGAACGTGCATCACTAGGCCGCGTTAGTAGCAATTAATGAAGCTGCCGCCAGGCTGAGGGAGATGAGGCGAGAAACTAGCGACACATGTGACCGGAAGGGTAAAGTTCTTGAGTGGAATCAGCGGATTCGCAGTCTCCGTAGGCTTGTGTGAGTAAATCGACGACTCGAACACGTGTGGCGCAACAGGCTGCTGTAGGCTGCTTCCCGCGGCGTGACTTCAGTGCTGGAATTCGAACGATATCCGCCTGGAACGGATCCATTCAAATGTCATCGTCGCCGCCTCTCGTTGAGAGAGAAAAAAACATGCGAATTTCGGCCGTAGAGGCGTACCCTCTGTCGTGCATGTTGGCTTTGTACCAGATCACTTATAAGTACGACAACCACGCGCGCCTTAACGCGTATGAAAACAGTGGTGTTCAGGCGCCCTGGGTATGGCGGATGATTTCGGGGAACGTCTTCATTAATTTATGCTGCGAAGACGAATTCTCTCCTCCACGACAAGCGATCAGTGATAAGTACGAATTTTGGAGAGGCACATACATTGTCAAAGCCAAATAATAAGCGTAGTTAGTGCGCTTTGTGCATATGAAACGCCCTGAGAAATTTACCTGTAGGCTAGTGTTACTGTTACACTGTTAGTAGGACGAAGCTCGAGCGCAAGCGAAGACACGATTGATTCGAAATGGGTCTTGTTGGGAATTCGCAGCCATCTCGGCACTGTAGTAGTTTCGAGAGTCAGACCGACGATACCCAAACCCTGTTGCTTAGGAGGGAGAATATCTCGGTGGCAAAAACAGCGTCAAGCAAGCTTGGCTTTCCAAAGAGTAAGTGGAGATTGGATGGGTGGTGGCTGAGTCTGCAGTGAAGGATGTCCCAAGGTCTCTACTTTCCGCCTTGTAGTGCGGGAAAGAGTCGAGTCGCAGCGTTCGCGAGATGTCGGTGCTGCCATGGTGGTTGTGGTTGTGAGACGATCGCGTGGCGAATGACACAAGCGAGCCGCCCCTAATCAATTTCTTTCCTCCTTCGATACATCGTTTATCACCTCATCCGTCGTTTACCGTCTTCACGCCAGTCCCCGTCGAGTCATATCTTCAAGCAAACCACTTACCGGGCCCTACGACCTTCATCAATCACCTACATCGTCCCATACACACTGGCTTTGTGGTCTACGGCTGAAATTAATGTGCAAATTCGACTCGCCACGCTCACCAAGAGATTCTAGCTCTGGACTAGTACGCTGCTTGAGCTTTCTGTCTCCTCATTCGCAGTATGTGTGGTCAAGAAGAGATGAGTGTCGACACAAGACCCAGGCATCGATCCTATTCCCTTTCGCTGTGAGTCGTGACGCATGTACCACCCTGCATTTCTCACCAGGTGCTGCAGCTGTGTCACCATTCTATAGCTACATGCCGTTTTGACTCTTTTCTTCCGAGACAGTCAGCCGTTTCTACTTTGACACGTCTCTTGGCCACGACTATCTCAGCAAATCCAATAGAGGACTTTCACATGACCTCAGTCCCTGCACAACTGGCTAGATAACATATCTCCAGTACTCAATGGTTGGACTTGGAGATAGGATTACTCACTTTCATCTGGCTTGGTCGAGATCCACAATGAGGCGCGCAATACTCTGTGCAGATGCATTCGGCCACGCCAAAAACCGCTCCTCGCAGAATCAGCGCTCACTTTTTCACGACACTTGTTGACTCTATCGCGTAGACGAGCACCAATCGACCATCATCTAGGAGATCTACGCCTTTTGGCGAATCTGGATCCTGCGCACACTGTGTCACGTGACCGATCTTCAGAGGAGGAGAAGCGAATCCCGTCAGGTTTCATGGGGTCTCCGCTGGAGGAAAGTCTGGTGACGAATACTGAAGACCGTCTTCTCATTAGGCCATGCTATATCGAATGATTTTGGCTCCAGACGATGCAGCTGCTAGCGTCGCGGTTACATTGCGCATGTCGACGAAGTTCTGCTCATACTAAACCAATTTCAGACCGTTGACCGCTCTGCTCTTTCCTCTGCTGAGACGACGGGAATAGTGACAGTGAATCTCTAATGGCGCGTCGACGAAATGGTCGCCCTCAGTGTAGTTGTCTTGGTATCGAGGTCTTTAAGCTTCGCGTTGACTGCTTAATTGGGATCGCTATATAACGGGTATCAGTGAGTGCGCGCTTAGCTTACACCACTCACCTTAAAGCACAAGATGCCTAAAGACATGCCAGTGTACAAAATCCACCGTGCTGAAATGCGATATCATCCCTACAAACGTCGAAGTGAGGACACTTTTACTTCTGCCCATCCTCTTGCTCATTGTCTGCCTGATCTACACTAAGAAGCGGTGGTCCCAGATCTCGGAGAACAGAACCACACTCACCTTCATGGCGGGCCGCAACAAAATGTTGGAGGGCTCCATAATCCCTTTCCAGCATGGGCAGCTGCTCATCCGAGTACGCCTCCGTATCGCTTCTCTTCCTTGCCCAACTTCATATCCATTTAGTTCTAGGAGGTATCATAGTCTTTTGGTGATTCTTCTTTCTTTGAACTCGAGCTGTTCCCAGCCTTATCAGCACCAATTCTTGAGGCTGATTCTGTTTTGATGGCCTCCGGCGGTCGTCTCGATCGAATGTTGGGAAAATGAAGGAGAGCTGAAGGGAGGCAGAAGCGGACATGGCGGAGGCTGTTGATGTTGCGAGATTGTTGAAACGCTGACATCTTGGGTAATACGGCGCCCTCTCGCGGGTGGGAACGAACGCTTTCCGAGTCATCACAAACCGACCTGGGTAGATGTTTGGTGTATTCGATGCACATAGTGTAATGCTCAGTTGTTGTTCTTGTTCTCCTATCTCGTGCATATTTGACCTCTGGAAGATTGTAACGACTGGCTAAGACGCAGTCGGTTTGACTTCTACTGCGTTTTTGGTGACTTTGCTTGGCGACGATGATTTCGGGATAAGGGCTCTTCTTAGATTTACCGCACGAGGCCATTGACAAGCGCTGAACAACCACGATACATTCCACGATCATTACACTATACATGATGAAACTCATAGGTATGTACTCGCGTCTCTACGGTATTGACATTCGTTTCCGTTTCAAATCATCATTGTTTCTCGTGGCTATCGTCGTATCGTCGAGTTCCTGTGACCGTGACTGCGCAACCGTGAGGAGCATACAGACAGAAAGAACGAAACAACACTAACCACCGTACTATCATTCAATAATGCCCCCTGAAGCGCCCCCCACTCTGTTCTTTCCGCATCCGTGGAGTGATATTGATTCTGCGTGTCAGTCGTGACCCGAGCATTGAATTTCACAGAGCCGACTCCGTAAGCACGGCCAGTAGAGGTTGTGATGTAAGGTAGCTCGAGCTCATTTGTAGACTGCGTCCGAATCTCTTCGCGTCCGCCGCGCACTTTGAGCCTGCTGTTGAACAGCACCAGTACGGCATTGGAGTAGATCTTGGCGAGACACTGAGCGGGAACAGTGTGGAACGTTGCATGTGGAAATGCAAGGAAGAGGATAAGGTCAACCACAGCGATGGAGGCTTCGAACGTTACTGGACAAAGAAAGCGAAGATTCGTCACTAGGTGCTTACCTGTTATGGTTCCCGTTTCAATCACGAGGCGAATGAGCTTTGTGAGGAGCAGATGCGTTGATTTGAAGCCTGTATCCGCGGCTATGAGCTAGAGAATTGGATGAGCATAGGTATCAGCCAATGTGGATTCTCTGACATGGCGGGTCATTGCCATTGCAATGACAACGTCGGACGCGGCGCTGCCCGCAAGCCAGATCTACGCGGAAGTCAATGGCGCTGCGTAATAAACAGGACACCCACAAACCGTTGAAGCGGTACGAGAACTTTCTATTTTCGAGAAATGACCTTGCATTTTGACTTGAATACCACCAACAATTGCGGCTGTGAATTGGAGCAAGGCCAGCTAAAGTGAGTCAGACTTGGTCGTGATCCCGGAAACATCGAAAGTCTTACAATCACTATCGGGATAGCTATCCAGAGACGCTCAGTCAACAGGTATATCCGGTGGGCATAGAAAGACTGCACAACAAAACTGACTGGTATGCAATGTCAGAGTCGTACCTTAGGCTTTACTCTCTGACTCACCAAGCCCCGTCAAGACGGGCACGGCAAGCCAAGAAAGATGAATCTTGTCTAGGACCTCGGGGTTTCCCCAGCCGACAGCAAACAGATCAAAAACGTCTGACACATTCAAGCCGACCTAGAGTGCATGGTAAACGACTGTACACGCATCTCACATTGGACTGACTTGAACAGTCTCGATGACAAAGAGACTATACACAACCACCTTCGAGCGCGTATGGTCATTGGGAAACGAGATGTAATAGAGATCTGTGGCATCGTTGAATGTTTGGACGTGTAGATTCAGAGGTAAAATGGCTTACACACTTGAACGACAAGGGCACCGTAGAGCATACTGTTGAAGATATAGCCTAAAAGCTAGCATATATATAAATATATAACATAATGGTCGCACGGCGGGATGGTCGATACTCACGAGTGGTCCAGTCCTGCAGAAGCGGCCGCTTGAAGTCGATCATCGAAGCGCAGGAGGTTCAGATACGAACCTATCGACAAGGCTTGGAGGATGCTCGTCCATGGTATACTATAGTTGAAGCAGGTTCGAGAGCCCTCGAAATTCAGACTCAAGGAAAGAAAGGCGATGCGTGGGCGTTCAAAGCAAGCGTAGACTTCAGAGGCAGGGATGTATGTATCCGAGTCTCAATACCATGCAAGAGAGAGAGACGAACTGGAGACGGACTGGAGACGAACTTTGTCGGGGAATGTACACTAGCATTTCAGTCTTGGGGCATTTTTGTTATTCCACGGCCGCAATACTGATGCTCCTTATAGATGATCAGTTCCTCGCGCCAATTCAATGGGAAGCGCGGGTCGTCACCAGACACTATAGATTTTGGGTACCTCCGACGTCCGGCGCAGAAGCATTTAGATCAGGTTGAGATGTCCCTGCTAGCTAGAGAAGGTTGAATAAGCGGAAGTGTTACTCATGTAAGAGGTCTCATCGCCTAGGCTTGCACCGAGCCTTGCAGGATGGCTTATGTATGACACCCATCTGATGCAACCGGAAAATGTAGGACGCATCTGTGACTGTAAAAGTCCAGTCATAGTCGAATTCAGATCGTCGATCAAGAGCACGGCTTGTCGGACCGATCTTCCCTTAACATGATACCACGATGGGCTAAGTTGGGCTTCAAGCTACGGATGCCGAAGCTCGACGACTAGGTCAATTCTGGCTTGACTCTGGACCCCCAAGTTCGCCGTGGATGCGCGAAAATCGGGCTCAGACTGGGCTATCTTATGGCATCCTCAGGGACTGGCTGCACTATTCATCATGCATCAATATCTCACGCACTCTCACGCACATACAACCCTCGTCATATGCCCAGCATATGCCGTCCTCACTGCAGGCAGCCCTCAAGTCTTTACTGGCTCCCAAGCACGCAGGACAAGTGACAGGAGTGAGGCCTTTCCGAAATGTACCGTCTGAGTGGGGTGGAGTGCAACACTCTTCTGTATTCCCCTTGACCTTGTCTGATCGTCAACGGTAAGTTTTTCCCTGCGCATGACCCCTTCGGGACTTCGCTAGCAACGCGTACCTCTTACGACTGTCATCAGACGTCAAGAAAACATATCCATCTGCGGCTAGTCAGGTCCTTAATTGCAATTCTTGTCCTCTTAAATATCTGCATTATACTTTGGCACCGACTGTGTGCGACCAATCCTTTCCTCTAGATGGCTCGACTCGCTCTGGCGCTCTACTCAACGCTATGTCTTACATCGTCGGCCATGCTCTATACGGATTTCTCGCAACTTCCCAACATAACATATGATTATGTTGTGATTGGTGGTATGTGATGGTGTAACAAGTCTATTTACTAGTTCCTCCGTCTGACGTTGTTCCTTCAAAGCCGGTACTGCAGGAAATGTTGTTGCGGCACGTTTGACCGAGAATTCGTCAGTTTCTGTGCTGGTACTTGAAGCTGGAGTCGCGTACGTCATCTGCGTCCCATAAGACCACAGGTCTCAAGCCTCATCTGTCGTATAGTGACGATGACACCCTACCGGCACAACGAATTCCATTGCTGGGGGCCACACTCACACCGAACACAATCTATGACTGGAATTATACTGTGGTTCCTCAAGCTGGCTTCAACAACCGTAGCTTTCCCTATCCAAGAGGTCGTGTTCTGGGCGGTTCAAGTACTGTCAGTACGTACAAAGCATAAACGTCGAGCATGTCGGCCATGGCTTATTGTCATCACAACAGACTACATGGGCTACTCACACGGATCCGATGAAGACTGGGCGCGGTATGCCGACCTAAGTGGCGATGAAGGGTGGAAATGGATTAACATGGAACAGTACGCCCGAAGGGTATGTATTCTCCTCGCTCAGAAGTATCAGGCCTCAGCTCATGAATTCACAATTAGAACGAGAAGCTCGTGGCGCCTGCAGATAACCACAACACGACTGGGCAATTCGATCCAACGCAACATGGGTACAACGGCTCTATTCTTACGAGTCTGACGGGAAACAATGGCATTCCTCTCGATGAGCACGTCATAGCGACGACGCAACAATTGCCAGATGAGTTTCCCTTCAGACTTGATATGACTGGCGGCTCGCAAGGAGTCATTGGCATTGGTACGGACAAGAGATTGTTAATGCGCCACAGCTCACGATGAACAATCAGGTTCTTTCATCTCTTCAATTGGAAATGGTGCCCGCAGTAGTTCTGCGACGGGCTATCTGCATCCGGCGCTGACTCGACCTAACCTTGACGTACTCATCTACGCTCAAGTAACGAAACTTGTCAAGACCTCCGAGTCTTGCCATGGCATCCCCGCTTTCAGGGGAGTACAATTTGCCACTTCGGAGAATGGTATGTACTTCCTCTTTAGTAAGTAGACTATACCATACTGATGAAGAGTGCAGCTACTGTTAACCAGGTTTTCGCCAACAAAGAAGTCATTCTCTCAGCCGGAACTGTCGGTAGTCCGACGATCCTTCAACTTTCCGGTATTGGTAACGCCTCTGAATTGGAGCCTCTTGGCGTCCAGGTCTACGTCGACAATCCGTCCGTCGGTGCAAATCTAACCGACCATGTCCTCGTTGCCAATGTCTACGAGGTCACAAGCAACGGAACCTACGATGACCTCTTTCGCACCCCTTCCCTCCTTGCGGCCGCAATGGATGAATGGCAAGTCAACAAGACTGGCCCTTTGACCGCTGGTGTCGGGAACCACGTCGCATATCTGCGCCTACCAGACAACGCGACTATTTTTGAGACGGTACCGGATCCAAGCGCAGGACCTCAAGCTAGTCACCTTGAGATCTTGATGGCGGTCAGTTCAAATCGTGCCATCTCAATCAGAATGATTTTCAACATTACTATCTTGTAGAATATGTGGCTCGTGCACGGTGTTCCTCTTCCTGCCACAGGCCACTATACTTCGTTTTCAACCGTCCTAATTTCCCCCACCTCAAGTGAGTGTCCTTTCTTTTTCGAGAATACTGATATAAATTGTGTAGGGGGGTCGATCAAACTTGCATCCGCCAACCCTTTCACTCAACCAAACATTGATCCCAACTCACTGACCACTGATTTTGACATATTCACTGTGGTGCAGTCTGCCAAGACCGTTCGACACATGCTAACAGCGCCTACATGGGACGACTACATCATCGGGCCTGTTCTTGACTTGGCTAACGCAACAACGGACGCGGAACTGGAAGAATTTGCTCGGAACAACGCGCAGTCCATCTACCATATGCTGGGCTCATGCTCCATGTCGCCGAAAGGTGCAGATTGGGGAGTGGTCGATCCTGACTTGAAAGTGAAAGGTGTAGATGGTCTACGAGTAGTGGATGGCTCTGTCATTGTACGTTCATCTTTGCGGTCGTGCGGTCATGAACTCACAGTCCGCCCAACTTCAGCCATTCATGCCGAACAGTCACACCGAAGGACCTATCTACATGGTGGCTGAGCGGGCTTCCGATCTGATCAAATACTCCCAATGATCTCGTGTCTCGTACGCATACTTCGATAAGGAGTTAATCATGTATTTTATCTAGTTTGACTCAAAGCTTGAGCAGCACTTTACAATAGACCAGTTCAGTACGAGAGCCTGTTAACCGCACATCGCCTGGATCAGCGTAATGTCTCCTTCCGGTGAATATCACGCTGCGAGTTTAGAGTAAACCACAGCGAAAACCAGCTCTTACTGGTACTTTCACACGGGAGCAAGTTGGTACCCAATGGTAGTACAGTCTGTTTCAACCAATCTGAGCTTGTAGACTATAGGTGTACGGAGAAGTATATCGGAATACACGGATAATCAAAAATAACCCAGACGTTCTGCACTAGGAGATGATACGCTCAGAGTCGACATCCGGTCAATCATTATCGCATCTGGGGAGGCAAGCCTGTCTAAATGACGCGAGGATGTTGGGTTAGATGTAAATTTGGGCGTTGCTCGTCGTCTAACAGGCGATGGGGAATCAGACAACTCGGGATTAGAGTCGATTCCGCCAAAATCAAACTCTTCTCCACTGCTATCAGCAGGAGGTGCCTTTCGAGGAGGCCGACCACGTCGTTTGGGTGTTGATGGAGACTTGACAAAGACAGGTGCAGGTGCAGATGGTAGCGGTTCGTCATCCGAATCGACGGCAAGGGAAGCGTGAGGGGGACGAACTCGTCGCTTTGGCGTGAATGGAGATTTAAATGGTACAGGAACCGGCAACCCGCCGTCTCCTGAGCTGTCTGGGTCTGGGTTGGTGTCGATGCCGCCAAAATCGAAGTCCTCGCCACTACTAGATTGGTGGGGGATTGTAGCGTTGACTGGTCTACCTCGCTTGTTTATGATCCCGGTGCCGACCTGTTTGCGCCGGCCCCTTTTCGACGGTGAGCCAGGTGCGCCTTCAACCTGATGATCATGCGTAGAAGCTGCGCCTCTTTTGCGTTTGGTGGGCGTCGTCTGCTTAGGCACGTCCTCTCCAAGCACCTCGTCCTCAAGGTCCAACTCAACCTCATTATCGTCATCATCCATCACTTGTGTGGTTCCGACGCGGCTGAACATTCCCTTCACGAGATCGCCCCAGAGTGTGTGTTGTCCGCATCGCGGACAGCAGCCTCCGCGAGGGACCATCCGCGAACTACCCTCTTGCTGAAGATACAGAGGCGCAAGGCAGGACAGGTGTGTCGATGAACCACAGCCGGGACAGACGACTGTAGACAGGGGATTCACATCAAGTGTTCCGGAGCAGAGTTGGCAATTGACGCTATTGGGATGTGGAGCCTTGATTTGGGAAAGGATGTCTAGAGCAGACGGCCCTCCTAGAATTGTGGAAGCCGAAGCAATACTAGCTGGGAGTTTCTTCCATATTTTGCCAGCAGCCTCCGTAAATATAACAACACGAAGGGGTTGTATATCGTACGGATGCGTCGCTACCATGGTATGCAGATTCTTGATGTGCTGGGCTAGGCCGCGTCCTTTGATTGTCTTGTTCTTCAGATGACGCGATAAATGTGGATGCTGCCAAGCCCATTCAAACTGTAGTGCAGCCTGCTTTGATGGGAAGCCGTGAACGAGCACGTTCATCACCCATGGACGCTTGCGCGAGGTTTTCCAGGCCCCTTGAGAAATTTCGCCATTGTGTTGTCGTATGCGGCGCAGGGGGTTGGGAGTACTGCCAATATATGTGGCTGTAGCGTGTGGGGTTTGGATAGACTTTAGGAGATAACACGCGTAGAATTGGGGGTACGCATGCATGATGGTAGGAGAGCAAGTGTGGCACGATCACGTGTTAGTAATGTTGGTCAACTACACTGCAGAGACCAGAAGAAAGAGTGTGTATGAAAGATAGGCACTGGTCACTGAGCTGCTTATTGTTGAACTTCTTCTTCGAGCTATGGGTCCATGCCTGGCGCATGAGCCACCAAAATGGATAAATATTACATCCACGTGACATTCGTGTCTCGAGCCAGGGTCCCAAGTTCTTGCTTCTGACCACCATCTACCCAAGTGATTTGACGAGGACCGTTCCGGCCTCGCCTCAGGCTTCACGACTGCCTCAAGCTTGTTTTGCCCTATAGCTATAATTTCTCTGACGGCATGCCCGCTGCCCGGACGACGAAGCAGCATCGAGGCTCACCATCGGCTGCAGAAATTATCGACCCGAATGCACGCCGCCCAACGCCAGCAAAGCGCAAACCTCGTGCGAGCGACGTTATCGAAATTTCCTCCGATGATGATGATGATGTACCTCTCTACGAGGCTTCGCGGCTACAAAACGAGCTCAAGCAGTTGAAAGCGGTGTGTGCTCCGGACTGTGGTCAAGATAACTGCTCAAACTCGATCTAGCAAGTAGGCCAACTGAAAGGCGACACGAAGAGGCTACGCCGACAACGGGATCAATTCAAGGAGACAGTCACACAATTGGAAGCGGAGAAAGAGAAAGTGCCGGTAGTCCTTACCTCTGGAGACCAGGAGACCATAGTTTGTCATTGCCATTCTTGTTTTGGATCACAAACCTCAAATGCTGTCCAGGCCCTCACCAAATTGGAAGACGAATTGACCTGCGAAATCTGCTCCCTGAAGATGTGGCATCCCTACGTGTGCGTGCTCTCTTCAAAAGTCAGAATCGTCGCTGAACGTTGTCCAGCCTTCCTAAATGCGGCCATACATTCTGCGAATCATGCCTCCAAGGCTGGTTCCAAACCATTACCGACCAGCACAAAGTTTCACACCCCAATTACAACCCGCATACACCCATTCCTATACCCAATTTTCTGCGAGATACTATCTACTATGGTCAAATTGCGCCACAGCAGTTAATCGCTATGGTGTCCCAAATTCCGACCGGCGCTCCTTCCCTTACATGTCCAGCCTGCCGAGAACCTGTCAAGACTCCTCCGGTCGAGTGTTTTGCAATCAAGAGTCTCGTGCGGATCGTAGCTGCTGTACAGGGCGAAGAAAGCCCGAAGAAACCGACAGCAGCAAGGAATCTTGGACGAGGCAGGCGTGGGGCGGTCCCCGCTGCCAGGGATCCATGGGCTGCATTTTTTCCTTGATCTGGTTGCCTTCCTTCCTTTGTTTGTTCTGTAAATTGATGGACTTGCCACTTGTAACTTATGTGCAGCATCCTAAATTAACGTTATGTCTACGCGACTCCTCGTCGTACACCGATATAAATTCTACATACTTTACGCGTATTATGCCCAGATACAGAACTACATTACCTACAGTGCATGAAATTGTAATTGTACAGGTGCAAGCAGAATGTCAAGTCACGAAAAGTACACAAGTGTAAGAAAATCAGGAGATGGTCACCTCTTACGAGGCTTTGTTTTCGCGGCGACTGATTTAGTAGCGCTGGAGGTAGTTGTCTTCTGCTTCTTAGATTTCGAGGCAGATACTGGGCCCTCGATGATGACCACTTCGTCATCACTTGGAGGAGCCTTCCGTTTAGACCCCGAGGCCGTCCGCCGCGAAGATGTCGAGCTATTGGGAAGCATATCGACGTCAATAACCTCGCTCGCTGTGGAGTTTGTTGAGCGATTCACAGAAGGACTGCCACGTCTAGCAGACGCTCGAGCGGAGGAGCGCGATTGGATGGAGGAGGCAGGAGACGACCGCGATGACATACGCGTTGTAGCTGGCACAGATGCACCTTGTTCTGGCGCATGCGTCGGTGGCACCCGCGTCGTCAATCGAGCCTCTCCTACATCGAGCCTGGTTTCCCGCCAATCCCGTTTGAAGACGCTGTCAGACGCCAGCCCGTCTTCAAAGGCCCTGAGATTGCCTTCGATGACGAGGTCGTCTGTTCTGGACTCCAAGATTCCTTCCCCAGTCATCCGAGCTCCAAATGTGTCCAATGATAGTGAGCCAGTGTTCTTGACCATATACTTTACTTTGAGGCGTTTCTTTTCCTCTTTTTCTCGCTCTGCCTCTCTAGGGTCAAGAATTGGGTCACCCAGGTTCTCGATCCATTCCCAGGGCCTGTTGACCACAGTCGCCTCTTGAACGAGAGTTCCGGAGCTGTCCCGACGGCAGGACGCAAGATCTGTCACCCTTGCAACAGTAGGGAGTGATGGAAGTAAGGAACGTAGTTGCTTGAGGCATCCCGGTGGCATGTTACCAGATAATTTGGTTGCATCTATGATAGGATACGCAGCGAATGGATCGAAGGCAGCCATCTTATTGGCAACCGGGGTCTCTATACCGCTATGAGCCTCGAATTCAGTAAGAACCGCGAAAAACCCACCATCGACAAGGAAAAACAACGTATCCAAAAGAAGAGGAAAGACGACAGCATCGAAGTTGTTGCCCGATGCATGGAACTGCAATATGACATGAGACTTCACGAGAATCCGCAAATTCTAACGACATACCAAAGTGAGCCGGAAAAGCGTCTGACATAACTCGCGGCACAGTTCCTTCGTTGTAGGCGTCCAAATGCCATCGAAACTGAGGTCGAACTGAAGCAGTCGTGCCAGGAGGATGAGGCGGCGCGTGAAGGAGTCGCGATCGGAAGCTTGCAGCTCCTGTGATTCGGTGTCCAAGTTCGACAACTTTGAGCAGAGGATTGAGAAGATGCCATCCTGGACTTCGGGGTCAAGGGGCGGAAGCCGCGAGGTTTCTCGACGCAGAGGTTCTGCCACATATATGAGAATGCGGAACGACTCCGCGGTACGAGCAACAGAGTCTTCTCTGGCGTCTGCATTCGGTATATCCTGGCTGAGAGTTTCAGTCAAGAATCTCAGACCATTGTTAATGATCTTCCCCGCGACTGCCGAGCCTACGCCTTGAGTCATCTGTGTCACGAAAGTTGCCTCGTCCGAGGACAGAGAGTGGTCAAAGATGACAGAAGTGAGCTTGTCCAGCGTCACACTGGCCGTTCCGTGGGCTGGGGATTCGGTGGAGACAGAGTGCTCCATCTGCTTCAAGAAGAACTGGAGTTGCATCGTCGTAGCTGAAATCATCCAGGGGCTCAGGAAGGATGACCTTTCCGGCCAACTGTATATTTCAATATCTGAGAAGGGTGCCACTCAGCTTCCGTCAACATTATGATGTGGACGGCAAATACCTTCTTCGGGAGCCTCGGAGAAAATCATCCTCAGCGCGGCCATTGTTCGATCGCCGACTTCAGGACTAGTGTTCTCGAGAAGGTTCATAGCATGCTCGAACGCAGTTCTCAAAGCATCCAGATTACGGAAGGTCCCCTGGCGGAAGTTGTTGTCGTCGTACAGGGAGTGTCGAATCGCCTTCAATTCAGTCCGAAGCCTCTCGGAAACATGTTCGTTGTTCTCCAAGGACACTATGATAGGAATGTTGGTGACAAGGACCGGGAAGTGTGGATCGCAGTACACGTCCTGTTTCCTTGTCTTTAACCGCTGGATATCGAATATATCAGACGGAGGCATTGCCGTTAAAGTACCTTCCTCGCAAAGCAGGAGCACCTTCGTGAGGTTGTTTGCTGCAGCCAGAAACAGTTCGGTCTGAGCGGCTTGCTGCTGAGTCGAAGTCGACGCCCCAATTTGCAAGGCCGGATAGACCAGGCCGGTCATGATGGTCGTGGTCTTCAAGGCACCGCGGACAACCAAGAACAACAGAAGGACGGTAACGATATCCCATGATTCCGGACTCAGCATGACAACTTCATGTTTGCCCGGACCGAGAAACCATCGCAAAACTTCATCGTCTAAACCTGATGGAAGATGCTGGTCGACGTGACACAGGAAATGAGCGTAACGAAGGGCGCATGCTCTTCGACCATCTTCTTCTGGAGTCATAGCGGGTATCTGACGAAGACTTGCGATTGTATTGTCCCAGACCTTCCAAGCCCAATCGTAGGATAGTCGGTACTTCAGCCAAAGTGCATTGGCGAGGCTGGAAGGTGCTGCCGGGTCAAAGTCGCCTGCCAAGACAAGGATCTCCGGTAGGACGTCTGGTACCGTCGTTGGTTGATTTACCAGGATGGGTTGTAAGGCCTGAGAATGAATAAGGGGTTATGCCCTACAACATAGCTGGAGTACAAACTAACCAGTGAGTAGATGGAGGAGTCAGCGTGTATCTGCTCTCGAGCCTGTTGACTGAGATTGACACCATTGTCCAGTTCCATCACCAATGCGATAAGTGTGCGGGACTGGACACCTTTCGCCTTCCACAATTGATGAGCGGACAACAGGGCCGCCAGAATAGTGTTGACCGCATCCATACATGCCCAAATTGTAGCAAAACGACGAATGTTATCGATCGCAGTGTCGAGGCAGTCGGTCGTCGAGGAATGACTCAGGAGAGACACAGTAAGCTGGTGACCGAGAGATCAGGTTTGTAGGTCCGAATACGATGATGCACGCACATTGAGCAACGATTGGAAACACTTTGTCTTCGCCATGAGTTCGACAGTGAGGCAGTACGACTTCAGCATGTTATCGTTACCGTTCGGCTCAACACTTTCATGACATTAATCATGCGAAGATAGTCAAGCGCAACAAACATACCTAGTCATGCGTGCCTGAAGCAGTGGAAGTAACCACAACTTCAACGTTCTAACTTGCTCGTAACGAGACGCAGCACAAAATGTACTACACTTGGCGAACAGAGCCGCGGGTGACTTCAGAAGCTCCGAGGATGCACCTATGATATGTCAAACCACGCAGTAGATAAGAGAATTATCGCACGTCGCACCTTCAAAAATGGGCAAGACTCCACGGATCTCTTTCCGCATCTCTCTCTCATTCTGCTCCTCCGGAATGTCCCTAGCCCTGAAGCCGTACAAAGCGTTCTTCCGCTGTGCAATATGGGACCTTTCTGTGAGCGTGATCCAACGTAGAAAGTTGCGGTGCCGTGACTCTCCCGGCTGATGCAAATTGTGAGTCCAAACTTGAAGAGAAGTGAGGCAGTGGAAAAGGCTTACATCATTGACACAAAGACCGGGCTCAGAGCGCGCTACAAGGCGTTGGATGTAACGCTCATAGGAGAACAGCTGGCGTTGAACCAGCTTGCCGAACACCAGGGAAACTGTCCGAATGACTTTGGGATCACCAGCAACATCCGAGCAATCCAGCCATGCGAAAAGCTCGTCCTGTAGAAACTCATCCGGGGAGCTGCAATCGCGCCGTATAGCTCTTGCGGAAGCGCGTTGGCGCCAATTGTAGATCAGAGTGACCGCTGCGAAGGGCCGATGGTCGCCAAATTGAAGTGGCGTCGCACACCACGTCAATAACAGATCAATCTTGTGCTTGGTATCTTCCATGTTATCGGAGAAGAATGAGATAGAATTGATGTTGGTTGTCCTCGATATTGAGTTCAGCAGCTGATAGATGTTAGAGAGTTCATGATTGATCGCAAAATCGAAGACAGACCTTAATATCTTGTACAGAAGACCCCAGACGAGCAGTAGCAAGAGGTGGCATATTAGTGAAGAGCATCGCTTCGTTCCTTCGTTGAATATCGAAAGCGTGTTGTACCAAGGTTTGGTGAAGCCGATTCGTATGTTGCGCATCCGATGTCGAGTCCATGATGTCCTCTGTTAGCAACTTCTTCATGAGCGCCGAGTGGGTTTGCCAAAGCTTCGGGCTGATAAATGCATCCGGAATAGCCAAGCAGACACGCTGACATTCTCGTTAGAGCAGGTACGGCTAGGGCTAGACATCATTACCTGTAACAGGACCTTCATGAGGTGATCTGTGTCGGCGAGAAACTCTTTGGAGGGTGATGCTGCTATCTAAAGATGATGAGACTCGGTTATCAATTGTATGCTATGTGCTATGAAGAACTTACCTCCGACAGCTTGACCACACAAGCGTCTACGAAATGCTTTGCCAATGGCCTGTTGGACAGCATGCCCTCGAGGTATTCATCGGCGATGCGGGCGATGAACCCGACTTGGGCCAGATTGCAAGTGGCCATCTGATGAACGACCCACACTGAAAACGTTCGATGATCGACTAGGCCCTCCAAATAGAAGGTTTGCAGTAATTTGAGGCTGACGAGAGTTAGTGGGTTTTGCACATTTGTAGACCCAGAAGGACATACCAATATGAGAAGCGTTGTATCCAGCGTTCACGGGTAGAAGAGTCCGCGAGGACACCCTTGAATGTCTGTTTGATATTCATGCCTGGCCGAGGGGCGCTGGGAAGGGCGATGTCCGCCAGCTGTTTCTTCAGATACCCCGTGACGACACCTGCCCACTCGACACTATACTGTGTCGGATTGTAGAGGGGTTTGTTACGTAGCCCAGCCTGTCAGTGTATGAGCGCATAAGCAGCGGCGATTGCACGAAGTCCTCACAGTCTCGTTGGCACCAAAAACGCGCAGAAACCAAACTGCGCGAGGTATGGCGACATTGTTGGACTGCAGAAGATCGAGTAGATCGTGTCCTTTTGCACCGTGAGGTACACTCTTTCCGAGCTTGTTCAGAGGCACGGCCGGGTTAGCAAGATCAGCAAACCAAGCCTGCCGCTTCGCGTCGTTCAGCGTCACTCGAGAGGGTACACGGAACGTAGACGGCCTGCAACAATCTCACTGAGATTTGAGGATGTGGAGTTGTTGAAAGACGCACGCAATGGCAGGTAGCTGCTGTGATCGCCGGACAAAAACCTGGTTCATCAAGTCTTGCAGCTTGGTGATGGTTTCGGAGCTATGCAATGACTCGGACACGCCCGGCTGAACGGTGGACGTTTCCGCCTGCGCACAGAATGAGTATGACAGAGAGTGAGAGGCGATAAGCACACACCGGAACGGTGAGGGGCAGCGTGAAGCCGTTCTTCACGTTTGCATCCGAAAGAACATCCTCCTCTTGGTGCATCCGGGGAGGATGGTACCCTACATAGCCTTGGGAGCGATGTCAGAGAAGATATTGTGGCGCAGTGCAGAAGACATACCGAGCTCGGCGGATATGTGCGCTGGAGGCAGCCAAGGCGGGGGCTGCGACTGGTAGAGCGGGATGGGAGGCTTTTCAGAGGACCTGTCGTGGCCTCTCATCGCGGCGGGTGTCGGAGGGCAGTGTCGTGGCCGTCGCCATTCAACATGAGAGGGTCATGGCAGTCAATACGTTTACTGGATCGTATGCAGTCAATATGCCGGCGGCGGATGCCGAAGCTTCTCTTGGCATCTCACCATCACCGACCTCAGAGGTACTGAGCGATACTGACTATGCTGCTATGACGCTCTCTGACATCTCCCAGGTCCCCTTATGAGCCTCGCCGTCTGTGCCAATGAGTCCAGATGTTGCCAAGCACCGCGACACCAAGCACCTTGACAGCATACTTCGCTCGGGACTTGCAGGCGGGGTAGCCGGCTGTGTTGTCCGTCCCACTTCCTGCTTTCCTCTGCGCTCGCGCTGACGACCCGCAGGCGAAAACAGTGGTCGCGCCACTCGACAGAGTAAAGATCCTCTTCCAGGCGTCGAACCCCGACTTTCAGAAATATGCCGGTACGTCATCTGTCTGCCCAACCGCCGATTCGCTCAACGTTCTGCAGGCTCGTGGAGTGGCGCTTATCGCGCCGGAAAGCGTATCCTTGAGGTATCCGGACCCCGCGGGCTGTTCCAAGGTCATTCAGCAACATTGTTTCGAGTGTTTCCCTACGCGGCTATCAAATTCATGGCATACGACCAGATACACTACGTGCGTATTCCCCTCGCCCCTCTCTCGTTCTTCTTGTATGAACTGTGTTATAGCTCCTGATGCCAACGCAAAAAGACGAGACCAATTTGCTCCGTTTCTCAGCGGGAGCCTTGTCCGGTACGTTCCTCAACCTCGTCGGATCTTACCCTCGCTTATTCATCACAGGCATGGCATCTGTCTGCTGTACATATCCTCTCGAAGTTGCCCGCGTTCGCATGGCATTCCAGACTCAGTCATCCCCTGGCGCCTCCCGCCCAACTTTTAGCTCTGCACTACGTCAGATATATCACGAAACTACGTCCATACCTGCCAAATCGTCGCCTCTCTTCGCCAAGGTACCCATTCTCAAGTTCTACAGAGGGTTTACGGCGACTATCGTGGGCATGATACCATACGCAGGAATGTCTTTTCTGTGCTGGGGTTATCTCCGCGCAAGGTTCCTGCCGACAGACAGGACAAATTCTACGCCCGCGGCAGACCTGGTCATCGGTGCTATATCTGGAGCGACCGCCCAGACGGTATCTTACCCATTCGAGGTTATCCGCAGACGTATGCAAGTTGGCGGTATCACGCGACCAGACCGTTGGCTGGGTTGGAGAGAAACGGGGTTGTCTATCTATCGTGCTGGTGGTTGGAGAGGGTTCTATGTCGGACTCACCATCGGGTATCTCAAAATTGTGCCCATGACTGCCGTCAGCTACGCTGTATGGCAAGGAGGAAAGAGACTACTACACGTTTAACATCATGGATCGCAAACTTGTGAGTCCTCCTACTTTCCTTGCACCCTCTGAGTAAAGCTCAGACCCCAAAGATTTTGTACTATAGAGAAGCTGTACATCAATGCGCAACTGATAAATGTGAAAGAATGTTTGGGTATCCTCAGAGTTCTCTGGGTGGCTACTCAAACTTCTCATTTCCGCTAGAGGACTAGACGACCTTTTGCCTGTCAAGCGGCCTTGGAATGCGCCTCATTCAGTTCGCTACCTTGGTCGCATCCGTCACTGTTCAACAGCTATGGGGTACAATTGCCTCCAACCAACGCTCTTTACGCCATGAGGATTTAGACGACTCGGACGTCGAACGCCATAGAACGATGACTGTCCTCGGAATGCTTGGAAATGTTTGAACACTCAAGAGTCGCCGGTAACGAGATAAAACAACACACCTCGAAGAACGCTATAATGGTACAAATCGGAGGGGAAGCGGGTTGAGGTCAATTTCGGAGGCGGACATGGTACCAGGATCTCGCCTTTTGTCGGCCTCCAAATGCGACTGTGGCTTGGTGGAGCTATGCAGATGTCGGACGACTGCGAATCCACTATGGGGTCGGCAGCTTGGCAGCCCAGAAGTCACCAGCCCTCGGGACACACGTCCGTCGCATGGATAGTAAGAGAGTGGGTGGGGTACGCGTCATTACTTGTCCAACGCGGTGATATCGAAGTCGATTGCGGGCCTCAGGGCTGATTCTACGTGTCAGAGGGTGCTCTGAGAAGGACGACGCGTTCGTCGTCTTGTCGGATAGTCGAACAGCGTTCATCACCTCTGTGTGCCTCATGCAGACTGGGGACGGCCGATGACTGACACAATACATGAGAGCTTATAAGGAAAGCAGTAAGCCAATCCATAGTACGATGCGTCCGTGGCTACAGCGAGATGCAACAGTCATTATGGAAGCCTTGTAATTACATGTCGGGCCTAAGTCTGCTTCCAGTACTTGAAGTCGGCCGGCACTAATGTTGGTTTACCCAATCCCGTGTTGTAGATGGCGAATGACGCTCCGGTAAAGTAGGGGTCTCTGTACAACGTATGAGTCTTCGAAACGAGCATGATTGTAGTTGAACTGACCCAAAGGGCGGAACGGAAAGCGAGACACTGTCAAAAGTCACGAGAGAGTGATCTCCGTCGCCTTCATTGTAGGCCAGCGTGTATTCAGTCGAATTGCCAATGATGCTCAGCTTCACAGAGCCGGTTTGTGAGGCCAGCGGCGCATAAGCCAGCGTCGTAATTGTGTTGTTCGCATCGGTCAAGCCCCAAGGTCCCACCTGCTCAGCTGCCGTGAGCACTCGGGTGACAATGTAGCGTTTGCCACTCCCAGAAGCGTCGCCCGTGATTGCAATGTCGCTGTGCATAGAGTCTCCTACGAAGACACTTATCCCTGCTTCTGTATGATTGGAAGTAGGGCAGAAGTCGATCTCCACTTCGAACGTTTGCTCATAACTGGTTTGTTTCCGCAAGAGCATAGCCGGGCTGTCCCTGTCGCCTGGTGCGTAAGAATTGCCTCGTATGCGAAGATACCCTGGGCGAGCCTTGAGCGAGTAGAACGGCTTATACGGTGTACGCATGAAGAAGAAGGAGTGGTCAAGAGTTTTGCTCCTGAAGTCATTGTGATAGCTCCGCACTGGGTCTCGGTCATGAAGAACGCCTTCCAGATGCTCGCTGAGGGGCTGTCCGCCGTTGAAGACGGGCCATCCGTCCTCCCAAGTGACCGGGAAAATGTAGGTTTCGCGGCCAAGTTGTTGGTGGCTGAAGTTACCAGCCTGAGGGCGTACCGCCAAGGCAGAGCCAAACCACGTTCCGTCCTCCAGTTCGACAAGGTCTGAATGGCCTGTGGCTTGAACAGGAAGAGACAAGTTTGCGCCATTATGCAGGATGGGATTCTTAGGATTACTCTCCCATGGGCCTGACGGCGAAGGGCCTCGTTGAATAGTCGTTCGATGATCGGCCGCGGTACCACCTGGAGAGCCTTAGATTTATCTTGGCATGCCCTTCATGCAACTCACCTTCAGCTATCATCAAGTAGTAAGTGTCGTCGATGAAGTAGACGTGAGGTCCTTCCGGCCGAGCCGTCGAGTTATCTGTAAGCGTGCCGTTGAAGATCAGTTGGGCGGGAGTGAGTGAGTCTCCAGTTGCAATGTCAATCTTGCTCTGATATATCCCATAGATTTTGTCCACTGCGTTGTTGATTCCGGACCAAGTGCAGTATACCTAAATCTGAAGCTTCAGTGATCTTCGACACGAACAGTCTGGAGTAAATGCTTTACGTCTCCGTCCGTATCCCAGAATAAGTCGACGTCGTACCCCAGAAAATCTAACGAAGAGATGAAGGAAATTCAGACGCCAGAAGCTGTGAACTTACCGAAGTAGATAGGATCACTCCAATCATTGGAGAAAATGTCGGTGGTGGTGACATAGAAGGAACGAGGGAACAGCCGCAGTTCATCTGAGGCGTGAAAATGAGTACGAGATACAATACTGGTCGACAGAAAGTGCGTACTTGTGTAGACGTATCTGGTCGTCGACGTCAGATAGTAGACGCCGTCGTGATAGCGTAATGCTGGGGCCCAAACACCTGTGCGCATCTTCAGTGACTCAAAGCGGGTACTTCAAAATGAAATGAAGACTTACCGGCGCCAGAGGGTGTTCCAAACAAAGCCAGTTGTGACGGGCGGTTCAACGCATGGCCAATGAGCTCCCATGCCACAAGATCCGTGCTGTGGTAGATCGGGTGACCAGGCCAAGTCTCAAAGGTCGAAGTCGCAATGAAGTAGTCAGAGCCAACGCGTATGAATGACGGGTCTGGGTTCCATCCTGGAATAATGGGATTGATTAGAGCAAATACGCGACCGAGATCTGCTTAACGCGTCAGCGAGCTTCTGAATTGATTGGAAACATGTTTACCCTTCAGAATGGCGAGCCCAAACAGAGCGAAGGAATACGGGCGCATGGTAGCGTTGCAGCATCTCCTCACTCCCTCTCAGCCTTTTCTACCTTTCAAACTGGTGCGCATGACGCATCGACGGTCCGCGGTCCCCGGTACATCCTGGTCATGCGCGCGCTGTAGGCTGGCTGGGCGCTGTAGGACCTAGGTACTCTAGGCGGCCGCCACGGCGCGATGGTGTGGGGAAGTCAGGGGGATCCAGGGGGGTCTATCAATGATTCAGGCCCCAGGGTCGCTGTGTCCTTCACAAACGTCGGGTTTCTTCAGGGTTTCTTACTGACCTTTGGTATTCGTGACAGTTTCCTGACGCACGGGTTTCGCTATTTGACGAAGCGCGCCACTCCTAATCTGTGTGATTCCATCTCGAACAGTTCTTCAAGGTGTACGACTTCAGGCACACGTCCAAACTGCTGCGGTGTGACGGTGAAAACCCCAAGGTTTATCACATCTAAGCCAGTTGGCTTACCTCGAAAGAAAAAAGGAAAAGTTCTCATGCATCATGCGCCAGATTCAAAGTCGTAGCGAAGGCACCTGTGGATCTCGAATGAATTGACACAGAGGCTCCTGTACGCCTGGTGCGAGTACGCTAGACCGCGATGTACAGTTATAGTGAATCCCGATCGGGATCCCGACAATCCAGTTGAGGTTCTGTCAAGCCGCTTCTCTTTCACGCCATCATTACCATCGCTATTCATGTCTTCCGCTCGTTCTATCCAAAGTCGTAGCCCTCTACCAGGCGCCTCCGACGCCACATTCCTTATCATCATCCTAGCCACGACAGCACCCGTCATCATTGTCATGTTCTATGGACTATATCGTGTTGTTCGCGGCGTCCTCAACCGTATGCCTGACTTGAAAGAGAAACAAGAGGCCGCCAGTGATCCTGAGGTTCGTAGTTGCGTCGTCGGAAAAGGCGAGTGCTTATGCCAAATGGCAGGCAGTAAAGTCATACCCGTTTGTCCCTAAACACGGAACTGTCGAACCATACCTCCCATTGCGCTTCGGTCGAGCCAAAGGCAGAACGCGTCCTGATCCGCCGCATTCATCCAGAACAATGAGCAACGTCGCGCCCTCCAAGCCCGCGGCGGTGACCGCACACACCATGCCGAATCACTGCAATGTTAAGTCGCTCGTCCGCCCACCGCCGCCTTCCCCGCCCATGATCAAACCGCCTACTCTGACGCGAGCCCAAATTGGCGACATCCTCATTGGCAGGCATCCGGGCCCTTTACCCTCAACCACGACTTTCAGCGTCGCGTGCCCAATGCTGGAATCGATGTACACGTTCAATGTAGGACTTGCACACGCCATCCGCGTCGACGCGTCGAGGAGAGTCGGGAAGGCGGGAACGCCGGCTAATGTGCCTCGACGACCGTTGATGGTGACCCATGCAAACGGAAGTTTGAGTTGGCAAATCCCTGCTCGCAAGTTGAAAGCTCCAATGCTCGAGAAACGGAGACCTGGGATTGGGAAGGAGAACATACCTATAGCCTTCTGATTGTGCAGCACGCGTCAATGTTGGGCCGGAGAGGTAGACAGACTTTAGGCTTTCACCATTCAACCTGTATCATGACACGAGCCGGAGATACCATACACATAATGGCAGTCATTCAAAGACGCCAAATGTAAGTGGACGACCCACAGATTGCAGACTCAGAGGACCTAAGAGAAAACATTGCCTCGGCGACTCCCAAGCTGAAAAATTGGAATCATTGGCAGTGTTCCAAGTTTATGACACCAGAACCTACCCAATGGAAGTTTGAGCAAAGTAAGCCTGGCCTGATAATGTTGAGGTCCTTCCATGTTGCGCGAGACGATAGGACCGGACCAGGCGGTTTTCAACGAGGTGAGTACGAGCTGGATAAGCTGGATATCGAATTTTTGGGGAAGACTTCCTAGGTCGACTCGAAGCACCTACAAAACTTACAGGAGCAATGTGCAAAGGTTTTACAGAGACCTGCGACTGTCCTGCCTCGAGAAGATACAGACTTGGAAGTGAGACGTTTCGGCTAGCCCAAGCAGGCAGGAATTTGGAATTTCCAACAAAGTTTTGATCTTTACGAGTCGCTTCATTGGTCACGCACCTCCTCTCTCCCTCCATGAGTTCATCACCACGGCACGTACTATCCAGAACCGAGCTCTTGACTGCATCATTTCTGTGCCTCGCTGGTTTTGACAGATGCCGTCCACAGATGAAGTGGTCTTGAAACAAGCGTTATGTAGGCGACGACTCGGTACGCCTAGATAACGGATTTGGACGGCTCCCGCAAGCTTCCCGATCCACGGGCCTCACAACACTCTGGTCAAGGAACCGAAGCTCATATAGGGATGCAGGAAGTCGCCTCGCACTGCCTAGGCAGCTCTTCAATGACGGATCTGGTAGCAAAGAGGACTCAACTTACTCCCAACACTGTATAGTCGCGTTTGTTGCTTCGGGACCCTGTTGTCGTATTGCATTCCCCCATGTTATGCTCAGAACTCGAGCTCGAACAACCCTTCCGTTTGCTGTACGGCCCACATTCATTCGCTTGTTATGTCCCATCTAACGCATCCCCAGATATTTTCTTGAGATCATATTACCATTCTTCAGCGAAGACCTGATTCCTGGTCATGCGCTATTTGGTCAATAGACAAATTACCATATCCTGGACACTCAAGGATTGTTCTGGCTCCTTTCGAATTCATTCTCTCTCTGGAAATGCGCCACAACGTCAAAAAGATTCTGACCTCCGGTATACATCTATGTGACTTGATCGCACCTTTGACTCAGATGTTGCTCTCTTTGGAGACGAGGCTCGCGTCTTCGTTCCATGAAGTTCAATCAATCACGTGATCTCGGTTCTGCGTCGGCTCCAGTTATAGCGCCACAGACTGCGAACATGCGGTAGGGGAGCCATGATGATCAATGCTTGGGATGAGCCTGCGTGCTGAGATTGTACAGAGACGTCGAGGATGTCTTGGTGAAATATGATGACATTTCCGCAGGTTGTGCCGTCTCCCATCTTCGTTCCTGAAAATCGCTGGCTCGCTGGCGGAAGGCAAGACATTTTAGGCCGATGAAGATTCAAAGGTGTCCTCTCGCGGTTGAATGCAGGTGAAAGCGGCCAATGTGTCGCCGTTCAATACCATCGGATGCAACCGAGGCAGGTTCTGTCCCTGTCAACGCTACGAGGCATTTACTTGCCTATATCTGGATCGCCGTCGCCACTGGCATTCAAAAGCTAAAACTCAAAAATGGGGGGACGAACCACTTGTCAAAAGCTCTCACCAACGAACCATGGATCCTACTAAGAACCCAACGTGGTCGGTCACTCAGCTCAGGTTGCCCACGTATCGAGAGAGCCATCGCAGGAGGATGCACCCATACCCTAGATATGGTCCTCCGCAGTCTGTGCATATCGCGGTCTGTTCTTCCTTTTGTCTTCGAGAGGTCACTCACTGACTGCAATGTATGTAGACCGAAGTTGACACGAACTTGACCATCGCTGAGTTGGTATGTTGCTCTATTCTTCGCTCGTCCGAGGAGGCGCGAATCCCGTATGCTTTTGTAGTTTGCCCCAGTCGTTCACGAAAGCGTCCGCGTTGAGGAGGACGAGGAACAGCTGCCCGAGCCCGCAGGGCAGCCCAGATATAAATGGAGTTGGAGAAAGATCATTCTGAGCATTCTTGTATGTCTTTGTACATGTTGCAATTGGCCTCTTCGACTGACTTTTTCTCGAGGGCTGGTGTGTCGTCCTTCGGCTTCTCGAGCTGTTGAGACGACTCGGTTCGAGTGTTGAGAATTGAGATACTCTTGAAATAACGGGTGTGTTGCTCCTTCTTCATCGAGAGGTTCTATGTTCTGAAGGTGGATTGACGCCTTCCCGATCCCTTCTTTTAGCATGCTTGCTGCTCCCACGTCAAGCACAAGATGAGGGGGATTAATCACAGCCATCAGCCATGCCGCGTTGCTTGTATCCTTTTCACTTCACTCGTTGTCGTTGGTTCCTTGAATTCGTTGATCCGCTTGCGTCTTTTCGTCTTGACTTTCACTCCTTCTCTATGGACAAACTCTTTTCATTCTTGTTTCCCATCTCCAAATGATTATCTTCCTTCCCAAGCACATCACATAAGAATCTGACGACTGACTCAATGGGTCGACATCAGGCCGTGAACGGTAAACGGGTTGAGATCGAATGGTCTGACCTTCAAGTGGAAGAAGCTGTAAGTTTCAGGGAGTGTCGCCAAACCGCTTCCTTCTCGTCGTCGGAGTATGTGTAATGTGTCATTCCCACATCGTTCCCATTCTCGTCTCGTAAGAACCAGCCCTTTTCCCCTTTGAAAAGCGCGTATAGCATGTATTCTGAGCATTCCTCTGCTGTTTTTCCGAGGAGGTAGGCCATCATCATGATTACCGGAGCCAAAAGGCGCATAGGGTAATATTTGTACAAACTGGAGAGCTGGGCGGTCTTGACGAAACCGGGGAATATATGGGTAAAGGTGATGTCGGGATTGCGTTTCGAGAAACCCTATGTCGAATTTTGCCTCAGTCTTGCAGCATGAGAGGAGAAAGCATTGGTACCTCGGTCATGATGTCGTTGTAGGCACCAGACCACGCTGCGGCTTTAAAAGCGCTGTATGACTTCTTCATGTCGAGATTGTCCATTTCAAGCACGGGGGACGACTTGGCGCCTAAGATTGAGAGGACACTGGCGGCTTCCCCTGCATCGCTGGCTTTCTGCAAGAGCGGCAGCAGCTCATGTATTGCCTTGAACCTGGAATAAAACCGAAGAGCAAGCATGTTGTCGAGGCCGTCTTTGGTTTCGTCGCGTCCAGAAAGACTGATGAATCCCGCAGAAAGGACCAGAAAATTGATTTTTGGGACCACCTGCTGAATTTCCGTACATGTGGTCGCGACGTTCTTCATGATGGACGCGTCACAGTACATGAACTCTCGCAAAACTGGTCGTCCATCTTTGGCGAGAGGTGAAGGAAGACCAGACAAAGTCTTCTCCGCAGCGGCAGAGTTGCGGCCAACAATAATAAGATGGACATTGCCTTCAACGTATGAGGACAGGGCTTTCACCATTGCTTCCCCGATGCCCGACGTTCCGCCGATGAAGACAGCGACAGGAAGATACGGCGGCTTCCACACTGAGTTAGCGGACTTGACGGTGGCAAGGTCAGGCATGGTGGTGGTGGGAGATAGGCAAGACGACAGTGTGGCAATTGATGGCAAAAATCATGAATCAATTATCAAACGCGAGGCGCGACCCGCTACGCAGTAATTTTAAAGTCGGGACCGAAGGTCAGGTGAACCTTAACGAGGGGCCTTTTGTGACAGTGACTTGGACAAAGCTCGCAATGGTCCAGGATATTTGAACGTAGTTGTGAGAGATATGTAAGTACTTAGGTTACACAAGATCTGGAGTATATTGAGTATATAAGAATATGCTTGTGAATGATGCAGAGCGTGAAGAAGTCGTAGTATTCCATAAGCGTCGTAAGGTCATCAAATCATTGGCTATGGGCTGTACGGACCAAATTGTTCGTGAGAGGGTGGAGATCGCTTCCCGCATCATTGGTCTGAATACTGGGGCAGGGAGACCTAGATAGCACGAGAGGTTCTCGGTCGAGCCGGAGGCATCGTAGATGTCGTGGTGCCATTCAGCGGACCATGAAGATTGGTCCCAAAAATTCTGATGGCGCTGTCAAAGTTGTCTCTGGAATGAACGATACCGGGAAGTGATAACCAAGATCGATAGTATCACTGACCCTCATTCGGAAAGTACGGTGTTGGCGGGGTAATTCTGTACTCGGGCTGAGGAGTTGGCGATGGTTGAGGATAGTACGCATGAGGGGAAGGCCGAGAAGAAGGTATTCGGCCGCTTTGGCGGCGGCGATCAACGTCTTTGGGTGAGTGAACCTGCGCAAAACTACGTCGAGACGGTTTCGGAGCTTTTGCGTGTGCATGCTGAGGTTGCTCAGTTCTGGCTGCTTGTCGTCCTAGATGAGTCGGAAGCTGCCCTGGGACGGAAGAGTTGTAGGACGCAGTGTCAATACGAAGTCTGGGACGATGGAAAGCAGACTCTCGCTCATGCGACCACTGAGTGCCCGACACATCAGCATCATCCAATTCTTGAATTATCTCTGCAGCTATCCCAGCAGCCGGCTTCGCGTCGACATGGGCAGTTCTAGTGCTGCGTTCGCCTGCCAGGCCGATCTCGCAAGGCCCATGCGACACATGGGTGGGCACAGTACTTTGTCCATGATCAATTGACGTGCCGCGTTCGGTACTCGGCGGGAAAACGCGTCCGAAAAGACTATCAGCGCTGACAGCAGAATGAGCCATATGCACCAGCGGTGGCTGATAGACGCTAGGTTTACAACCGCGGGGAACTGGAGGTATGTGCTCGTTGATTTCCATGTGATGCTGCTTCTCGAATCCACTTCGCGCTGGCGGCGGCGAGACAAGGTTTCGATGTTGCTGCTGTCCATGCGGGCTTCGATGCTCTGTATCCATGCCCAACGGAAACAGCATGTCCTCACGAGCAATGATACTACCAAGTTCATCGTGATGGTAGCTAACTCGAAGAGGGGGCTGGCCGCGGCTCTGTCGGATGAGACTCGGAGGAGGTGGGTCGTCAAACTCGTAGTGTTGATGCTGATTCACTAGATGCCGACGTTCGTGATCGTCACCTCCAGGGGAGGGACGATGCGAGCGAGACTCTCTGCGACGGTGAGGAGGCTGCCTGCTAGGGCCGCGTCGTTCCAATTCATCATCGGCTTCTTGTCCGGTTTGGGACATTCTGTTAAAAACGTTCCGCCACCACGAGCGCTGCGGTTTATGAGTGTACTCAGGCTGTACACGGGTACTGGACGACTTTTTGATATGGCCTCGACCAGGAATATCTTGGAAAAATCAGATGAAGTATGCTGGCTAGGAAGACAAGGAACATACGGGAGCCGTATCCTCTCTTTTCCAGTTCTCGTTCAATTTGCACTTCTAGGTCATCGCTTTTTTCCCGTCGAATCCCATGCCTGAACTCGTCACCCAGACCAAGCCATTGTCGTTCCACTCGCTCCTCTGCAGCAACATCGATATGCACAGCAGGCAATGTGGCTGTGGGCTTCTCCGATTTCTCTACAAGGGTATGCCTCGTGACCAGAACAGCAGTTCTACTATCTTCCAACGCCGCGCGAGACTTTCCGAACGCACTCTCATAATGAGAGAGGTGCTTAAACTCTTGATCTTGCTTGGGTATTCTCCCACGCATCTTCGCCCACATGTACTTACATCCTTGCCATATCTCCCGGAACGTTTCTTGGAAATTCATGGCGTGGAGAAATGAACGCAGCATGGGCGTATGCTTGGGGGGAGGATCTGACGACTCGGGATCGTGGAATGGGCGGTAAACCCTGTAGGTGAAGGCACGAATGTGGAGGAAGCCGAACAACCTATAGAGCGTCAGTGAATTATGTTTCTCGGGGAATGTGAAATCGTACATCATCTCGAAGGTCTCCAGTAGGGCTGCAATACCAATATTGATATCTGCTGCCGTCATGTATGTACTCTGTAGATGGTTCAATCATGAGAAGCACCAATTGACAAGAAGCCCACATCTTTGATGACATTGAACATGGTCAAGATAGAAAGGAATGATGCCTGCCAGAAGGTCAAGAAAACTGGAAATGTATGTCAATGCGAGCGTTACACGGAAGCCATTTGTTCGACATACCAACAGCTTTGATTGCAAATAACTTGAGCAACGGTTTTTGGTGTTGTAGTTCCTCGGATACGCATACGTACAACTGTATGAGGCAATACATCGCTATCGTCACCGAAGCAGAGACTATCGCCACGAGCTGCAAAGGAAGTCAGCTACGAGTACTGAAGGTCACGGCGGTACCGTACATAGATATGTCCCCAACCGGGCGACCAGGACGTCTCACAGTACAGTCCCACATAATCCAGGACGACAGCAGCTAGAGTGGTACTACGGAAAACATGAAGTGAGGTACTGAGGGGTAGATAGCAACGTACACAGGCCGGATAACGCAGTACTGCAGCACACCCCACTTCATCCATTGCAAGAAGTACAGGCCGTCGTCTGGTTTCCACTTGAGCCATCCTAGAGGAAACACCCACGTCTTGACCTTTTCCCCAGCTGCCCTAGCCTTGATATCAGCCTGGCGTGACAGGCCTTTAGCGCCAAATATCGCCCTCTGTCCCGTGGGGTCGGGACAAACGTAACAGAGCAGGAGGTAGAAGAAGGCGGTGAGGACAGTCGATTCATAACAGTCTCTCAGGAGGAGAAGTGGTGTCGAGTGACTCTATGTGGAGCTTGGGACGGAGTTGAGAGGTGAAGATGAGGTTGCACGCACCCAGAAGAAGTATGACAGCAGGCTGACGATGGCGTATATCGGAACCAGCAATAGAATTCGGACAATGACTGGTTGTATGTCAGAAGTATTCGGAGTGTGACAGGATCAGACGCACAGCGCTGCTCGCGTTTCTGGAGAGGCCGGGCGATCAGTGATAACGATACACAGGTCGCAAATGTTGTCGCACATTGGTATACCACTGCAAATGTTTAGAAATGAGCCAAGCCGAAGTCACAACGGCGATCATAGTGAAGAAGGAGGCAACAATCCATCCAACCTAGATAATATCAGGATGACAAACGACCGAATGGCAGCCTTCGAGCGTACGTGGTGCGCTTGGCTAACATGTCAGCGTCCTGTATTTGCTCGCAAACGGCTGCACCAACTCACCCTGGAAGACTATATTCCCGTTTCGGAACAGCGATGGTCCATCAGCTGCTTCTGTCGTTGGGCACACAGCTGCAGAGCTAGTTTCCGTCATCCTCTCTTGATGTCAGAAAGTCGTAAAGTCGTAAGTCGTTGGTGGGTCGTATAGTCGTGCAGATTGATTTGTCCTTCAATGGGTGTTGTAGCTGCCACTTTGTGTCCTGAGGCCGGATAGCCGACAAATACTGGCGGATGGACTGCAGCCCGAGCGACCTCAGTGAAGGCAGGAGCGAGAAAGCAATCTGATGTCCGTTTCCACCAGGGCCGGCCACCCGGCCATCCTGAGTGTGACGCAAAAGGCCCGGGCCAAGGCTTGCCACCCTTCTTTCACATGAGACCATTGTGGATCCATAGCGTATACAAGTTTATTCAAGTACATAGCTGCGACCGTATTTACAGCGACCGTACAATTTCCATTTATCCCTGCTGCCTAACTCAGAGCAACACCTCCCGTGGTCATGTTCCAGCCCAATTCGTCGTATGTCCAGCCAAAGACAGTGTTATCAGGTTTGTGGTAAGTCAACAACGACTTGTGCATCCCAGGCTGATTGTGAATCCCATTCACCTTCGCCATTTGTTCATCGGAAAGTGTCACAACCTGCAGTGTTTCAATATCAGGAAGATCATCGCGAACCATAGCACGGACCTTGATATTCGCAGCCATACGCTCCTCGTTCTCGCTCTTGGGAACGACAATCACGCCACGCTGAAGGGCCCAGCTGAGAGCGACTTGTGCGGATGTCGCGCCTATATCTTCTGCCACCGCTTTCAGAGTGGGATCGCCCATCAAAACAGGTCCTCGGCCTGATTAGAAGCGGTAGTTGTCAGAATAGGTACGCAAGATATTGCGCGCGTAACACACTGACCTAGAGGAGAATAAGCTGTGACGATAATCCCTTTCTCGTTACAGTACTCGAGAAGACCGTTCTGGGGGAGGCAAGGGTGACTCTCGACCTGATTTGTAGCTGGCACGACAGTACATTGAGAGATTATGTCTTCGAGTAGCCTAATCCCGAAGTTAGAGACGCCTGCAGCGAATGAGCCAACTGCAGGAGATATTGAGCTCATTGATTTTGTGATTACCTATAGTCTTGACCTTGCCGGTTGAAAGCAGCTTCTCCATTTCTTTCCAGGTCTCGACGATCGTTGGCGAGTCGCCGGGTTTCAGCGTCACTGAGCTTCCGTCAGGCTCTAGATTCCTTTGTTAGTGAACACGATTCATTACTGAGAGCGTGCACCTGTCTTGACAGTTTGAGGCCAGTGTATGAGATACAGATCAATATACTCGCAGTCCAACAGCTTGAGAGACTCTTCGAATAGTTCAGAAACCTTGTCATGGAAGTTTCTGACGAAATTTTAGCACAAGTCAAGGATGCGATGCACACGAGGGGACTGACGGCAGTTTCGTGGTAATGTAGATTTCACCCCTTGGGATACCAGAGTCTCGAATAGCCTTGCCAACCTCTTGCTCGTTGGCTACGATGGAAGTTCAAGCGGTCAGTCTCAAGTTCTGGAGAAGATTCACCATATCCCGAGGCCTATCAAGGATATGCAAGGTAAGTGGTAGGCGGTGATGCGCATGACAGAACGCTGACAGTATCGAAGTGGCGGTAGCCAGCCTATATAAGAGCTGAGAAATCACGATTCAATATCAGTGATGGAAGCTCACCTTCAAAGCCTTTGTACACATGTCGTAGACACGCTCTCCTCCGCCAGGAGTGCCCATCCAGCAGCTACGAGCGGAAGCACGCTGTCAACGAATTTATCAATCAACGAAGCGTGCTATTACCCCATTCCAATGGACGGGATCTTAGTGCCATCGTTGAGTAAGAAAGCTGGAATATCGGCCATGGTGGTTGCAGTTCAAGGCGGGCTCGATATCGATAGCGTGGTCCGATAGCGACCCCATAGCGATTGAATTATGTAATATACTTCGGTCCGTCAGTGCCGCACTCAAGTGCTCGACTTCGCGCAACCTACTGAAGTTGACTGAATGGACATGGCTCTGAGGAAAAATGCTTGCGAGCACACCAAAAAGGTAACAGTTAACCACTGCCTGTGGCCATGTAAGATGCAAGAGACTGAGGATGAGCACACCTTTCAAGACATGGACTCAGTACACTCAGGATAGAGACTCCCTAGCTGCCATGTTGGTGTCACTGTGGCCCGGAACTCAGAACTAAGTGGCAGATGAGTGGAATGGAGCTGTGAGCATGGCGCACGCACTGTTGCCCGTTGCGAGTCGCGAGTCGCGACTCGCCATGTGTCGACGCAACAACAGTAATCGAACACCCAGTCAGGCAAAAACAAAAATGTGCGACTTCAGCATCATAGCCACTCAGCCATTCATCATTAACAAAAGACTCACAGCAGCATTCATTGTCAATCTTCGTGTAGCATGAATATTCCCAATCTGTAATCGCTATTTGCTCGGACAGCTCGGGCTGACGCAATATTCGGCAAGACGCGACAAATAGCGTCCAGAAACGGAATATAATACTGAATTTCGGGCTCGAACGCACTTCTCCCATTGTTGACTGTGAGCCGCCTGGCAGCCATCAACAATATTCACAGCGCAATATCACGATGTTCTTCATTAGTATGACTGTTTCTGGAGGGGATACAATGCATGTATCTCTCTCTCTTTCTCTTTCTTTTTCTCTCTTTCCCTTTTGGGAATTGGATATATTTGTTTTAATTATGGACCAGACCATCAGTACTTCAGTACTTCAGTATCGAGCCCAAAGGCGGAGCCCAATTCTAGGTCGACGACCTTTCGCTTCACATCGGCCCGGCGATAGTTCTGTTCCGCTCGGCATAATCGGACCGGTCCACATCACTTTTTTCTCCTGCCATCATGAAGCCGCGCTACGAATCTGCCTCGGACGAATCTGACGACGACGCGCCAGAAGCCGTCAATCTATCTCAGGCAAAGAAAGATGTTAAGCAGCAGGTCTTTGCTCTCCGAGAGTTCGAAAGCCAGGAGAAGGAGAAGAAACGCGAGAAGAACCGGCTGCGGGATAGGAAGCTAAAGGAACAAGCCGCGAACAAGAAGGGAAAGCAGGTGGCCGAAGAGGAGGACGATGAAGATGAAGATGATGGTGATAGCGATGACGAGGACGGCGTGGTGGCTCGCATGCGGAAGGCAATGCAGGATGCTGAAGGAGAAGACTCGGACGCCGAGATGGAAGAAGGCTTCGACCTTGGTGACTATGACGGCACGGCTGGTGGAGAAAGCAGCGAGGACGATGAAGAGGAGTTTCACGGATTTGATGCTTCTGAGCAACAGAAGCTGAGGGCCAATCCAAATCATCTTCCGGATCACCTCTTCACTTCCGCCTTCAGCTCTCAATCAAAAGCTGCACCTCCACCGACGACTAAATCGAAGGCCCAGCAGCACAAAGAGAAGCAGAAGGCGAGGAAACGACTAAGAACACAACCGAAGGATGTCATTATCGGGTATGTCATGAGTTCCTTGCACAAATGACGCTCGACTAACCCTTGCATTAGCTCGCGTGTCATGAGATCCTTGACGGATACAGAAACACCGTCTGGAACGTCTACCATGGGTCCCTCAGCTAACGCGCGCAAATTTCTGGACCGTTCTCTGAAGCTCAAGTCTGGTAGCAAAGTACGACAACGTGGATGGGAAAGACGGCCAGGTTGGCATATCATCGAGTCCGTTGCTGTATCCCTGACCCTTTCCACAGCGAGTGTGGGAAGCCTTCGCACGGCGGGGCCTGCTGCTCGCTTCGTACGGTCATGAACTCTGCATGTTTCCATACTGCTCCGACGTAGTAGCCCATATGGGTCAGGACTGCGCGCGCGCGTCGATTGTATGCGTCCCCTACCATATGAACCCCTGCCCATCCAGTCAGTTCAGTTTCAACCTGGGTTGCGCCTCGCTCCAAGTAGACCTTCTAGTACAATCTGGAGATCAAATGCATCGGTTCGTTCGTTGAGGACTTCCGACTCGTCGAGTACGTCAACCTTGTTCAGTATTTCCTGATTCTGCACATACTTCGCTCGCCCACTCCTCGGGCGAATTCTCCCGTCCAGTCAACCTCTGTATCATTTCCTCTGCTTCCTGTCATGCAGAAGCACAACATCCACATCTATTGCTGTTCTGTACGGTTGTGAGATATGTAAGTCATGATATACCGCACGTCAACGCTAGCCGGCACGTTCTCTCCTAATCGATGTCACTGGTCATCGACAGGATGTTTCACGGACTTTGGGTCCTCCCTTCGGCAACCGCCAGGCAACAGGAATTTGAACTTCTCGGCATTCTCGATGAGGTATCGTGGAAGGCCGACTGCTGTCGTCAAGCTTCGGATTTCGTCAGCACAACGCCGCCACATTCAGCAAAGGTATATGGTCACCGACGGTTCAAGGTGCATTTGATATATCAGGTCAGAATACTGAATACGAAAAGGCATCATTACACACGGAAGACAAGCCTTCGAATCACGCACGCTGTACGCCTCCGGTAACATGCCAAATATGTCCCGTCCTTTGCATATCGTGTCCTGAATTCTGTTGGGATCCAATAGGCCAGTATTTCCATTCAAACGGTCTGAATGCGAGAACCCGGTCATCTTTGTGATATACTCCGATATTGACCTAAAACAGTAACTGCAGTGCCAACCTGCATCGGTCAACATGAAATCACTAGATTTACGGTGCGAATAAAAAGCGTCCGTGGACCAGAGCTGAATACTGGCTCGCCAGCTATTGAATCCAATGAACCACTCAAAGCTATACAACATGCAAACGTTGTGAACAGATTCAAAATGGGAGAGCCAACACGGACCTGTAAAGATAGTTCCGGAGTTGAAGGTGTAGAAGCACCCCAAAATCGCAAGATTTCAACAGTCTCAACGTTGCAAGTGATGGTATCTCGTCAATGTCTGACTTGATGACCAGAAACTTTGTCTCCGGGGGAAACCCTGTCATATGAGAGCGGAGAAAGGCGGTCATGGCCTCGCGCGTCTTGGCCTCTGTGTCCCAAGGGCTCTGACCTTTCTGTAGTGCGTATGCTGGCATGCTGTATAAGGCTCTAATCAGTCAACAGACGCGACCAGAAAGCAGGACTCACAAACGATACGAGATCTTCTCATTGAAATGGGCAAATCGATCACGGTTGTTAGCGAAGTAAGTCTCCTTGGGAAGGCCAGTAAAAGTGGCATTCGATTCGATGATGAGGAATCGATCCACTATTGGGCTAAGCTCGTTGAGTCGAACCTCGAACAGGTCCAGGTCGCTGCTCAATAAAACCGCGTCCAAAAGCTTGTAGTCCGCGAGATCAGAACGCGACTTCCACCCATGTAGTGTGCACGTGTGCTCGTTTACTGCCAGCCCTTCCGCATGATAGTGTGGTATTGCGTTTTTCGGGCCGTCCGCCTGGTCCCATAGTGGCCTGGTTCCATAGGATATAATGTTGCGTATACGATAGTGATGTTGGGAGACAAAATAGAGGAGAGCGGCAGCAGAAATCAAGACGAGGACTGCCAGTGGCTTGGGGCGCTGTCGTCGAATGACAGACGACATGAAACGAGGAGAGAGAACGAGAGGACACTGAGCTTGGACTATCCCACTACCGCGGTTTTTAAGACAGTGGGTTAGGACTCGGCTGAGTAGCGGCCTCGTACGAGCCCGATGAGCGTGGGCTGACCACCAGAATCCGGACGTGGCGCAACTCACAGATCAGTATCACTCTGAAGAATGCTGGCGTGCTGATCCAAGTCGCAACAGCGTCGGGAGAGTAGAAAGCAATGTGTAGGTATGAAGTGGAATGTAGAAATGGCCGTCGCGAAGCTCTGAAATGTAAGCAAGAAGCGAGATGTACTGCATCAAACTCGTAACATGTATCTGAGGGATACCGTAATGCCCGGTCTTGAGGCTGTGAACGGGGAAGCCGTAGCCCGATGAATAACGTCTTCCAGGCAGATGTCCGGCGCGAGTGATCTGCGAGCATTCCACCGCTAAGTTCAGCGTCATGCTCAACCTAGATCGACAGTGACGCCGCAGACGCGGCTTTCTGCTCATGATGCACGAGACGCTCAAGCTGGCTTCAGATTCAGCAACCATGGCCAACTCTTACGACCTAGAGAGCTTCAGGATGGATGATTTGCCACGCGAGGGGACGCCACAACGTGATTCCCGAGCGTGACTGGCACAGTGGCAGTGAATGAGGTCCGACTCAGACTGCGCTGTGCACTAGCTCGGCTCGACTCTTCTCCCATGGCTCCTGATACAGTGGCTCCCCACTCTGTGCCTCTCTCTGTACCAGTGGCTGGCTCGCTCCGTCACGCATGAAACTGAACGTCGAAAACATATTACCAAGTTACGGTATAATGAAGGTCGACGGCGTTCTCACTTGATGCAATCTCTCCTAATGGATATCTCCGTCAGCGGCCAGATTCACAGTCTTTGTATCGTCTCTTCGACAACCGCCCGGTAACAGGAACCTGAACTTTTCGGCATTCTCAATGAGATATCGTGGAAGGCCGACGGCTGTCGTCAAGCTGAAGAAATCATTAGACAAACTTCGTCAGATTGATTGAAGCTACCCTGACGGTTCAAGGCGCATTTGATGTATCAGATCAGCGTACTGTGTAGAAAGTTCAGCCTCAACATATGCGTGGCAAGGTTTCATTGGCGGATTACGCACGCTGTACGCCTCCGGTAACAAGCCAAACATGTCCCGTCCTGTACATATTGTTTCTTGAATTCTGTTGGGATCCGATAGGCGTACCCCACGGCTTGGATGCGAGAATCCGGTCATCTGAGTGATGTACTCCGATATCGATCTGAAACAGTGACTACAGTGCCAACCTGCATCGGCGAGCATGAAATCACTTGTTTTGCGATGCGAATAGAAGCCGTTCGTGGACCACAGCTGAACACTGGCGCGCCAGCTGTTGAAGCCGATGAACCACTCAAAGCTGCACAAAGCTCGAAGTTTATCAAGAGGTCCAGCCGCAAGAGAGTCAACACGGACCTATATAGATATTTTCGCAACTGAAGGTGTAAGGATATTCCAAAGTCGCAAACTTTGAGCAGCTTCATCGTGGCAAGCGACGGTATCTCGTCCATGTTGGACATGGTAACCAGAGACTTTGTGTTCGGGTGGAATTCTGTCATATGAGAGCGTAGAAAAGCGGTCATGGCGTTGTGCATCTTGGAGTCTGCATCCCGAAAGCTCTCGCCACCCTGTAACGCGTAGCTCGGTACACTGATGGAAATTGACTTCAGTCGTGGAAACGTAGCAATGAGGACCCACAACCGGTACGATATTTTCCTGTTAAACTGGGCAAATCGCTCACGATTGTTGGCGAAATGAGTCTCCTTGGGTAGTCCAGTGGACGTGGCATTCGATTCAATGATGAAGAATCGATCCACGATGGGGGAAAGCTCGTTGAGCCGAAGCTCTAGCAAGTCTAATTCGCTGCCGACCAGAAACGCGTCCAGAAGCTTGTAATCCAGGAAATCAGGACGCGGCTTCCATCCATGTAACTTGCACGTATGCTCGTCGATGACCACCCCGTCGGCATGATAGTGTGGTATTACATGCTTCGGGCCGTCAGCCTGATCCCACATTGGCCTGGTTCCATAGGATATGATGTTGCGTATCTGATAGTGATACTGTGAGACAAGATAAATGAGAGCGCCAGAGACGAAAGCAGAGACGGCCAGCGTCTTGAAGCGTTGCCGTCGAATGACAGAGGACATATTATGGTGATAGAGAGGAAGAAGCGACGGAGAAGTTGTGTACCCCACCACCTCCACCACCACGCGCCGACTGATCAACTATTTGTACTCATGACGTCCGCGTTCCTATTGCCTCCGAGGATCATCGCCCAGGACCATCAAAATTGTCACGGTGATGAAAGTACCGGTATGGGTCCGAGAATGTGAGTTTGCTTTACATAGCACCTGCATAGCGCGAAAGCTCTTCTCTAGGTTCATAAACCAGATAAATAAATGTACATCATGACTGATACGTGTCGGACTGTCTCAAGGCACCGGCAGAAGACGAAGTCCTTCGTCTTTTCCTATCTCCTCTGGGCGGTGCACCGACGGTAACCAGACCCAACGTATTGTGAGTTCCACTAATGCTGTGACTAGACTCTCCGCCGCGATACGGCGGAGGAGAGTCTAATGCAAACGAGGACTCGGAAGCATAGTTGGTACCATGGGCACCAGACTGCTCGTCATATCCTGACGAGGTCGGTACATACAATGCAGCGGTACTCGGAGAATTCGGTGCAAAGAGTATCGGGGCGCCCATCCCATACATGTATGGCGTCGTGGGCGGAACGTGTACGGCGAAGGCAGACTCATCCTCTTTCGCTGCCTTTGCAGCACTACGACGGCGCCAGAATCGATAGAGTACGACGCCGCCAGCAGCCAAAGACAGAACGAGGGCACAGGCGGCGACGACCACGCCGACGATGACTCCTGCTGAGATGCGGGATGACTTTCGGCTGGCTCTTGCCGCGAGACCGACTGATCCTTGTGAGGGACCAGCCACTGCGAATATCCTACAGCAAAGTTTGTGAGACTCTATAGCCGAAAAACAAGGCTGACTCTCACAGATAAACAGCCGAAATGAACGTGGATCCCAGGGCGTACTCAGTCACCGAGGAATCCACCCATTCCTCGAGAGTACTGATGCACTGGTTTCCTGATGCTCGAATGAGAACAGACTCGTCCAGACTGACCACAAAGTTATTGAACGAGAGGGTCAAAGTCATCTTTGAATTGCAAGGAACAGTCCACACATTAGTCGCCGATGTACTAGAGTTGGCGTTAGACTTAGCGCCCTCAACAGTAGAGACTATCAGGCATTTGAGTATTCGCACAATTGTAAAGGATGAAGTAGAGCGCACATATAGCCCGAGCATGCGCTGAAGGAAATCGGAGAGGAGCAAGGAAAGGATCAATGATTGCCGGGACAGAAGTTTGTTGCAGCTGTCCTTGACCATCGCTCTGGAAAGTCCAAGAGTCGAGATCGATGAAGAAATCTGCATCAGTCGCGCTTGAGTTGAAGGGCGTCATCGATTTCCACGTAACATCGCCAGTAAAAGCTGAGGGTTCTGGTGCCAGCATGTGTAGCTCGCCCCCGTTTTCGGGATCGGAGGAGTCGGTCACAGCATGTGAACCAGTGAGCGCGAGTCCATAGGTAAAGTTCGTTTGGTCCGGATGCTGTGAAAGCCAGTTGCCCATCAGCGTTTCATTGAAGTTGCCATCGCCTGGAAAGGGGAGTGCGGTAAGCGCCCGCGCCGTACTGGAGCCTGAGGCTATGTGTATCACTTACGGCCGTTAGTTCCGAGGCCAATCACGCCTGAATAGCCATACGAGGGGACAATGGTTTGCGATTGGTTGGCGACGATGACTAGTAGGCGGGGGCAAAGTATGTCAGATGGCAAGCGAGGGCTTGAGTTTAAGTACACACTAGTTTGGTTGGCAGAGGCCCAAGAAGAGCCGTCGGCTTTGGTGAGACTGCAATCTTCCTTTACCAGATTGCCATCTGTCGGACTGGACCATAGAGAAACTTGTTGTCTGCCTGAGAGCTCTTGCACCGAACTCGAGGATGACGGATCATAGCTAAAGAACCGTTGAGGTCACTGATGATGAACAGAGAAATCACTTGCGATTGTACACCACAGTCTTTACAAGTAGTGCCAGCAACCATAGTATAGCCTGTAGCCGTTGATAACGAGAAGGAGAGGTTTTGAGCATTCGAGCCCTTTAATGAGTCCTATTCCAATCTCACTGCATGATAGAACATAAACGAGAACGCACCATCGACATGGTCAGAAAGTATTGCTGCAAATCATTGACGCGCAGAGGAATGCGGGAAGGTTGGAGGGCCTGATCTCGTTGAACAAGACGTGATCTGGCAATCCCTCGACCCAGCACAGAGTCATGAGCGGCAGAAAGAATTAGAAGAACAGCAAAGGAAAACATCAGAATAGTGGGGAAGAAAACTGAGGTGGAAGAAGAACAAGAAGAACAAGAAGAAGAGGAAGAAGAAGAAGAAGGGAGCAATAAACAGAATGCATTGCAACACCGAGGGTAACCTTTTATATGCGAGTCGTAAGGGCGGTGTAAGCTTAAGGGCCGTTAAGCGCGTAGTTGTGGCATCGTAGTTCAAGAGAACCGCGAAAACTGCACGTTTGAAGAGGTGAGCTCAAGCTGTAGGAGACGGCCCGATATCTCAGCGAGAGCAGATATCGAGACATCATGCACGAGCTCTGTATATTGTCGAGAATCATTGTCGAAAGCAGCCTGAGCCTGATAGTGAGAGATCAAGTACGCCCGAGCCCGCCGCCCGACATAGCCGAAGAGCGCCATGTTGAGGCCGGCACATTCAATAGGAGAGCCTATTTGCAACCTAGACACTATGAATTGAATACTATAATCCCTTGATTGAATACTATAATCCCTTGAGTTACGCTGGCCAGAGGTAAACAGTGGCATTACCCGACTATCTGCCAAGACAACACGCACCCGAACCGATGAGCGAGGGCAAATGTCAAACAGGAACAGTGACAGCTGTGCACTATATCCACATCCTATTGTAAGTGAGCTGAGAACGAGAGTAGCTTGGTGCTAACGCGTTCAGTGTCAGTGTCGACGCTGTCGAGTCGGACAGCCGAGGTCATGTTTGGTCTCGCTCACATGACCAGGAGCATCCGCGTAAGGCACGTGTCTGTTTACTTTGTAACTTTGTTTAGCCACTGCCACCGCCGTGGCCCCAGCGTTTCTGACGCCATCGCTGCCCCCGCCATCTCTTCGCATCTCGCTTGCCTGCGGGAACCATGAGCGGCCACAAGTCGTCTCCTCTGCGGGACCGACTACTGTCGAATTCACCGGATCCCATCAAGTCGTCCATCCTTCGAGAATCCGGGTTGGGCTGGAATTCTCCGCCGTCTTCCGACTCCAATGGCAGTGGAAACTCGGTCACCTCTCCTCTGCGCCTCCAGAAGCGCGACAACCCCGCCCGCTCGCCGCTGCCGGATGTGCATCGTCGGTCGTCGTCCAGCTATCGCCATCTCCGCAACAACAACCTTGTCTCGAAATCCCCGTTCAAGTCCCAGATCCCGATGCCGGCTGCTACTCCGCCACGCAGCTCACCGTTTCCGTCCACTCACTCGCCCCGCAAAGTGTCAGGGGAGAAGCGGACCCGGCCGTTGTCCATGCACGAGCAGGCAGAAAACGAGAACGAGCGGCCGTTCGCCCTCAAACGGGAACGGCGGCAGTCCAAGGCGTACCAGGGCCTCATACAGAAAGAGCCGGTCACTAAGAGCCCGTTTCGCAGGGATCGCAACTCATCCTCTGATCCTGGTTCGAATTCAGATCCGCTCCCGCCTCCCTCTGACTCCGAACCACCGCTGCCGCCGCTTCCCGCATCAGAACCCGACCCTCCAGCAGTCAACCAGTCTCGCTCGTTACCGTCTCCTTCGAAAACTTCCACTCCAAACTCGCGCAGCGCAACCCCAACACGTCCCGCACTCGTCTCCCGCCGTCTCCATGGGCCGCGAATGAATGGCAAGCGAGAGCGGAGGAAAACCGTGACTTGGGATGAGCGTTGCGACGTCGTCGAGATCAGCTGCGGAGAGGAAGGCAGCGACGACGCCTTGGACATGGAGAGTTCCGACGACGAGCCATCGCGTGGTCCCGACGACCATGCCGACCCTTTCTTCCAGGGCGGACTGGACACTGGCGATCAGTCATCTGCCGACAATTCCTACGAAATCATGGATGAAGGCAAACAGCTGGCGCTGGATGCTGACACGAGCATCAGTGGGCTGGTGGACGAGATGTTCGGCCCGTATCAGAGTACTCCCCCGCGTCACGGCGCGGATATCCCCACAGACCTTGACACTGAGGACGGCATTCCCTTTGGCCGTTCCCATCACGCCGAAAGGTCGGCCCATCATCACCAACACGACGCGAAAACTCCTCCACCGATTCCATTCAACCCGACCGATACGTCTTCGCCCATGCGTGGCTTGAATTCTCCCCACGATGAAAGTGGACTGCGTTCAAACTCCGACTTCTTGGATGAATATGAGAACGATGACTTCAAAATGCTGCCAGAATCACCTTCTCCCGTCAAGCCGCGTGCAAGTACAATGCACGCGGGAAGTCCTATACCGCCTTTGCGTCTCTCAATGAGTGAGTTTGCCTACGCTATTCTGTCGCGATTCACCTACTCATGTGCATGCTAGGCTCTCCCCAGATCAGTGTAATGGACGACAACGAATTTGTCATTCCCCCTGCGCACGAAGAGCCTCCTCCGCAGCCAGACATCGACGCCATGCAGGATGATGCACTAAACGCTGACAGCTCTTTCGCACGTACTGAACTTGACATCAGTGCGCTAGAAGAAGAATTGAATATTCACCCGGTATGGCTATCTTTTTTGCTTGAGCTGGCTCTGATTCTCTCTGCTGTTGTAGGCTCCAGATGACAAACCAGCGCGGGATTCTCCAGCGTTATCCAGACGCTCCCCACTCCCTCCCATCTCATCGGCCTCCGCGTCGCCCTCGGGACATGCATCTTCTCTCTCTTTGAACGCCTCGCCAAGTATCGAGTTTTCCACGAATCCCGACCGCATAAAGCCGCGGATAAGCCGCGAGGATATTCAAAGACGCCTTGCTCGGCAACACAGCTCTGGCAGTCCAAGCCCCGCCCCAAGTCCGCGTTCTTCTTCGGCTCTGGGCGGTCGTTCATCTGATCACAACATCAGCCAACTCGACCAATTGACGATGGAGGGAGACGAGAAGGAGAAGGACAGGGATACTACCTCTATCATGACCGCGATGACCGATGTCAGCACCATGAGTGCCGAAACTGCCATTATACAGAGAGCAGAGAAGCTCATTGTCGATGTTGCCGTTGGAGTCGTCGAGTCCCGTGAAGACTCAATCGCAGGCTCCGAATTTGGCTTCTCAGAGCGTAACGAAAAATCAAAGCTCAACTTCGACCTCGGCAGCGAGTTTGGACATGATCTAGGATTTGGCCACAATCAAACCGCCGACAGTCTCGCAGGTGAACCTCCGCTGTCCGCTGCATCGATACCCCTCCAGCGCCCGGAAAGCAGCCATGCTGGCGGGCGAAGAGAAGTACCCTCTGTAGATGTGGACATGGACATGCGCAGTGCACTGGATCGCCTCATGGACGACGTATCTGGTCACAGACTGGATCCAAACGACACTGTAATGTCCACGGAGGATGGTGACGAATCATTAGAACGTCTTTCCGACGAAGACTTTACCCACGAACCCGTCATTCCTCGTATCATGGAGCGTGCGGCCACCGATTCAGCTATCATCGTCAATGCACCTCCAAGCGGTTTGGTCAGTCGCACTGCCAGTGGTGCCTCGAGCGTTACCATCCCACCGCCAGTTCCGCCGAAGGACAACATTCGTAATCGCGAGGCGTTGATCTTGGAGAAGAGACGCAAAATGAGGAGACAGGAAGAAGAAGAGGAAGCTGAGTTTTATGGCCAATCGGTCACTCCTACTTCTAGGAATGAACATTTAGCGGTCTCTTCTGGACGCCCTAGTCGTCGGAGAAGCATGAGCACGGGTGATGTAGATGACCTTAAAGGCGGCGCTCAGCGCAAGACGGCTACTGGTCTATTGGACATTGGATCACTATCACCGCAAGACGACGACCCTCTCGGCGATAGCATTGAGAAAGAACTTCGAAGGAAACTCGAACAACCTCAGAAAAGCGTAAGTGAAGCCCATGATATTCTCTTCATTCTCTAAGCTTCCCTTGCTAGAAATACCATGTACGGCAGCACGAAGAGACTATATATGCATCTTCAGACAACCGCGTATCCCATGCTGGAGATCTCAACACTGGCAAGGCTTGGAAAACGGTTCGACGACCGTCGGACATGGTCAGTTCTCTCATACCACTTTTCCAACTCCTTGCTAACGTCTTAATATCTAGAACGAATATTCCAAACAGATCAAGGAGTACCGGGCGCAGGAAAAGCCTGGAAAAGCATACGGTAAAGTATTTGTGAAAGGTAACTGTCTATGTCTTCTCTATAGGTGCACTGGATGACCAAACTGGCAGTTCTGGGCCTGAGAGGAATTTCGACACCGATCCCTCAAGAACCCACAGCCGTTTCCTGTACGCTCAACAACGGTATACATTTTGTCACTACACCGGAATGCAAATTCGGACGCGATTCTACCATCAATCAGGAATTCGAGTTGTGCGTTGTTCGCGTTGTCTTCCGAGCTGTCTGTTGACTATCAACATTATAGAATTGAGCATAGCAAGCTGGAGTTCACGTTGACGCTCAAGATTCGCCGTGATCCCCATATCATCTCTCAGTTCAAGGCCCTTGCGCCACCTCAGGCACGGCCGGTACCGCCGCCTATTGTGCAACAATCGTCTACCAAGAGTCAGTCGTCTACCAAGAGTGGCGGTATGCGGAGTTTCTGGTCATCGTCGCCTAGCAAGAAGTCAAAGGAAAAACTGAAGCCCCAGACACCTCCTCCTACCAACTCACCGCAACCTGTCCACCGAGTACCCGAGAATCTTGCTCGCTACCTCAAGCCAGATGGCACACTTGCACGCGCGTTTATCTCGTTCAAGGATGTGGCGCAGCGTTGCGATACACGGATATTCGAAACAGCTTTCCCTCTCATAGGACAGCGCCTGGAGAATGGTAACAAGGTTACAACTGCCCAGGTCGGCGAGATTGTACTGCAGATATTCAGACTCCCGCCTTTACCGGGCATCTCGTCCGATCAGCTACCACAGAGTCTGGAAGAGTGCCACCGCGGTCTGCGTCATATCAACTGGCACAAAGTGACATATTTTGAAGGGACTCTTACGCAATCCGGTGGCGATTGTATGGTGAGTGGGGTTGTCGCTTTGATAATCGCACAAAACTCAAGACAATGTTAGTCTTGGCGACGTAGACAGCTGAGGGTCATTGGGTCAAATCTGGTGGCGTTCAACGATGTGACCAAGAGAGCGACGGCTACGATCAGCCTGAAGAAGGCTATCGCTGTCGAGGATGACCAGGCGCCGCGCAGTAATCCCATGAGCCCTGCCTCTGGGTCCACAAGCCGCTACAACGAGGACTACGACGGGACGTACGGCGTGGAACGTTCTTTCAGGCTGATTTTCCCTGATGACGAGATTGCTTTTTTCGCTGATTCGGACGAAGAAAAGGAGCGGTGGTAAGTGGTTTCCTCCTTCGTGGCAAGGAATCTCTGACTCAGCGCGATCTCTAGGCTGGAGGTGCTTCGGGCGTTAGTCGGTCACATTCCACCGCATCCTTTGTGGGCCGAGCTGCTGTGGCAGAGACAGGAGGAGTTGGCTAAACAAACCAAGACCCAGAGCAAAGCCGGACAGTCAAGTGTACCTATGAAGGGCTCCATGTAAATTATGTCTGTTTTCTTGCTTGTTCACTTATCTCGTGCGCATTCTGTATCATACATGGCTACCTCTGTTAACTCATGATCCTCCATACATTATGCCCGTGTATTATGCTCAAAATCCAATGTTCTACATGCGATTGCATCAGGAATATTCTTTAAGTGCCAGTCAGGTTCAGTGTGCGAAAATCCAGTCGTCCATGGATACATATGAATTCAAGCTTGAAGGAGTGACCAGAGAAAGCGCTGGTTGGAGTTTCCAGAGGCTCAATTCGTGAAGAGGAAATCCCGCTATACAGTATAGCTCATCGTATAGACTCATAGCTTGTGACTCAACGTTGAGATCGGTGAGGGATCGGACTTGACAGAGTTTTACCAGAGTAGCTGGTACTTACAGCAGTCTCGTATCTACTTAGTACTAGCCACTACTCAATAATGTGGTGCACTGGGCGGCGGGCGCAAGTGGCAGCCTGTGCACTGCAAGACAGTGTAAGTGCGGAGTGCACACTGCATAGCTATAGTGAGTGGTCTTGGTTTACCCCACGACCCTAGTGGTAACTGGCTCCAAATTTGATGATGCACACTGCTGAGTGCTCACTGCTCAGGGATTTGTCGTTTGAAATTTCAAAAAGAAGACTGTGGCGTATCACTAGGAAAAGGGTCATAAAAAACGACACCTGTGTGATTCGAACACACGCTGACAAAGTCAAATGGCTTAGCAGGCCATCCCGTTAACCACTCCGGCAAAGTGCCATATGAACGTTAGGTGCCACACATATAACACTACCAGAACTTTCTTACGCTACTTGATCGCGATCATTGCTCTCGGTCAACTCATCTTATGAGACGACCACCATGTCCCTTAGGAACAGGAAGTCAACAAAGGACGACAGCGATACGAATGTTGAATCTTCACCTCCGGAAAGCGGCTTGAAGCGACAAAAGGAGCATCTCGAACATGAAGTCGAGGGTTTGAAGAAGTCTGAGGTGAGGCGCGTCCAGTGCATGTTTGTAGGCGGCTGACGGTACGCGCAGCATCGCTCTTTTCTTACGTCGCGGCGCTTTCTTTTCACTCTGGGCATACTGTGTATGTACGCGGACCGCCGTCCGGCAATGTTCTGATCAGCCACAGTTGGCGTCATGCTCGGCTTCACCGTCATCGAACGGAGCGACATAGAAGACATGCATGCTCAACTCCTCTTGTTCATGGATCAATACGACATTGCCGTGCCAGCTTTGCCTGGCTTTGACTTCTCCCGGGTCGAAGCAGAATTTAGTCGACTACGAGGCAACATCCCCGAATTGTGGAAGTTCAATCGAGACGGCCGGGAATTTCAGGTCGGCGAGCAGATGGCGGCCAGGGGACTGACGGCAAAGTATCCAGTTGTCCTTGTGCCAGGTGTCATTTCGACCGTACGCGTCCATCTGACGTCCATCACTTGTGTGAGCTCATTCTCATGATATGTTATAGGGTTTGGAATCCTGGTCAACCAGTGCCGACTATAGGCCCTTCTTTCGTGAGAAGCTTTGGGGTGGCTTCAATATGCTCTCGCAAGTCACATTCAATCGAGAGAAGTGGATATCTGCCATGATGCTTGATCCCGTCACCGGCCTCGACCCACCGGACGCCAAAGTCAGAGCGGCGGAAGGTATAGATGCAGCAAGCAGCTTCATTCAAGGCTATTGGATATGGTGGACATTTCCCCATTCCTTTAACACGCGTTCAACTCGCTAAGCTACCTCAGGTCCAAGATTGTCGAGAACATGGCGGTCTGTAACTACGACAGTAAGTCTTCTACCCTTCTCCCAGTATGAACTGACACCCTTGAAGCCAACAATCTGTACCTGGCGCCCTATGATTGGAGATTGTCTTACTGGAACTTGGAAGAGCGTGACGGATACTTTTCCAAGCTGAAGAGCAGAATTGAGGGATTCAAGTAGCATTTCGTTATATCCATCAGTGGCGCTCTCTGATGTTTTCAGGCGTCGGCAAAAGAAGAAAACCGTCATTGCAGCACATTCCATGGGCTCTACGGTGGGTACAGAACTTGACAGCGCGTCTTTGTCACTACTAATCTGTCCATTCAGGTTATTTTGGTAAGTGTTACGCGAATTGACTATCTTTCATAACATAATGCCTCAGTACTTGTAAGCCATTCACGACTCTACTGGACGATGTGCTGACGCGTCATGTACATAGTTTCAAATGGGTAGAATCACCAGAGCACGGTGGTGGGGGCCCGACTTGGGTTGAGGTAAAGACTTCCAGTCCCAATGTCGACGTGTACAAATGCGATGTATTCAGGACCACATCGAGACCTACATCACCATTGCTGGAACTCATCTTGTGCGTCGACTGAAGGCTTTTCTTTCTATGCGCTCCTCCTGATAGACTTTTAGGGCGTCGTACGTAACTACAAGCTTCACACTTTCCGCGGCTCTGAAAAGGACCGCACCTCAGGCCAAGGCCATGGCAGCCTTTTTGTCCGGCGAAATGAAAGATACAGTTCAGATGAACCCAGCAGGCGCATATGGTCAGAGAGTTGTTTGCGGATCATCTGATTGGGGGTATAACAATGCTTCTTAGTCTTGGAACGCTTCTTCTCGCGCTCCGAGCGACGTAAACTGTTCATGAGCTGGGCAGGGAGCGCGAGTATGTGGATCAAGGTGTGTCGAAAGCTCCATGCGTCACAACGGTTTGCTCAACCGTGTAGGGCGGCGATGATATATGGGGGAACCAAACTTTCGCTGTCGATGATCCACCGGACAGTACGCATACTCATGGAGAACTCATATCATTCAGAGGAATACATGCACTGGAAGCACAAAGCAGGGGAGACGATCTCAGAAATATGACCTCCACAGAGGCCGGTACCTGGATCTTGCAGCATACGCCATCGACGTTTCAGGTAGGCTTTGCCCCGTTCATGCTCGTCGATGTAACATGCTAACGGGAGACTGCAGAAAATGATGGGCACCAACTACTCCTTCGGCATCGAACGTGACGAGGAGGTACTCATCAAGAACGACGGGGATCCCACCAAGTGGACCAACCCTCTGGAAGTGCGGTACGGTCTTTGCTTTGCTCATGCTCAAAGTCATAGCTCACGAGGCTATTCACAGGCTACCTAACGCGCCATCAATGAAAATGATCTGTGTATATGGGCATGGAAAGGAGACTGAGGTACGTGTAACGATGGAACTTCCTTCACTGCGACTAAACCTTCATCCAAACATCTAGCGTTCATACTGGTTCGTGCTTGATTCGTCGGTAAATATTAACCTTGACACTCTGGATCATTAGGTATGCAAGAGGAGCCTATGAACAGGAAGAAAGCCCTGCCGATGGCAAAGACCCGACATGCGCAGATCCAGCCGACACTGGATGCATCACACTACGTACTCCACTCGACATGCCATTGATGAGAAAGAGCTGGATTGACGCGGAGTACACCAATGACACAATTTCTCCTGCGGTACGTAGCTCGAAAAGTATGCCCCAAGGACAGCCTTTAAACGTGTATCTAGGTGATTAATGGTGTGAAGATGGGCGAAGGCGATGGAACAGTGAGTTTGTTGAGTCTGGGCGCCATGTGCGTCGATGGCTGGAAGCGGCCAAGGTGGAATCCTGCAGGGATTAAAGTTACGACTGTCGAGGTGAGCCTCGAGCGTTATACTGCGCCCAATAGTTTTAACTTGTGCTCTAGTTGCCCCATCGCCCAGTTCCCTCCATTCCTCGCGGTGGGGCGAACACTAGCGACCACGTCGACATCCTCGGCTCGACGGGCCTCAATGAGATCATCTTAAAGGTCGCGACGGGTGTGGGTCATGAGGTCGAGGAAAATATCGTCTCGAACATACGCGAGTATGCGGCGAAGATTCGTTGGGACCTATAGATTGTATCACTTGTACGCGGATTGTAATTACTGAGCTAATGATAGACTTACAATGGAAACTATTCACGATATCGTTTTCGTTTCGTGCTCAAGCTTGGCAACGCTCTTCAGATACGATCGCATCAACTTCGTCACCTTTGCGTTCACGTTAACGATGGAGGGCACAAGCTCTGGTTTTGCGCCTCTCAACGCATCCTGCATGGGTTCACTGTTACGTTGCGTGATTACATATCGGAAACAGGAGATGGAGGGCTTCTTACCCGTCTTGTTTATTTGTTCTTGCCCATTTCAAGAGCCTCGCGAAGGCACTGCGACAGTCCTGGTATGCTCCAGTAAGAATTTTCTCCTCTGCGTCAGAGAAGCAATTTGGATCAAGATGCAATCGTGGAGACTTCAGCTGTCCGTCCGACCCAAGCCAAGGAAAATATTCATTGATGTACGCCATAAACTTGATGATGTCGACCTGGTCAGAAGACAGGAGATGGTTGATATGCTGGGTAGGCCAGAGCATTGAATGCAGATGCCAACGGAAAGAGTAGAGCGCTTACTGCGACGCAAAGATTTGAGATGAGAAAGACATAGATATTTCTGATGCTTTCGGCAGCCGCTTGTTGTTTCTCTAGCCGAGCGCGGGTTGCTGGAGGGAATGTCGCGTCGTAGTTCCCTGTACTTTGGAAATACTTGTCCATATCAATCGCTTCAGCTATCTTCGCCATAAATCTGTGACGGTACGTTTCGACACTGGTCAATAGATCGAGAATATGAGGAACAGCATCTTCCTCGAGAATCAACGTGGGTGAAGCTGCAGCATTGATAGCAAAGATGAGGAGGTTCATAGGCGGCTCAACCTGTTCTTCTGAGGGTGTTCCTATGATGTTCTCTCCAACGAGTGCTGTGAGATTCGATCAGCACGGAGTCGAAGTCAGGTACAGAGATTCTCAACGGACTGGAGACATGCTGTAGATTCACTTGTAGCTCTTGTGGTGTCTGGCTGGAGTAATTTACGCCTTTTAGGAAGGTGTTCAAAGGTACGAGCCCGTCAAGGTTCATTCTTTGATGGTGGCGGAAGCAGAGTGGCACGATCGGTCACACTCACATGCCATCGTGACGATTGCCGATGACCTCCTCAGGTCCGGTCATCTCTTCGCCATCTTCGAGTCAAATTCGCTTGTTCAAGGTGTTTCAGTGACACGTAGTTGCATTGTGAACGCCGTGCATTGTGCTATTCGAATGTACGGCGAGAATATCTGTGCAGCCAGCCCAAAAAGTACGAGGGTAATCCCTGCCTTGGCTTCCGAGTTGACCACAGCTGATCTCGGAGCAGTTGCGCGGATCTTGTTCCTAGGACACAAGTGTTTTGAGTTTTATCGTTGCCGAATCGCCCAACCTTAACTTGCTTCCCCCGCGTCGGTGCGCACACATTATATACCCGATTTTGCAAGGCCGAGGATGCACAACATACTCCTTGATAGTGTTTTCGAGGCGGAGTAGTCAAGGCATCGTTCTCTGATGCCGCGCAAAGTCCTCGGAACTCGCTGGCTGGCATGTTCTTGAGAGTATTCTGGAACCGACAGATCGTGTCTCGGTTCTATCTTGTTTTTGCTTCCATGTAAGTGTACTCCGTACGAGACGCGAAGAGAGTTATTGTTTATTCAGTCTAATTCAGTTAGGACCCCGATGCATGGCCTGGCTGTGGATAAGGATATCGCAAACGCGGAGTTGCTCGCCACACTTTGCCGGCCTTCGAAGCCGATAGCCTTTTTGGGTCGCCCAGGTCCTGTTGCGTCCTTTGCCAGAGACCTTCTTGTAGGTAAGAGCTATCCCGGCACTCTCCAGGCGATTTGACATATAATGTCCGTTAAAGATTGAGAAGGCGCTCAGCATCTCTTTTCTATCCTCCTGCCATGTCGTCTATCGGTCCACCAGCGGTGAGGTCGTCATCGTTAGACACGGTCTTGAACTCATCTTGTTTCCCAGCATGCACAGGTTCTCGTTATCGGAGGTCACTCGCGCAGACAATTTTGACGCGCGTTGGACGCTGACATTCACCAGGAGGGCCCGCTGGAAGTTATGCAGCATCGGCGCTCGCTCGCGAGGGCATCGAAGTCGTTCTTTTGGAGGCATCCAAGTTTCCTAGGTGTGTCCCGCCTATGCCTTTGTTCCATCCGTGTTCCCAACGGCGCGTCAATCGCAGATACCATATTGGCGAGAGTCTCATCCCCTCAGCCCGCCACTATTTACGCTTCATCGGCGCGGAGGAGAAACTGGTCAATCATGGATTTACTCACAAGGTCAGCTCGATTCAGGTGCATGTATGCGCGTCTCATGTCTGCCCCAGCCTGGTGCAGCTTTGAAGTTCAAGCAATTCAAGGCGGAAGGCTGTAAGCCTTGTCCTGTGTCTCAGCGTTGCAGCTTACCCAGGCCCCACTAGACACTGATTTCATAGCCCTGGGCCACAACAACAACTCCTACAATGTCGTATGTCCTCATCTTACGCGTTTGCCACTGCATCATCTGAAACCCGCCCGTCAGATCCGATCTGAATTCGATCATATGCTTCTGAACCACAGTCGGTCCTGTGGCGCCGCTGTCTACGAGCGGACCAAGGTCCTTTCTATCGATTTTGACCCGGAAAGCAAAGAACCTATATCTGTCACCTGGACCTATACACCTCCCCCGGGGCTTCCCTCGCCCCCAGCTTCTCCCACAATATCTACCAAGACGGGCTTCTGGGACGAAATTCCCCCTGTCTCTGTAACCGCGTCGGATGATACACATGTCACCGGCACAACATCCTTTGACTACCTTGTCGACGCTACTGGCCGCACAGGTATCATGTCCTTGAAATATCTGAACAATCGGCACTTCAACGCATCTCTCAAAAATACGGCCATCTGGGGGTACTGGAGAGGTGCCGGGACTTATGGAAAGGGTACCTCTAGGGAAGGTGCTCCTTGGTTCGAAGCGCTCACAGGTAAGCTCCTCTTGTCTCTGGTGCTCGATCTCAAGTGACGGGCCATGCTCCAGACGAAACCGGTTGGGCTTGGTTTATACCTCTCCACGACGGAACAACATCCGTTGGCATTGTAATGAACCAGGAAGACTACAAACGCAGCAACAGATTGTCCGACCTTTCGGGTCTGACAACGCGCTATCTCGCGTCCCTCGACCTCGCGCCCCACCTTGCCAAGCTGATTGGATCGGGGAGACTCACCGACAAGGCAGTTCGCATGACGAGTGATTTCAGCTACTCTGCAACGTCTCATGCGGGTCCTCGTTATAGAATCGTGGGCGATGCCGGAGGTCAGTCGTGTCGCTCACGAAGGAGCATTTCTGATTACCTTCCGAAGCTTTCATCGATCCCTTGTTCTCAAGTGGGATACACTTGGCGATGACCTCCGCGTTATCAGCAGCTGCTACGATTTGCGCTTCCATTAGAGGCAGCTGCTCGGAAAATGTGGCATCAGAGTGGCATACAAAGCGCGTGTCGACGAGTTATACCAGGTTCATTCACCTTTCTAGATGATTTCGTGTGTCTCACTGTCCGTCCAGATTCCAGGTTGTCGTGCTCAGCGCCTATAAGCAGATCCGCGCTCAAAGTTCCGATGTTCTGCTCGACATCACGGAGGACAACTTTGACCGGGCTTTTGCCTTCCTGCGTCCCGGTAAGACTCAATTGCCGTTACAAGTTCTTGATGCTGAATGCCAGCCAGTCATCCAAGGCGCGGCTGATATGGGCACCCGACTCTCTGAGACTGAACTTCAAAAATCACTTGACTTCTGCATCAATCTGTTCAATCCCACCACCCCCGAGCAACATGAACGACTCGCAGAGTCGGGAAGCATCGGCAAGGAGCTCCTTGATGTGACCGCCCCCCTTGTCCATCCGGACGTGCTCAAGCAGGCGTTGTTAGTCAACCCAGAGGAGGATGAATTGACGCAGACGATGTCCCGGCTTGTGCTCGACAAAATCAACGCTCGCCGAGTTGTACACGCCGAGTACGACGTGAACAATCTCGAAGCAGAACCGTTGGATGGATATGTTGTTCATCTCAAGACCGGCGAGCTGAACCTTCTCAAGGTGTAATGTTCTCTTTCATACTGTCCATTGTTATCGTCGCATTCAAGTAGTAATTTCGTTTCCCTTGCATAGTCTTCCACAGCTGTCTTGTTATCTGTCTACATTCTCTTGATTGTTCTTTACGTATGTTTTCTCCCTTCTCGTAGCTATCTCGCACCCATACATAGATCGCGATCCTTTTCGTGTCATGCATTACATACGCTTAGCTCTTAGATCCTAGCTCTCGCGTAGTGTCGACTTCACACTCCAATCCAATGCATGATCGCAATATGGACATTCACAAAGTATCATATCCTGCATTAAAAGTGGCAGGATGTATGATGTACAGTATACCATAAGAAAGACGTAAGATCCGTAATAACAAATGAAGGGAAGGTAGAATAGCGATACAAAGATGTGGCGGAGAGAGTACAGTACATGCGTTGAAACTTGAAGCCTAAGCGTTGCCGCTGTCCCGACGACGATCGGTGACTTGGAGTATCTTCCGAGTGGCTGCGCAGGAGGGTCAGAATGCCTACAAGCCACACGTCTGAGATCACACTCACGTTGGGTACCAATTACAATGTCATCTAAGCTCACATCGGCATCCCCAGAGCTCGCGCGCGATTTCCTCGGAAGCCTGCTAGTAGTGGCAGTGGGGTTCGTCTACAGGATATATCAGTCAAACAAAGGGAAAAGTATAGTAGCCAGTGTCAAGTCACCTTGCCGAGTGCCTTGGCGACGGTGTCGCCGACTTTCAAGTCCGTGACGGCGAGCAGGTCATCGCCCTCGGGGAGGCGTTGTTTATGGTCCCAACAATTCTTGATCCATCCCATCCGCACAATGATCACATCAGCTCCAAGATCCCTGTGAGTCGATGAGAAGGTTTCTTAAGAAGACACAGTGGAACACCAACTTGAGCCTGGCGCGATTGATGGACTCGAACTTGTCGCGAGTCATGGTTGCCTTCTCCGAGACTGGAGTGTACACAAGATGCGTACACGTTTTCCCAAGGGTCTTAGCAACCTAGAGCCTCACCATGAGCGAGACGATAATGGATGTAGCTGTTGAACATACCTGCCCACCAAGATCTTCCAACATGCCCTCGACCCACTCTTTCGAGAATTCTTCAAGATCTACGAATGCCCTGATGTCGCTGAGTGGTCCACTATTCTTGCCCTTCCCGCCGTTGCCTTTCCCGCCGTTGCCTTTGTAGTTCCGGTCGCTGCGGTGGTCGTCGGTTTCCTCCTCAGGATCATTGAGGTCATCGCCCTCATCGTCGAAAACACTGATGTCGCCCGTCTGCAGCGTACCCAGCGCACTATGTGGCCGGGTATGTGGCCCAGTCAGGGACGAGAGCATCGGAGGACGTCCACTGCTGCTGGCGCTCCTCAATCCTCTCTTTGGCGGCGGCGGGCCCATGACTTCGCCACTCGGTCGGATACCATCGAAAACTGTAGGCAGTCTCTTCATCATGTCTCCCTCCTTCCTACGCGGTGAAGCCTTCTGCTTCCCCTTCTGGTGCGCTATCAGGAAAGCTTTCGCCTCCGGATCTGTGGTATTCTCGATCTTGGCAGCTAGTTCGCTGTCCTTCACTTCCTGAGGACGATCATCATCGTCATCATCCAACTCGTAAACCTCTCTTCCTCCTTTGACCGGGCTGCCAGGTACAGCAGCCAGCGGCGTCTGCTGACTTGCTTTCTGGGTCGTCTTGTTCGGATGAACCTTGCCGCGCCCTGACATTACACGCTTCTGCTTTGGAGCAGCCGTAGCGATATGGCCATCCAGAGTGGTCTGCTTTCCGGCATTGGAAGTCGACGCCACTCTACTCGGACCGGCAGTATTAGGCGCAGCTCTGTTGAAAAACGTAGAACTCTCGGTCACAGATCGGCCGAGGCTGGGTGCTGAGCGCGGTACCCCAGGAACAAGCTCGGGGAGAAGAGGTGCATGAATAGACTGCCTCATTTCCTTCATCCGGTTCACCGTGGAATCTTTGCTTGTCTGCCACTCATAGACTTCTAGCAAATTGGTCAGAACGTTGAAAGGTTTCGAACTTGAGTGCCCTTACTCTTGGGAGGCGCCGGCAGCTTCGTTGGTGAAGCAAAGGCTTTCACTGGAGATCTCGGAGCCGCAGGTGTCTTCGCCAAACTCGACTGTGTAGGCTTGGCAAACGAGGGTAGTTTCCCTGGTGTCTTGGGAGCCCGCGGGGTCTGTAGAACTTTGGAAGTAGAGGCCACCGGTTCGTCTTCGGTTTCCGACGGAGGTATATCAGAAAGCGGTGACAACTCTTTCTCGACGGGAGTCTTCTTCTTCGGTGAAGCGGCGGCGTTGACAGCGTTCTTCCTCGCCACAGTGGTTCTGGGAGCTAGACATAGAAAAACTTCGAAACGAGACCTACATGAGAACAACCAACGGCGAACTCACCTTGACTGGCCTTCTCCGCTTGCTGTTCTTTCCTCTTCATGTTACTGCGAGTGACCCGAGGGATGCCAGACACAGCTTGTTTCTTCCTGATCCCCGCAGACTTGAGCGCTTTCTTCGAATCCGATGCAGGGATCACACTCGCGGTCGGCAGAAGCACCTCACTGGATGGTCCTGCAACAGACTCAGCGTCTACAGAGACTACTCCATTGACAAGCTCGGGAATGGACGATTGAGGTGCATCATCCATAACTACGTCTAGCGGTGATTGAGGCACGTCATCAGTAGTAGTGCGCAGAGGTGGAGAAGGAGTGATGTCCGCTACGGTAGTGATCTGAGCGTTATTCACCAGGATGTGAGTAGGAGCGGATCCGACCATACCGGTGGGTATAGTCTTTGGGTCACCGGAAGAGAGAGTCGGGTCTTCAACAAGAGCATCGACCGCAAAAGTCGATATTCTCGTATCGTTGGCCTCGCTGACATGACTGCATTCAATATCCTCCGGTTCAGAGAATAGTGGAGTAGACCGAGACTCCCCGGCTATCACAGGCGCCAGTTCCTCGTCGACATTGGTCGATACACTGTCCTCCGATTCAGAGAATAAGGAAGAACTGTCGGGTGGGAGGTCGAAAGTTTGAGAGGCCAAAGATTCAATCTGTGGCTGATCAACAGGAAGGGCAGGTCCTGGCCGTGGGGGGTCCTCCTCGCGTACAGGCGGCGTCAGCTCCTTGTCAGAGAACAGCCCATGGTAGCTCTCCTCTTCCGGCGGCGGCGGCGGAACAAACTTTGAAGGCGCTTTGGCCTTGGGCTTCATACGTCCCTTCAGTGTCTTTCCCGACAGCGTGGCGGCCTTCCCCTCGTCCGTGTCCCGAACCGCCTTCTCCTTGCCCTTCCTCGAAGCAGTTGGTAATTTCGAGGCTGGGGCCTGCTTTTTTGCGCCTTTGGCAGCTGCAGCAGATCCCATCATAAGAGCAAACGCATTCTTCTTGGGGACAAGGGCAGGCTTGGAGGATGAGGCCTTGAATAGTGATGGTTCAGTGGAAGAGGAAGCAACGCCATTGGAAGTAAGGGCCTTGTATGCGGGAATAGGAACAACTGGGGGCATGGGTGTGGGTGTTGAGGGCGTATTGCGGTTGCGTATGGTGGTTGACGTGGAGGGAACAGGGCAGGGCGTAGCATCGACGTCCATGGCGGAATTCTGCTATATTTTAGAGCAAGAAGTCAGCATGACGGTGAGAAACTTACCTCGCTATTAGAAGGATTCCAGTTGGAGGAAGCTAAGCATTTCGGCGTTGGGCCGTCCTTATGACTGGAAGCTGGAGGCGACGTTTCTGGAAGTGGCGTGAGCGGGGATAGCCCTACGATACTGCATGTCGAAGAGCAAGCCGGCGTTTGAAGAGTATTGGATGAAGGTTGTTCTTCTGCTTCCGGAGTGCCAGGACGAGGGGAATGCGAGGACTCTTCGATTGCTGGCAAGATGGGTTTCACCACGAGTTCTACAGGCGGCCGACTAGGAGAACGCGACCGATTCCGTTTGTCGGGCGAACTTGGTGGATTTCGGAGGTCGATGAGGGGAAATGACGGAACGGACTGTGCTCTGCGATGCTTGGACGGCGAGGAGGTGGCGGACGATGTCGCTTTGCGGGGAGAAGCCACGAGTGTGGAATCCGAAGTCGACTGCTGGATGCTTTCGGAATCGCCATGGTAGAAGTCCACTTCGTCGTCTAGCTCTGTTCGCGGCCGTTTGAAAGCGGGCAGGTCGGATCTGGATGCGGCATTCGATGCATAGTCGTGCTCTCTCCAAGGCGATGCCGGCCGCTTCTTGCTAGGCGACGGCGTGAGCAGAAGCTCGTCATCGGAGAGTTGCGCCGCGTCGGGCGCTGAGCTCGCGGGCGGCTCCGATTGCAGACGGGTCCGCGCGTTCTTCAAGGGCGACTGGTCGAGGGATAGGTGGAATAGGTTGTCGGGTAACGTAAGCTGAGAGCGAGTCCGCTTGTTGGCAAATACGGCGGACATTGCTCGCTCAACAGCATACGACGAGGCGGGATTAGGGTGCGGGCGGGACCAAAACGAGGAGCGCGTTGTTGGAAAAGCCCAGGTCGCACGTGAACGTTTGGACGGTGAGGCTCTCCAATTCGCTCTCCCGAAAAGGAAATCGGCCATGTTTTCCTCCTGGTTTACTACGGGCTGTCGCCGATCTCTGCACCGCGGCTTTGCACACAGATCCCTCGCGCAGAATGCATTTCGAACGCGCCAAATATCGACCACATTGAGCACAGCGTTAGTGGCACCGCTTCCAGGTCCTTTTCTGTATTTTCTGACACCACGGAAAGACAGGAATCTGTCGACACCGCCCAAGTCTATTCTGATCGTGAACAAACTCAGAACGCAGCCAGTCATTCTGGCAATCAATGACTTCCTCGAGTATGCTTACCTCCTTCTTGCGCTGTTCGCTAATCTGACTCGCCACTCCCACGCTTTTGCAGACATGTCCAAGCAACGTATCCTGGCGTTCGCGTTTTTCACGAGGACCGCACAGATATCCCACATGGTGCTGAAGTATGGCATCCCGGTATGCTTTGGTCTTCAAAACATGCACGGCTTTCCTCATCATCTGCCAGGCAAATCCGAGAAAATAGACCTAGTTGTCACTCTTGGAGGCGATGGCACTATACTACATGCCTCATCTCTCTTTAGCGCTGGTGCCGTACCTCCTGTTCTCAGCTTCTCTATGGGTACTCTGGGCTTCCTGTTACCCTTTCGTGAGCATACCCGACACGTCGCCGATACCGATCTCATTACACCAACCATCCAGACATCGACGACTTTGCCAAAGCCCTCGAAAGCGTCTTCCAAGGCAAAGCGACTGTGCTGAACCGCATGCGACTAGCATGCACCTTCTACGATAGCGGCCTCGTGAAGAAGCAGGACAAGGTTGGCGACGGCATCGGTTAGTAGTTCATTCATGCTGTCTATTAACAGATTGCGATACTCACTCCATCCAGATTGGCAGGTCATGAATGAGATTGCTCTTCATCGTGGATCAAGTCCACATCTCAATACAATCGACATATTTGTCGACGGGCAACACCTTACCGAAGCAGTTGTACGTGCTTCATACCATGTTCCAGCTGGTTGTTTCGTAACATATACAGTCTGACGGCCTCATCGTCTCAACACCTACGGGATCAACAGCGTACTCCCTCTCTGCCGGCGGACCCATTGTTCACCCCTCGCTAAGCGCCCTCGTGTTGACGCCAATTTGTCCTCGGAGTCTGTCGTTCAGACCCCTTGTATTCCCTTCTTCGTCATCAATAACTCTTCGGGTTAGTCCGCCTCCAATCCACGCCAGGGAGACGCCTCACCTCCCCACTAGATCGGTGACCGCAGTCGAGCGCCAGCCGGAATATCCATGGATGGACGTACTTCTCATGTCCTGCAGCCTGGAGAGTCCGTGAACGTCCAAGCCTCACCGTTCCCCGTACCTTGCATAAACCGATCTTCGATAGCTGATGAACGCTCTGAAGGTGTCTCTTCTGAGGGTGCTGGCCCAGGAAAAGAAGATGATTGGGTCCGAGACATCAACAATCTGCTACAATACAACGCCACATTCCGGAGCAAGGCCTTGCTCAGGCACAGTCGCACTTGAAAATCATCATGTCGTAGCCTTTCGGTACGAGGAAAAATCAAAATACTGACTGTCTATATCATGTGTATAAGTACTGGTTACATGGTAATTGGTGAAGTAGGGTGGTAAGATTGGTCTCTGGATGGTGTTGCAGACATCATAAGTCGCGTACGTATGGTAAAGTCCGATAGCAGATTGTGAGCACTCGCAGCGTGGAAGTTGTCTTGTCTACGCGCCCATCAATTTCTCAAAAATTGATTTGCGCGATCTGTTGCTGGGGGTGGGAGAGCCTGCGCGGGACACTGGGCGCGACGCAGTCATCTGGAAGTCTGGCACCTCCAGGTATTGTGGCGGTGGCGCGACATAGTCCTCAGTGGTTATTCCCGTCTTCTTCTCTTCAGGGTCCGGCTGCAGCTGAACCTCGACCACCTCCCCGCGCACCAGCCTACACGTCGCGGACTCCCACGCACTGGCAGAAATTCTGACCCTTCGGCGAGCCCCAGCCAATGTGGCCGACGTAATAAGAGCGACGCGCTCGCGAGGGACATTGCTGAGTGCAGGAAACTCTCTGATAGCCAAAGAAACTGCATCCTGGAGCGAACATTATCATCAGTCAATCACTTGCCGAGAACGACCTCACCTCGTAGAGAAGCTCCGGTTTCACGTAGACCAACTCCCCGTGATACCGGTAGGTGATTATGTCGGTGCGGGGCGGGACGTTGATCAGTGGCGTCGAAGAGCTCGGGAGTGACATGTCTAGAATGGCCGATGGGCAGTGTGGTCAGTGACGGTCGATGGTTTGCGTGGTTGCAAACCATCGGCTTTATAGAGAATAGCGCCGTCGATGGCAGTGCTTCAATATTTCACTGCTGTATTAAAGGCTGTAGATGGAATCAGTTTGCCAGGTGCGATCAACACAGCTATCATATCAAATTTCGGACTGACTCCAAGTGGCATAATGAATGATTGTACTCAGTGCTATATACCAGTGTCCCCCAGCAAAGCAAATAGCCCGCTATGCGATCGTGTAGTAGCAGTAGGTGCTATCGACACCGCGTTGCCTTTCGACTTTTTAGACTTCTTCTTCCTCTCTTCAGCGAACGTCTTCTCCAAATCAAACTGGCAGAGGGTCCATAGGTGTACTGGTACGTCTGGACAAGGACAGACACCGGTCAGATAGGAGTGGAAGGCTTTACCGCTGAACATAGGCATGGGCGACTCGATCCCGGGGTATAGAAGCAGTGCTTGAAAGAAGGTATTGACAGCTTCAAGGCCATGTAGGACCTGGGCAGCAAGTTGGATATGACGATCAACGATGGGCGCGGTGGGATTATGGGGTAAGGGTTCGCCAGACCATGCAAAGGAAGCAAGGAAGCAACGTGCTTCCCTTGCTGTCCACCGTTCAGCCTCGCGTGCCTTGCTATTGCCACTCTCCTCAGCTCTCTCATGAAGACTATTGAGAATCCAGCGCAAGACCAGCACGGCAGACAACTGTTGTGGCATCAAGTCCCGGATGCCCGGGATATCCGAATTCAAGGCGCGGAGCAAAATCGTGAGGCGTACATCGTCCGGCTGAACGACTAAGGGTAGTCTCGACTTTGTAAAGTCATAACGGGAATCTGATATCGAGGGCAAAAGGGCGGTAATGGCGGGAACTTCTACAGCCTCTTCGGCAAGTCGCGTGCCCCGCCTCAAGTACTCCGTAATGATCTTTGGGTGGGAAGACGGCGAGCCGGGAACCTTTGACGTGAGCAGATCTGCGGGCAGTGCCTCGGAATTGCGCAGATCCTGAAGAGCGCCTCGCAAGGGCGCTAACGGATCCAGGTCCATGTCGTCGTCCATGTCATCCGAGTCAGACTCGACAACGTCGATGAGTTCGTCCTCATCGCTAGCCTCGCCATGATCCTCACTTGCCGGAATAATGGCTTGGGGAAGAGGAAGTCCCAACGCCTCGTCGAGAATTGCGTAGGCCCACAGCCGGATAGGACGGGCTAGGCGTGCAACGGTTTCTAGATCTGGATTTTCGATAAAGAGCCTACTCCAATACGTCCCCGTAGCAAGACAGTTCATGAGGAGAGGAGGGAAATGGCCCTTTCTGTAGGCGTCGAGGTACCTGGTGCGTATTTGTATCCGCATGATCAGTTCATTCTCGCCGTCATCGTCGTCGGCATTGGCTATGGTTTCGAGTACCCTAGAGTAAGAGGGAAGAGCGGGGCATATATCCGGTACATGCAGAGCGCATATTCGTGTCGGCCAAAGGCTCTTCACTCCCTCGTGTTCGCCCTCGTACTTGGGAATGGTGTACTGCAAGGCTCCTTCGGCGATTTTATCGGTGATGGTGTCGATCTGGCCCGGGCCGACGGTATGTGAGATTTTGGCCGTAAGAGCAGTCACCGTTCGATCGATGAGATCCATGACACTACCCACTTGATGCTTCGCTTTACGCTTGGCGGCAGGAGCGAGTATAGTCTGGATTGTGGAAGCCACGCGGTCAATGCGTTGAACAGGCGATAGTCCGCGCTCAAAAAAGAGTGTGTGTATGTTGAGCCTGGAAGCGACATCTTGATTGGTGAAGTCATTACCAGCGAGCGACGCTAGTAAGGGAAGGAGGGTAACCGGAAGGTTGAGATGACCCGCTAGTGCTACTGGATTGAAGGCGGAGCATGTCAAAGTCAACTCGGAAAGACTTTCAGGTGGAATGATGCCCTTCCCAAAGGTAGAGGTTGCTTTGAGAGTTCGCGCTCGGCTCTTGACGTTGGTCACTTGCTGGAAACCATCATCGGGAACGAGTTCTGGCTCGTCTTTGGAGGCGAGTGCGGTCCACACCATGTCATCTAACGGCATGTAACCACGATATCCCTCGGCGTTGAGAATGACAAAGTCAGAGTCCGTCCCTACAACATATCCATTCAGCCGTCCAGCCAACTCAACGGCGTAAGGATCGCATTCCTCGTCGGCGAAGTGGACGTCAAGTGAGTTACCAGAGGTTCGGATTGCAGTCAGGGCATGAAGTGTGGCGGCGTAGTATCCGGGAGGAATGATGCGTGTCTCTCTCAAAAAATGAGGAGAAGTGCGCGAGGCAGAAGATGTCCTGAAGAAGAGAAGGGAGGGTTCGATGATGGACTTGGATGCACGCGAGACAAGGGTGGGGAATTTTATTTCTGGGTAGGGTCCTGAGTGAAGGGGTGAGGAATGGAGATATTTGTTGACGTCTTCAAGAACTAACCATCGAAGACAAATGAAATCTTGAAGCCAACTTTGATCCAAGCATTGACGACTTCGGTTACGAGGTCAGAAAACTCCTTGTATTCGCCCCCATAGATCCAAGGCAGGCTGCATCGTTGATGCAAGGCATAAATAAGACTGGAAGCGGGGCCGGTCAACTGATCGTTCGATAACAGTGAGGTTCGGCTCACGACCAGGCATCCACTACGATGTTCACGGCATCATCGCCGGATGGAAGGCTTATCGTTTTGGATAGCGCACGCTTATGCTCTCGCAAATAGCTGGTTAGGCCATGAACGCCCATGAGAAGAGATAGAGCAAGCACGTGGGAAAATGCGCTGCACCGATGGCGTCGGTGCGCCCGATTTACTACTCTGGAAACATTCACCAAGGCAAGACGAAGCTCTTACTTTCAAACCTAGAGATTCCCTGCCTACGCATGCCTGCAGGAGTTGAGTGGGATGTAAACGGACTTTGACATGAGCCAGGTAGCGTTATATAGGGCACACAGGGCTGGGAGGGTATGGCACTTTGCCGGAGTGGTTAACGGGATGGCCTGCTAAGCCATTTGACTTTGTCAGCGTGTGTTCGAATCACACAGGTGTCGTTTTTTGAGGCCCATCCCAGCAATTGCGCCACAATTGAGTACTGAACTAAGTATCAAGTGGTCAGTGCCCACATGAGTTGTGCAGCCTGGTCATGATCGCTCATCATTTTTCTGCGCCGTGCGGCTTGCGGAAAGAGATGGGCAATTGGGAAGACATTTCCGGTTGAGGATTCAGATTGAGTAGAAGACATGCTCTACAGTGTACACTGTGCCACATTGAGCCTCGAGTTGTACTGACATGCTCGGAATCTGATTTTGGATTTTGGTATTGAAAGCTCTGAGGAGTCTGAGACGTGCTCGAGAGTCGACTCTACTTGCCGCCCACCTGCCCATGCATTGACATCATCTATACTTATACCATTGTCTGCAAACCTCTTTCACCGATTGCGAGCCAGAAATACGGTACCAGCATGGGTATAAGTAAGTAGGGTTTGGTGAGAGCGGCAGTTGTAATGGTGTCAGTGAGGAGCAGATTCGTGGGATTATGGAGGAGATTCTCAAGACACCAATTTTGAGACAACCGCAGTCCTAGTTCAGCTCGAAGCGGATACTTAAACCGTGGCGAGCCGCGGACCGGGGTCTGACTACATAAGCAAAAAAGCACGTGTTAGAGACCGGCCCTAAAGTCCGCATTGAAAAGGTGTCGGGAGAAATTCTTCGTTTTCTTCGTGCGGCGACACGGCTATAATCTGTTTCCCAACGTTGCTCATGGTTGCTCCTCCCATTTTTATGGGAATCTACGCGGCCGTTCGAGTGTCAAGCCGTGCCCTGAAAGACCGGACTTCTTAGCACCCAATGTCGTCTTTCCTGCAGGTGGAAATACGATGGGTCGGTGGTTTCGTACATATCTACATAATGAATATATCTTCTTCAACTTTCCTCTATTGCACGAATTGAATCAGCCTGCGAATTTAACTATGAACCACTGGCAACCTATCGTCAGGCTGGCTGCACGATGTCGACAGAGCTTGCGGTGTACACACCACCAACTCATGATTCTCACTAAGCAAGAGGATAAATGGAGATCGTTGTTCGTAGGGATATGAAGTACATTAAGCACGTCGTTTAGATAGCATCAAGTGTCATTCACGCCCGCAAGTTTGGGGTCTCTACTCACTGTCTGCGATGAGCGCAACAATCATGCTAGTCAACGTGTCAGCGAGGTAGAAAGATGACAAGCATCCGACAACGCACCGGTAGAGGTAATAGAAAAAGGACAGGAGATAGAATCCAAGCTTAATGAAGCTTTCCTTCTTGTGTCCTCCAAGAGTCCTGAAGATTTCGGTGGCATCGTACATGTGGTTTTTGTTCCGTATCCTGGCATAGGTGTGAGGATGTCACCTTTTCCACAAGTGAGTGACATACTTATTGGCGTTGAAGGCAACAAGAGGCGCGTTCAACAAGAAAGCCGTCCATTGACCAGAAATCAGGAAGAGAGTAGCGAGGAACGCGTGTGCGATGTTTTCCGGTAACACAAACTTCAAATGACATCAGCTGCATGACACGCAGCATCAACGCGGACGTACTTGATTCAACTTGTTGCAGAGGTCTATAGGGTTTATGTAGTCGCACTCCAGGTCCGAAAACATGATGATCTGTAGGGGTCTAGGTGAGCGGACTGTTCGGAAGGGGGCGCAAGATAAGGCCAGAGCAATGACAACATTCATGCGACAACATTCAACAGCGAACGAGACGGTATACGCACAAAAAACACCATGCAGAACAGCAGTCCAGCGGCCATGAGGACCGCAAAGAGGAATAGCCAGCCTGTTAGCCATTCGCGGTACACGCAACGCAAGTGAGGGTGTCGAGTGCATTGATGGAAAAGACACGATAATCAACGGATTGAGGGAAATGACGCAGAAAAAAGTCAGAAAACAATTCGTTGGTGGACATGCATATGCCCAAGAAGCCAACACGCACCAGCTCCACCCATTGTTCAATTCGTCGGTTTCTTCGTAAATATGGCGGGTGTGTTGGTCACACTATCGAGGGTTCAGAAGCAGGCCACCAAAAACGAACCAAAGCGCAGCGGACTGACGAGGAAATAGAGCCAAGAAACGGCAAGAGGTATGAGTCGTGAAGGCGGAGAGCAAAGAGGAGCGAATGGACCTAGGTAGAGACTGTCACGTCTGGCTGTGACCCTCTGTTACGTGCCTCAACTGCCTCAACGCGTACGACCAGGTACGATGATAACTTCGAAAGAGACATGAAAGTTGTTTTCTTATTTCACTCTTGTACATATCTTTGATAAATTGAATTCAAACTTTCTGAAGCCCCAAAGATCCTCTCGTCAACCTCAACGCCAGCCCGTGAAAGCGGTCCGACACAAGATTGTCCATATGTTCAAAGTCAGAGTTGTTCAACTCGCCGCGATCTGTCACGTTGGTGAAGACACGCTTAGAGTCCTTATCGAGACCCGCCAGCTCTTTGTCTTCCACGGGACCCACTTTGGGTGGGGCCTGAAGAGCTGGAGCGACTTCTCCTTCGGCAAGGGGCTCTGGCTCTGGCTCGGACGGCTCGAAAGCGTGTGCACAGAAATCAATGGTTTGGCGCAACTCGTCTGTGAACTCTGTGGTCGCTACATCACTGTGACCTTGGATGACTGGAAGAGTCCGGTAGGTCAGGACTGTCGTACAAGCTTTACACGACACGTACTAGGACGAAAGTGTTCAAAGGCCCTGTCAAAGTTGTCTTCGTCGACGTCAGACAGAACAGGATGATTCTGTGCATGCATCTGCCTGTACGCGCTCAAGACAACGACTAGGAACCTAAGACAACGCTATCAGAACGTGGGCCTAGCCGTGTAATGGAATCCACACACCGCGTGTAAGATGTGCCGACCTTCGTAGTATGCCACCGACACGCTTCTTCTTCGGAGCAATCACCACGGATGCTTGCAGCTATGGTGGCTGCAGCGGAGAGCCCACTTGACAATGCGAGATGAACACCACTATATGAAATTGTCAATCGGGATCAGACATTGAATGATTGAGAGGGTCATACCTGGAGAAGAAAGGATCTATGAAAGCTAGGGAGACGCATATTATCAACTGTCAGTGTTTGAGAAGCTGATGATGTCCTACCGGCAGCATCACCGGCCAGACGATAGTGGGGACCAGCATAATACGAAGCAGCGTAACTGTAGTCGCTCGCGGACCTGATAGTAGGGCCATCTTCACCGAGAACCAGAGTCCCTTCTCCAATCATAGCGACGATGTCGGGAGCAAGTTCCAGTTGTTCCAAGTAATGGGCCTTCAATGAGTTATTCTCTTTTGGCATAGCACGCTTCTTTCGGATCGAAACCTCTTGGTTGAGAACGACGCCGATGGATGTGGTTCCATCGTGTAACGGAATGAACCAGGCCCAGCCAGTTTCATCTAAAGAAGGTCAAAATCGAATGGTATTTTGGGATCATGCTCGAGCTACCTGTCAATGCCTCAAACCAAGGTGACCCGCGGCGTGACGTCTGCGGACTATACGTCCCGGTTCCTTTCCAGTAGGCCCAACAGGCGACATTCTTTAGACTTTGATTGTACTTCCTGTTCTTCAGGTTCTTCGTTGACAATAAACCGTTCCGGCCGCTTGCGTCCACCAGCCAATCGAAAGCAATCTCGCCCGTTTTACCAGCTTTGTTCCTCCAGCGAGCGGAGATAGGCCGGGCACTTGGACCCTCCCCGTCAAAGGTGACTTCGTCAACTTTGGTCTCCTCGAAAACAAGCGCACCCTCTGACTCGGCATGCCGTAAGAGGAGCTCATCAGCTTCAGATCGTAGCTAACGATCAGCTGATTGTTAGCGAGGAAAAAGAGACAGGAACAGAACACCAACCAAATTCCACACGTAGTTGCTCGGGTCTCTGGCCACGAAATCGGTATCTGGGAAAGATTGTTATGCCTGGCGGCAGATACTGGAGAGGAACAGGCACGTACAGCCTTCTCTGTTCTGACGGTTCAACTTGAAAGCTGCGCCGACCTGACCAGGATGTGGTAAGTGGCCGAGAGGAACATTGTCATACTAGACCAATGTTTACCTTGATATTGAAGCCGTGTTTCTCAAACTTGTTCTCGAGGTCGATGAATCGAAGAAAGTGGCGCAAAGCCACCATCATGCTTTCGCCAACATGATATCTTGGGAATTTGTCCGCTTCGATAACACAGGCTTGGACACCTTCTCTTGCAAGACAGGCGGCAGCGTAAGCCCCAGAGGGCCCACCGCCAATAACCAATGCCTGGACACGGTTGGGCTGAAGACGAGGTGAGTGTCCAGGTAGCAAAACGAGAGGAAGACCTACAATCGTAGTCATCGTGAGGAGTGGAGGTTCAGACCATCGTCGATCCTTATATACTGTTTGCGAGTGCGCTCTAGGCTCGTGACAGCGAGAATCAAACGCATTTGATTGCCATACGCGATACGCTGGGCAGTGTTATCTGCAAAGTACCCTCCTCCTGGATATTGGAACATGGTACTGACCTGATCCTTGCTATGCCTTGTGACGCATCAGCGGCTTGTGATGTTCCCATCAGGCCCTTCAGGCAATTCGGAGGAAACCTGGTGACAGCGAGAAAGCTGAAGATTCACTTGCGACAGAACGGTAGACTTCACTGGCAAGTCTAATCATAGACCCTAAGGTGGTAGCCACATAGTTGAATCGTCTGAACCCTACCAGCAAACGTCGGCATGCAGCGACATACGACGGTGCCAGATGCATGGTATCAACGTCAAATCTAGTGGTAATCGTCGAAGATTGACAGATGTGTACAAGTTCAGCCTTTGAATAAGATTGCAGGGTGTCAATGTTTCACGATCAGCATCACCACACATGCGGACCAGTGACTCTCGTCAGAAAATGACAGTTGAGAGCAAGTAGACCTCGTTTGATCGAGAGACGGCGTTTGAGTCGGCATGTTCCGAACTCCTCGTAACTCTGTCGGCATTTCGGAACGAAAGCCTGACAGTGATGTCACGGTCTGCAGTGAACCACTTCCAAGCGCACTCTGAGCCTCATATCTCGAACGTGTCAGATACAGGCCCCATCGTCAGTGTGCATGCGCCACTGTTCTCATGATGCTATGGGTGCCTCTTTACCCTCGTGAATCAGAACCCACCATAGCCACGTTGCTGGAACTACTTCTTTGAGTGATTTCCTTGATGATGATGGTGATGTTTGGGCAGGTCATTGCGAGATTGACCAATATACATATCGGTCACAAGCTGATCTTGATGTGATGTACCCACATTGCATTGCGCTGATATGTAGGTGCCATCGGACGGCCTTCGACCACATTGCATTCCGGGGCACAGCAATTGGACAGGCATCCTTCCTTGCAGACCTACGCATACTACGAGATAATGGATTCCAATACGACACTCGCTGCAATCGCGACACCTCTCGCGACGCAGAGCCTAGCAACCTTGCCCATAGACTTATCGAAGAAAGAAGCCCAGGCTCTCCCACCTCTTCCCTCGCAGGCGCCATCATTCCCGGAGGGGGGTCTGGCAGGCTGGTCCACCGTTTTGGGCGCGTATGTAGACCTCAGCTCGAACTCGACGCCCCCTGATTTCAATCCAGATGGATAATCCAGTTTTGCACTTTTGGGTGAGTTTCAACCAAGCGATTGCAGGGTGGCTGCTTGTAATCTTATCGCGATCTTCAAGCTACACCAATGCGTTTGGAGTCTATCAAGGTAAACCAACACAATCTTTCGTTGAATTTCGTGAGCCCACAGTACTTCTGCGTAGATTTTTATGTCCGTGAATATCTGAATGACTATTCTTCGTCGACGATCAGGTGTGTTTGAAGGTCAAGGTCTATTTCGTTCGATTGAGCGTCGCACTAGTTGGATTGGCAGCGTTCAGATAATGCTTCTTTTCTCGGTCGGTCTTTTCTCTGGACGAGCATTCGACCGAGGCTATTTGTTCGTACCTCAGTCATTTTATGGATTCGCATCTAATTCATGAGTGACCAGCTACCACTTAGCCATTGGGGGCTCTCTGCTGCTGTCCCTTTCTCTCTTCATGCTTTCCTTGACGAAGCCGCATCAGTATTATCAGGTGAGTAACATTTCCCAGTCGTGAAATGTCCCCCCCATCTCGCCCATCTTCAATAGATTTTTCTCTGTCAAGGTCTCGGTGCAGGAATTGCGTTCGGGATGCTTTACATTCCAGCTATGAGCGTAATCGCTCATTACTTCCGAACCCGACGTGCTCTTGCAATGGGAGGTCAGTTTCATTGTTGAGAACCTCCGGCTCTGCGCTGTCACTGTTTTATTGACTCCCAATCAGTCGTTACATCCGGTGGGCTACTCTTGACGCCATGTATTCCTTGATAAAACTTACTTGCTATGTCAGGCAGCTCTCTCGGTGGCGTCTTGCATCCCATCATGTTGAACAATCTATTCCATGGGCGAGTGGGATTCCATAACGGAGTGAGGGCAAGCGCTGGACTGGTATCTGCTTTGATGCTCATTGCTATCGCACTCATGCGGACGAGGCTGCCTCCCGGCAACCCGACTGCCCTCGGCCCAAAGCTGAAGGTCTTTTCCAAAGATTACCCTTATGTACTGGCCATCACTGGGTTCGTCCTTACGATTGCAGTGGACGTGTTCGCTCAGTGCTTTCCAGGTCATGTCTCTCCATGGCGGGACTTCTGATTCCCTTCTTCTATCTCCAGCTCGATGCTATTAGTCACCATGTTGACCCGACATTGTCGTTCTACGTAGTGAGTGAACTGATGAAATCGGATGTGGCGCGCGACTCACGTCTTGTAGCTTGCCATTCTCAACGGCGCAAGCGCCATGGGCCGTGTGCTTTCGAGTGTGCTGGCACAGTCGCTCGGCGTGTTCAATCTGGTTATTCCTTCTATCACTGCTTGCAGCCTACTAGTGTTCTGCCTCTGCGCGGGAAACTCTCTAGCGGCTCTGCTTACTATTTCCGTCTTGTATGGGTTCTTTTCGGGAGCATGTAAGCCCTCCCAGACACGCTCGTTTCAGCCCCTGATGAGCCGTTAGTTGTGTCTTTGCTGGCTCCGATGCTTGCGGCACTCGCCAAAGATATGAGCGAGATCGGAGCTCGGATGGGTGTTTGCTTCTTCTTTCTAGGTACGCCACTATATCGTGACCTCGGACCTCTTACTGATACATCAATCCGAAGGGCTGGCCTCTCTCATTGGTCAGAAAGCAGTCATCTTTCATTGATGTTTCTGATGCTTTTACAGGAACTCCAATCGCAGGAATAGTACTCTCCTCCAAATTTATTTGGTGGAAGTCATGGGTATTCTCTGGGGTACCTTCATTCAACAAGGGACATTTGTACTGCACTCACACAAGCTCTCTTTCCATAGTGCCTTCTGTTCACTGGCTCACTTCTTCTGTTGGGGGCCAGATCGCTCATAGCTGGGAAGAAAAAGACACAGAAACTCTAGGGACCACAGTTCTTATCGTATTGTCAGCGTTGAAATGTACAGAATTTTGTTTCACGGGCTCTCGTATCTGAAGAGCATGTCAAGGAACATGATGAATGTTGACTTGTGAACATTTCTCGAGTAACAGCGATCACAGATAGATGGTCGTGGCAATCTTTCCCGCTGGCTCACGTTGGCTTTCCGTATGGGCATGAGTGGGTTCCTGTCGCTGTCTACGCCTTCTATCACCTCGCGATGTGCTGCGAAATATTTTGGTGATCGTCAAGATACAATGCTTGTGTGTGCTGAGCTATGTTTCGCTTCAACTTGTCGATCAGTCTGTTCATGTTACGACGAGCCCTTCTGTAGCCCAGTTGCCTTTGCCATCCATGTCGTGCGGTAACTACGTATCTGGCACCTATAGTACTCGTTGTCGACATCCTGCTGATTTGCGATGCATCAGATTGCTGATAGTGGATGCATAATGCTTGCACTAGGAAGCGCAAGATAGAACACAAGCTTGTGTCATACCTGACCGCGAGAGCGGAATCCCAGATCCCGAACTTAGCATCAGCGCGGAAGAACGGGGAAATATCCCATGGAAGCATCAGGCTAACCGAGTTCGGACTTATGCGTGAAAAGGGCGTTCAACCATCAAAAGATCAGTCAGTTTCCTGTGAACGTCGACGGTGTCAGAGGAGTGTCTTTTGTCCATCACTGGAGTAACAAGACACGCTTCGACACGCTGAAGCCCGCAGTCTTCCTACTGAATGGACCACAGATCATATAGAATCTCCGGGGCATGAGAATGATACAAAGCCAGGTGGCCCGGAAGAGTGTGTGTTCATCAGTGATGGACGTCTGTACTGTATCAATGTATCAGCTTTCATCCCCTTCAGGAATCCGCGTCAGAAGTCAAAGGTACGAGTAGATAGATGCGTGCGGGGTACATAATAAAAGCACGAGCCCTCGAAGCACTCCCGAGCTACACGTCAATCATCCGCTGTTGTAATGTCCTCCTCAGTGTTGCCTGGAGTCCCCCCCGGTATTGACCTGATGTGAGTCGTTCACTTGCTCAAAAGAGGAGCTGCAGACTGACCGACTGCGTTCGTCAGCAATGGGCCCATGGTGAGCTCATCTCGGAGCTGACACCCGGCGTCGGAGCTCACTGCAGAGTCTAGCTTTTGGGAAACCTCTTCGGTTACATGTTCTTCGGAATCCTGATCGTCCAGGTCTTCATCTACACCAACCGATTCCAGAGGGATCCGACATGGATGAAAGCTCTCGGTCGGTGACACATGCCTCACTTTCCCGCTGATTTTCGGGCTGAACTGTCTCTCCAGTGTGGTGGGTTTTCGGCGTCGACACACTCATGACAATACTCTTCACCATCGCCGCTTGGGACGGAATGGCTGCCGGTTGGGGAGACCTCAACACCCTGACCACGCTCGACTGGCCGTTCAACGCCCTTCCTTGTCTGTCGGGAATGGGTAAGCATATGAGCTGTGAATCCTTCCTCGTGTTGACTCCACCCAGTCTCGACGACTGTCCACATTTTCTTTTGCTGGAGAATTTGGAAACTTGCCAGGCTGATCAGCGTCCCAATCGTTATCATGGCTGTAAGAGCCGTGTCGCGCCCACGGCAGCTGGTAACTAAACGCTTCCGCAGATCTCGCTAACATCGTGGGGCATGGCGACCTATTGTGGCATAACTGTGAGTTATATATGTAGATTTGGACACAGCCGAAGACTAATATCACCACTAGTCTGTTGCTATTGGGGTACGACGCATCGGCGAGCTACGCCCTTACGTGATTGTCAGTGTTCACCACCGATAGAGTTCTAAAAAAGGTGAAACTGACCTTTGTCGACCACAGGTTTGGCTCGGTGGAAGTGCAATTGCGGATGCAGTCGTGACAGCTGCCATGGTGTTCATTGTGAGTATGGTGCGCGGCCCGCACTACGTGAAAGCTGATGTAGGCAGCTTTTCCGCGCTGGCGCAAAGTCAGCCTTTTCGCAGACCAATTCGGTCGTGTCGAGACTCATCACCCTCACGGTTGAGACTGGCATGACCACCACTGCCGGGGCATTGACCGAATTGATTTTCTTCTTCGCGTTTCCGCATAACAACATGCATTTCATTCCGTGCGTACGCAAGTTGACATGGTTGCCTATGACTGACAGGCCTGTAGTTTCCTGTTTCTAGCGAAGCTGTGAGTGGACTGTGTCCGAGCATTGGAGAACGTACTGACGGCCACAACAGATACTCAAATACTCTGTTGGCCACATTGAACGCACGCGCAGCCTTTGGCGGCGAACGTCGTCATGGCGTGCAGCATGCTGCCCTTTGGGACGACGATGTTTCGGGTTCTACGCAGATATCCTCCAGGGGCAAAGTATCCCAGCACGGAGTCCAGATCACTACTGCGACCACAAGACACGCAGACCACGAATTGGTCGTGATTGTGAGTTTGTTGTTGATAGAAACTGCGAAAGTCAGTCCTAATGACCTCTGCAGCCCGACAGATCCGCTGCCGGACAGGGCTATCCTCCCAGCGCCTACAACCCGTACTCGCCGAACTACCAGGGCAAGAAATCAGACTTCATAGACTTCGACTCCGGCGCCACTCGAGATGACGGAGGCGTTTGATCGCAAGAAGAGCTCACCTAACTTATTGCTTCGATTTAAGGTGTTGTTGACTTTGCATATGGCGGACATTGGATTGGATTCATTCCTAAACATTCATCAGTACTCAAAGTAGTACGCCCTTCGACAAGATTGTTGTACGATGATAGCTTGTATAACCATCGCAAATGCGAGATATCTGTTGTACAATGATAGCTTGTATAACCATCGCGAAATGATTATTGTGGTTCTTGACGAAAGTTCGTGTAAGTGAACTGCGCTTCTGAGAGTTTGTCTAAGCCTGGAAACGTAACATTCGACAAGGCTTGGTCAGACATACTGCACACTCACAATGCGGAACCGCGTTCTTCCCAAGATTCTCTTAGCAAACGCTGATGCTTGATGGGGGCCAAGTGCGGATACGTTGAGAAAATCTGGTTGAGGGACTAGACAGAGGTGATTGACTTGACCGGGGCGCCCGCAGGTTCCGCCACACATACAAGGCAACAGCCGACCGTGTGAGTTTTCCGCGGCAATATGAGTTATGGCACGGCGGTCATATCGGCGTTGAAATTACTATAACGCTCGCGAGTTGTGGCTTCTGGCAACAGCTGATCGAACCCCAACTGAACATACCGCATTCAGCGTGATAGATTTGATAGGAAGGAAGGTCGACGTACTCAGTGGATGACCGCAAGGTATTTGACGTACTTGATTATGTGTGCACTTGCAGGCTCAAGCAGCCAAAAAGGATTTTCAGATTGTGTATTCACAATTAGGCTGCAGTTCAAGTCAGTAAATCAGCTTCGAGATGAGTGTTGAGTGTGAGCACGTACCAATGACAGGGCCAGACTAGCCGCTTACTATCAACATGATAGGTACGTGAATAAGGAAGGCCAGGGAGCAACGGATAGCAGATCGATATAAATTAGAGAGAGTGCGGCAGAGGTGAATGAAACGGAGAGCATGAGCCGTGAAGCATAGTGGTCAGTCGATGTCCATTTTCCGTCCACCGCCTCTCCTGCCGCGACCGCCCTGGCCTCTGCGACCACCGCGACCTCTGCCCCGGCCACCTCTTGACTGTGTATATTCTGCGGGATCGGTACCAGGCGGAGCTACCAGAACCTGGGCTCTTGGATCTTTTATCATAGCGTCCGACCTCATCTTCCTGGAAGAACGGGTCAGCGTCCAGAATCAACCCGTGGAGAAAGCCACATACGAGCCACTGTCTGCACTCCCAGCCATCAATATGTCTACACTGCCCTCCAATTCCACTGTACTGAGACCGTTTTTGTCCGCTATCCTTCCGGCCAAGGTGGGGGGAGCATTGATGCCGACGATGTGCACGGAAAGGGTTTTGCCATCCGCTTGTTGTTTGTCGAAGGTATTGACAGCGTTCTGGGCTGACTTTGCGTCTTTGAATGTGACTCGGATGCGGACCTCGCGAGCGGTGGACACTGCCTTTGATGAGATAATGTCGCCACACCGCTTGAAAATGGCGGCAACGTCCTCCTTCGTTGTTCCCTGGACGAGTCCCGAGACCTCCACCGTCGTGTGGGAGGTGCCGGCGCCTCTGATTGAGAGGTGGCTGCCGGTGGCCGCTTCTATGGCGCCTTTGAGGGCCGGAGTAAACGCCGCCCGTGGCGCGATGGGCTCGCCGCCCAGGCGGGCCGAGAGGGTGTTTTCGCGCTCGAACATGTCATGAGACCATTGCTTATCGGAGTCGCCTTTTGTTGGACGAGTCTAGGGAATGGTTGGACGGGGTACTGCTGTTGAAAGACTGGGACACGAACGTAGGGCGTGGAAGAGCGGCTGCTGTGAGAGGCCTTGCTGCGGACGGGGCCGGTGGTGGTGGACGCGACGCCCATGCGTTCGAGGAGACTGGCCATATTGATAGTTTGAAGGTGTGGTCGTCGTTTGGGTTGAGGCTTAGTCGGTGGCTGTGCATCCTTGTATGCATACTGCACCGAGTCACTGCCGACTCACCCGAAAAGGCATCCAACGACGGGCAAGTTTGTTCACTATGCACTTCAAGCACTGAGTGCTTTTCGAGAGTGCTGTAACCCTAAAGTCTAGGCCGGCTTGTCAGGCCTCCCTGATTTGTGTTCTCACTAGAAGGTGTTCGCAACCTTCCAAAGCGCGCAGACTCTCACGAGGGCGCCACTTCGAGGCTCGGAGGCCTTGTCGTCGGTCAAACAATTGTCTTCCTCCATCTCGGGCATCTTATCGGGCAGGCTATCTGATTCCCCGACTCGGCCTTGGGCATTCAGTCCGTCATCACAAATTCAGTAATCCGGGTTTAGCTGCGCGTTCATCGTTCAACACGCACTACTTACCGACCTGTTCTGGTCTCTGCAGCCCGTGGCTATCCTACATTCACTCTTCCCGGTCCTTGATAGGCTAACCATCACTATTATCACACTCGCCGGTCTGTCACTCTGACTCCGGTCATCCAGTGCCTCACATGCCCATAAGAGGATACCCCAACTTAACGCGAGTAGGGACGCTTTGGTGTGAAACCCATTCATTCCCAAAGAATAGAGACACATATCTACTCGTTGCCATATAAAAAGCCTGCCCTTTTACCCAATACGCACCCAACCACCTCCAAACCACCTTCCTCCCATCCTCCATCTCCTAGAATGTCTCCCACCATCTATCGCTCCTCGAAACCCGACCTCGAGGTCGTAGAGAAGTCCATCTTCACCCATTTTCTTGGACTCGACCCCGAGAAGCCTGGCCATGTTGGTCATTTCCCAGGCGATTGGAACGCCTTCATCGACGCCGCCACCGATACTGCTCTGACGCGTGCTCAACTGAGGTCACTCGCGCTTTCTTTGGGGTACGGTATCAAGAACCATCCAGACATCCAAGGAAAGCGTGGGGAGACCGCGCTCATCTTCTCCCCAAACGCCGTCGCGTTCCCAGTCGTCGTATTCGGCTGTAAGATGATTCATTCGTGCTACGCATGACGCGCATCATTACGCTAACACATCCATCTCAGGTGTCGCCGCCGGACTTCGCGTCACCCTTTCCAACGTCGCATATGGCATCAAGGAGCTCGCGCATCAATACACTGACAGCGGTGCCAAATACATCTACTCGTATGAAGAGGGCTTACCCGTCGTCCGCGCAATGCTCAAGGAGCTTAATGTTGAAGACGCTGATAAGCGATTGATTGTGCTCGGTAAGGGTCTCAAGTGGGCAGGGGGTGAAGATGCCCCACGGAGTCCGGAGGCTGCAGGGTTGAAGTACCTCGACGACTTGTTCACCCTGGGATCCCTCCAGGAAGAGGAGAAGTTCGATGGTAAGGACACACATGAGACTGTCTACCTGTGCTACAGTTCCGTGAGTATGCTTTTCTTATTTTTGCTTGGACTGAGCCGCTGACTCAATTGTCTGTCTCTATAGGGCACCACCGGAAAGCCAAAGGTGATTCATTCATTCTATTCTTACGCGCGAAGTTTGGGACTCACGACGCGAATTCTATTAGGGCGTTGAGGTATAACGGTTTCGTTCTCACACTCTTTTCCACCTTACTCAACTAAGTGTGCCAGACCTCACACCAAAATCTCACATCCAATGTGGAGATGGTCGGATCGGCGATTCCAGACTTGCAGCAACGCACGGCCACCGGTGTTCTCCCATTCTTCCATATCTTCGGTGAGCACAGCTCACAAATCACTTCCCCCATTTTTTCTGATCGGTACTCCTAGGTTCGGTCTGTCTCCTTCTGCTCCCTCTGCGATGGGGGTTCGCGACCGTTGTTCAAGCCCGCTTCGACCCCGTCTCGTACTGCTCCAACATCGAAAAGCACAAGGTCGCGTTCAGCCTGATTGTCCCTCCAATTCTCGTTATGCTCGCAAGACACCCAGGCAAGTCATTCCTCCGCCTCGCTGAACAGGACCGGCGCTAATGGCAAGATCCCAGTCGTCGAGAAGTATGATCTGTCATCCTTGAAGATGATGATCTCCGGTGCGGCTCCCCTCGCACCGGCTCTTGCAACAAAGGCATGTCCGACACTTTGCATTGACAGACCGAACACTTACATGTGGTCGCACAGGTCATGGAACGTCTCCGTTCCATGAACACCTTCTGTCCAATCGTGCAAGGTGTGCTTCCTCCTCAACGAAGATCCGGCCACACACTCATCTCGTACAGGTTACGGCTTGACTGAGGCTTCCCCCGTTGCTCTCATTGTGCCTTACGACCTCGCCTCGGACGAGACTCTCGCTTCGTCTGGCCTTCTCGTACCCTCGGTGACAGCTCGGCTCGTGGACGAGGAGAACAACGATGTGCAGGAGGGCGAGGCCGGAGAGCTATGGGTCCGTGGCCCCAATGTCATGAAGGTATGACGACTTGAACCGGCCAGCTATCTACAGAGGCTTACTCGTATTCTAGGGATACCTCAACAACCCCACTGCCACAGCGGGCACTATTACCGAGGACGGCTGGCTCAAGACCGGAGATGTCGCCATTAGGGATAGCAAAGGCTTCTTCTCCATTGTCGACCGCCGAAAGGAGTTGATCAAGTACAAGGTTCGTCACAACCGTTCACGGTGTCAGAATTTTCACTCACGTCGCACTGCAGGGATTCCAAGGTATGCTTCACACGTCTCGCCCTTCTCACGACTCGGACTCACGGACGCCTCACGTACAGTGCCTCCCGCGGAACTCGAGCACGTACTATGCAGCCACCCCGAGATTGCGGACGCGGCGGTCATTGCCATTTACGACGACGAACAAGCCACGGAGCTCCCTAGGTTCGATCGTGTATATTTTGACCGAGGCGCATCCGCTAACGATATGGTCTGCGGTTTTTACAGAGCTTACATTGTGCCTGCTAGTTCATCAAAACTCACCGTCAAGGAGGAGAAGGCGGCCTTGGAGCAGGAAATCCAAATGTGGATGAAAAAGCAAGTCGCTTACCACAAGCACCTTCGTGGAGGCGTAGTGTGCATAGATGCTGTACCGAAGAAGTAAGTCCAGACACCTTTCGCGTGCTTATTGTGCTCATGTGTCATCTAGTGCATCTGGCAAAATTCTTCGTGGACAGCTACGAGAGCAGGCCAAGGCTGAGCTGGCTGTCGCTGCTTGATTGCTGTTCATTTTTGATTCTTGGCCTAAAATGTATATAATTGTATATATGGTATATTCTGGAGTGTATATTGTAGCTGTAATTAGACATCATTTTCTCTGCATGCAACATACACCTCGAGTTGAGAGCAAACACAGAGTTTGTACCTGGCAACTCGTGGTTGATTGCGCCACCATTCGCTAATCATTTCGCCACGCTGATTCAATTCTGATTGTCCTGTGGCAAAATGAGGATACCGGGTAAGTTCTTATTGAAAGAAGTGCGAAGGAACGCAAACGCGTTCAGTAGACTTCGCCTGGGTCCATTCATTCATAGTCGATTAGTAGGTTCATCACGGCTCGGTGTAGCATACCACTCTCCATTCGATTTCCAAGATCACTGTATCACACATCTATCATTCATCAACGTCGGGTCGCAGGCGCCCCCAAGATATCACTCCTTGTACCATGTACTTTATAGTACGCGAGCGCTATAGATCACCGAACGCTGCTTCTTCTACAATGACTTTAAAATTCCCAAGGGCTCCGAGCACTGGGCGTCCGTTTCATATCTACTCAAACAATACATGATACATATATCAAAGTTTGGCTTGAACTGGGGTCGTGATTGCCTCTGTCTTCGCCCTTTCACGCAGCTCCCGGCGTAGTATCTTCCCTGCTGCACTCTTTGGGACAGCATCAATCACGATGACACCTCCACGAAGGAACTTGTGTCTCGCAACTCTCCCCTCGATCCACCTCCCCACAGTCTGAGCGAACTGAAACTTCAGTGTCTCCGTGCCGACTTTGTCAGATGAAGCGGCCACAACATACGCCCGCGGGAGCTCCGTCGCCTCCTCGGAATCGTACACACCGATGACGGCAGCATCAGCAACATCGGGATGTGTGAGCAATACACCTTCCAGTTCCGCCGGTGGGACCTGGAATCCTTTGTACTTGATCAACTCTTTCTTCCGATCTACAATGTAGTAGGATCCTGTCTCCTTGCGGATTGCTATGTCACCGGTTTTGAACCAGCCGTCCGATGTTATTGATTGCTTGGTGGCGGATGGGTTATTCAAGTAGCCCTGTCGGCCAGTCAATGTTGGTCTAGTACAGTCGCTAGTGGTGTCAGAAGCTTACCTTCATGACGGTCGGTCCTCTTATCCATAGCTCACCGGGGGATCCCTCTTGTACATCCTGGCCGTCCTCGTCTACGAGACGGGCTTCGAGGTTGGGAAGAAGCGTGCCGCAGCTACCAACGGAGTCGTTGGCGCGCCTATAATCAGTCATATGGGTCGTCGGAGAGGTCTCGGTCAGGCCATAGCCTTGGAGCATTACGCAGGACACCTTCACGGACCGAAGGCGAGCGGTCACCTATACAATGCTGTCAGAGATAGAATTGGCATGGATGCAGAGCATACCTTTTCAGTCAGCTCAGAGCTCAACGGTGCAGCGCCAGACAATATAGCTCGCAGAGAGGTCATGTCGTACTTGTCGACAGCTGAACGAAGTATCATCAGATTTCACGTTTGGTACGGTTGGATAAGCTTCACACCTGGGTGTCGGGCCAGCGCCACCAAGACTGGAGGCACGACGAGACTGAAAATGATTTTGTACCTCTCAATATTCTTACAATACAGCTCGGGGTCGAAACGCTGCATGATGACGGTAGTCAATCCTGCGCGGAGGGAGTAGAAGAGGAGTTTGAAGGCGCCTAGGATGATGGTCAGCAAGAGTTGATGACACTGTGAGATGCGCACCGTAGATGTGATACATTGGAAGTATACCGAGGCTCGCCCCACCAGATAGGTCGGGAAGCACTGGCAGACACATTTCCGCAACAGATGTAAGATTGAAATGCGTCGTCTAGCAATATGATAAGAGATTGTAGTCAGAGCCAGATCTCACGAATCAAACCTCTACACCCTGATAAGGAACAAGTACATGAGATGAGTTGGAGGCCTAGGTGTCCATAATATTGATGGTATACCTTGGGTTTTCCCGTGGTGCCCTAGAAAGAATGAGGATCGCATGAATCAAATGAAGAGCCAATTACGCACAGAGCTATAACATAGAAGCACAGTCTCATGAGCTGCATTTCCGTCGAACAGTTCTTCCTTCTCAAGTGAGCCCTGTGAAAGTAGACCGTCGAGGTGCAGAACACCATTGGCAGCCTTGGGAGCGTCCGGTCCTCCCGCCCACTTGAGAGACTTGCCCAGAATGACAGTTCGCTGGTCGCCGTTTTTGACGCCTATCTGCTTGAACATCTCCCGCACGACTGCAAGTCCTTCGTCCGTAGTAAAGATGACATATGAGCCGCTGTTCTGGTATTGGAACGCGAGTTCATGACTGGTATATGCGCTGTTAGCACAGCTAATGCGCATACCGGCCGCAGCGCCTGGTGCAGGATGCGGTGAGCCTCAATGGACCAATGAGAACGCGTGGGACGTACAACCAAAGATGACGACCGGCCAAGCAAGGGAGTTGGGAGAATATATCAAAGCAATATCACCTCGTTTGGCAAGGATCCCGGGGTAGCTCCTCAGTCCAAACCCAAGAGATAGTGCTAGTGATCTCAGTTGTCCGCGAGTTATCGTCGTTCCTGTCACCGCGTCGGTGAAGGCAGATTGCGAGCCAGGCCAGTGTCCGACATATCCTGGCTTGGGTTCGCCGAGAAACTGAGTGAAGACAGAACGATGAACAATAGGAACGTCCGGGTAGGATGAGCGATAAATTGTCATGATGAGACCAGTATGGGGCGGTTGGAAAGGGAGTGGGAGGAAAGAACGTAATGGTTTGGGCGAAGCTTATCAAGGCCATGTTTGACGTCGTCTACGGTCTGCAGATTGAATATGGAATGATCACGCGCAACAGGTCGAAGTCAAGCGACCGTGCCACGCATCAACTTGGAAGAGGCTCTCACGCTCGCGGATAGTTCCGGCCCGTGCCTGAGGCAGATTCTCAGACTCAGTCTGCTATTCAAGCTATGCAGTCAGCTAGCAGTAGAAGGCAGCCAGTCGAAGACTAACTACGTACAACTGCAACAACTACCAGTCCACACCTGTCACTGTGAATGCCGACCCCGAAAGAACATCACAACTCAATCATTCTGATCACCCTTGGAATTTTGTAGCGTGAAGATCGACCCTGCTTGAGACGACCTTAACTATGTATACGCTGTCGGTCCAGAGTATTCCCAATCATCGCCGCGACGCTGCGTGTGCATGTCACCTGTCTGCCCAACAGACGTTACTGACTGCTCACTCATCGTGAGCCATCCTCTACGGCAATTGGGAAACAAGGGTCATCTCAAGTAAGAAACTGAGATTGTGGCAGCGCTCAAGTTGCGTGCTCATTTTTCTCACAGCCTAAAGTTCTGGCGTCATATGAGTCTTGGACGTTGCTTGGACGACTTCCTAAGAGCGCTGGCTTCATGGTCGGATTGTCTTGAGCCTCGTTTCAGTACGAGTGGACAACATAGTAACGTAACTGCTCGAGCCTCGGATGCCTGCGCCGTGTTTTGAAGTGCCTTGGCTCCTCGAGCGTGATACTTATAGTCTGTTCACTCGATAGTACTCAGTGACTCGGGAGGGGAAACGCGATATTTCGCGATCCAACCCTTGACAGGCTTCCCTCAGGAGACTTACTTGACATGTTCTCTGCGAGATTCCCAAGTTCTTGCAGTCTGTTGCAGCGCGAACGTTACGGGGCTATACGCGTCAAGCACCTCCCGGGAATATCACGGGATTCAGTCCATGCGCCGCGCTGGTAGCGCATAGTCTATATTGCTCGTCCGAGCTCCCCGAGGGGCGCAAGTGCGGGCTACTAAATTTGGATATCCCGCCCTGTACTTGCCGTCCGCTTGTTTGAACTTTACGACAAGTTACGACAATACTTCAGCGGCGATCGTAACACACTGACCAAGGACTTCTACCACATATGCGAGTAACAGTATGTCTACGTCGTCCTGAAACTGGGATATCTGGGTAAGAATGCACACATCACGGCAGACAAGAACTCGCCGTAGATGATGCGTTTGTATTGTGATGATCCTTCCGAGAGAGTGATGACATCGATGTGTACTGATGGTGATACCGGTTTACTTATGGTTGGATTTCACATGCCAAGATGAGGTGGTCAGAAATGCAGAGAAATGGGAAAGACGATATGGCCGTTCCCGACGTGTCATATTACCCCACACGACCCCGCACGAGGCGATGTGGAATCTCAAATATCCGAGAGCGGAACGGTGAAGTAACGGTGGCTGTCTGACCCATGTTCGATCATGCTATACTCATGACCACCATAAAAGAAGACAAGCTCTGTCACGGAATGGCACCTTTCCCTCCCAACCATGACCATCTACCGCTCTTCCTATCCAGACCGCCCCATTGTCAAGCGTTCTGTCTTCAGTCATCTTCTTGGCGAACCCAAGCCAGGGCACGTAGGACACTGGCCTGGTAGTCGGCCTGCCTTCACCGATGCGGTGTCGGGCACCACTATATCCCGCAGTCAGCTCAGATCGCTCGCGCTCGCGCTTGCTTTCGGCCTGAAGAACCACCCAACGATCCGCGCGAAGCGTGGTGATGTTGCTCTGATTTATTCCCCCAACTCCCTTGCTTGGCCCGTCCTCGTCTTCGGTAGTACGTATGTTGCTGTGTTCTATCATGCAACGTCGCTGACAGTCGACTTTCCTCTTCCAAAGCCATCGCAGCGGGGCTACGCATGAGTTTTGCTAACAACGCATATACCAGCCATGAGCTCGCCTTCCAGTATCAGGACAGTGGCTCGGGTATCGTCTATACTACGGAGGAAGGGCTTCCCGTCGTTCGAGAAATGTTCCGAGAGATTGGCCTCGGTCCAGACGGAGACAAACGTATCGTCGTTCTGGGAGCTTCGCTCCAGTGGGCGGGAGGGCCGGACGCGCCCAGCTCTCCCTCGTCGCAAGGCCTAACTCGCATGGAAGATCTACTTTCCTTGGGCACTCTTTCGAAAGAGGAATCGTTCGATGGGCGAGCGGCCCACGAGACCGCTTTCCTCTGCTACAGTTCGGTGCGTCGGCTTTTGAGCGGCTGCTATCATATGCATGTCCTAACTGCTTATGTGTCTAGGGCACCACTGGCAAGCCAAAGGTACGGTACCTTGTCTAAGTCACTGACAGCTGATTCTCATTCCTAATGTTTCGCCTTGTTTCCTCCAGGGCGTTGAAGCGAGTGTTACTTCGTTTCTACGCGTACAAGCCACTAATTACCACCCTTAGACCACTCATCTGAATCTTACAACTGTTACTGAGATGATTCTGGCTGTTCTGCCTGATGTATCTGGGGGCGCAACCCTCGCCGTCCTTCCCTTCTATCACGTCTATGGTACGCGTCTTTCTTCATTCCTCTTCTTTACTCAGTTCCCGTATTTCAGGTGCTGTCAATCTCCTTCTTTATTCCCTCAGAGCCGGTCTACCTACGGTTATCATGCAACGCTTTGAACCAGAATTGTACTGCAAGAACATCGAGCGATACAAAATCACGTTCTGTTTCGTAGTTCCTCCGATCTTGGTGGCTCTGGCAAGGCACCCAGGTAGGGAATAATTCGTTGCAACGCCGCTGACGATACTGACCACGGAACGTTAGCCGTCGAGAAGTACAACATGACCTCTCTGAAACTCATCTGTAGTGGCGCTGCACCTCTTGGTGCAAATTTGACGGATCAGGTATGGAATATCGATGTCACCTCGCTCTAAAGATGTTCGTTCTGAGCGTTGATCCGTCTCAGGTGACCGCTCGCTTACGATCTGTCAACGCGGCGTGCCCCATAGTCCAAGGCTACGGTTTGACAGAGACTTCCCCGACGACGCATGTCGTCGAGCTCGCGAAGGCGAAGGAGTCCGTTGGCAGCATCGGCACCCTTCTTCCCAACCTGGAAACCCGTCTGGTCGACGAAGACGGCAACGACGTAAAACCAGGAGAGCCAGGGGAGATGTGGTTCCGCGGACCTACCGTAATGAAGGTATGACCTCACCTTCTTAACACGCGCAAAAGCCAAAGACACCAATCATTTGATTCCCTTAGGGATATCTGAACAATCCCACCGCGACCGCCAACTCCATTACACCGGATGGGTGGTTCCAAACGGGCGATGTCGCCATCCGCAAGGATTCGGGGCTGTACTACATCGTGGATCGGAGGAAAGAGCTCATCAAGTACAAGGGATTCCAAGTGCCCCCAGCCGAGCTAGAGAGTGTCTTGCTCTCGCATCCAGATATTGCTGACGCCGCTGTCATTGGAATCAATGATCCCGAGCAGGCGACGGAGCTTCCAAGGGCGTATGTGGTTCCAGCCCATCCAGAGAAACTGGGCTCGGCAGCTTTGAAGGCCAACTTTTCCGACGGCGTGGCCAAGTGGATACAAGGAAAGGTGGCACGTCATAAGTTCCTGCGAGGCGGCGTTGTGGTCATTGACGTCGTGCCGAAGAGTGCTGCTGGAAAGATTTTGAGAAGAGAGTTGCGAGAGCGGGCGAAGCAAGAGCTCACTGTGGCTCCCCTTCAGCAACAAGCCAAACTGTAATACCACTACCATACTGTATCTATTCCACCATACTATTCTCTATTGTATACCTCTGCTAGTTTGTTTGTTGTATATTACCTGTACTGATATCAATCTTTGCTTTGAACATGACACCATACGAACTGGTGTGGAAAGAGATCTGGCGAGGCAACAATCACACGAATACCTTGACGTTGCCGTCCTTCATCGGGCATCGGCCTCTCGTCTCATCTGTGACCCACTTCGCAAATTTATCGCATGCATGATATACAGAGCCAATAACGGCGATGTCGTTCAGCAATGTCCAGATCCCAGCAGCCGATTGGAAGATGCCATGGGCTCGAATGAGATCAACACGGCTGCATGCGCAGAGTCCGAATGACCGAGAAGTACCTTTCCTGTTACCGAAATCCCACATAGTGGCGCCGCATGACACGGAAGACAAGTAAAACTACATTGACACTGACAGTCCAAGGCACGGCAATAGGACAAGGCTTGTGAATACGAGTCAACTTACCAGCCAATTACATTTCCTCATCGTCGAAATTAATGTCTTCTTCTGGGAAGTCTCCCACTTGCACTTTCTCCGGACGCAGGAAGACTCCGTATTTTGGCTTGCATGTGAAATATCTTTCTCCTTGGACTCTGTAGAACAAAGATTAATCAGTGGAGATTCATTGGAGAGATATTGGTACTGACGATCCATCGTTCTTTCCAAACGGCTCGTCGTATTCCACGCCCACCCAGACGCCTTCTCCAGTTCCAAACTTGGTGGTGCCGACGAAACGCACAGTGCCGCGTTTAGTGAGACCAGCTTCCGAAGACTCTACCTGGCATCGGGCGCCCACAGGTATGTCGACCGTCACGTCCGGCGCAGGTTTGCTCTCGTCTTTCGGTGCGAATCGGCCAACTTTGTTGCGCTGCTTGTAAGCCAGCACAGTGTCTGTCAGATCACAGTTGGTGAATATCCCATACATGACGCGATCGATGTCTACCTGGGCGCGACGCGTATTCCCCGTCTGTCAATTCAAATTTATCGACTTGGGACACATCTGTCAACTTTCCCGTTAGCGTCGCTGATGGGTTCGAGTCGTCTACCTGATGGGTTCAGCTCTAGTTTCGCCGACATGACCGAGACGTACTTTAAGGAGCTGAAGACTTCGAAGACCGTAGAATCCGAGTGGTTTGGTGTCATCAGATAGCTCTGCGATGGGCGTGGGGTCGTTTTCGGAATTATAGAGGGTAATGATTTGGTTTCCAACTGGGATCCCAGTGATCAGTTCTAGTTTTGCCTATGCGAATGGATGTGAGGCATCGTTAGCAAGGTCCTATCGCAAATTTGTTTGCTTACCTTCAACGATTCAACAGTGATGTGCAGGTCGAGCCGACGCTCAGAGTGGGTATCGGGCGACTTGACAAAGACACTGACAGCTCCAGACATTGTTTAGGCAAGTCACAGTGTTGGTCCTGATGAAAGACGGAAGCGATCACGTGGAGATGGGCAGATAATCCGTTCAAGCAACGAGCGCCACATGGCCACTGTGTCACTGTGCAGCGCCGCGAATGTTCGAAATACCAGTGGTTGAGTTGGAGTTTGAGTAGGTTGAAGATACATCCGCAAAGTATACACTGATTAAGTTATCATGACGATATACACATGTAAATCTAGTAAGGAATGTGCCTAATCACGGTCCTTCTCATCGTCTCGCCGCTTCCCATCCTTGAACAACGTTTCACTTGCAGTGTTCCATGCGTGTTGAGCAATGCGCCAGGGCTCTTTTGACCATGCGTTCTCCCATGCTTTGCGTCCAAACCGTTCCATGGTTCCACTCTCGATGCTCTGCTCGAATATGCTCAGGACATTCCGCGTCGGCTTGAGAACCCTATCGAGGCGATCCCAAAGCGGAAAGGGTGGCGGCAGCTCGACGAGGACAGAGCCTTGTCTGTAACATGAGAGTCATTAAGGAGCAAACCAGAGATGTGACGGGAAAAGACTGACATGGTGTCCGGGAACGGACGAGGGGGACCAATCTCGCCGGTCCGTTTGGCACCCGCTGCATCCTGCTTGCCCCCGAGGCGTTCCTGAAGTGCCTTGTACTCGAGCCATTCAGTCCTGGCCTTCTGGTTGTGGGCAGACCGCTTGGCCTGTCGTGGGAGATCCAAGTGCATGCCTATCGTCTTCTCCAGTGCGGCCTGGGTGTTCTTCGTCGTCCACAGATACCAGCCCTCTTCCCAGTACTTTTTGGGTGGCGGCGGTGCAGGATGTTCTGCATTCGGATCCGCTGGCTTGCCGCCTAGGAAGCGCGGGATGTTGACAGGCTGTCCTTCCGCCGGCAGAGGGTACTTTGCTTTCCCTTCCTCGTCGACCTCGTGGTGCCGGCGGAAGGAAAGGACATTGCGCACTTCGTGGGCAAAGATGTGCCGCACACACAGCGAGCGGCATGCCGGTGCCCGCGTGTCGATCCTGCCGCGTATAGACTGCGTGCAGTATGTGATGCACCACTCGTCGGTCTGCTCAGAGTTTCTGCCTGCGATGCGGTGTCAGCGGTGAACAAGGGCGGATGGGAATTGACGCGCACCTTCTGGCGGGACCAGGATCTTTATGGTCGGCCAGTTGGCGAAAGCGGGGGCGCGGACCTTTGGCGGCGCAGGCCGCTGTTGTGTGGGCGGCTGGGATGATGACGAGGACGAGGATGAGGACGAAGACATAGAGATGGTGGTAGTGCGTGTCGGGACTGGCTGATCATTGCTGTGAGGTCAGCGTTCATCACGGGCCGGGTCGGAGTTTGAACCGAGCCGGCCGCAATAAATTCGATTTTTTTCGCTTTTGCTCTTCACCCTTGCCGTTCGAAGAATCGTCGTCGCAGCTTCCGCACAGAAAGCGTCTGCTTTCGTTTTTCGCTGTGGGGAAAGTCCCCGGAGACGCAGAGCATATCCTCGGACGACTAATGGAAAGCAACCGGCTCCAAGCACGTCGGTACTGGCCGAGGATGGCGGGATTGCGCTGCTGGTTTTCGTCCTTTGCTGGCCGACACCGGCTCGCTCTCGACCACTCTGCTGTCTGGCCAAAGGTGCTCTGTCTGCAAAGGTGCCCACGCGCGAAGATACGAGCGCGTAGGTTACCGGGCGGGACACTGGACGTCAAGACACTTTGTTGCTCATAGGCATAGTTATACGATTGGGACCATTCGTGGTCTTCAACTCAATGGGGCTCACTCTCATTCGGCAGGGTTCACCCTATTTTTCCCCCACCTGAAGAATTCGCTTCTTCGTCACGGCGTGCATGACGTGGTCATAGGTGAGTATTCCCCCTCATCCCCTTTGCATGATGCTTCAAAGCTTTCTTTGAATTTCTTCAGGGAGTATACCTCATTGAGGGCGTGCTCCAAAATTGACACCCTGATCTTCTTCTCTCTCTTACACTTTCAACACACAACTAATGCATACCTACAGGAGCCTTCTATACATCGATACATGATTGTCATTTCTCACACCAGGTGTCTTAATAAATCAACATGCTCGTACAATGTCCCATCTAGCTCGACGTCTGCTCAATACCGCTTCCTACTACATTCTTCGTCTTGGTTGGCTTTCAAATCATACTCGATCCTCTTTACCACTCCACTTTCTCGCTCCGCCCATGCCTTGATGCCTATTCCAATCCACAGTGTTTGCAGCATCTTGCATGAATCGAAAGTAGATCTGGCGACTTCTTCTCGTGCGTTGTCGCACTGAATCGCGAGCCTCCTGGCCAAGTCACGTCCCTCCGGGCCGTTGTAGGCATTGCCGCACCACGGAGGGTTATACCCAACGTGTAGGTCCGAGAGACGCATGATGCCCAACGTCTTGAGAGACGAGAACATCGCTAACGTCGGGAGGAGTTCCTAGATTAGGCTCAGACACGATGATTAGCTTCAATACGGATCCTGGGCGCACGTAGTATGTCATCCTGAGACGCGAGCCACCCATGATGAGTGTTTGAAGATTTGGTAAAGCATCGTGTATCTCTGTGCAGAACATAAGTAAGGATCTTGACCGCTGCAGAAAAAGGACTGAATACTGATACTCGCCTTGTAGGGTAGCAAATGACCATCGACGGTTGAGTTGAAGGTATTGCAGCGTGTTGGCGGCGTGACGAATGCCTTCAATGAGGGCGCACGAATGCAGATGTAGCCAGTGGTACGAGGCGGAGACGCGCTCTATCTTTGGACAAAAAGGAACGACAATATGGCTGGATGGACCATGTGCCTCTTTCACCATGGGGAAGGACAATGTGCGTCCTCGAAGTGGTTTTTGGAATTCCCCGAGATAGCTCTCTTCGATGTCGCATGATATACTCCTCAATCGTGTCAGCGTACCGAGGAAAGCAGCCAGCTGCAATGGGAGTTCGCAATCGAACACGCCGGGGTCCTCTTTGTGTTTGAGAGCGAAACGTATATCGCAAGATCTTCGAACAAGGTTAACTGTCAAGCTCCTCGAACTTCGGCGAGTAACCTTACCTCACAAACCGCGCCATGTCGGCATTCCAAGTCGTCATTCTAGCTGCAGCCCGCTGCCACGGCTTGTCGCCGACAAAGTGCAGCCTTATGTTTCTAAACAGATGCGGTATCGAGAGAGCACGTATGCGTCTGTCCGTTCTCGACAAAGCCTCCAGCGAGGCCGAGGTCTGATGAGATTGTCAAGAACGCAGAGAAGCGGACATTCTGATTGCCTACATCATCGACTTCCAGGACCAGACCGCAGATGATATCGAGAACATCGTCGTTTAGAGTCCTCAGTGTGAGAGGCAAGTCGGAGGCAGAGTGAGGAGGCATATTGGCAGGTCTATAATGTGGTGGAAGTGAGAGCGGACGGCAGCGTTCGCGGCTGGTATAGTATTAGTATTCATCGATGATGAACGTCAGCGTGTAATGATCGTGATGATGGTCGACCGGGAAGCACAGCTAAGTGGGTGCCAGGTGGGTGTGTTGATGCCATCTTACCATCTTGATGATTCTCTGTCCCCTCATGTCGCCGGCGCCGGTGCATCGCCAACCCAAGTGCTCCGGGGGGGGCCTGAGGATAGAGATTAGCGAACGTTGAAACCGCTATGTCTCCGTTGTCAACGTGAGCGTACACGAAAGCGACTTTGAGGACACCATGGAGGTCTCGGGACTCATCTCCGCTTATCATTCGATGTGTTACACTGAGGACCTTCGAATCATCCGTTTATGCCGCTGATGTGACGAGTCGTGAACGCCCGTGTGTCGAGATGTACCCGCATAATGAATGGAAAGCTCGATCAGATGGGTGGCGCGTAGTTTTGCAATAGAAATGCGCACATGTTGTTCGTCGAATGCAGCTTCTCAACGCTGACACTGTCAGATGTAATGATGCCAATCTTCTGGTCAAAGCTGCTGATGCCGGAAGAGCGAGCGACCTTGATGAGGAAAGCAGTAAACGTTTCGGGAAGGATCTCGATCCTTTGTATCACATATTGTGACGGACATGTCATCTCAACTTCGAGCTTCACCATGTAGACAACTGGGAATGGATCTCACAGGTATACTGAGCTGGGAGCAAACAAAGAGACCGCAAGGCTGTTACGACGAGCCTACAGACTTGGATGTGAATGTTGACGAAGAGCACAATGATATATTCGTCGGACGTGGTGCGCTCCGCTGAGAAGTCATTGACCAACGACGTCCAAGAGGTGACTTGTAAATCCCAACGAGACACGAGTAAACCAATGCACGGCGACGAAGAGGCCGACCCAAGAGCAATCAAGATGTAGAAGGGTCCCGGAACGCTGAAGGAGAGCAGGAGAAGGGATGGATATAATATCCTCGTCGGACCTAGTGCATGATTCAGCTTGATTGAATCTGACCGGCTCACCTTGTACATGCTTCACCAGCGGCGGTCAAAGTTTTGCGATCCAGAGTCAGCGAGACATTTTTGTATGGCGACAGAAGGTGCAGCGAATGACTGGAGGGTGACTTGGGCTAGGTCCTCCTCTAGTCGTTTCTTTGACAAGATAGCTGGACGATTATATAGACACAGTTCGCCTGACTGAGGCGTGTACTACAGACCAGTTCAGACCCGAAGGGCTCTAGATAGCCTCTGTTGTTGCGTTACGGCTGTAGCGGGAGTCATGGCGTTTGACAGTGGAAACACTTTAATCACGGTCCCCCGCCGTCGTACCCGTTGGTGACGACCACCGCGATGGGCGCGTCCAGGGTGCGTCCCGAGATGCCCTGGAATTCGTGAAGATCATAACTTCGAGATAAGACGCCAAGTTCAAACAGGGGTGTCACGTGAAATTCAGAAATCAAATTGTATCGGGCGGGCTCAGAGGTCGGGACACTACCGGACAGAGGTCCCGTCTGCACCCCATATGCTGATCGATAAGGTGTCTGAGTCTGTGATTCCAGCGGCCACGGTGCTCGCAACTCTCTGCACTTGACTACAATGTCCCTCTACCTGTGCTGTGACTGTGGCGGGTCCAAGACCTCGGCTGTCATCTGCGATGCCTCTGGCAAGATCGTAGGACGTGCTCTTGGCGGGCCCTCCAACTTCGCCTACCTTAGTCTGGAGGCCTTCATTTCTGCCGTTTCTGGTGCAATCAGCGACGCGCTCAAGACATGCCTTGAAACCCCTTCGGCGGAACCCATCGGACTGCCGCTGACAACCAGTCTGTTTGCCGCAGCATGGTTCGGAGTCTCGGGCGGTATGCAGGCGCTGCCTATCATCTGTATAGAAATTTGACTCGTCCTTCAGTGGACTCCCCAAGTGCCGTCAGTACTTTGACACCTGCGCTCTCGGCCCTCCTCTGCATTCCGGAACAAGACTTGACAGTGGCCAATGACACACACTTGCTAGCGGCGCCGGTGCGGATGCATTCAGACGTCTCGCACGCAGTGGCGGTGATTGGCGGAACTGGATCAATTGCGGTCTCATTCCTTGAAACCGAACGCAGGCTCCAAGAACTGGGGCGCATTGGGGGCTGGGGATGGATCTTGGGCAAGTCGCGTCTTATAACCCATTTGACTTCGGTCGCGTATTGATCAATCTCTGCAGGCGACGAGGGAGGTGGATTTCATGTCGGCAGAGAAACCATACGTCAGATGTTGTTTGAACATGATAGCGCGTCCGTCGACGCCAACCCTGCTAGGCCGAGCGTTCTCAAAGACCGTATCTTGAACGCGTTCGGTGTAACGGACGTCTTGGAAATCCTTCCAGAGATTCACAATCCCTCTGTTGTCAAAGGCGCGGGTGCTCCTCATCTTTCCATGGAACGGGAAAAGCGTCTCTCTACACTCTCTCCCTTGGTTTTCAAGTCTGCTTTTGAGGACCACGACGAGTTTGCCATTGGAATCCTTCGAATCTGCTCAGGTGCTCTCGCGTCCGAAGTCGCCGTCCTTCTGGGGAAAAGCACTCCAGAGCGCCCTCGCCTTGTTGACGCCAGCGAAGCCGTTATCTGCTTTGGGGGATCCTTGGTTGGCATCGAGAATTATCGGAAGATGGTATTAGATCATCTCGCAGACAAAGGCCATGTCTTCCGTCGCGTCGAGTTCGTTGACGATGCCGCTGCTACTGGAGCCGTAGGATTAGCTGCGAGCTTACAGCACTGAGCTGCCTATCAAAGAGTGACACTCTATTTATATCCTTGCTTTTTCTGTCTAGATAGACAGTAGTGCATTCTGATAAGGATTGCTTAGCTTCTGTTGCACGATGTGAATGCGACGGAGTCTCGGCATGAAGTTCTCTGCTCTCGGGCGCTCTCGAGTCAATGTACATGAGTCGAGTAGACTACTTCAGAAGAACGAGACGCGTTGGCCGCCGCATCTCATTGGACGTTGAATCTTGATTCAACACCTCAAATTGAATGCAGGGCCGGAGGAAGCTGGATGTTGGGGAATACAACAATCTTTTTTGAGCGCGGAGTACGACATGCCCTCACTCTTATATGTAGGAGTTGTGTGATGGTCCCCAACACTATTCTACCCCTCCCTCATGCACATAGAAACTTGTACCATTCGAACGTCCCGGACTCTTGTTACGACAGCTAACAGATACCGATCATCCCGACGGCGTGTCGATGCGAGTTCGCCTGGATGGGTTTTGATCTTCGCGCTAGGCTGGCGGAAAAAAGTTTTGGGCGACTTACTTACAGTAATTTACCTGAGCCGCCCGCAGGGCTCGGTTTTTTACACGGTAATTTACATGTAATTTACGGCACGTGCTTTGTGACACGTGATGTTTGACGGCTTCTCGGCGCTCGGCGCCCAGCTGGTCGTTCTCTCATCCTACCAGCATCCTACCACCGACTGCAGAAGTCGCTTGCGTGGGAACTTGGCTCTCAACGCCAAGTTCCCGCGCTCCTCCTCCGCTCTCGAGCAGCCTGTTTCCCGCCACCACGCCCACTCTTTCTCGAACACGTCTTTCACCAGACTCGGACTTTCCACTCTGGTCTACCACCACCGCCAACGTGTCCGCCGCCGCCAACGCGTCCGCCGCCGCCAACGCGTCCGCCGCCGCCAGCGCGTCCGTCACCACCAGCGCGGCCACCGCCGCAATCAAGGGCGCTGTCGTCACCGGTCTTTTCACTGCCATCGCGTTCAACGACGCGTCCTATAGTCAGCTGTAGCGTTGAGGACCTGGGCTGAGCATGACCCGGGCATATCCAGGTGTGTCACCGCGCCCGTTCTCGTGCATCCCCCTTGTTTACGCATCTCTCAGGTTTCGCTATGTGCAACACTGTCCGCCGCCCTCGACCGCACCTCCGTGTCGCGCACCTTGCCCTTTGTCATCCGTGTTACGCCCTCGCCTCTGTCGCGCCCTTGCCTCTGTTACTGTACCATTGCTCTCACCTTACCAGCCATTGTGCTGTCCTTATCAACCTGCCTACCGTGTCATGGATGGACGCGTTGGTCAGGCGCTGGAAACTACAACCTACTCATCGAATGGCGTCGCGCTTCTACGACGCGGCCCGCGATTCACAAGATGACCCTCTTTCATTCTGTCCCTACTACTCCATTTATACCTAAGCTGTCATGTCTAACATAGAAAAACAGGGAAGGCGTATCTATTTGTATGAGAAATCCCAGTTGTTGTCCTTTTCTCGCTGGTTTGCAGATGAGGGCTCGACATCTTTCTCTGGAGGTTTGGTATCCCCCTTGGTCTGCGAGTCTTTGTCCTTTGACAGTTGAGTGAGCACTGCCGTGATACGAGGATGTGTCAGTATGGCACTAGTCTCCAGATTTAGGGGGTCGGTGGTATGTGGGATAGGCTCTGATGGTGTGTCCAACCATTCGTCACCCTCTTCATCATGCTCCGGGGGCTCGACTGCAATATGCTCGTCTCCGGAGGGTTCAGGTCGTGCTTCAAATTGAGCCCGAATGGAGCTGAACCGCAGGGGTGCAGACTTGTGGTGAGGTTGCATCTTCTTCATTCGAAGCTAGGATGCTATTAACAAGACAAGAGCAGAAGGGAAAATGGAACGTACATCATGTTCGTTCTGATGGTACTGCGCGACGGTTACGTCGCGAGCCATGGTTGAAACCTTGATCCGACCGCGATCGCCGGAAGACATAGAGGTAAAGCGCGAAACTGTTCGCTCCTCGGGCATTGAATTGATGCGTAACGCGTAGATTTTGATAGCAATATGCTGTGATAAGAGACTTGAGAGACAGTCAATGCAGAAAAGGATGGGAAGCATACCGGTAATAACAGACCACCGTCCAAGCCTGCAATGTTCCGATACCAATTGAGGACTCCAAAAGAGGTTGACTCGTCAATGGCAGAGTCATAGGGAAACTTTGCTCGGGCATACAGAGCCAGCTCCTCTCGAAACGTATTGACACAGTCGGATGCTCGATCAGCCCATGCCGTGAAATGCGGCTGCGCACCATGTTCAATCTCATTGCGAATAAGATGTCCGAGATGCGCAAAGATCTCTCTGTGCAGAGTGCGAAATTTGATGCCACGGAGGTGTTCCATGTCAGACTGTGTGAACTCAGAGGTGTCCGCCTTGAAAATGCCACCTTCGGTGAACAAGTTGGCTTTATAAGTGACATAAGTATCAGTGTTGAAAGTAGACGGTGAATGACATGCCTGGGTTCAAGTAGGCTGCGACAAGATACTCAGGTGTGTACAGATTACCACCAGGATGAAAGATCTGTGAATGCCTGTACTCAATGATACTGACCACAGCGTTCCGTACATCTTGAGGAAAGCGATTGACAGGTGCTTCGACAATCTCGTGGATAGAGTTCACCATAGCATGCCACAGGAGGTAGAAGTCTCCGGCCGTTGCATGATTTGACTCTAGACAGGCCAGTACTCGGCAAGCAGGCATGCCAATTGTGACCATCTTGCCGAGTGTCGACTGAAATTGCATAGCTTCCGCATTTGAGATAGCCGTCCTCTCATTGTACGGCTCCTCAAAGAGATCTTGGTGTTCCTGACTGAGATGAGCTGGGCACAGTAGCAGACACAGACAAACTCACAAAGGTCAGGTCCTCACGGCCAAAGATACGACGAAAGGCGACCAAATTGCGCTGGATTGAACGCGCCGAATAGATAAGTGTTCCGAAACGCGTCTTTCCGATAGATTCCAAAGCACGTCCAGTTTTGAGGTCTTTGCGCGCGATAGCGAAACAGTCAATGCCAAAGTGAGATTGATGGAAGTAAGCAATCGTTGCGCGGATAATAGTGATTGTGTCCTCGAAGTATGGCAATTTGACAATGTCTTTGATCAGACTGCTGATGTGGTGACAGGCATCCGGGAAAATGATAAGAATGGGATGTCTAGCACGAAGAATTGTGCGCGACAGCAATGTGTTTCCAGTGCTATCACAGACACAGCCGCCGAAATGTTCGGGACCAATGCGAATCATGCCCTGTACTGGATTAGTAAGCAACTCAACGCTTCTCTACTTTCCACTTACTCGGTCGACAAAGTCTGCTATCCACTCAGCAGTGTGTGAGTCGCCCGTCGCCTCACGCCCCTCCAGAAGATACACATTCCGTTCGGCATCGGAGACATGGCAGAGCCAGAATGATTCATGACCACGGCTTGTACCGCCATCGTGCGACTCGGTGAGGTTCCACTGCTGTTCCAACCATGCCTCCTGTCGGGTACTAACCAGGGCGAACTCAGCTGGAATGAGATTCTCCTCCACCTTATCCCGCGTTGGCATCACCCATTTCGGATCGGCCTCCTCCAGAAATTCACGAAATGCCCATTTTGAGACAAATCGCCCAGGTAATCCACCCGCTGTTCGCAATACGACAAGCTTACGACTGAGCCTAGCATTCTTGAGCTCGCGTTTCTTTCTCGACGATGATTCCACGTATCGATCCAATGATGTTTGAGGTGCGATCCTCTGGCGTTTGGCTTCCGGTGGTCCTAAGTCGGCTTCCAGTGGCACTTGGACAATGCTGGAAGTGCCCGGGGTTGCACCAAGGATACGAAGACTCTCGTCTGCAAGCAGCTCTTCGATTTTTGCTGTTGGCGCCTCTTTCGCAAGCAACTTGATTGCCTCCGCTTTCGCCTCGACACCAATCCTGATGCAGACCTCTGCCGCATGCTTCAGAACCCGATCCCTTGTCCTCGATTTGTGCCAATCTCGACACCCGACCGATCGACATCGCCATCCTTCATTATCTGGATTGCCACGCTTGTGTGACCAGACCGTGAACTTCTCGAGAACAGGATCTAGTGCTCGGCCACCCTTGATCCGCGGTCGGTCGATGTCGATGAAGTCGTACGGATCTTCCTCTGGTTCGTCGTCATCGTCGTCGTCGGCTTGCCGCTTACGTTTAGCCTTAACGCGTTTCTTTGGCTTTCGTTTCGTATCTTTGGGGCCCTTTTCCGTAGGTGTGATCTTCTCAAATAATCGGTCCATCGCATTCTTCTTCGGCTCTAACCTCAGATTTTTCTTCTTCAGCTTTATCTTCACTGGTGTCTTCGATGGGAGTATCGGCGTTGCGACAGATTTGGTCGCTGGTTTCGGTAGGGACGCATCTGAAACTATGTCGACATCGCTGTCATCATCAAAGTTGAGTGGAAGTGGTCCAACATCGTCTGTAGTCGCCAGTTTCTGATGATGGCGTTAGACTACTAATATGCTCTTTGGGACTCACATACCGTTTGCGTCGCCAGAGCTGCAAGCCGCCCAACAATGCGCTGGAGCCACTCCACTCGGTACCGTCCCGCATCGTCTGCATGGAGCAGTGAGATCTCCGAGTCAACGCTGCAATGTGCGGTATTGACAGCGTGTAGCCCACATGATGCACTGTCTGACTGGATGCTTCCGACGACCTTCTCAACAACTACCCAGTTCAAGAGGAAGGCCTCCAGCCACCACCGCAGGATCTCCATGACATCGTCCGGCATCGGGTAACCTAACGAGTCCCAATGTCCAATCGACGTCTCCGCATTGCTACAGTCAATGGTAACATTGATCCAATGGTTGCCGCGTGTGTGCTTGTCGGGTAAGTGTACCTTGCCATCCTCTCCCAATGCGACGTTGATCACCATGACCAACTTCGCCAGATCATGGTGAGCAAGAGCATCACCCAATTTTTTTTCATAGGGGCGCATGCATCCTTTCTCAGCAGTTGCGACACGCCTCCCAAAGCTTCGTATCATTCCCTCGAAGAAATCTGTCCAGACAACTTCAACATTGGTGATGCCCTTGGCATGTATATCTTCCCGAATGATCGTCAGCATCTGATTGATGTTGACAGTCGCTAGCCAGCTATCGGTATGGCAGAATCGAGCGAGCCATTCAATGGTGTCACCTCGGGCATTGGCGAGATCTTTGGGAAGGAGTAGATTCCAGGGAAGCACGATGAGGGATGGAATGATAATGATGGCAAGTTCCGGATGGGTTGCATGTAGCGCGGTGAGTCCTTGGGTCCAGATATGCTGTGAGTGTGCAAGCTGACGTTTCCGCGCCCAGACTGCAAGCATCCAACTCGGAAGGACGAGTACCACTTGCTCTCCGCCAGTCTGATCATGTCTATAGGTAAACATGACTGATTTATGACCAAGCTCGTGTATGCTCAGGGCTTGGTGCATGTACTCGTTGAGTTTTGGGATGGATGGGAGGGCCGTTGAGGGTAGCATAGACATAACGGCTTCGGGAAGGGGCTGATCATCGGCGGGTGTGAAGGAGACAATAATATCGTCATTTTCAGTAAGAGGTCCCAGGTCAAAGGCCAGAACATCTCCGATACGGCTGCTAGGAGGTAGTAGAATTCCGTCGATATATGACGGCGGTGGACATCGCTTTCGAAGAGTAGCTAGGGCATTCTGGTCAAGCTTCATCTGATCCGATCTGCAAGACGTAAGATGATTGTTCTATCATGACAAAGGAACGTACAAGGACATCGGTGCAAGCTAAGTTGCTTGATGGAGCATGAAAGAGACAGCCTAGGGTAGGTCCCTAGGACTGGTGTCGCGTCTGACTTGCGTCACCTTACGAATCACAAATCTATGCTTCGCACCAAGAAAATTTTTGCAGCAGGTACAGGCACGTGATAGCATTTGGCTGTAATATACTAGGTCCCTGACTCGGTCGGTAATTTACGTGGTAACTTACATCACGTGATGCGTAAATTACATGTAAAAAAGGTTTCTGTAAAGAACAAGGCCTTTTTTCCGCCACCCTACTTCGCGCACGGTGCAGGTTCACGTGAGTTCCCTGGTCTACATAGCCTTCTCCTTTAAAGGCTCAAATCCACTCATCCTGTACACACAGACAAGGAGCACTTCGAACCGTTGATCGCTCGCCTATTCGACCTCGATGAACATAGGCCAATCTGTCAGATTGTTGAAGCATGGACCGTCGATGCCCCCACGCATGGCGCCGCGGCCGAGCTGAATGACACGGTCATCAAGCAGGATGATTACCGTTGCAGTGCGTAGGAGTGTTTCGCCAGAATTCATGATACGCCCCATACTTACGAAGATGTACGATCAGGTCCATTCGACTACGCAGGCACCTTAGCAGCTCTTCGAACATCTCCATTATTCGAAGTTGGGGACTTGCAGCGCGTAGCTCTTGTTGGAGAAAATGAGGGTGCCGCGGCCGCTCTGTTCGTCCAGGACTTCTTCCCCGATGACGAACTATGTCCTTTCGAGAACATCGTTCTCATCAATCCATTCACTCCGTCCCCAATATTCGATACAGAGGAGTGGCCAAGCTGGGAATCCGCACACAAATACCTATCCGAAAAAATGGACAGCGCATCTGCCGATAGCTATCTCGTTCGTTTCTTCTTCGTCTTTTGTCTCCATAAAGGAGACTAACGGATCTTCCCAGGATTATGCTCTTATCGGTACACCGTTCCATAGTGTGCAAATGCGCGCCTCGCGAAGGCACCAGGAGCAATTACGCGACAAGAGATACACCTATCTCGAGTCCATGATCTTTCCTCTCGGCACGAGGGTACATCTCATTTTCACAAATCCTACTCCAGACCTGTGAGTGCCACTCTCAGGACCGAATTCTCAACGTCCTTATCCTCCACTCCAGAAAAGCTCAAGTCACGAAGCAACCTTACGCTTCAGTGACAGAAGCACAAATGTCGACCCTACCGGATGCGCTCTATCAGAACCTGAAAAAAGGCTCCCGAGAAGTGGCGGAACGACAACTTGGCGGTGTAAGAGGCAGAGAAAGTAGCAAGCTCTGATTTTTCCCATGAGAACGATTTGGATGGCATTTGTATAACACCATGATAGACCTATAGACAACAATAATGGTATCGAGTGTACAATACTACGTACAGTGGACCGGCACCACCAACCTATCGTTGGTGAACTTCGGTAACTCTATGAACAGTTACAGGACCAGCTACTGCATGAATATTATACATAAGTAATAAGGAGTGTGGAATAGCGGAAAGTGTATCTCGTGGGTATACTTCAATGTGTTGTTCTCTTCCGATGCCAGTGCGCATTTCTTCGCCCAAGCGAGACCGCCCTCTTCGTGGTGTCTGAGCCGAGGAGACCGCCCGACAGCGCGCAGTGACCAGCCAAGACGCAGTCCCGCCAAGCACTGTATAGCATGACTACAAATGCCTGTCCCTCCGGACTTTCGGCGACCGCATTCCCACCCCATGCCAAGGGGTCGATGGCGGGGCTGGCGCGTCCTTCTTGATCAACAATCCATTGTCCAGTGGACGCGTCAACGCCGCTCAGCACAGAGCGAATGCCGTCCGCCCACTCGATATAGGACGCAGATAGGGACGGCGCAAGACGGTATATCACGCTGGCAATGAGCGAAGAGCCAGAAATCTCCCCAAAAGTATGATCGCTGGATATAGACTGGTCGGCGTCGATGTAGTTCCTGACAAGCCCGCTGTCAAGATCGCTAGCTACGACGGCGTCCAAGATTTCCGTGATCCACTGGAGTAGATCCGATTCCGCGGAAGCCCACCAGGTGGCGTCTTGCCCTTCCCAGTCACCGACGCCAGACGCCTTGATTGTGGCCAGAACTCTTGACATGCCAGCAACAGCCCAACCGTTCCCAGTGGACCACCTCCCGGGATCAGTGCTCTCGGACCCTATGATGTGTGACCAAGCGCCTTGCCCCGTTGTCTGCAAAACTTCGCGATAGAGCTTGCATTGGTTGTATCCTTCGTAAAGTACGGAAGAATTCTGGGTGTCAGCCCCGAAGAATGCGAGAGAAGGAGGTGCCATATACATGAAGTCCGCCCTGAAAGACCATAATTACAGGAACACGAACAACGAATCAAGAACATACCAGAGTTCTGCAACATCCGCCCGCTGACTGATAGCACCATTGTCGTATCTCGGCGCTTGCGTTAGCAGATAGTCGATGGTTTGTTGAGCTCCGGTAGTATAGGCCTACAAGGGGAGGATGATGAGTACACGGAATGTACGAAAAGGGCGCTGATTTAACCTCATAGCCCGAAGTTTTCCCAATCATTGTGGCTATGGGCAGTAGACTCGCGGGGTCCCCAGCGCTACCTTCGCCATTGCTTAAGGCATTGACACCGCCGTCGGGGTCAAGTACGATCCATGTGAGCGCTGAAGATGCGGCGAGGGTCTGTAGAGTTAACAAGTAAAGGCGAGATGATTTGAGTAATGGACCAATGCGACGCCTAGGGTGAAGGAGAGGACTCACCGTGTTCACATTGACCGCGACATTCCATGCACCTGGTTTCATTCCGTAGACCGATGCCCAGGGCGTGTAGAGCTCCGTCAGGGCCATGCTCGCTGCTCCATATTCCCATGAGTGCGTCGGGAGGGAGGCACAGAGGGCGGCTGCGCCGGATATGTTGAAACCGCCACCATAAGCAAATGAGAGATTGGCGTTGTCGGTATGGAGCGTATTGGAGGCGACCAAAGCGAAGGAAGTTAATCCGGTAGTCGAGAATGGGAACGGATTAAACACAGTGGAGGATGTGAGTAACGCCCCAAGGGTGCTCAGGGCGTTCATGAAGCGAGAGGTATCCAGGTAACCAGGTATGTGTGTGTCCAGAAAGATCTATGCGAGAAAGACAAGAGCCCGCCAGGCGAGTTGGAGAATAAGTTAGAAAGTAAAAGAGCGAATCGATCGTGTATGGGAAGAAGAGGCAGTGGTGGTTTATTGCAGAGCCTGCAGGAACACAGGTCCAGGGGGTTCAATATTCAGGGACGCCTTCGCGCGATAGGGGAAAATCTTGGTGGTGAAAGTTCGGTAGGACAAGATTCAAGTCTCGGCTGGTGAGACGAGGCTTAAGAGCTGTATGAGCAGCGCGCGTGGATAAGGAGTTCAGATGCCGCTTGAACAGCTTTGACATGGATACAGTCGGTGCATAGTCGGTGGTCGAGACTCGATCGGAGTCGAGAGGAAGGCCCTTCGCCGGATTAGGCAGGATCACAACCATAAATGGCTGTAGATCCACGTGTGTACCAACTTGACACTGGGCAGTATGCAGTTACTGAGTTAGTCTGCTTGATTTTAAATGACAAGGTTGTGAGAGTGTGTTAAGTAATGGCCAAGAGAGCCTACACCGGGCTACAGAGCTGTCTGCAAGATCAAAAGGATGTGCTGGATACCATCAACTACGGAACTCGTTGCTATGAGAGTCCAACTCGCGATTCGCGAAAGTCTAGACAATTGTTCAACTGCTGGGAGCTGCCAGTTGCTGATGGCCCCAGCCTCTGAGTGTCAATATGCAGAGCCTCACATACACACGACTACGGTGTCGGGTCACCGGAAGACATTTAAATTTGAGCTGCTCATCAGTGGCATTACTGACATCCAAGCTGCTCACTACTAAATGAAGACAGAGACAGTTTCGCTGAGTGTTTAGGGCCCAGTCCTGAGTCTTTGGAGACCCATGTAAAAAGCGTGGCGACAGTCTGTGTTCAGCTTCCAACGACCGGAGACCGATATGACATGATTGTCATAGACTCTGTCATGGTAGAGGGATATCCGAGGACGGTTGCTCATGATCATGACGCTTGCGCTTGTGGCGAGTAATCATCATTCGGCCGCTTGAGGCACCCAGACGGCAAGGTGCGCTGGGTAGCAAGACCTCGACGTTGGATTGAATGAGCCAACAGTTCCACCGCAGCACCCCGTAGAAACAAATACAGAGAGAGAGGCAAACAACAATTGAGCGCTAGAGCGAGACGTCAATGAGACATGGGTAGATTAGAGTGTCAAGCTCGAGCTCGAAGAGTGGGTCCGTCTCCCACGAGACTCGCGCGAAGGTTCAAGCTTCAGGCCGAGAGCTTGGAGAAGTTATCATGATTGAAGAAAGAATCACTTCGACATACTGCTTCTCGGAGCGCAACACAAGAGTTCAGTCAGGTTGTGATGGGAGAAGCAACTGTGGGGCTATCTTGATGAGAGCAGCTCATTTCGTGATTGAACTGAGCGTGGTCACTGGCAGGTGGTTCGCGAATCGGAGAGGATGCAATCCGAATGCGGGGTCTAGCCCCGGATAGATGAACCTGCAAGCTGTCCTGTGTGCTGTGGGAAGTTTCCTAGGCCTTCCGGCTCGCTATCTCTACCACTCGCCCACAGCACTATCCGGTCAGAAGGGCAATAGTGCGAGCATTTACTGCATTCATTCGATGGTCGACGGAGGTAACGTCAAGTGGCTGGGAGCACGTGTCAGGAACAGCTGAGCGGAAGCTAAATTTACTTGCAATTGATTTCGAAAAAATCTCCTAAGTCATGATGCTTGCTTCGGTTCCATCACTAGTCCGCACCAGCCTGGTCACACCACTACCACTATCACCCCACACCCTATAGCATCTCGCTGCGGTGTCGATGACTGCGATGGACGCTCCTTCCTTGACAACGACGCCGGCGCCATCGTCTACGCCTTCAAGACCTGTCACCGCGGTGACCTTTGACTCGCCAGAGACTACGACGTCTCCGCCCCCGGTCTCACGGCAAGCAAGCCTTATAGGCCACAACCCCTACGGCGACGGTGAGTCTGGCTCGCCGGCGCGAAGAGTTAAAGGCCTTGACAGGCGACACAGGTGGATATAGCGTATCAGTCAGTGCCCGGACCAGCTACACGCGCGTCGAAATGATGGACGACCACTCCCTTCCTTCACCACTCCAGGTCTCTGAAGTACAGAGAGCGGAGGAAGAGGCTGCGGAAGAGATTCCTCACACTCCGCAAGTGAGTCTCACATTCCTGCATGTCTCCGGGCGCAGGCGAACAATGAACTTCGACCCCACATACACCGTGGGCCGCGTGAAGGAGCTCCTCTGGAACACCTGGCCGTCAGGTCCGCCCTTCTTCCTGCACACCTACTTTGACATCGCACTTACACTATGAATCTCCAGACTGGCAGGATGAACGGCCACCAGCACCCTCCTTCTTACGCATCTTGCACCTCGGGAAGGTCCTACAAGACGAGGAGTCTCTCAAGGGTACCATTCAGTCCGTCTTCGTTTTCCGTTGTCCTTACGTTTCTCCCAGATGCATCCTTCCCTATTGATACCCCACCGACTATAGTTCACATGTCAATCCGACCTGGTGTTCTTGCGGACGATCTATCCAAGAAGGGCGAGGAAGAGGTCGTGTGTTGCTGCGTGGTCTGCTAGATGACAGGGCGCGCTTCGCAGGCTGGGCAGAGATATTCATCGCACTGGTACTATTCACGACAACACGCCATGTTCCATCTAGATGTGATGAGATGTGTACCCGGGTATCCGTATTGTCGGGTCCTTCATGGTGGAGGAGCGGCCTACTGAAGGAACGCTTCCGACCGGTGCCAGGTCTGGCTGGGTTACACTGGTCTCCACGGGTATAAGCACAGTAATGACAGAAGCCTCCGACGCGTCGATGATCCTGCCGCTTAAGTGGCTCGCAACCTTTAGTTGTCATTTGGTCTTTCGCCTTTTTACGTCCGTTGCTACAGGGTCTTGACACAAGCCAGACACAAGCAGCGTAGTGCGAGTCTAAGACCTTTAAGCACCAATGAGAACTATGTGAACTGTGAGAAGACGGCTCCAATTAGAAAAAGAACGCTCACGAATTCCAGTCCCATGACGTTTGAGAACGTACTAGGATGGAACAGTCAGATGAGAGTCGTCACAATAAGCATGGAAGAACACCAACTTCGTAAACATCTCCGGAAACGACCAAAACATCTCCATGCACCATACTGATTACCACATCGTGTTGCGTCTGCAGGTTCTCAACAGCATGGTTCGAATTCGAGGCCAGTGTGAGGTCTTCGCTTTCGCCGACATCTAAATTCGGTGTCGTCTGGGCTCTTCCAGAGCCTGGTTTGCTGGATATTCGCTTGAGTGTAGTCTTCGGCTGTGTGGTGACACAAGACAACCTCGTCAAGGTCAAAGTGACTGCTTGACCGAGGCATGCTAAGACTACTGGACGTTTTTTGGCGTTAATAGGGTCGGATGTCTGTCACATACACATAAAGGCATAGTCAATACAAACGTCGGGAGGTCAATCCTGATCATGCATACCTTCCGTTTGCCCTCCTTCCACCACGCGCTAATTACTAGTCGCGGGATCTCGATGGGAGGGCTAGTGTCTGGCAGATCGCTATAGGTGCGGCCCATGTGTAACATCCATTCCTGTGCGTGGCCCAAAGCGGGAGAGGCGGAAGCCCAGTCGTCACAGGTAGACCGGTAGAACTGGCCTTCGAGGTCATAAGTGTGAGAACGGAAGGGAAGAGAAGAGGTAGCGCACCATCGAAGACCAGTTCGACCTGGGTTTGGATCTCAGAGAAGAGTTCTGAAGCCTCTTCTTGTAATTGCGACGCGTTACCTGTGAAGATGTGGCTACAAATAGCTTGTTTCTCCGCGCTGATGAGGTACTTGAAAGTGTGCATCCCGTCCTCCCATTCCACGTTAGTTCCGTCGACATGAGCAGTCAACCTGAGATGAAGTGGATTGGCCATGCTTAGCCTTTCTGAAGGATTGGTCATGAGCTGCTGCAAGGTCAAGGGCGGCCGAGGTTCTGATGCCCTGTCCTAGACAAATCCGACACTTCAAGCAACAAGCCCAGAATCAAAAGAAACTCACCTTGCACAAAGAACTAGAGCACTTGGAATGCCGAAAGAGGACTTGTTGATTTATTTTCCCACATGACGGACAATACCAACCAACAGTCTGGAGGATATCGTCCATTAGAAGATCTAGTGGCAGAATGTCCGGAAAATCTGGCTTCTCCTCCGTGACACTCAAAGGTGACCACCACGGAGCTTGCACAGAAGACGCCTCCATGCCCTCCCGAGGGAATTCTGCCTCTCCGCCTGGCGTCCAGCGAAGCACAAACTCCCACTCTAGGTCTTCGTATTGGCCCTCCAAAGAAACTTGGTGCAGCAACTTTGGCTTTTCGAGGTGGAAGTATCCAAGGACGGCGTACTCGTATTCCGCGGATAGTTCAAGACCGACTCGAGCTAGGATGTCTCGAGATGCTATCAAGGCTACTGGTATGCCTAGTTCTTGAGCTTTGACAAGTTTATCTATCTCGGCGGGAAGATCGTGTAACTCCACTGAAGCCGCCAAAGTCATTGACTCCTCCATGGCGGGCATTATTTCCGCGCCTGCAGGTTCATTGACATCCTCCTTCGGCGAGTCAAGATTCACGTCTGGTAAGTTCGAAGGATAGGGTTCGGCGTGCTCCGGGGAGGGTGAGATTGAAAATGATGGCGGTAGAGGTGTCAATGGTGACAAACCGTCTTTGGGAGAGGCGATCAGAAGTGTCGTACATCATTCGAGTGCCAAAAAAATCTCACTAAGTATCTCATGTGTATCTCGCAAATGCGTGTTCAAGGGCTCGATACACTCGCCAAAACACCGCTCAAAGTCTTTCTGGTTTCTGGGACCTTCGAGACCCCGTAAGGGTTCGTGGGAGGGCGAACCGCGGGAGGAACACGCCCATTGGTGCTGGTGACCATTGACCTCGTCACCAAAGTTCCCACTGGCATCTGGCTTGTTCTGAATCGGGTAGGAGTAGTAGAAGCCACTGGCTTCAGTGTGATTATAAGGTCGGTAATGAGAGGCGGAATGGTCGAATAATGGGGGACGATTCCAGGGCGGGAGACTCTGCTCATCAAACTGAGTACGGCATTCCTGACGGCGTGGGCCAACATAGGAATCTCCGAAATCCTGACGGGGGTGACTTGGTAAACTCCGTTCAGCCACCCAGGGCTCGCCAAATTGGCCTGCCTGCCCCTCGACCCAAAACATGGGTTCAGTTGGACAGACCCTCCAGAAGTCGCCACCGGCGCCTTGACGAACATCGAAAGGATTGCAATTGTACGTGTAGGTGGTTGGCCAAGTGACCGGCGTACGCAGAGGCTCGGTGTAGTGCCCGGAACAGCTTGTGGGTTCATTGGGAGCGTAGGGGACATGAGCATGCCTAGTCACCTGGAATTCTGTACAATCTGAGGTTGAGATTCCGTGTCTTTGGAAGGAGCGTATAGCTGCTAGCGGCGCGTGACTTTCAACGGGGTAGTGTGGAAGGGGAGGCGGGGATTCTACGACTGATGTGCGTATGTTTGTTTCGCCAGTATCTTCAAGCTTGACGGGAAACGTGTGCAGATTGGAGAGTACGTCGAGCGAGATAGTGCTTCCTGTAAGGGGTGGGCCTACGTAGCGCCTCTTTCTGAGATCATAGCCTCAGTGGGGATGTCACGATAGCAGATCGTTGCCTACATGGTCATTCGCCAGACCAAGGGGTCGCCGCTGGCGCAGAGCCCAATACCACTCTCTTCGTCGACAGCTGCAATGACTTCGGTAGTTTTGGTCAATGAGATGCCATTAACCATATTGTTGAGGGAAGAGACAGCGGTGTATAGCTCATCCCGACTCTACGAATTCTAGGATCAGCCATTGAAGACGCTGATGCAGAGATTAATTCTCACCGACGTCCATTGACGTGGCTTACCCTCCATTTTGAATGAGTCTTCTGCGGCGGATGACGTGCATTTCACAGGGTACCAGCCAGGCTTTGGCTGTCGTTCGTATTCTGCGTGCGTCAGTATGTGTAGATTCAATGGTATGATTTGTGGCTCACTGCGGGCGCGTTTCGCCGGAATTGTCGGTTCAAACGTTGGCTCCAGCTTTACACGCTTCGTTGGTGGCAATGGCACGTCAGGAGGGTACTGTTCAGCAGGGACAGGGGCTTTGCGTCTGGCCATGTCAACAGGGAGGGGGGAACTAGAGGCCACCTGAATCGCATCATTGACTGTATCTGAGGCAGTTGATGTTCCCACGTCAGAGCTACAGGTGGAAGCAGACGTAAGCTTAGGAATCTTGAGGCCTTTGTACATCAACTTCGCTTCGGAGGAATTCTCTAGAGTCAAGTCGCGAAAGAATGAGATAGAAATGGCGTACGATGGTTAAGCTGTTCGAGTAGAGTCGCCTCTCTCGAACGCTCTAGTGGCTGCTTCATGTCGGGGAGACGTCTAGAAGGACGGCTAACTGGCCCAACAGATTCATTTGGATAGGCTCCAATAGCTCAGCGCTAAGCCGACATGGGCGTTCCAAAAAAGACTGATCGGGGTTGGCCGGCGCAACTTGCCTTCAACCACGATCACAAACAGCACCCGCCATGAAGACAACTTGTTCACGCGTCTCGGAGCTTTTCTGCTTGCTCGCCGTCATCTACGCCACGTCTGCCGTGCTTTATACGACCAACTACTTCTTTCTTGGCCCTCTGCAAAGCCACGTTCTCCCCTTGGCTGGCTACCATCGTCGTTCTTTTCCGATGGGGGCAGTTCAGCCGAAATTCACGAATTGGACCGCGTACTTGGAGTCTGAGAGCCTCAGGGGACGTACACCATCTTGGGACGTGTCAAGAAAGGATGTCTACTCGATGAGCGAATCTCTGTTCATGTCGAAGGCTTTCTCTGCATCGTACTCCCCCACCCAAGTCATCCCGTATTTCTACAGAGCATCTGGACGATTTGACCAGGAGGATATAACCATCACCACTCTCATTACAAGCGACAGACTCGGAGTCTTTGCTCGCATGGTGGAAAGATATCAAGGTAACTCAACTCTGCTTGCGCTTCGTCTTCTACTCACGTTTACCAGGACCTGTCTCGGTTACCATACACATCAAGAATATTACAACTGACGTTCAAGACTCACTCGATGCTCTTCACTCCTTGTACTCCTCGTTGCCCACCATGTCCCTCTTCGTAGACGTTCATCTTGTCATCGACTCTTTTGATCGACAATTCAACCTCTGGAGAAACATAGCACGTCTCTTCGCCCGCACTGATTTTGTTATGATGCTCGATATCGATTTCTATCTCTGCACAGACTTCCGCTCGGCTATACGAAGAAGTAAATCTGTCATGGACATGTTGAGAACTGGAAACGCTGCCTTTGTCCTCCCCGCTTTCGAATATACTGCGCGTACCGAAGGAACCGATTACAGAAAATTCCCAAATGACAAGCTTGTAGGTCTCGTCACGCTTGTAAAGCTCAATATGTCGCTAAACGTTTCAAGACCCTTCTTTCGCTGATCAAGTCCAAGACGATTGCTATGTTCCACGAATCTTGGCAGGCCGGCCATAACAGTACTGACTACAAGCGATTCTATGTAGCAAAACCTGGCGAAGTGTACAAAGTCACCCAATACCAATCCGCTTACGAACCGTATATCGTCTTCAGAGCGGATGGGCCGCCATGGTGACGTTCATCCCAACATGGTCCTCGACCACAACTGATCCTTCCTTATGACCAAAGGTGCGACGAGCGATTCATCGGATACGGTAACAACAAAGCTGCTTGCTTGTTCGAAATGTACTTGTCGGGCATCTCATTCTATGTCCTGACGGACCACTTCTTGATACATCAGAACCACCTATACCAGGAGACCATCCGCAAACACGAGGTTGGTTTTCGTAGTTATTTGCGATCAACAGCTTACTCTCAATAGCGCAAATTCAATCGAAGATTATATTACGAATTTAGGGAAGAAGCCTGTTTGAGGTAAAATGAATAGTGAAGGGGGTGATAGAATCTCATGGGCTCGAAGGTACCTCAAGACTTATTACGATGCTGGACTCCTCAACACGACGCGTGGCCACAACGTGCAAGAAGAGTGCAAGCACATCAAAGGCATATCCCGGACTATGCTCCAGGTCGGTTTTATCCATTTCTTGTCCATTGTTCTCTCTCTGATCAGCCGAAGCTTATTGAGACGTAGTCTGTATGCTATGTATCCTGCTTCACCATTAATAATAAACAAATTCGATGAACAACGTATGCGCCACATTCTGAAATGTTACCGAATTCACTGTCTTCGGAGCTCGGATCAGAACGCCTCCTATAGGAACGGCGACTCCGGTCCGGTCATATGAAGGGCACGAAAGGGGCATGTATAGATCCAATAATCCCCCAACGTTCGGCCCACGGAATACCACCACCACAATCATCTATACAATTCTAGTACAAGTCTGTCGACTGCCACCCCATCCCATCGCGCCAATCATCTCACCATGGCTCCCAAGATCTTGATTTGCGGTATTTCATAGGATCTTTCCTTTTCTCCTGAATCGTCTGTCGCCGAAACTAACGACTTCTACAAGGAACTATCACTTGGGCTAAAGAGGAACTCAAAGAGCTCTTTGACGGCATTGCTGAAATCATCGTACGTGTGTTCGTCTTTCCCCAACATAGTTTCCGACGTCTCACTGATTCGTAGCCGTTCAACTCACCCGACAGAGCTACGGTACTCAAGGATTTTGCTACGAATGGGAAATACAGTGAGATCGTTGGGATGTACCGCGATAACACCGTTTTTGCCCAAGTCGGCAACTTCGACAAGGAACTGATTGATGCACTTCCCTCTTCACTGAAATGGATCGCGTCAAACGGTGCTGGATATGACATGGTTGACGCCGTATATCTCAAACAGAAAGGTGCGATACTTTTTGCATATGGGATAGACCTTGAACTTCCTCCATCTACTAGGCATCTATCTCTCCAACACCCCCGGTGCTGTCGATGACGCGACTGCCACGACTGCGTTGTACTTGATCATATCCTGCATGCGCCAATACTCCATCGCTGAGCGTTCCATTCGCCAAATGAAGTGGAAGCCTAACGGTCTTGCGCCCCTCTCGCATGACCTGACTGGCAAGACCCTTGCTATCCTCGGAATGGGCGGCATCGGACGCCGCATTGCTGAGCTAGCTCACGCGTTCCCCATGCGTGTCATATATCACAACCGTCGCCCCAACGCGGATGCCCCAGACTACTGTGAGTACTACCCAGACGTGTACAAGCTGCTGGGTGAGGCGGACGTGTTGAGCGTCAGCGTGCCTCTGAACGCCAACACGACGGGACTTGTCGGGGAGAAATACATTCGTGCGATGAAGAAGGGTTCCATCATTGTGAACACTGCGCGTGGAAAAGTCATCGACGAGGAGGCGATGATTCGTGCGCTAGAGGATGGTCACGTACGTGTCTCGGATTCTCCTCTTTCGTCTTGGCTCACCGTGCTATCTATCCATCAGCTGGGATCCGTTGGTCTAGACGTGTATCCCAACGAGCCAGAAGTTAACCCGCGTTTGCTCGACTTTCCCCACATTACGCTACTGCCCCATATGGGCACGGAGAACCAAGATACTCAACGGATCATGGAGGTCAGGGCGCTAAAGAACATTGTAGATTACTTGCAAAAGGGCATGGGACGCGATGTGGTCCCAGAAATGCAGGGCGCTAAGCTCTAAATCTAGTATAGAGAAATCGTAATAGTAAGACGCGTTCCATATTGATTTCGGATTACTTGCAGAGCCAACGACTCTATTGCTCCTGGAGTGAGAACGATGAGCGGAATTGGGACGGCCTCGTGCCGTCCTCGAGGTATAGTAACCCAGTAGAACGAGCTTCGTTGGCGCTTATTGTTGTTCTTTCTCTCAGACCACTACCATCGATATGCAATCAGCAACCTCTTCCAATCAAACTCTGCAGAGCCTGCTTGAGGGTGTGGACGACACTTTGAGGAGGATGTGAGCGACTGTTTCGATCATCAGTTGCCTCCATCATTGTTCATCAACTCTAATACAGGACCGATCTGCACAATGAACATACGCAAAGCTGGTCGAAAGCAGGAAGCCTGCCGCCCACCATGGTCAGTGCTCCGCTCGAGGAACGTACAAAGATTGAGTGAGGGTCCAGGACACGATTTCGGCTGACATCGCAGCGCTATTCTCAACCCTCGAGAAGCAGAGGGCGGAAGAAAGAGAACGTACATCTGCGCTCAAGTCTCAAATTCACCAAGACGTTCTGAACAAGATCACGGATAACATGAGGTCTGGAGTCTGACAATGTCCCGACGACTTGTTCCATTGACGTTTGACACAGGGACGACATCAGAGAGAAAATCAAGCAGGAGATAGTGAGGCAAACGCGTCCCCAAGTTGATGAGCAGATCCGAGAGCATATACCGATAGCTTTGACCGAGCAACTTCGTCAGACGAACGACAATTTGAACAAGGTCAAAACAGCCGCCGCGAATGCGTACGTCCCGTTGCTCTCAATAGGCTGTGGCACAACTTGAACATTCCATACAGGAAGGCGCGCAAAGGCAATGCAGAATTGACGCTGGAGCACAACCTGCATGACCCGCTGAATGAGGTGCTGATGCAGAACGGGAGGCGGAGCATGTTCTGGCCGGCTGATCTATGGTCTCTGATGAGTTACAGACGTAAGTGGGGGTTCAAATCTCACAGTAATGCGGAAAGACCAAGCGCACACGATCTTAGCCGCGGACCTGAGCAAGCTACTGGACGATTACGGTCTAGGACGCGATGAAGACCACAAGAAAAAATTGAATCGCTTCTTCGACTACATCGGTAGGTAGTCAATTTGTCATGAAGCTAGGTTTGACTATGTCTGTAGGCCTTTCAGCCGATGCGCGTCTAGTTTGTTAGACATACAGGTAGCTTGATGTAACGAATCTTGAAAGCAATGCATGTAACATATATTCTTTGACTCACTAGTTTGCCCCGATCCTTCGAAGGAGGCATAGCGCGCGTCGGTGCAATTCGCCAATCGAGTGGTATCATGATCAGGGAGACTGGCGCGCGGGCCGCCGCACCACGCTCAATCCGGAGTGTCATGCCCAAGCGGAGGAAAATTGGAAGAGACTTGGACTATCGAGGTTCATACCCGATTGGGGCTCAGGTCGTTGATACCACATCTATTGCTGTGTCCTTTGATGTGCGTAAGAGCCATACCGATGGAGGTTGGCCATAGATGACTGCACAGGCGGTTGTCGTTTTGTTTGAACCTGGGGATGTGAGGTTGAGCTACCAGTGGGAATGATGGTGAGAAGGGACTTGACTTGTCGGCGATAAACGTTGAAACATCGGGCATTGTCCCCTGGAGTTGTGCAAGGGGCGGGTGACTCGGAAATATCAGAGGTCATAGACTGATACAGACGCGCATTTTCCCAGTCTTTACTCACCTGACGACGTGTGAGAATCCGAGTCTAGAGTTGGTTGATTGTTGAGAAACAGGATGAGGTCCCGCACCCTGGAGTCTCTTGACGCTCTCTTCAGAGGAGCACTTGCACCCGCAGAACGGGTGCAAGAAGAAAGCTGCTATGATTGCCACTGATAGAACCAAGACAGTCATAGTCATGGTCTGGATACAAGTGCCTTGTTGGGTCTTTGCAAGGATCGGGAAGTCAAGGTCCGAGTGGATATCAGGAAGGCTCGATGATAGGGTGGTGCCCGTAAATTTGAATAGAATTCTAGCATCAAGCCTCCTTCCGTCCGCAATCACTATGGCCGCCCGAGAAATAGCAGAGATGCTGTCGCTGTCGGACAACGAGATTGCAGCTGCCATCGGGCAATGCATGCAAGCATTCTCGCTGGCGACGGCGCGTCCTGGCAACACACCTATCATTCTGACATTCGGAGGACGGACGATGGCCATGGGAAGGAAGAAACTGCAAGGCATGACAGGCAGGGTACGTGGCGTTGCATTGATCGATGTGTCGCGTTGACTGGCGCAGAATGCGTTTGTCTATGTGAAAAGCAAGCTTGGCCTGTTGAATGCGACTACACCGCTGTATCTGCACGCATCATTCCAGGGGCCGGTGCACGAAGAGGAGGAGAGGTTTGTCGAGTTGGATCTGGAGAGCTGGGAGGAGGTGATTGTGTTCTCTGCCCGCGCTCAGCATTTGCTGACCAGTGCCCCAGTTGGTGCCGTATATTGTGAAGCTGAGAGTAAACACGTAGACGTGGTAGTGAAGCACAAGGAAATAGGAAGAATTAATGGAAATTATGATGATGACATAACGCAAGCGTTTTTGGGTGCAACCGCCATCTGCTCGAGTCTGTTTTCCTTGTTCGGTTCATGGCGGTGGGCCGTTTGCTTTGCTGCTGCGCTGTCTTGCTCAATGAACGCCCCGCAGAAGACTGATTCGCCTCTTGATCTCGTACATCAGGCTTACCGCCGTCTTTCGCACTCTGAGCTCGTCCTTTTCCTCAAAGTCCGCAACCTTCCCACCTCAGGCTCTGACAGCGAGCTAGCATCGCGTCTGGCCAACCACGACTTTCATGTCTACCACTTCCCGAACGCCCCTGGGGCGACGCCGTGCTCCTCCAGCTCATCATCCGTCCTCTCCGGCTCGCACAAGCACCAAAAGCAGCGGCAGCTCGGCGGCACAGATCTTCCAGTCGAAATAATCGCAGACATCCTGGACTTTGTTGGCGACTGGGAATTATCCAAGGCGGTCGGCGTTCCCACCGCCATCCCGCGCCCACTCGAGTGGGCCAGAGCCTCTGCTGTCGATGTCGCCATCATCTCCGGCTCCCTGGACCAGATACGAGCCGCCGGTCCTGCTAACAACCCTCCCACAAAGATCGGCGCAGAGCTGGCCGTCCGTCTGGGCTACGTCCACGTCCTCGAATACTTCCTTTCCCATCACCACGACACTTTCCTCAACATGTACAAAAGCGACACCATTCCAATAAAGGCATCCCGGCATGGCCGCGTGCACATTCTCGCCTGGTGGAAGCATGGTTTCGAGCAGCATCCAGACCTCGTTCCTGCACCGAAGCCTGGCTCTATTGCAGACGCTATCGATGGGGCATCCCGGAATGGCCAGACTGTGTCACTTGATTGGTGGGCTTCATGCGGCATTCCGATGGAATACACCGAAGCCGCCCTCGAATATGCCAGTGCCAAGAATCAGATCGCGGTCCTTCAGTGGTGGAAAGATCAGCACGTCCGCACTGGGCTCCCTCTCAAGATTGGTCGCGTCATGGATATGGCGAGTACCGCCGGTCATGTCGACGTGTTAGAGTGGTGGGCTACGTCTCAGTTGGATCCCAAGTACGATCGACATGCCCTGCAACACGCCAGTTGTCATGGGAAGATCGAGGTCCTCGAATGGTGGCTTGGCAGCGGGCTGCCTCTGATATTTGACCAGGACGCGCTAACAGGCGCAACACGACACAACCGTCCAGAGGTGCTCGAATGGTGGAGCTGCTCCGGTCTTCCCATACAATATCGTATGTGTGACATCGAAGAAGCTCTCGAGGATGCAATCAATGGCGGAGAGAACGCCCGCCGATGGTGGATGCAGAAAGGTGTCGATTTCAACGCTAACGACAAGGAATGGATGAAGCTGCAAAACCTCAATTTCTGACCACCACCTTGGTTGCTTTGTCTCTCCCCGCATACACTCATATAATGTATCTCCTTAGGCCTTTCTCGTTGTATCTACACAAGCGTTCGCACCTGCTGTCTGTATCATATATCACATCATTATCTCTTGCATTCTTACACTTACTCGTATACATTGTTATTGTCATGATGCGTTCGCTATATTGGTCTCCTCAGGATGGGTCATTGTCTATGCATACACACCTCTCGACTCCTTCCACTCCTTTACGACATACTAACTCGCTTCTCCAGGTATACACAACTCTTCGGCTCTTTTACTTCTTCTTACGCTGTGCTGCTTCCCACATGGAATCTGCAACATCCAGTACACCGATGAGGTTCGCGTTCCTTCGGGTCGGACCGATCTCTTTCCAACGCCTCGTATCGCTTCGCTCCATATCAATAACCGCCACATGACCCTCCATGTTTTCTGCCCTTGGCCACCCTGTTTCTCTGGAGTATACGCGTCCTGGCCCCGTCCAGCACGCGAACGCAAAGTATTGAAGATTGGGCATGTGCTTGAACGGTATGTTGTTCAGCCAATTAGGCTGCTCTGACCCCGAGCTTTGGGAGGGATCGAGGATGCAGAGATGGGTGATCTTCGCCAGGAAATCTAGTCCAGGTCGAGTTGCTGTGTAGGGCTTCCACACACGGACGTTCAGCATGATGATTCGACTGCACCGCCAGCTCGTACGTGGATCTTGACCGTCGAATATGTCGATGAACGCGCTGGCGAGCTGGCCGTCTATCGCCACTGAGGATACCCTGCTCAGGATGTTGTACAGATCCTTGTTCAGATCAGGCGCGTTCAAGCGGGCGTTGACGTGGTCGACGAGAACGTTGCACCACACACGCCTGATGCGTGCACGGTGTACGTCTTGCATGGTCTTGTACGCCTCGATCATTGCCACCGTTGAGACGTCGTCAGGGAGGATGATTGTGTCGAGGGTGTCTCCTCGGACGAAATCGTACGCCTCTTTGGATATACGCAGCAGGGCATCGGATGACCTCCCGGCGCGCTGGTTGTCGAGGACGGCCCGCCGCATAATTTCTCCCTTCAGCTCTTGGGGAAGGCGCGTGTACTGGGGGAAACCCTCTTGATTCTGTTGAGACATCGTCGACTTGCTGAGGGAGGGGGGATGGAGGTACAAAAAATGCGATCCAGTCATTTATATACTCCAGAAAATGGCAAAGGGTCTGCACATTCTCGTGGACAATAGTCATTGTTGTTCCAAAAGGCAATCAGGCGCGTGTGCGCAAAGGACAATTGTCCGGTTCATTGCCATATTTGGACGTTAGTTTGTGAGGTCACTATTAGTACAAAGTTGTGCGCATGCGTTATACGCAGTGGTCAACGAAGAAGGATACTGGCGTCAGAACCAAGACTTTCGAGCACGAATCAATGGTCTACAGTATGCATAATGTCAAGCGAGTCATTCAGTAGGATTACAACCAGCGTAATCAACTTGATCTGCCGAGGGAAACCAATAGAGAGTAGGTGTCTGACTTATGATGAATTCTATGTCTACTGTGAGTATATGGTATGTCTATGTGATGTGCTCTATGTCTATGGTGAGTGTATGGTATGTATGTCTATGTGAGTGATCTGCATCCTGAGTGCTCGTCAAGAGCGCTGCATCCTGTGTACTCTTCAAGAGCAAGGGTGATTTTTGATTGACTTTGGGGCCGGAGGCGATTAGGCAAAGTCCCAAGTGATATCGAAGACGCCGACTTCAGTGCTACCCTTGAAGTGCTCGAATAGGCTCTTGGACATATCTATAAGAGATGAACGAGTCAGTGTCAACGTGCGGATGTGTCGTGTATCGAACTCACCAAGGTCACCAGAGGCGCATGACTCGCACTCATCCTTAACGGAGGCGTACCCAGTGGTACCAGTGGAGGGGTCGGTAATTTTGACAGTCTACGAAGCTGAAGTCAGGAAGAGGCAACGTAGCACCGAAACGATAACTTGCCTTGTCGCAGTGGTCTCCGTTTGCGTAGGTGCTGACGGCAAGAGCGACGATATAGTCGGTCGAGACGCTGTTTTCTCCGCAGGCGCCAAGACCAACGTCAAAGTAGGTAGCCTGGAAAAGGTGGGTTAAGCATGCGGGCAGGGCAGAGGTTCGAGTCGCTAACCTGTCCTGAGTAGTCGCGTTTCTGTTGCACCACGGAAGAAGGCGCAGACATAACGATGACCTGGAAGCAGGCGAGGACGGCGAAGAGAGTCGCGACAGTGGAGAAGTGGAACATTCTGGCTGATGTTGAAGTGGTTTCGGGTTGGGTGAGAGTGTGTGGTTTGTGGTGAGTTGGGAGGGAACGATGGAAAGTTTGAAAGCATCTTTGGCGAGTATTTATACCCTTGGGGACCTGTTCATAATAGTAGCCGATGTGGGTCGGGGTCAAAGAATGCGCGCAGCCAAGCGCGGCGTGTGAAATAACGGTGGCGCAGCATTCGATTGCGGGAGAGCGGGTGCCTAGAGTGCTGAGTCAGGCCGCCCAAAACAGTTGAGCGACGCTAGAGAAAAGGTGGTGAGCAGAAATTTTTAACTCCAAAATCGTGGCGCAGACTCTAAGTTATAACCGAGGGTGCAGCAGAGGGGCGATGAATTATGACGTCGTGCAGCTAGATGACCGACGTCCGACATAGGGCCCATGCGTCCCCGCCAAAGGATCCATACACCGCCACCAATTGCAGGCCCGCATTCCGACGAGTCCGAATTGTTGCTCCCCCCCTTCCGAAGAAAGGACCGGAGAGTGGAGAATTAGTCACTGGAGAGTCGGGTGCAAACATGGCGGAATCCATGGAGATACGATGTGGCGCAAGCTATTGGATGACTGCTTGCCTTGACAAACTTTGAAAAGACCGCAGCAGTAGAAAGAACACAATGAAGACGAGCTGCGGACACTTGACAGCGCGGAGAGAAAGATCCAAGGCAACAAGACGAGCCGACGGTTGAAAGAGTCAGATAGATAGATAGACACGAGCCACAGTTCTCTTCGAGATTGGTGTCTCGCATAAGCAGACTCGATCAAAGCTGTCAACAAGCAGGCGAGGTACTGGGGAACGTGTACTGAGATATTGACAGTGATACGGTAAACCTGGATATTGGCCATACCTGAGTTACCTAGGCTCTTTGCGGGCTCAGCTGGAACAAACCTAAACCGTGGTGACGAAAAGTGTCAACCAATGACACTGGTTTTTCATCATTCCGAGCGAGGGTGCATTAGGTGGCCAACGGCAGTGGCCAAAATGTACCCTTGAAATTTTCCGAAACTTTTCTTTCTACATCCAACATTGAACCGATCACCCAAAAAGCACGGGAGATCGACGCCCGGTTCGGTCCAATGTGGCGGAGCTAAGTATGAGGCCGGCCCGAGCATCACATTCGTCTCCGACGGCCACATTTGGGCCTCGAGACCGTCCTGCTAAAGCTAGGTTGTCCTACATGAACACTCACGAATTCTCCGAGCCTTGTCAGGCCTTGTCCAGGTGGACACATAGACTTACATGCTACGTAAACCAGGAATACCAATCAATCAAATCATCAATGCATCAATGGCCATCATTCCCAGCCGTGTATCTCAGTCTGACTCGTACATCGTCCAGAACCATCGTCACAATTGTACGAATAGGGAGCTTCCCGCCTGATTCCGAGATATCACGAGAGTATTTGCGTCTTAGTCTCTCCCCTTGGCAACATCGATGGCACAAATAAATGATAGTGTTCTGATTATTGGGTCTGGCGTCTTCGGAATCAGCACGGCGTATTTCTTGTTAAAGCGTGGCTTCACCGACATAACTGTTCTGGACAGGACAGAGACGTTACCGCCAGCAGATGGATCAAGTAACGACTTCAATCGAAGTGAGCGGCACAGCAATCGTCTCTTATTGAAGTTATTCTTATTTGCGTTGTTTACTCGTCTCTAGTCATTCGCACCTCCTATGATGATCCCTTCTACGCGAAGTTGGCCCAAGAGGCCATCGCGTCCTGGAAGGATCGCGATCTTTTTGGCGATAGCTATCATGAGTGCGCCACATTTCGATCGTCGATCACTTGATAATCCTGAGCTCACTCGCGAAAAGATCTGGTGTTCTCGTTTTGGGAGATCGAAAAGTCACTAAGACTTACTCGGAAGAAGCCTACAACATCGACCTCGCACTTGGGGCGCGCCTTGAATCCCTCGAGGACGCCGAAGCCATCAAGAATAAACTCTTGTGTCCCACCTCGCAAGGTTCATTCAAAGACAAGACCGGATATATCAACTTCGACGGGGGATGGGCACACGCTGCTCAAGGCGTCGCAGCATTGCATGCTCGGGTCGTTGAACTTGGCGGGAAGGTGATTCCGGGCAAGCCCGTCGCTAGAATACTAAAAAAGGATGGATTGACCATCGGAGTCGAATGCGAAGATGGATCTATTTTCAAGGCTAAGTACACTGTCATCGCGACGGGGGCATGGACCGCTTCGACTTTCCCTGAACTGAACACTGGGATCTTCGTGGCGACAGGGTGGGCCACCATTTCTGCAAGTTAGAAGAGCATTTGCTTAGATCACTCACAGGCAATGCGTCGCGATGATACAACTCACCCCCGAGGAAGCAGAGACTTACAAGGACGTCCCAGTTGTCTTGGACTTTGATTCTGGGTTCTATTGTTTCCCGGTTGGTAAAATTTCCTTCAGTTCATGCATATGAGCTCCCATGACTTATATTCGATAGCCTAGCGCGGAGAACATCTTCAAGATGGCGATACACTCTCGTGGTTACACCAATACCATATCCGATATCTCGACGCCACGCACAATCCTCAGCAACGGCGACGATGGTCTGCGAATTCCCAAAACTGATATAGAGGCATTCCGGAAAAATCTGAGCGAGATATTCCCTGACCTCGCCAAGAAACCATTTGTGCGCACTCGATTGTGTTGGTCAGTCCAATGCTATGATGGGTATTGTGGCGCAATGTCTGACGTTTGACATGACACAGGTATACCGACACTGCCGATGGAGACTGGGTCATTGGACCGCATCCAACTGATAAATCATTGATCTTTGCGACTGCTGGCAATGGACACGCTTATAAGGTTGTTCAAGTTGCACGCATGTGTCTTTCCGGCTCACTGACCAGTCTCCCCACATAGTTTCTTCCTGTGATTGGTAAACTCGTTGCCGACGCTCTGCAGGGAACTATGGATGAGGCTACCGCTAGACGCTTTGCAGTCGATCGGCATCCTACCGACACTGATCATTCCCGGGCAGGAGAGACGCGACGCGAGTTGAATGTAGATGAGTTGTGCACTGCGAAGGACTTGTTGCCCTAAATACTATGTCTAGCGGATCATTAGATATATGAATATTTTTGTAGTGTACACAGAGCTATGCTCTTTTTACAGTAGATACCGCAAGCCGAAGCCAATCATTATGCTCTTTTCCCAACGAACTCCCTCCATGACTTGACCTCACTTGGTATCCGGCCCTCAGAATATTTGCGCAAGCCACCTTGAGGAATCTTCTTTGCCAAACTCTCGACGAAGAGCTGGGCGTTGCGAGCATTGTTCAGTAATGGTAGTCCAAAGTCGACAGCATTCCTACACCGTTTAAATCAGTTTCTTCATCGCCGAGTACTTCGAAAGAGCTACTCACCGACGAGCGACATAATCCTCATCCGTGAACGTAAGACCTCGAGACTTGGCGAGATTGACAACACACTGGATGTCGTACTCGTCAAAGACCTCACGCAACTTGCGCTTGTCTTTGGTGGGGAACAAAATGCGCTTGGCCGACACGTGGGGGATCTCATTCAGGAACTCCTCAACGATGGGAGAAGAACAGTACAATTTGAAGCCCAGAGTGACGAACTGCTTGGCAACAGAGACCATCTCAGGGCGAGTGGTGTCTCCACCGATGAGAACACCGGAGTTGGCAGCGGGGATCTTGAAGCCAGTGGTGCTAAGCAGTGAAGCCCAGTACGCCTCGTGGATGTCCTTTCCAAAGCTGGCCACCTCACCGGTACTCGCCATTTCTGGTTGAATGTGACGATGAGATGGAGAAGATCACATAGATGGATATACTCACCGACACCAAGGAAAGGATCTGCACCACCAAGACGGGTCCAAGAGAACTGGGCGACCTTGATGGAAACGTAATCCCGCTTTTCCTGCATCAAGTCGACGGGTTCTGGGACGTCCTGACCAACGATAGCGGTCGTCGCAGTATCGATGAAGTTGTGGCCGAGAACCTTGGAGACGAAGGGGAACGAGCGCGAAGCGCGAAGATTACATTCAATGACCTTTAACTGGGGCTCTTCATCCGCAGACGCAGCAGGCTTCTTGATGATCTGCATGTTGTATGGACCGGAGATCTGGAAAGCTTGGGCGACCTTCTCTGCGATAGTCTTCAGGCGGGCGAGATCAACCTCTGAGAGGGAGAACGGTGGCAGAACCAGAGTCGCATCACCAGAGTGGACACCAGCGTTCTCAACGTGCTCAGAGACAGCATGAACAAGGAGCTTGCCGTTATGGGCGACGGCGTCGACATCGATTTCCTGTGCATCATCGATGAATTTGGTTATGACGACTGGGTGGAGAGGAGACACAGAGGCCGCGGCAGAAAGGTTGTACTCCAGTGAAGGCTCCTCGTAGACGACGTTCATGGCCGCGCCAGACAAGACATACGAAGGACGGATAAGAACAGGATATCTGCGAAAACATCAACTTCAGCCGAAAGAAAGAACGTTTACGGACGTACCCGACTTTCTGAGCGAAGGATTTGGCGGCATCCAGGCTTGTGACCTCAGTCCACTCAGGCTGGTCGACACCGATACTGTCAAGAATAGATGAGAACTTGTGACGATCCTCAGCATTGTCAATTTGTTCGGGATCCGTGCCCAAAACGTTAACACCAGTTTGCTTCAAGCGGAGGGCGATGTTCTGAGGAAGTTGGCCTAGATGGATTGAAACTCAGAAACGCTATCAAACACAGAAGGCTGCCACCTACCACCAACACTGACGATAACACCCTGAGAGTTCTCCAGCTCGTATATATCCATGACACGCTCATAGCCAAGTTCTTCGAAGTAGAGACGGTCCGCCTCATCAAAGTCGGTCGACACAGTTTCCGGATTGTAGTTGATCATGATAGTCCTCTTGCCCATGTCGCGGAGCTTCCTGGCGCAGGTGACAGCGCACCAATCAAACTCAACACTGCTCCCAATGCGATAGACCCCGCTTCCCAGGACCATGGTACCGTGCTCCTCGAAATCAACATCGTGCTCGGACGCGTTATAGGTGGTGTAAAGATAGTTCGTGTGCGCAGGGAATTCAGCTGCGAGCGTGTCAATACGCTTCACAAATGGCGTGATGCCGACAGTCTTGCGAGCAGCACGGACGATGTCTTCGGTGGAGGAGACGAGGTCTGCGATTTGAGAGTCGGAGAAACCCATCTTCTTAGCCTTCTGCATCAGGTCATAGTCGACAGCCTCGATCTTTCCAGCAGCCTTGAGCGCATGGTGGGTCTGCACGATGTTGTCGATCTTGTAAAGGAACCACTGTACGAGAGAATGAGTATCTCGAACTCTGATGTAGGAGCTGTACATCCGTACCTTGTCAATTTTTGTCAGATCGTGTAGTTGATCAACCGTGTATCCCTTATTGTACATGGCATAGGCAATAGCAAACAACCGCATATCCGTGGGCTGAGACAGGGCAGCGTCTAGATCTTCGGGAGAAACATACGCCTCAAAGCCTTTCCAGCGAGGGTCGACTTGTCGGATAGCCTTCTGGAGACTTTCTTCAAATGTACGTCCGATCGCCATGACTTCGCCGACGGACTTCATCGAAGACCCAACCTTCCTATCAACCTGAGTAGAAAACTTGGCAAGATCCCATTTGGGAATTTTGGTAACGATGTAGTCCAGGGAAGGTTCGAAACAGGCGGTAGTAGTCTTGGTCACAGCGTTGGGCAGTTCAGGCAGAGTGTGTCCTAGAGCGATCTTGGCAGCAGTGTAAGCGAGAGGATATCCGGTAGCCTTGGAAGCAAGAGCACTGGGAAAGCATCAGCACTGCGTGTCAATAACACGCTGTCATCACCATGCACCTTGAACGACTCAATCTAAAGGAAGGAAGGTTGGTTGCGTTATGACACGAAATGAACGTGTATCTCACCGGGCATTGACTTCGATAACGCAATATTCACGCGACGTTGGGTTGAGCGCGTATTGTATATTACATTCACCAACGACACCGAGATGACGAATGACCTTGAGAGCGGCACTGCGGAGCATGTGGTATTCATCGTCGGGCAGGGTTTGAGACGGGGCTACAACGATTGAGTCGCCGGTGTGAGTTCCCAGGGGATCGAAATTCTCCATATTACAGCAAATGATGGTGTTCTGCACATAATAAGAGAAGCGTCAAGTACTGAATAGGAGCAACGTACATCTGCAGCATCACGGACAACCTCGTATTCAAGTTCCTTCCAGCCCTTCATACTTCGTTCAATGAGGACCTGGGGAGACAGACTCAAACTCTTGGCCGATAGATCGCGCAATTCGTCCGCATTGTTGGCGAAACCTGAACCAAGACCTCCAAGCGTGAAGGCAGACCGTAAGATGACAGGGTAACCGATTGTCTCTGCAGCTGCGAGCGCGGCATTGACCGAGGAGACGGCAGTTGATTGAGCAACAGGGATGTCAATTTCTGGGCAACGTCAGGGATGCCGAAGTGTTAAAAAGTTGTGGTATTCACCCTTAAGCGCCTCAACAAAAAGTTCGCGATCCTCTGAGACTTCCAAAGTCTTGATGGGGGTTCCCAAAACCTGCACGCCAAGCCGTTCCAGGACACCCATCTTGTCAAGCGCAATGCCGACATTGAGCGCGCTCTGACCACCGAATGTGAGGAGGATACCGTCGGGCCGTTCCTTTTCGAGCACATAGGCAACATAGTCGGCGGTTATGGGCAAGAAGTAGACTTCCGAAGCGAGCTGGTGAGAGGTTTGCCAAGTGGCAATGTTAGGGTTGATAAGCACAGCGTCAACGCCCTCCTCGTGGAGTGCCTTGAGCGCCTGGGATCCCGAATAATCGAATTCTCCGGCCTGGCCAATGCTTAGGCCACCGCTGCCGACGACAACGACCTTCTGCACGTTCGGCCGAGGCATTTTGGGAAGCACCTTGGCGGATATCTTCCGCGCAAGTTCTGAAGGCGAGTTGAGGACATTTTCAGTGCTTCCGGGGGTATAGTTGCCCACGGCAGGTGCAGCGACGGCGCGAAGGGGGTTGGTGGGTGTCGCGAGACATATCCGAGAGGTGTGGAGGGCTCGAGATAGTCGGGGAAGCTGTCGGAGCAGCGCCGACACGCGCAGCGTCGAGCTCATCGTCGTGGCAGACGATGATCAAGAAGGTGAATGACTCGAACTTCGATATGAGCACAAAACTCCAGTTTAGGGCCGCAAAAATTATTTCCAATCACGTCATTCAATTGAGCGCGAATCGGGAATATCGGGCCGTAGATCGTCTTGCTTTCTCCCACCATGTTCTGTCTGCGCCACTATCGAACATAGACTTGTCCACGTCTTCCGTCGCTGTATGCTCTCCTGTGTGTCCGTAGAACCCGAATTCGCTGCTTACTCCTAGCTGACGATGAAGCTATCCGCATAACGAGCCGACCTGTCTGGTACACTTCTGGCACCGACTGCCCGACGTGTGATGTATAGCGCTATCTGCGTCTCACAGTTCCCGCACCCGTGTTATTTTGCGCGGTTTCCGGTCTTCACGAATTACTGAATGTAACGGATCGTCGTATCCACTCGTTTCCCGCGTCAACCTCAGAGAAATTATAGTTTCTTCGTACTTACCAGGAACCCGATTTAGTTTTCGTAATTCCATGAACAGCATGGACCTATAGGTTGATGCTTGAACTCAGCTTCCATGTGATTCGATCTGCGGAAATCAAACCGAGCCATGTCTCCGCGACAATATGTACTTGTTCTCCTTGCAACCGCGGGATGACAATTAAACTCCACGGTAAGCTTTTCGCCATATGTGGATCAGTATCCTTACTTCCGCGTATCCTCTCTGTCTCCTTGGGCGCTCACCTATGGTTTCGAGTGTCATGTACTTGATGGTTATCGAGGCCCTGATTCCGTCTTGACACATCTAAATCAGGCTCCAGTACTATTTTCGGGCCTCAGTGGAATGTATGCACCGGTGATGTCCAACCGTTAATATCTCACGCAGTGGCTACCTCTATTCGCCAAGACCTCGGAAGTTCATGTCTCCCTGTCGGCGATACATTGGATAGCATTCTAGACCGTCCTGTGTGCTCTTAAAAGGTGTCCTGGACGAATTTACGCCATCGACCAGTTCAGCTACTTGAAGCAATGTCCTCTGTATCCGTCGACAACGCAGAGAAGGGCGCCGCCGACTACGTTCTCCCTGCCCTGTCCGCTGTCCTGAGTAGCACGCCCAACAGCACGACCAAACTCGAGCCATCCGTAATTTCAGTAAAGGAAGTCATCCCGCCCATTGTTACGCGTAGCAAGCAGGCACGACCAAGTCAATGGATCTTCTTACAGCTGTGGTTCAATACCTATCGGTGAGTAGGTCCCTTGGCGCACAGTTGAAAGACTTATCAGTGGACAGAAAGTTCTTCACCTTTGTCGTAGCACTGAATTGCGTCGGTATCGTTCTTGCTGCTGCCGACAAGTGGCACTACCCCCGCCAATATACGGGCGCTTTTGTTCTCGGTAACCTGCTCACTGCAATCCTCATGCGCAACGAATTATTCGGGCGTCTTCTGTACCTCATAATCAACACTATCTTTGCCAAGGTATCTATCTATGCTCCAACCGATCGCGAGGTTCATCCGCTCATATTTGCCCAGTGGCCGCCACTCTGGTTTCGCCTTGGGTGCACATCAGTACTCCAGCACCTAGGTGGCATTCACTCAGGATGTGCCACTTCTGGCTTTCTCTGGCTCATCTTCCGTATAATCCTGGTCTTTACCGCCCACAAGTCTAATCCAAATGCGATCATGATAATGGGCGTCCTCACGAATCTGGCGGTCGCGATATCGATTATGTCTGCGTTTCCGTGGGTACGGAACACTCATCATAAGTAAGGCTCAACCTCCGAGCCGAACGAGCGAGCTGACAGGTCCATAGTCTCTTCGAACGACATCATCGATTTGTCGGATGGTAACTATCTCCATTTTGCATGAATGGTATCGTATATTGAGCATCCTCTCCAGGATCGGCCTAGCTTTCAGTGCGTCCTGTCAAAGGAGTCTGGATGTAACATCTGACGTTCTACAGCTTGGGCATTCGTTGTTCTCAGCGATAGTTACGACCTAGACCGCCATGCCTGGAATCCGGATGGCGTTCGGGTCATCCGACAACAGGTGAACATTGCGAATATTCGCCTAAACATTTGTTCGAAGAAACACGCTCACCTCATCCAAGGATTTCTGGTTTTGCCTCGGAATGACGATCTTGTGAGTAGCTGTCCCTCGGTGCATAAGGGAGGATCATACTCATCGAATTCCCAGCATCATAATCCCATGGGTAACCGTGCGAGAGGTCGAAGTGGATGTCGAGATTGTAGGTCCACTCCGAGCCTCCGTAATGAATCCGGGCTTAGCGCACCCCGCACCCCGCAGCCGTCTTCGAAAGTCGTCATTCTTCGTTTCAAACGTGGCATGCAGCAAGGTCTATTGGCGAGAATCTCCCGGGGATCCATCATGGAGTATCATGCTTTCGGAATTATATCGTATGTGGTCTGTCACGTTGGTGGCCGCCTTCTTGAAACTAATGACGGCTTTTCTTAGTGAAGGCGTGCATGCAAAGGAACACTACCTCATTTGTGGGGTACAAGGGGATTTCACCCGAAGTCTTGTTGACAATCCTCCGAAGTCTATTTGGACTCGGGAACTCAAGGTCCGTTGACCCACACTCTGGCTCTCGGCCCAAAAGAAGCCTTGATTGTGTTGATGCTTGATTCAGTTCGCTGGAGTTTCCAATACATCGACACTTTACAAACGGGGTATAAGGGTGTGTACAGGGACCGGTCTCGGTGCCGCGCTTTCGACTTGTCTCCAGGTGAGTTGATAACCTAGTGCAACGTACCTTGAATTGACGTGTCTCTGAAGAATCCAAACTGGTCAGCCTGGCTTTCTGGGTGCCCTTGCATCTACTAATCATTACATCTCTCAAGGTACTTGATCTGGATTGGTTCGGATCAGGCAAAGACATTTGGACCAACAATACAAAAGCTCGTACATAGTTTAGGTCCTGAACGAATGACATTGTGGGATTCTAGAGAACGCGGTAAGTCTTGTCACTTGACGTGCCATTCATTTCTCTCATAGTTGCCATCTAGGCGGTCGACCAGATTCAATGCAGCTGATTAAAGAAGCCTATGATGCATGGGGAGCCGAAGTAGTGTTTATCACTTCCAACTGGGGAGGTAACAAAGAAATGATGGAAGGGTGTAAGGTCGCTGGGATCCCCGCATTCGTGAGCTGTCCCAATCTTCACTACTAGAGTCGACGATGCCTAACGTTAGCATAGGGTACACTATGGGACTTCTAGAAATTGACATCAATACGTTGCAGTCCGATGTTTCCCGTGTAGTCTACATATAGTTTCTCGTATCTTAATCACAATACTCAGTACCCAGTACTCGATGATATTCATGTAGTCACCCCGCTCTGAGCGTCGGACCGTCAGTCCGAAGCGGCAATGGCCGCACGCGCGTCGCGCATCAATCAACTCTTAGACCAGTTTGGCCACCTGCATGCTTCGTGCGGGTGTCCTCCTCCTCAGGCCTCGCTTCATACGCGCCACTTCACCTGTTTTCCGACATTATCACAAACCAACCGCCGCGCAAATCTTCCGCAGAATGTCAGAGGCACCACGGCCGTTACAACCGTCTGACCGACCTTTGGTGTGGATCGACTGCGAAATGACTGGACTTGACCCAAAGTTGGACAAAATTATTGAGATAGCGGTGCGTAACTATCTTTATGTCAAGACCTGCGACATTCAACCCGCTCTTCCAGGTTTTGATTACGAATGGTGATCTGGACATCGTGGACCCCGGACTACGCTACGCTATCAAGACAGACAAGGCGTCCTTCGACAGGTTAGTCTGACATGAAGTTCTCTGACCCGCCATGAATGCCATTTCGTCCACCAGGATGGATGAATGGTGCATAAAGACGCATGGCGAGGTACGTATTTCTTCCGTCTTACATTCAACTTTGGGCTGAACAGTGAAAGTAGTCCGGACTTGTCGCAGAATGTCTGGCTTCACACCACGAACATGACGATGTTGAACAAGCGGTCCTGGCCTACATAAAGCGATGGGTTCCTTACCCACGTACTGCTCTTCTTGCTGGAAGCAGCGTTCACCATGATCGAGTGTTTTTGGCCGAGTACATGCCTTCGATAACTGACTGGTTACATTATCGGTATGCTGGTCCTTTCGGAACTTATTGTGACTCTTGCTTATGTTACTTCAAGCATCATTGGTGCGTATCAAAGTATGCGGTGAAGACTCTGAGCTCACCGACGTTGACCAAAAAAAAGACTGCTCTACCATCAAGGTTAGCCATATAATCATCATCTCTCGGATACGATATATCTTCACGGGCATAGGAACTGGCTTATAGGTGGTACCCGAATCTCCTACCAGAGAGATATCACGTCTCTCAGCATCGGTCCGCTTCGTTTTTCACCATGCGTCTGTCAACTGAATATTCAATAGTGCACTAAGTGATATCAGAGATTCTATCGCTGGTAAGTCTATCACAATTCCACGAGGGGATCTCTCAAATTGCGCTCAGAGCTTACCTGGCACCGAGCGCTGATCTTCAGGACACAAGACGAAGTGAAGGCAGTGACCTCAAGTAAGATAGATGAGTAGGGTATACGTAGAAATACACTAGTAAGCGATAGGATGAGCGAGGTGCGATACAGATACAATCGTAGATTCTAAGAAATGAGTCCTTTAATCCGCCCGGAAACCACAGTGCTCGTCAAAGCTTTCGTTTTCACGTCACTGCCCCCTGTACCCTGTCTCCAACTCTCGACTAGACCTCTTGCCTCGAACGCATTGACCTTGTCGTCTCTCATTCCCACTGTAATATGCAACCTGTTCCTGAGCTCCTGCGGCAACTGAGCAATGAACTGGGCACCCTTCTGCCCCGCATCGCCAGGACCGACAAGCCGCACGTCGTCCACAGTTGCCGCCATGATTCGGTCATTCCAGACCAACGTTCCTAACACCAGCTCAAACTGGGGCGCATCCGACATCTTGTACAACTCCATGCATCGATCCCACAGTGGTTGGTCGTCCGGCAGCCCCTTCTGGTGCACAATCGTGACATGCGGCCGGCTCGTGACGCGTTTGCCAGCTTTGAGCCCTGTCCAGAAGGGATCGTCTGCCATGACACCGTTGAACGCCTCAACTGGCTTGAACTCTGGTACCAGCCCGAAATACCGTATCTTCTCTTTCTTGGCGGGAGCTGGTGTCGATGCGGCAGGCTTCGTGATCTTCGGTGCGTAGCCAAGAGCAGCTTGTAGTCCAGCTGTGATCTGTTCTGTTGAAGGCTGCGGCACCCCGAGGATTTTGACACATCCCGCGACAGCGCGCGCAACAGCGTCTTCTAGTGATTCCTCGAGCTGCATGTCGATACAAGCATCCACCTCGGCCTCGCTGAGTTCCTCTGCATTGTTTATGAACTGCCAAATGACCTGTTGGTGCGACTGGGACTCTTTGTCCCCGTGCAAGCTCTGGTGCTTGTCGCCGCGCTGGAGTACCCGTTCACTGCAAATGCTGTGAACTTCAGCAGGCGCTGTCGATGACAACGCCCACGTCCAGTTGAGTGCGAGCAGACGAGCTGGAGGAGTGAATTGATTGGATAGCTCGCGCAAGCTTTTACGATGCATCGCGAGGTGGTTGTTCTTGTCAGCAATAACAACGTCGTTCTTCTTTAGAAGCTCGTGAACGTTTTTTATGAAGACGGGAGCTGGCTTTTTGGCGCGAACGTCGTCACTTTGCGTGTGACCCCATCCGAAGATTTTTGCCAGAGCAACTGCGACGGTTGTTTTTCCTGTATACAACGTGAGACCTAATCTCACCAGTCACCTGAGAAAGAGACTGACCACAACCAGGAATAGCGATGGGTACGATGATAGTTTTGCCGAAAGTCTTGTTGACGTCAGACGTAGATGCGGTTGTCGTGGAAGGCGATGCGGGTCGTTTATCCTTATCCTGAGTTTCCAGCCACTCCAGGAACCTGTTACGCGTCGCAATGATCCCCTTACCCTCGTTGTATGTCGCAAATTGCTTCCTGTCCATCTTGATCTCCTCTATAACCCAATTGACATAGAGCTTCGTCTCCTTCCTTTGCATTTTTGACTTGGGCAGGCTAGAAGCTATGAGAGGACCTTTCTGTCCGAGCAGCTTCTTCGTCACTTCCCTCCAGTCACGATACATCATGTAGGGCTCGTCGAATTTGACCTTGAAGAAGAACGTGGAACCAGGAGTGTAGGGGGATTTGGACTTGTCTTTGCCGGCAGGAGGTGGCGCGACATGTGTGCGCACGACGAAGCCCTCGACCGCTTGGCCATTCCAGTGCCCAATCTCACCAACTTCCCGAGTGAATGTGCGAACTTCTTCGATGGTGCTGAGCGTGGTCGAGAGTGTCTTGATCATGCCCCATTCCTCCGCGAAGGCATCGACGACATCGTGAGGCATGGTCTTGAATGCTCTTGTACACTCGTTGATGCCGTGCAGATGAAGACCTGTGAGCTCGGGAGCGGTGGCAAGGACATGTTCTTCAAACGAGTCATCGCAAAGCTGTGCCACAAAATTGTATCAAGCCGCACAATGAAAGAAAATCGGCGCGTACCTCGGCGATAGCAGTCCAGTTGTTATCCCAGAGGACCTTGGCAAAGTCCTCTTCGGTGCGGCCCTTGTCGGCAATGTATTTGCGCAACCAGCGCTCTCCAACTTCAGCATGGCTGGGTCGTTCTCCTGGGGTCTTTCCGAGGGAGTGCTTGGAGGTGACAAGGATCTTGGAAGGTGTTAGGGCGCCGATGAAGATGATGCAACCATTTGATTTGAGAGAGAGCGTGTAAGGCGCGGTTGTATGGTCCTCAAGAGCCGCCCACTGTGGATTTATGCATGAGCCGAGCCACAAAGATCTTTTGGCGACGGGCAACGCACCGACGTCCATGGCACCTCGCCGATGTTGAAGAATTTGTCGTACCCACGAGCCACAATACGGTATTCTTGCTCGTGGCCAGGCAGATCGACGGTGAAGAGGCCGCGAACCAGCGACGGGAAAGGTGAAGGAACGTCATAGTATTTGTACTCGTCCATCTTCCAGCTGCGAACTTTTATTTCGGGATCGGCGGGCGCATCGTACGTGGACGACTTGACAAGGGCTCGCTTGCTGCTTTTGCCTGAGAGCGCGAGCAACTCCTTGACAAGCTGAGAATCCTCAGGGACCGCCTTGGGATTGGGGATAGTTTTCGTGTTCATAATCGCTGATCGGGAGAGGTAGCGTCGTGTCGACCAAAATGCTGGACGTGGAGGGCGGTAGAGATGGGCGTAGGTGGTCCCTTTGGGAAGAATACGCGTTATTGTCTTTGGAAACGACAGCTTGTCTTATACGACGAACGGAGTCACCGTGACAAGTCGAAGATCTAACCTAGGCCAAACCTTAACCTAGTGATCCGGACCCCGGTCCCGTGACCACTGACTCGATTGTGGCGCGCCGAAGTTACACACTCTGAGTCTAACACTGTCAGAGGGTAACACAGCTTGCCTTGGCCTTCAGCTTCAGCGCTCATTGAAACCCTATAACCTAATACTGTGCTGACATCCTGATTACCCACGGCGAAGAAAATGAAAGAAAACGTTATTACCTGAACATGCACGGACCGGATGATCAAAGTTCTCAAGCATGAAATTCTTACAAGACTTACAGAACTGCAACGTCAATTCTGGTTTTCATACCACCTGCTCTATACCCCAGGCCTTCGAAGACGGCGAAGCAGGCAATCTTGTTACATTTCCCAGCTGACTAAACGGTAAGGATGGGGCGGAGGTGTTGAGGCGCAGTGGCAGTCAGTGGCTACTAGTCGCTGATATGTAGACACTTGGAGTCCTTCCCTTCAACCGAATTTGCGTTAGATCACCGAAGAAAGGCCAGATAAATATGTCTTATTGGTATTCACTATCTGAAAAACCCAATGGATACAAACTCGTAAGCTAGACATAAACTCAAGGACGCTCTAGCAGAATTTGTGGGTAAAGCTGGTGCCCAAAGCAGAGTTCCTGTCAGCGGCATAGTCGGTGTCATAGGTGTAAGCCTGGTCATCGGGGCACGACCCCGAAGTGCAGGTAACACTCTGGCCGTCCGACGCAGAGAGAGTCGTCGGGATGTTGATGCTCGAGTCGACGATACTCAGATCCCACGACGTGCGCTCACCACCGTATTGGCTGCCAAAATCGGCGTAACCGTACTCGGACAGGATGACGCCCGCCGTAATTCCAGCGTCAGAGCAAACAAGACCTAAGATTCGTGTGAGGACACTCGTTCTGCGGAGAATGGAAATGGCTCATGTTACCTCCATTACACCCGCCAGTCGCGCAGTTGGATCCATTCGAATCACACCCAGTGCGGCCCCACGCGCGGATTCCCTGGAGTAATTTTACGCGTTGAGGATCAGGCAGCGAGAGAACGCAAGCAAAGATGACCTACAATATCAGTGTTGCTGATATCGAAGCTAGCAGAGGCGCCGGCACCCAGAGTCGTTCCATACGACACCGAGGTGTCGGGGCTGCCGTAAGGCGCCTTCCCAATGGCGGGCCACACGGCTGAGGTAGAGGGGTGAGCTGGTGTGGCGATTAGGGAATGCAAACGACGACGTACTGTAGCCGCAGTTGTTCTGGAAGGTGATCGTGTACGCGGAGGACGTCGCGACCATGGCAGCAAAGGTGGCAAAGGAGCTGGTGAACTTCATGACTGGAGGTGGACGATGGGGTGTCTTGGGATTTCCGCAGAAGCAAAAGAGATGATTAAATACTGGAAATTTGGATATCACAAGAAACGCGAAGCGCGCTGCGTCGAATCACGTTGCCCCCTATACTTACGTGCAAAGCAGTAATGCCTGCGGAGGATCGCATGTGCCATGGTCACTGTTGTTTGAGGTTTCTGTCTGAGATAGATGACGCGCCCTCCAAGAGCCTCCTAGTTGTCGAGATGTTGGGTGAAATTTCAAATGTTGATGATAGTGTACTCGTCTCAAGAAGCCAGACCTCGTGAGGGTGGCGCCTCATAGTGTTTCGACGCCAGATTGCGCACGTTGCGAGGATGATTTGGGTCCGGAATTGGATTGCTACGCACGTATACCGCTTATTTAGCCCCAGAAAGGAGAGGAGTGACGTTGAAGAGCAGTAAGGTGTCATGGCCAGCAGGGGGACGGAGCATTGAGCAGTAACCCAACGAGCCTGAGATACTAGTGAGGACTCGAGATAGCCGGGCAAAGACGTTGATTGATGGGAGCTCTGGCATTCTATAGCGAGTTTGAGATGCAGAAAGAGGACACCAGACGCTTGGCGGTCAAACGAGCGTGCAGAGTCCCAGAGTCAAGACTGTCCAAGACTGGTCCAAGATCAATTGCGCATCGCAGGGTGGCATCAAACTTGATCGATGTCTATTTCTGCAACCGCCGGCTGGCAGAAGCGCTTGGTCCAACACTTTCATGCAGTCCCAGCAGTCCCTCATGTTCGCTCTTGCGGACGCTTTGTCCAGTCCAATGTGAGCGGTTTTCTTAGTGAATGAGATAAAATAAAGAGCATATACCCAGGCCGTCTGTCGAGATTCTCCCAGGTGACTTGGAGCAATGGGCTGGGATGCCCGGTGTTACAAGGGACTTCCCATTTCTGCTGCAAGAGGGAAACCTCGGCGTGCCGAGAAAGATTCTGTACAAGCTCTACATCGATGCATCTCGTCTCTTCATTGCAACCAAGCGCGGCTCTGGGCCTGATACACGCAACTTGCTGGCATCCACCAGTGTCATCCTCCTCGCTAATTCTGCTCATCAGACTGCGCTGAACGCGCGCAAGAAGTTGGTCCTATCTGGCGATTTGGATGCAGCCTCCGAGCTGGCCATGTTTGCGGCCATCATGACTGGGTGTCGGGACAGCGCCAAGCAGTCGATGGTCTGGCATCATCGTCGGTGGATAATGCAGCATTTATCCAGCGGATCCTATTTGCCTGGGCATGACTGTAATACGGTGGATGTTCCTTTGGAGACTCTACGAGCAGAGTTGCAGCTGGTGTCGCATAGTTGCGAGATCTATCCGCGAAACTACTATGCATGGACACATCGCATCTACTGTTTGGACGCACTGCAACGACTGCACGATGCTAATACACCTGGATCCGAGGAATTGCTTCACATTGAATTCGCGGGCCTTTTCAAATGGATAGACCTTCATCCGACCGACTATACGGCTATGGACTTTCTGTCCAAGTTTGTCTCACAATTGAAGAGCAAAGAATTCAATTGTCGGACCCTCTTTGACCACGCTATCTCCTTGATCTCCTCGTATCCTGGGCATGAAGCGTTGTGGGCGTACCTGCGAAGTATTATGTATTTGAGCTCGCCGAGGGAGCGGAGCGAATTCACTGCAGAGATCAGCGCGGGTGATTTGGAAGACAGTCAGGAGACGAAAGCATTATTCGCGTATCTGGATAAATTACAATGAATGCTCTGCTCTGACTTCGAGGTCTAAGACCATGTAAGACAGTTTTTGGTTGTGGGCTCTCGCATCATGATCGTGTGACACGTGCCAACTGACGTGGTCAAGGATGTTTAATCGAAGTTGCACCCAGTCCACGACGCGCTTCAAGACGCATCGCTTGGCACTGTCGCCGGCCTCCTCCACCATCCTCGCGACATTGACATAGTGGTCTATGTCATGAGAGCCGCCAAACTCTGCCCACGAAAGGCGACATGGCTCGCGTTCTGTCTCGTCGCACTCGCAGCCGTGTCATCGTCTGCCCAGGACGCCAGCCAGCCCACTGATGTTGACGTTACCACTAATGAGCCGTCTGAGCAGCCACCACAGGTGGCTCGGGACTCGGTGCGCATTTTATCTAGAACAACGTTCGATTGCCGTCTGACCGCATCTTAGAACACGCCACAGATAGACCATGCTGCTGCAGAATGTGAGTTTTGTAAAGAGTCAGATGATTTAGGCTGACTTGATACAGCTGCACGCGCCTACAAGCAAGCTATCCACACCCTCTCCACCCTGTCCTCACATCCATCCCCATACCAAGCACTATCCTCCTCATCTAGCAACAAGTCACTCCTCTCATCATTCCTGCCCAATCTACAAGGTCCTATAGGAAGCGCTATCAGGATAGCAAATCGGGTTCAACAACAGGTGTTCCACATGATACTAGGCGGGGGCAAATCATACAGCACGCGGCGGCGTGGCGAGGAGGAAATGTACCGCAAATCCATCAAAGTTGTGGACCTTCTCCAGCATTCTGCTGAACTGGGAAACACGGATGCACTTTTCATGTTGGCGCAGATATCCATGGTGTGTTACTAGCTAGTACTCAACCGTTCGTTACTCACAATATCATGGTACAGTTCCCTCCGACTTCCCACTTTCCGTCAGATCCCCAACTAGCATACGACTGCTATAAGTCTCATGCTATGAACACCGGCAACGCCACATCGCAATCCTACCTCGCCTTCTTCCATGCTACTGGATACCAAAATGTCGTCCCCGTCGACCAAGCGCGTGCACAACTATATTACACATTCGCCGCCAATGGAGGCGACAAGGGTGCTCAGATGGCCCTCGGCTACCGGTACTGGAGTGGTATTGGCACTTTGGAGGAATGCAGCCGCGCATCGGACTGGTACGAACATTCCTCCGAACAGGCCATGGCTCGCTTCATATCTGGACCTCCAGGCGGTCTCAGTCTTCCATCTACGGCGACGCGACTGAGTGATCTTGATGGTGGAATCTATGGGCCTGGGGCTAGTGTAGCCTCGACAGGCTTGAACGCTCACCGTGCGCCTATCAAAGCTGGAGTCTCACGAACATCTGGCGAGACTTGGGAAGACATCATGGACTATTATATGGTCGGCATTAGTATCGACTTATCTGAATGTTACTGATATCCTTCTAGTTCAACGCTGACCGTGGCGAGACTGACTTCGCCTACCGGCTTGGCAAGATATTCTATCAAGGGAGTATTTACGCCAGCCCTGGCGGCATTGCCTCTGGGAGCGAAGGCGTAGGCTCTGTTTCTCGTGACTATCTTCGCGCCAAGCACTACTTTGACCAAGTCGTACGTCAAGTCTGGCCGCGCGACTCCATGAACCCCTTGCAACACCGGACTGCGGCGCCAGCCTCGAAAGATGAGGGTGCACCTGTGGGCTATGCATCGGCGAGTGCAGCGTACTTGGGCCGGATGTACCTCAGAGGGGAAGGTGTCAAGCCGGATATGGCCATGGCGAGGATGTGGTTTGAACGTGGTGCTGACTACGGTGATCGCGAGTGTCACAATGGTCTGGGTATCCTGTGGCGGGATGGTTTAGTCCCCGGAACGAAACCTGACATGAAGAAGGCCATGCAACACTTTACGCTGGCCGCTGGGCAGGAGCTTGCTGAAGCGCAGGTCAACATTGCCAAGTATCATTATGGTCGGTGTGCTTCGTTGTATGTGAATCAGGGTGCTGACAGTAGCATCAGCCCGCGGAGAGCTCGGATTGGCTACGACCTACTTTGATACGGCCGTTCGTCTTGGTTCACCGTTTGAGGCTTTCTATTACTTGGGAAAGATTCACGCGACCCAATCCCGCTCTATGAACGTGGCGCCCAATGTAGCCTCCAGCTCCTGTGCCATGGCAGTTTCCTTCTACAAGCTAGTATCTGAACGCGGAGTGTGGGATGACGACCTTCTCAAAGATGCGGAATATGCTTGGACTTCAGGCTCTGATCGTGGCAAGGAGATAGCCATGCTCAAATGGTGGATTGCCGCTGAACGAGGATCGGAGATTGCACAGAACAATTTGGCGTATGCTTTGGATCAAGGTCAGTCTCTTTTTCCCCAACCCGCTCGGCGTTCCCTGAGCACTCCATAGACAAGAGTATACTCCGTCTTACGCGCTTCTCTCCAATCACGCCGTCCAACGACACTGCTCATTTGGCCCTAACACAATGGACGCGGGCAGCTGCGCAGAGGAACATCGACGCTCTTGTCAAAGTGGGCGATTACTATTATCACGGTCTTGGGGTTCCGCAATATGAAGAATCGGTGCGGTTCGAAAAGGCAGCCCGATACTACCAGTCGGCGGCGGATACCCAAATGAGCGCTTTGGCAATGTGGAATCTAGGTTGGATGTATGAGAATGGTGTTGGAGTGCCTCAAGTAAGCTGCGGGTTGTGTGGATCATCACCAACAAAGGCTCATAGTGTGTACTAGGACTTCCATTTGGCGAAACGACACTACGACTTGGCGCTGGAGACGAACAATGAGGCGTATATCCCTGTTACGATCTCTTTGATCAAGCTCTACGCTCGTAGCATATGGCACACTCTCACGGGCGGTACGGATGGACTCAACCTGTGGAATGACGATGAAACGCGTGAGTAAACATTTTGTGAAGTCCTGACGGTTGCGTATACATGTTGATGATTTCAGCACCTGCAGTACAAGATGACGTGCCACAGATAGAACAGTCTACTGCGGTCGAGGAGCCCGCTAAAGAGCAGGACCATTTCTTGGATGATGAGGAAGACGGCTGGTATCTGGGCAAGGCTCGAGATGAGTTCCGCAGACGAAGAGGGATGCAGGTGCCCGATCGTGAGGAAGATCCTGTCCAGGTGAGACATGCCTATATCAACAGGTAAGATGCTTTGTATTGACTGTATTGTTAGTGGGCCCGTGAAAGACGCCACGCAGCCGGGCAGGAAAGCGACTATGCGCCGGAGGACTACTACGACAATGCTCTGCGGACAGGGGGCGGGGAGGACGAATTCTATGAGACGGCGGTGCTGATGATTCTGTGTTTGACGGTGGCGTTCCTGATCTACGTGCGCACGCGAATGGTGGATCGCATGCGGCGGCTGGAGAGGGAGCGGAGGGCAGCGGACAATCATCATGCACCTGCTCAGGCAGGCAATGCGAATGGGGTATTCCCCGCACCCGGAGACCCTGCGCGAGATGAATGGGCGGTGGTTCGGTAGTGCTTCCTTGTAAATGTATACACTAGGATACGATAGCACTTGTTGGCGACTAAAACATGAAGATCTGCGGCCACGTGGCTGGCCCTAGTTTTGTAGCGACCGTCATCTTGCGCGACCTCCGCTGCCCATCGCGCGCCCGTCATGAGTTTCGACCTCTCAGCCGTGCGGCCCCTTGTGCAGCAGATTCTCAACGCACCAGACATTGATTTCACGACGATCAGCGCGCCCCGGATCCGAAAGCGGCTGCCTGAGCTGAACGACTCGCTTACTCCAGAATATCTGAAGGAGCACAAGCGCGTGATAGACGCCCTCATTGCTGAGGAATTTGACGCTTACGTTGCCGTGCACCCGCTCCCCGACGCCGAGGAGGATTCGGCCGAGGAGGACAGTAAGCCAATCTCCCGGAAACGGAGGCAAGAAGATTCGGACGGAGAAGCGGACGACGACGACGACGAAGAGGCTGCGGATCACGACACGGAAGATGCCCCTTCACCGAAGAAGAAGGCAAAGCCGTCAGCGTCTACCAAGTCCGACGCAGAATACGCCCGCCTGCTGTCCCACGAGCTCAACGGCCGCGAACGCAGAAGTACGGTGCGTGGCGGAAGGAAGGCACCGGCCGCAGCGTCAAAGAAGGCGCCCAAACGTGGGGGTCGTGCAAAGAAGAGCGCCGCTACTATCGAAGACTCGGACAGCGACGGCGCAGGCGCTTCGACCTCCAAGCCCAAAAAGGCATCTGGCGGCGGCGCCAAGGGCGGGTTCAGTCGCGAGTTTGCCCTCAGGTCAGTACTGCGCAGCGACTTGCCGTTCGCGTCATCTCACAGTCTACGCAGCGAACCTCTTGCTGCGCTTTTGGAGGTCGACAGACTCTCCCGCCCGCAATGCGTCAAGCGCCTATGGATCTACATCAAAGCCAACCACCTGCAAAACCCTAATGACGGACGCGAGATCTTGGGCGACGAAAAGTTCAGGGCAGTCTTTGGTGTTGACAAGCTGAACATGATGAGAATGAACAAGCTGTTGGGACAGTAAGTGTAGCAGCGAGAATGGAACTCGGCCTAACATCATTCACAGACACCTGCACGATCTTCCAGAAGAATAGCAGCGATACTTCAGTCGGCATCTACAGTATACTCATATCTACAGTATACTCATATCTACATTTGCACCAGTCAATCCGTTCGCTACGCGTCGGGTAACACAACTTCCATTCTGTGTGGCCGTGTGCCTTTGTACTCACACCCGGGCGCGGAAATCAATACAATTTAAAGGTCAAAGCGTTGCTTGTCAGGGTGTCGTGATTGCTCTCTTCCTCGACTCGCTCTCCATTCTATGCTATTTCCAGAAGTGTGCCACGCATTACCAAGTTCACAGGACAGCAGAGCGAAATCAATTCGAAAGCAGGTGGGCTACAGTAAGATAATAAATACGATAGCAGTGAGGAAAGCGCGACTGATAACTATATACGAATAAGATAAATGTGTACAGAGAAATGCAAGTTATACAAATGCCAGATATCCGCTACAGAAGGTATAATGCGATGCGATGCCGAGACTGAGACGGTGCGCAATTCATTGCCTCCCCAAGAGCTTAGCCTTCTTCCTGAGGGCTTTAGCGCAGGCGTCTCCAGCCTCTTGGTGACGCTTCACGGCATCCCTGCGCGTCAGCTTTTTGTCGCAAATCGGGCATGCGAACCGAAGCTTCTCATGCACGGACTTGTAGTGTCTGTCCACGTCCGAGTGGCGCTCGGAATGGAAGTTGCACTTGGGAATGGGGCAATAATGCATCGCTGAGCATCCCGAAGTCGACTTTGCACGACGGGATTTGATTGAGCACGTTTGGGGGGAGATGCGAGGGTAGGGAGAGGATGAGTGGCGTTGGCGCTTTGCAGGAGGGGCGTAGTCTGGGATGAAGGTCTCGTCCTTGTCATCGTCCTCGTCGTCGTCGGAGGCGAGGTGAAGGAGCTTCGATTTGCGCCCAGTCTGTCGCGTCTCCACCGCGTCGCGAACATCCTCATCATCATCCAGGTCCATAAGGTCGTCGTCGTACTCGCATTTTGCGCAAAGGCTCACTGCGGAAGTCGTGAAGTCGTGGGCAAGGTCCGAGGGTGGCAGCAGGGGAAGTGTTGGCTCGAATACCTCGAGCTTGGGAGTGATCCACGAGGGACAGACCGATGACAGGGACGAGCAAGAGGAAGAAGGCGAAGAGCCCATCAAATATGAAGGGTTGATGGTCGGAGATGGAGTGCTGGACAGCGAGGGCGTGTCACTCAGAGGTGAAGGCGCGTAGAATGGAGATGTTGGGAAGTCGAAGTCATCGAATGAAATGAGGGCACTCGGACGCGGTGCAGCAATAACCGGCGAGCAATCATTGTCGTCCTAAGAATGAAGATGAGTAACCAGTCGCGTACAAGGGATTCTGACAACTCACTATCAGGTAGTCAGACATCGTCAGGGGAGCCCAAGGCGAATTGAGATCGTCGAAGAGTTTTGAGGAACTGCAGTCAAGGAATTCCATCCTAAGACGCCGATTAGAGTCTGTAGATACGTGTGTAATGGAGTAGACTCACTCGTTGATCATGTCGACGTTGAGTGTGTGTTCAGGCTCAGAGTACATCGAATACATCTTTTGAGGACGAGGAGATGCAGAGGCGAATAGATAGTCGAGAGTAGGCAGGTACACTGGGAGGCGACTGCTGAGTGGCACTGAGAGTAGATGACTGCCGATGAACAAGACAAGACAGACGCGACGGATCTATATACGAAATGGATCGTTGTGTGTGTGGGTCCATCACATCGGATGTTTTCCTCGGGAAGCGCGTCGAGAACAAGAAAGCATTCCATTCCTGGAGACAAATGAACGTACAAATATGGAAAGTCACTTGTTATGTTGTACCCCTCATGGTAGCAGTGGGACTGAGTGCCCACTGACCAAAACAAGACCATCCAAAGGCGTGATCGAGAGAACAAGGATTGACAATAAAGCATGCGAGGCTCCCACACTTGTCCTTGTTTTATTGTGATCAGTCAATTGTCTCTCTTGTCCCGAAAGGTATTGACAAAGCGTCGCTAATCAGAGAGTGGGGACTTCTTTTGTTCTGACTTGAACAACAAGGCTGTCAACTCTTGAGATGGTTGAAAGACATAGGCGCTGCTTTGTTCAAATTGAAACTTGTCAAGGATCTGCGCTGTCTTTCAAAACGTATACACTCACTCTTGATACAATAAACCCAGATCAAGACTCCTTTAAGGAGGTTCAAGGTAAAGGTCAGAAGAGCAGGCCGGAGGGTGCCGACGACAACTCAGCTCAACTGAAGATTGAGTTGATCATTATCTGCATGACTTTGGAGCCAGCCAGTGACAGGGAAGACGATGGGTGGACCTCGGCTAAACAATCTTGGAAAGCCAGCGCTTAAGCTGCTATCTCGTGGCAACCGACACCTCGATGCGGAAGAAGGTACCCAGGTCCAGGCTCGAAGGCCATCTAGCCTTGCAATTGTTTATCGGAAGTGTTCGTATACTACTTGATGTTAGTCTATGTACAGTGATAAGTAAGTGTTGCCAATAACAATAATAAGTTATATCGATGGAGAAGAGAAGAAGTCCTATGGTTGACTAAGAGAGCATTTCAAGAACAACGGCTTGGAGTTTTCCATCTCGGATGGCCTGAGAAGATGTCAGGTGGCGCTTAATGTGTATCCCAAGTTGGACAGCTCACCTCATGGATTAAAGACACACTCTGGCCAGTGGTGGCTTCGTCATGTCCATGGCCGTTGACGAATCGGTGATAATTTTCTGACCCATGCATACGGATGCCCAGGGTCAGTCGAACATATTCATAGAGGGGACGGGTCTTCTTCAGCAGCTTGCTAGCAGGTGCTGGTCCGCGTTCACCCAGAAGATAGGCCTTGCGAAGTCGGGTGATGAGCTCCGTTGATTTGGCCGCCACTGCTGAGCGGAATCGGGGGATATATGACAAAGCGACGCCCGCGTTCATAGAATCGCAGGTGAAAGAACACTCGGTGAAAAAGTCAACCAGCACTGTGGAGCTTGCCGCAGCGACCTTCACCATCCGCTCGGGAGCATCCATAGTCGATGTATCGTCCAAAGAGTCTATGAGAGCCTTGGTCACGTTCGTCGTCACCGAAGCGAGATCGGGTGGCGAAAGTGATGTTAGGAACAATTCGGAAAGCTCCTGCTGGATGATGTGGCTGACACCAGCATAGAGCTCTTCTTGCAGAGCACGGAGATCGTAAGCTGGGTGCGACCAGATTAGACGGCGATGACAAGGAAAGTAAGATATGAACTGACCTTGACAAATAAGATACAAGTAGGATGCCATGAGGATTGACAAAGTCTCCAAGGAATTGATTGTGGCACGTCCTGATATCAACGCAAGCGAGCTTTGTGAAGGGTCAGAATTGTAGATGTACTTCGGAAGCAGGCAAACTCTTACTTGACGGCCTGATTGTGCATTTCCGCCGATTGTATGTGAGTAGAGACCGGGTTGGCGAGGTAGCCTAGCTCAGCGACATACGCCGCTGTGGCAATGTCGATTCCCTTTCCATGATAGTTCAGCGATGGGTCAGTTGCGGCGAGCGACGGCGGTAGGCCACGGTTCATGGATGGGTCGACGAGCTCCGCACATTGTGCGAACATGAGTTTGCCCAGGTGATGAAGGCTAAGACGAGTCTTCTCCATGGCGTTGGTGATGGCCATGGCCTGGAAGTTACCTCCGTTGTGTATGGTCCCGGTTTCGCCGTCAGACAGTGGGTTATCCGTGGCTGTAACACTATGTCAGTATGGTTGGATAATAAATGCGCGTGATGGAAGGACTGACTTGAGTTGCATTCTCTCGTGATCGCCTGGAGAGAAGCGAGTAAGTCCTCTACTTGAGGCCCAATGAACTGAGGAGCAGTCCGAAGAGAGTATCGATCTTGGCGAAGGGTACCCTCGTCCTCCTTGATTGTGACCTCTTTATCCTGTGTCTGAGCGAGATGGCTGCCTTCCAAGAGATCCCAGATGATTTTCGCAGTCTCAACCTACAATCACAGGACGTTCAGTCAGTCGTAATCGCGTCGGACATAGAACTTGATCACTGACCTGTCCAGGATGAGGACGAGCGACGGCATGTATGAAGGGATCGAACGAAGCTCTGGTTCCAGTGAGCGCTTCTACGCCCATGGCCGTACATATCTGCGAGAGCAGAGTCAAGTGCACTGCATCGTTGAGAGCCAGAGATGCAACAGCTGCCGAGAAGGCCGTTCCATTGAGAATGCCAAGCGGTTCTTTCGAAGCCAATGGAAGGGGCTTGATGTTATGGGCCTTGAGCGCGACGACGGAGGAAACGACAGAGCGGCAGCCGAATCGCGAAGGACCATCGAAAACGCGTATTGATGGATTTCCACTGAGAGCTCCTGCAATGTAAGATAATGGAGCGAGATCTGGATTCGTGAAACATCAATAAGGAATAACTAACGCCACAGGGAGTACATACCACCGGACGCAGATATGCTGCCGCGTAAGGGAACGACTGGAGTGACGTTAGTGTCAAGCAGTTCTTTCATCTTTGCGATGAGTTCCCATCGCACGCCCGAATGGCCACGAATCAGGGAATTCATGCGAATCAGGATCGCTCCTCGGACCCATGATTCTGGCATGCTCGTGGAACCCATTGGGTCGAGAAGTGGGAGGACTTCGAGCGGATTTGTAGAAGAAGGGAGAACACCACTGTGTTGCATCTGGAGAAGACTGTGCCCCAGAGCAATAGGAAGATCTGTGCGCGTGTCTGCGCTACCTCCGAAGCCGGTAGAAACACCGTAGACACTGATCCCGTTGTCGACTTTTCCGGCCATGACTTCTCGGCTCCTATCGACGCGTCTTTTGGTCTCCGGAGACGTGCTCAATTCGACAGCAGCTTGGTATCTCGATGCGGCAGCGACAGCCGCAATTGAGAGAGTCTGACCATCGACTGTCACGGATTTCCCGTTTCTGGCAAGGAATGAGAGATGTGTCACCAGATTGAACAGATCATCATACCTATACGACTGGAGTTCCTTATGAGACTCGATGAACTTGGAAAGTAGAGTCGCTGCGGGTTGCATGGAGGGTGCAATAGTGGCCCCAACGGGGGCAGGAGGGAGAGATGCGTGGAGGAGAACCACTTTGCGCTCGAGCAAAGCCGCGGCTGGTGCAGAGGCAGAAGATGAACGACGAGCAGTTCGCGTCTCAGAGCGGATAGTCATATTATAGAGGATTTTATGATAGATGGAGAAGGCTGGGGGAATGAGTAGCTGATACGATTTCAATACGTACAACAGATAGTAGCCTTATATACTAGCTCAGCCTTGGGAGATCTCCTCGGGGGTTACATCCGGATCCGAATACATGATCAACTGTCGCACAAGTGTCGTGTGTATGAACCTAAGCCAGCACAACGTGTTAGACCAGGGCACCACTCCCGGTGGCCAAGCAAACCAGCATCTGTTTCAGCAAAAAAATCGATTGAGTTCGATACATGACGAAACGGCTAAAAGCGCCGATGTACGCCCACCACGGCGAAAAAAACTCACACTCTCGCCGATACATAGATCCGATGTTTGAGTATGAGTCAGGAAACAGGCGGACTGTCATGAAGGCGCTGCTCGCCATCACCGTGGCAGTTCTGGAGGAGACGAGGGGCGCTCACGTGCTTCCAGAATAGGCAAGCTGTGTCGCGGCAGACCGTCATCTGTAGTTCCGTCAAACCTCCTCGCATGCACTAAGTATGCATTAGCGCCAGAGAAAAGGATATCTGTGTCACAGCAGAAGGGTCGTGTTCATTCTTCACATCCACTGTATCGTTGATGGCCTCCCGTCCAGCCAGTGTCCTTCAATCATGTCTGTTCCGATGTGTTGGGGCCTTGACATTGAGTTGTCACCATGTACGCGAATAGTTTCGGCATCCTCGCTGACATAGCAGTGGCATTGAACAGACGCCTCCTTACTGTACTTGCCGTACTTCGCGAGCTCACCGGTCCGTGCGCCCTTTGCGTTGGTCGTGCTTCCCAGCTGATCTACGGTTTCTGACAGGTAACTCGAAACGCAGAATCAAAGTACGATCTTATCAGTCAGGTCTATCTGATTATTCAGAGCGGTCTCGTTCATACAGGAAAACGGTAACGGACGATTCAATACGGGAGCGGTACTTTTGGAGCCACCTTGTTCCGCGTAGGCAGTGCTTGCTAACTCAAACACGTCTATGCTGCGTATTTACATCTTTACTCCACTGAATACATTTCGTTAGTTCTCACCAGCATCAAGGGCAACAAGATACCGCTGAATTGCAGATCACATCAGCCAACTCTGGGTACAGTAGACTTGTCTGTCCTGCTTACTGAGTCTCACTTCTAACCTTACTTGCGCAGATTGCCAGTGCTCGGTCGGGGTGGCGTTAGGCCATTCATGTATGCCAGTCTCCCAGCCTGCCTCTTGCAGCTATTGAGTTCTCCGCGCGCACTGTACTCCTTCGTCTAAACGGCTTGTCTCAAACGGCGCGTCGCTTAGCCAAGGTACAGATGATGATGCTGTTCGTTATCTAGCCCATCGCTTGGACGCGTCCTCGTCGGACGGCTTCCCTGATTGCCTCGTCCTAGTCACTTGTCTTTTGATCCCCACGAACACTGCCAGGCCCCCTTTTCATCTGTCAGTGCCTCAGTCTGACTCGCCAATCTTCTGCCAAACGTCATGCTCATTTTGACTGTTGAGTGTTCTCTCGCTCGTCGGGCAGGGGATGGAAGCCCGGGATCACGAAGCTGGAGGTCAGTTTTGAGTTCGCGACTTCGAATTTCACAGGCTGGTGTGCTGGACCTCTACGCACCCTGCAGCTCTCTGAGTAGGGATCCATGCTCACTGGCATGCACACAGCACGTTCGCTGCCTGCCATCGTGCCCCGTCTAATGCTCAACTGTCCTGTGTGATTCTTCTCCTCGGGGAAGTGAACGCGCGAACAGAAAACTCCGACGACTGATTACTGATGCATGCGCAGCCTGGATGGGTTCTATTTCCATACTGACTGAAAATTCGAAGTCGTCCATCCATATGCACATCAATAGAGAAAGCCCATGGCTTGATTGTTCATCTCACAACGCGCCACAGTTCTTGATTATACGATCTGTCGTCTGAGTCACTGTGAGCAATGTAGTATCGGGAACGCTAGATAGCTCATAGAGAAGGTCTTGTGTCGCCGTCTCAGAGTCAATTGGTGGCGTTGTTAATGTACCTCAGAGGAATGTCACCGTTCTGATACTTCTATGTAGACCGTCGCGATCCCAGCATCATAGCATGTTGCCACAGTAAAGTCCACGATGTACCGCACTGGTATGTCTCCGACAAGTCAACGAGACTCGAGAGTCTGAGGACGGCATAAAACCCTTCGACAAGGAACGATGTTTGTTTACTTCTACATTGATACACGAGAAACGATATTGAAAAGCGGAGTAGGTATGTGAACGTCAATGCAATGGCTATATGCATCTGTAAATAGGGGGGAGATAGAACGACGCAAGAAAGCACTTATAAATGGTATCCGTTAAATCCCTTTCTCTGACGAGTGTAAATGCGATAGCCTATGTTTTTACACGAGCCTTGGCCGGGGTTGCAGGACTGCTGCTAGTAGTCTTGTTCTTGTGCTGAAGATTGCGCTTGCCACAGGCGTTGGTGCGTTCGTGGCGCAACCGCGCATCTGCTCGCGACAAATCCGTCCCGCAGTGCTTACACCGTTTGGACTCGTCGACGATTTTGATCTCGGGGTGCGCCCCCGACGATTTGATGTGCCGCTCGACATCGTTGCGGCGGGTGAACGTCTTTGTGCACCCGTCGACGGTGCACGGATAGCGGTCACCTGTTTTGCGCCTCTTGCCGCCAATGAGCGACGAGTTGGGCGGCCGACCACGCTTCCTGGGTGCCGTGAGGATGGGCCCGGGAGCATCATCGTCGTCGTCGTCAATGTCGTAGGCGCCGTCCTCTTGACCCAATTTGACCTTCGGTTTCTGCCTCGACGCAGGAGACGACTTGAGTTCGTCAAGCTCGATCTCCGGCTCTCCATCCTGGTCTTCTGCCTCCTCTTCCTCCTCCTCTGCATCCCAGTCATCCTCGTCCTCCGACTCCAGTTGTGCCTTTTGAGTGGCAATGCGGGCACGGGCCGCTGCGCGACGCGACGGACCTGATCGAGACAAGGTGGGCTCGGGGGTGGCCTTGCGACGCGGATGGGACCTGACTGACATGGGCGGCGGCGTCGAGGTGGACGCAGAGCCGGGGCCACGAATGACGCGGAACCCAGGGGGCGCACTGCTATAGTCCGAACTGCCGGTGTCATTTGACGACTGTCGCGCAGCGTGTTTCTCGAGATAAGACGGGGTGAACGGAGCTGCCTCCTGTGGCGTCGTGCTCGGCGGGAGCGGAAAGGGCGACGTACGGTGCCCGTTGTGGTTTTGCCAGTTGACTTCCTGCCTCAGGGAGAAGGTGGGCTTGCCAGTGGTGCTGTCTGTCGGTGCTGCCGGAGGCGGTGCATCGTCCTCCGACTCTGGGCCGTCCTCTTCGCCATCAACGTCCATGGTGACATCTGTGTTGGCGTCGCTGTTCGCCAAGGAGGCCTTATCGTTTATGTCCATCGCCTGCAAGTTCGGCGTCAAGGAGCCCTTTGTGGTGGGGAGATCGTTGGCTGGCGTCGCCGAGGAATCAGCGCTGGGCGCGGATGGCTCGGATGGCGGCTTCTTGGCGTCGCCGCCGCCCTTGTCGTCCTTGTCCGGCTGGAATTTGAAAGTCTCCTCCATGGCCTTGCGGATTTCGATCTGGACGGGGTCAGGCACGGCAGGCAGAGAGACAAAGGAACGCACAGGGCTCCGGATGCCGAGCGGCCGCGGCGGGTCGTAGGGAGCGTCTGAGGGGACGGGGACGGGGCGGGACTTGCCGTCCGTCGTGTTGGTCCACACATAGGCCTTGGGCGGGTCCAGTGCAGGCATGCCATTGGTCGGCACCGTGGGCGAGACTGGGATGTGGGCCGCTACAGGGCTCGTGGGCCACGGCGTGATGCTGGACGGGGACGGGGCAAAATCAGGCCATCAGACGACCGTCCGCGCGAAAGAAAGCAGCGGCGCACCTGAGGACCTCGCCGGGCTCCTGGTCCTGCTCATCGTTGCGCTCGTCGCTGGGCTCGCCCGTGGTCGCGGCCTGGCTGGTGCCGGGCAGAGCGACGGGAGACACGGGTGGTGACGGCGACATAGCAAGTGAGAGGGTTGGGCCTCAACGTGGGAACAAGTTGTAAGCGTGGCGTGTTGGATTCAGGCTGGTGGCGTCAATCACTGCCGTCTCTCCGCCCCAATATTGGCTGCATTTTCCGCTGCATGTGTAATCTTTCTTCCAGCCAGAAAGGCCGCCCAGTGTGTGGCCAGCCAATGACGCTTCCCATATTGTATTTTGATACACCGGATCACTTGCCTGCACACCATTATGTACTGTACAGCTGTTGCCGCTGGAAAATCCCATCTGCACCGTCGCTGCTCGCTGCTGCAGACGGTGCCCTCCACTGCCCATTATTTCGCCCAGCCCTGAGCCTGTGGCGCAAATAGTGGCGCAACATGGTCCACTTCTACGATCGAAAACATGAAAAGGATACTCCAAAATAGGCCTGGGCCTTGCCAAACACAAGCACGCTTGACGTAACGCATCTTATCAAAAATTAGCACTGCCACAGCCTCACCTCCTTCCACCATGGTGCGTGCTCCGTTCGACCTGGATCATGCCCAATCTCATTATCTGCGCAGGGAAAAGCCAAGAAGACCCGCAAATTTGCGGCGGTCAAACGTATGATAAGCCCGAAGGACATTCGACTGTAGGCCAACTTGTGCTCATTTGCGTCAATCTACAACAATCATCATCTACAGAAAAGAAAATCAGGCGAAACAGCAGAAAAAGGAGGGCGAAGCAAAGGAAAAGGCTGTCCGCAGGGTGTATGTTTACTTTCCTACTGCAGACTACCTCAAGTATTGACATTTCTCAATAGGAATCCCGTAGCATCATCCCTGTTCCTAGCGCACAACACAGCTCTCGCACCGCCGTACCGCGTCCTTATCGATACCAATTTCATAAACTTCTCCCTGCAGAACAAGCTGGAACTCGTCAGTGGGATGATGGACTGTCTCTACGCGAAATGTGTGTCCATAGGCAGTCCTCTCCCCACCGCAGTACTGACAGAGCCACACAGGCATACCCTGTGTCACGGACTGTGTCATGGCCGAGCTCGAAAAGCTCGGACCCAAGTTCCGCGTCGCGCTACGGTCAGTCCATCCACCGCCACACTCTTCTCCATACTGATCGCATCACAGTGTCGCTCGTGACCCCCGCTTCGAGCGTCTCGCGTGCAGCCACTCGGGCACCTACGCCGACGACTGCCTCGTCCAGCGCGTCACGCAGCACAAGTGCTACATCGTCGCGACCTGCGATCGCGAGCTCCGCCGCCGCATCCGCCAGGTCCCCGGCATCCCGCTCATGTACATCGTCCGGCGGAGATACGCAATAGAGAGGCTCCCTGATCAGGGAGCGCCGACTTAGCTCGGTTTTTGGCTCACCCCGGTGTGGTGTGGTGACTGTATTATCATTCAGTGTATGTACAATCCCCCAAAGTCCGTATTCTTTCATCAATATATTTGCAGATCTGACCTGTACATGTGTAATAATCTATCTATCGTACGCGAGATCTTGATATGAGGTATCTTCGCCAAGCGTGATATTGACTGCTTTTGAGTGAACTGACTAAATGGAAGGCGCATTGTGGCCACCCAAGCATGCTACGATGGAAGGGGCTCTTACACGAGTAGGTGGCGGACATCCAAAGTCATGATGCCTCGTGGCGCTCCCGTCCGCCTTGTCGACGAGAATCGGGAAATCTCTTTTCAATAGCCCTAAACAGGCTCATCGCAAGACATTGGGCTCGTCAACAAACATCAACGATTATCGACTACTACTCATATTTCGGCATCTACCTAAAACTGTATCAAGCATACACAATCCTGAAATATTTCTGCCTCTCAATTCGGCAACACTAGACCTTCTCGTAAAGATAACTGTAGAAATACAAAGGGCGGGGGCGCAAAAAAGTATAAAGCTGAGGAGGGAATGTAATTTACGGGTTTAAACAGCTGAGAGAGAGAGAGAGACGGAGAGGAAAGAAAACGATGATAAAATAAGATCAATAACTTTGCGTGGCGGCAGACGAGTTTACGGTGGTGGGGGTGGGTTTGCGCATGGTCGGGTCGGCCATCTGTACGGCGGGGGTGGCGCTCCATTGGCCGTGCGGCGGCGGGCGGAGCGCGGGCGGGATGTACTTGGCCATTTCGCCGCTGGCGCGCTCGACGGTCGCAAAGGCGGTCTTGAGCTGGGCGTGCGAGAGGATGGGGTGAAGGCCGTCCTGGATGCCCTCCATTTTGACCGAGTCGATGTGAGGCATGTGCATGGCAGCGCGCCCGGAGGCGTTGGTCGTCGTAGTCGGGGCGGGGAGGGGTGTGGAAGCGGCTGGGCGGAAGTTGGTGGTTTTGCGTAGACCGTTCAGAGCAGCTGCCGAGATGCGCTGTTGTGTGGCGACGGCCGTGGCGTGCGGCTGTGGCTGCACGGAGGTGCGCGCTGCAGGTACAACGTTGGGAGGGTTGTTGACGCCAAACTTGAACGGCACGACGACTTCCTTCTTTCCGTCTGGCGTCTGCCTGATGATAGAGGGGTCTGTGATCATGGCGGGATCAAGGTCAGCGAGGAGCTGAATCGAATGGCGCATGTGCTTGACGTCGTAGTCATCCACCAGCATCCTATCCTGCTCTTCAGAGCCCTCGGGCGCTACGAGCGGTGCATCATCGGCATCGAAGCGCCAACGCTCCGCCAGTCTCTGCTGCGTCTCTGCATCATCAGAGCTATCCTCCTGAACACGAGTACGAGCTCTGAAGTTGGGGACGGTCGAAGAATATGCAGTTCGCCGGTCTACCATCATGCGGCCACCGCGACCAACCCTGAGACGAACTGCCTGTGGTTTGCGTTCCACAACAGGCCAAACGGTCTCTTCAGAGTCCGAAGACGATGACTGTTCCGGCTGGGAGGACGACTTTGGCCACGACGGTGCTCCAAACGATTGCACAAACTTGAAGAGCCGCGAGGCCACTGGAAGGGAAGGTGTGACGTATGGACTCTGCTAAAGGTGAGATCAAGACAAAGCGGTGTGTTCGGGCGAACTTACGTCGACAACGTTCTCCCAATCCTGGTCGACCTCTTTGTTCCTGTGCAGAGCAGTCTCGATCTCGGTGGCAACTATCGCAATACGATTGCTTGGACGGATGGATTGCTCCAGACGGACAGAAGGAGCGACAGAAGCCGAGTCTCTTTTGTGGTGAGAGTGATGGGAGACCCGTATACGACTGCAAGAAAGTGTCAGAACGAGGTCAGCAGGAAAAAGTAAAAGACGAACGTGTCGGCTCTTTTGGCGGGCGGTTTCTCCTTGTCCATCAGAAGCTCCTCGTCCGCCTTGGTGCCCAAGGATGGATTGGCACGCTTCAAGTTCATGAGCTCCACGCGAAGCTTCCAAACGTTCATCGTTTGGTCGAGTGCATTTCGCTTCAGATCCTCGCGTTTTAGCAGCTTCCGTGCGAGTTCAAGAGGTTCTGTAAGTTGTTTTTGCAGCGTCATCAACTTGTCCGATGGGTTTGCCTGAGATGCACGCGTCTTGCGCACAGCTTTGACTTCGCGATGTCGGAAGCAGACGTAGGATTCATTGAGAGTATCGGTTTCGTCGCCCTGGAGAGAATGTCAGAAGAATGATCGATGACCATGAAGGAAGCACATACATTGAGTGTGGGAATGACTCGATAGCCGCCTCGTTCCATTCTTCGTTCTTTCCAGTAGGGGTATACAAGTCGTGCCATGCGTAGCAGTTGGTGGGGCTGGGGGATCCAGACGGGGACTTCAAAGAGGGCAAACAGGTTGGGCGAGAGCGGGTTCGCAAAAACATCCTGGTAGTTTGAGAATTCGGGAAAGGTCATGCCGCTCTTGAGACTCTGGAGGCGAGCCCGGATGATGAGCGATTCCCGGGTGGTGGAAGGCCGGCAACTCACATGATGCAGATATTCGGTCTCTTCGTGCGTTATCAGCTCAAACAGACCCATCACCAGCTCGAACTCGTCCTCCGACATCTGGATCGGAGCGCACGCCTCGGCCTGCTTGCCCTTGGCCTTGATCCCGCGCACCGCTGCTCGTGGCGTGGCAAAGGCAGCCTGGGCGCTGGTGCCCTCTCCGCGGGCCTCTTCGTTGAGTCGGTCGACCCACTCCTTATCTTTTTCATCCATGTAGTAGCAGATCCCGTGGGCGAGCGCGCCCTTGCAAGACTCTTCGACGGTGCGCGATGAGCAGACAAAGGTCGCCGGATCCTTATATCGATGGGCGGGATAGAGCTTGTCATAGTGGTCGACGATGCCGGTGGAGTCGGGCGTGGGGATGAAGGCGGCGGGGGCGCTGGTGCTTGCACTGGTGCTGGACCCCGTGCCAGCCGCGTTTGCCGCCGCCGCTGCCGACAGGACCTGCTGAAGGTGGTGCTCCTGGATGATGAGTCAGCAAACCGCGGAACGCACAGCCACGGGAAAAAGCGACATGGCGGGCTGTGATTGGACGGCAGCGACTCACATTTGCGTCGTCCTGGTCGACGCCAAGCACGCTCTGCTGGAGACGGGTGCGCTCCTCGTCCTCGTCGACGGTGGCGGCGTCGGCCTGGTGGTCGCCGACAAAAATCCTGAGCCGCGTCTTGAAGGTGACCCGATTGCGATTCCGGTTGGAAGGCAACGGCTGTGGGTGGCGGACCATGACATTGAAGGGCTGGCGGGGGTACGAGGCGAAAGGGCGCGGGGAACGTGGTCGTCGGTCGCGCTGCGCTGCTGGGCCACTCGAGGCTGCGTATTTCGGCTCTGTGATCGGAAGGCGCTTTGAAGGTGAGTCACGAGGCGTCCCAAAAAAGTTTTGATCCTGCCCGTTGTGACTTTCCACGCCCCCTGCGCGTAGCTACCGCGTAATGTATGACATTTCTCATTCAATGCATTCCCCTTGCTCTCTGGCCCGCGTCACCATGCCTCCGTATCCATACCGCTCTCTTTCGCGTCTACATGCTGTTTGATCCCCATCAAGCTGTGCCCGAAACGCCGCCCAACGCGTGTAGTCATTATTCCTCTGTGTTTTCGTGTTAGATACCAATCTGAACGCACTGACAATACGAATACATACCTCGCTCACTTTCTGCCTCCTCTCTTTGCTTTAGGCGCTGGCTCGTCATCGCTGTCACTGTCATCCCTCGCGCGCTTACGCGCTGCCGCTGTCTTTGTCACCTTCTTCGGTGGATGCTTGTCATCTTCATCGTCGCTGCTTTCCGCCGCTTTCTTTACCGGCGGCTTTTTTACTGGCGCCTTCTTCGGCCGTGGCTTCTCATCTTCAGAGTCATCACTGCTTTCAGCCGCCTTTTTCGCGGGCACTCTCTTCGCGGGCGCCTTCTTGACATCATCGTCGTCCTCCGATGCTGAACCAAACGGATCGTCATTCTGTTTCTTCTTCAGCTTTGGTCCCGGTTTGGCCTTGGCCTTGGCGGAAGCGGTCGAACTTTTCTCATTTGCTGATTTCGACGCGTCGCCCGCTGCTTTCGAAGGGTCAGGGGCCTTCTTGAGACCGGAAAAGAACGCTTCTTTCAACTCCTACGCGACGCGACGCGTCAAAAACACTCAAAGAGTCGCAGCCCAAGTGGCTAACCTTGATTTCAGCTTCTTTCATGAGATCTGTTGCTTTGAAGACCTGTACATGGGTTAATCGTAGTGTGTGTATCTCATCTAGAGGACATACCGTCGAGGGCATGCCGGAAGGATGCTTGCTCTTTATGCCTGTATTCTTTGAGGAAACGCGTCTTTGAACAGCGACGCGACGCACCTAACAACGTGTACAAGTCCGGTTTCACGCCGCTCAGATTTAGACCGTGGTTCCTTAAGAGCACCTTCATGACTGCCGTGATACTGTCCTTGTCGTACACGTCTGGCATGTATATGCAGATCACATGCTGGTAGTGGGGTATCTCCTCCATGGGGGATGTAGAGACTTTGGCGCAATATGCTATTGTTGATGACAGAGGACCAGATATCAGTGATTCTGAGAGATAGTGAGCTTCTCGAGTCGTTGAAGACGATATGAGCTGAACGTACTTGCGAGACTCGACCAGATGGTGTCAACTTTCTCGCTTCCTGCAAACGTTAGCCTGTCGACGAGTCAATACAGCTAGATGCTTCAGCAGAATGATGTCTTGCCATTTCCCGTTCGTGTACTTGGTCCGGATGGAGATCTCCTTCAGTTTCTCGGCAGCTTCTGCTTGTACCTGCCTTTGAATCAGTACGCGTTGGCTCCTTGTGTCTGAAACGCACCTCTTCGCGGACTTCCTTCTTGCTCTTCGTTCCCTTCTTCTTGTTGGCGCGCACAGGGATAGACTCGTCGGTCTGCATATACATCAGGTGGTGCCCATTGCCAGAGGACCATGTCACGCACTTGTATCTCCTCGACTCGCGTCGTTGTTGAGATCACTACATTCGTGGGACTTCAGAGTTTACAAGTAAGGCCAGTACTCACGAACTTGCTTGCCCTCCTGCGAGGCCAGGTCCTCTTTGTCCCTAGGCGGCCCTCTTTCACGCGAAACCCATATCCACTGTGTATTCCAATGAGCTCATGCTTCGGGTTATTGCATCCAAAAGTCACATACAGGCTTCGTTCCGTCATTCTGCACCATCGACGGACGATACTGTTTGTGGCGTCCGCCGTCAACTGAAGTGCATTGGAGATTTAGGTGACGGTGATCACCTTGGCGAGGAACTGTTCGAGTGGATTCTTATCCTCGTTTGCCTTGTCATAGTGGTAGGGGTTTCCGAAGGGAATAGCGTCTTCGTTGTCGGCGGCCATAGTGAGAGTAAGGTGGGAGACTACAGGCTCCGGGACCGGAACGTCGCCCGTGATCATGACGGCAACACGTGCTCGTGAACTCTGAAGATCGACTTTCGAAGCTGCTGCAAGCAGCGAACGCGTAATACTTAGCCAATGTTGAATTCATTGAAACATTCAGGAAAAGAAAATCGTTCTATCTCATCAGCCCGAATGATTGCGCCGGTAGGCGGTAAGTACTTAGTAGTTTTGTGGGATGACTCTAGGTTCTTTCATTGGTACGGTAGTCCTGTCTACATAATTACAGCTCCCTTTCTGTTGTCCAAGTTGTCATAACCACGAATCATAGCAACCCACGGACGAGGAGATTTTCTCTTTGGGACAGTGTCAGAATCAAAGTGACCTATATTCAGAGACGTGATGAGAGAGACATCCCCCTTCAATAAGCACAGCATGCGTACCAACATCTCATTTTATGTAGATGAAGCGTCCATTTCAGGACGCCAAGGGGGTCCGCGAACAACAATGTCCTCTGCTACCGCAGAGATGTAGCGTTTGTTGAGAATCCTGACGGGCTCGAGCCCTTGCACTTTTTTGACAATGGTGTCCATGGCCTGGAAGGAGAGAAGTATTTAAGTCTACACCAGTGCCAAGCGAGCTAACTGCGTACTTCGTAGTGTTTGTTCCGGTGATCTAGCAGCATTGTTAGCCATTGCTTGACGAATTTAGAGGTTGGAACGAACCTGGTGACATTGGTACAGCGGAAGCAAAAGCTGCCACCAAAAATACAAAGACGAAAGCGTACATTCAAAGGCACAAGAGGACTGGTTCAAATTGAGGTTGTTGTCCGAGGTTGTTGCATATCAACGCCTTATATAGGTGCTATCGGAGACGATTAGCTGCGTTGACTGCTGTTCGTCGGCTCGTTCAACGAGGATTGCCACTGGCACGGAATGTACAGATATGACGATGTGAGCTAATGTTTACAGGCATGCGGCCGATGAATCCCAGTCCGAGCGCTTCCAGAGAGGTTTGAGGTATTTGAATGGACGAAGAGACTTGCTCAAAACCCTATCAGGAAACACGAAGACCGAGACGCCCAGAGCGATAGACCAGGAAACGAGTACCCATGCTATGACAATCTTCGTTCAGTGCAAGAAACCTAGTAAGAGGTAGAGAATGGCAACGTGGGAATTTAGCGCGGTTCTAACTCAACCCACCATCATGTCTACTAAATTACCGCCCAACGCCGCAGACGGCGTGTTTTGCGTCTCGGGATCTTCCGCAATCGACGCGCCGGTTGAGAAAGTGTGGCGCATCTTACTCGATCTCGACGGCTATAAAGAATGGTACTTACATTCTTACCGAGGCTGCGCAATGCCGTTGAACACTATCCAGGAATCCTTTCGTGTACGTCGACGACGCTTCCACGATTCATACGGATAGACTCATACTATTATCTAGACGCAGTCAAGCAGTTACTGACCGCGCGGGAACTCCCACCGCGCAGAACGTCGCGGAAGGCCGATACATGGCAATCTCGGTGCATCTCCCTCCGTCTATGAACGACAGTGTGCCATTCTACCAAAAGTCCTCGACTTTTGTGATATGCACATATCTAGACGACGACAACCATCGCGTCGCGTGGAGTACAGCTTCCATGCCAAAGTGGCTTCTCGACGCTGAACGATGGCAGTCGCTCACAGTCGGCCCAGACGGCCGCGTCAAGTACGAAAGTATCGAGGTCTTTAAGGGACCTCTTGCTTATCTAGTCCGCCTCTTCGTGGGCAAGAGCCTTTTCCTTGGTGTTGAGGCCATGGCCCAAGGATTGAAGACGAAGTCAGAGTCGTCATAGCTGACTGTTCATACAACGCGCATGCTGCATAGCACGAAGTCAGATATCCTCCCATAGATCACCAGCCAATCTTTGACTAGCAAACGATCCACTGTCGTTGCCCGACCGGGAGAGTCCATTACTTTGAGCAGCAATAGAGTCGGTTCGAATGGATTCCTGACTCCTCCTTTTGTCTTTTTGCTTTTGTAGGTGGCGGTGATTCATCCTTGGCATAAATGGCGTGGCGTGCCGCAGTTTCGATGCTCTCGGGTTCACTTCGAACTACCTCAAGCTTCAAATGGCATGTCCAGGATGACAGTTGAGATCGCCACCACCGGTAGTACTCGCTACTGCCAACACGATCTATTCCCTCGGCCAGAAGCTACAACCAAGTGCATCCTATCGACGTAGGAATCTTACACCCGTGTTTCTTCCAGGCTACACAGCCATAGAGTTGCGATCCGATCTCAATATTATACACAGCGAAACTTTGCATTCTGCAGTAGATCGATAACAAGAAAGACGTATGTACTGTACGATGATGGTAATGATACAAGTGACAAGTGGCTAGGTAATAGATACATAATGGTAACAAGCACATTAGGGGATGGTAGCTTCGGTGCGAGCCTTCAGCTTTTTGAACCGCCTCCCTTCCTCCCCATCGCCCTGAGAATCGAGTGTCCGTGTCCTCTTATGTCCCTTCTTCGTCTGCTCGTCGTCAGAGCCCTCCATGTCCGACATGTTTGGCTTGTACTCTAGAACATCCGGCGCCCGACGCTGTAGAACAACTACCCTCCTCCGGCTGCCAGAGGGTATGGCTGACATGGATTGGGAAGTCTGAACGGGAGTAGCAGGTTTCGCATCAGACTTTGTGATCCTAGCTCGCTTGGTTTTCGGATTGTAGCTTTTGTCGCCGGCTACGTCGTCAGGCTCGCTAGTCAAATCAGAGTCGTCGTCATCGTCATCGGTTACGGTAGCGTTCGTAGGCAGCCTTTTCAAAGGTGACCCAACAGCTGGTGTCGACAGCGATGCCTGAGACCTGGGCGATTCTGGGGGAATACCAGAATACCTCCTCCTGCTTTGGTACTTCATGGGATCCTCTCCTATCTGAGGTAGATAGTAGACCTCCTGCTCCCGTAGAAGATCGAGGCCAACCAGTTGACGTATGACCCCGATGAGATATGCATTGAAATCGAGATTCTCGATATCTGAGACGACGCGTGTACTCTCCTCAACAGTGGCATCTCCGTGGTCAACAATCTCCTCGTCCTCCATCAATTCTGCGTCTCCAAGAGTACAGCCGGGGACCAAGAATTGGATCCTGGGCCCATCCTCTTCGATTGGCAAACTGATACGGCGGTATCGACAGTTGGAACGAGTGACCGGAGAATTGTACGACACGCCTGAGCCCCTGCCCCCCGCCCCCGGTCCTGTGGGAAGGTGATGCTGATGTCGCCGAGGTTGAACATGCGTATCGCCATGCAACAACGACGATGGCCAGAAGGAAGACGGCTTGGCGGAAGGAGCAGGAGCAGGCGTGGGCCGTGTAGGCGTCGTCGCCGCTACCGTGCTATTATCAGAGCCATCTGTGGCGTTGGACATGATGGAGGACGCCCTGGAGGTGAGCCTTCTGTGATTCGTCAAGGTCTTCCTCTTTTTGGGCGCACTCTGACTCGAGCCTGAGGTGTCCAATGGTGTGAGAGACGCCTTCTGTTTCCCTTTAGCATTTGTTGAGATGGAGGTCGGAAGGGGTCTGCGTCTGTTTTTTACCGCAGACGATCCAACACCTCTGTCTTCATCGTTGACGGAAGAGGTCTCATCTGCCAGTGACTGGAAAGACCTTTTGAGGCCGCTGGTGGGCGGTGTGAGTGTGACGTCTTTGTGCATTGTAGGAATGATACCCACCGCTCACGGCCAATCGACTCTACTGGACTGATAGGATCATAGACAGCATACTTGACTGGCAGAAGATTGGTGTCTGCAGCAGGTGGACGTGTCAGTGACGGCCCTGCTTGAGGGCCAGTAGGAGATTGAGATCGTCCTTTGTTGGAACTAATGGAATCAACAACGGACCCAGCCTTCGAACTGACGCTAGCGTCTCTCGAGCCCTTACGTGATCGTCTCCCCTGCACCGAAAGACTCTTCGGGAAAGATCCACCTCCGGAGTTTGAGCCGCCTCCTGAAGTTGACCCGCGCGAGTTTGACTTTGCCCCACGGCCAAGCCAAGTTTCACAGATTCTGCATCTCGTCTCACTAGTAGGATTGAGATAGGTGCACGTAGGGCACTGTTTGTCATTGTTGTCGGCACGAAGGACAAGATCAGTCTCCAGCTTCTTCCTTTCTCGTGCAAGGCCAGAAGAGGAGGCAGTCTCTTTGACGGTGAGTTGACGACCGTGAAGTTGAAAGCCGTCGTTGGGCTGAGGAGGAACTTCGGGCGTTGTACCGGTGCCCGAAGCACGAGAGACGGGCTTTGTCGGGGGTGTGAACAAGGGGGAATGCGAGCGACGAGTGGAGCTGCTAGAAACAGAGTTGCTGGAAATTGAGGCTGCCACTGAGGCTTCAGATGGCTGCGGTCCGCAATCTCCTTGGATGTGTTTCACGTCCTCTTGTGTAGGCTCGACGTCCTGTCGATGATCAGAAGAATCCGTAGAATTCTGACTACTCGAGGCGTCCTCAGGTACTCGGTCGAAAGGCTCTACAGCGTTGTCTTGTTGAGTATCAGGTAAACGCTTTTGAGATTCAATCTGCGCAGAATCGTATGAGTCCTGATGGAAAAGAATGAGCTACGAACCTGTGGCTGTTCGACTGGAGACAAGACATTCCAAGACGTCAGAGGCTCGTCGCCACCTTGTGTAGCTTCCATGTAATGAGGGAGTCGTCCGTCGTTGAAATCGAATATGCCTTGTCCGTAATCGAAGATGACGGAGTGGTGATGGTGCTGGTGCTGCTCTGATTCCTGATTTGCGTACTCTAGCAACTCGGCGTGGAATTCATCATGATTGTCTTGTGGAGGTGTGGGCAAGGAGGCAGCCACATGGGTCTCGGGCAAAGCACCAGTCGTCTCTTCAGGGACTGGTTTTGCGACTCCAGCAGCAGGATCAGGCACTAGATCAAAGTTAGCAACATATGCATGCTTCATTACAAGCTTCTTACAAGGCTGGGAACCCGTAACATCGTCTGAATTATCTTCTGAAGGGTCCGAGCGGGAGATTGGCGAGACAGGTCCGTAGTCGACTTGAACTTGAGCAACTGGTCGAGTTTCGCAGTTGGTCATGATGTCCATACCGGTAGGACCATCGAATGTACTGGACAGTATTGACTCGGTCGCCGTAACGCAGACTTCAGGGTCCGGAAGTGGTGCTTCTGCTTCAGTCGGGTGGGTGAAAGAGACCAACTCAGTGTCCACAACAACAATGTCAGGAACCAAAGGAGGCGATGTGGCCGATTCTGCTTCTGGTTCCATTTTGTTGGTCGCTTCCACTTCAGCTTGCGAGTCTTCTTGTGCGCGTGAGTATTCCGTGACGGCGTCAGTGACTTGCGATTGAAGGTCCTCAACTGGCTGAGTTGATCCCATCTGTTCGTCCTCCCGTTGGACTACGTGTTCGCTTTCAACTAAATCGTCTGCCCGCTCGACCGCAAAAGAAACATGATCTTGGCTTTCCACCGTTGGCTCTGGCAATTTCTGGAATGCTACCTCCGGAAGTTCCTCCTGCTTGGCCATATCTGTCCCCTCATTCAACTCATCGCGCTTGTGCTCTTCCTCAACAACTTCCAAGATGTGAACCACACGGGTGGCAGGTTCTACGGGTGGCGGCGAAGGTTGACGTTTGACCTCATCCGGAGGAAAGATCTTAGGCGAGTAAGACTCCTCCGCCACCTCGTCCTGCACCTCCTCATGTGTCATCTCCTCCACCACAAGAGCAGGCGAAAGATCGACATCCATGGATACGCCTGCGTCCCCGGAGATTTGGGCTTCCTCGACTTCGATAGATGAGGTGGCTATAGGAGGCGCAGACGGCGCGGAGTCCACAGCATCTTCGACGACGACTGGAGAATCTTCGGGCGGGTCCACTGCGATCATATCCTCCTCGAAAGTGTCTTCATGAGCAGGTAACGGTACCAGCTCCTCCTTCTCTTGCACGATTCCCTCAACAGGTTCTGGAGCAGGAGGTACCGAGTCAGAGGATGGTACGAGTAGGGTTTCGTCGTCAACAGAGTTTTGATAATCTGGTAGTTGTTCGTCGTGGACAATGGATGCGAGAACTTCATCAACTTCAGTGGTGGTGGGGAGGATAATCTCGGCGTCTGGCGCGGGAGGAGGGAGGGCTGCCTCTGACAGAGCATCGGGTGGTGAGGCAGGTAGAGGAGAAGGATCTCGAGAAGGTACGTTGGGCACAAGGGACACGTCCCTGATGAGTGGAGAAATCTGTCCAACAGGGATGAGCTGCTGCTCGAGGGCTTCTGGAGACTCCTGGACAATCTCCTGGTCGTGGCTTCGATCGAGACCTGGGGAATCTTCCTTGATGGCGGTGGACGGCGCATCGAGGCTCGACGATGGTAAGTCGTCGACCTCTTGAGCTACGGTGTCGACGAGCATAGCTGACTCTTCAACCTCTTCGTCCACAGGCAGGGACTCTTCGACGATGGGTACCGCCGTCTCGACGGGCTCCGCGACCTTGACAGGTTCCGACACATCAACAGATTCCTCCGCCTCAACCAAATCTGCCGCCTCAGAAACATCCGTCATCTCAACGATAGATTCCACCGCCTCGACGACAGGTTCCTCCGCCTCGACGAAAGGTTCCTCCGCCTCGACGACAGATTCCTCCGCCTCACCGACAGGTTCCTCCGCCTCGACAATTGGGCGTTCCTCCTCGATGGCAGTGCACTCCTCATGCACGACAAGTCCCTCGTCCTCGACGACAGGTTCCTCCTTCTCGACATCATCTTCAACAGCCACTTCAACCTTCTCTACAGTCGATTCAACCTCTTCCACAACCGGTGTTTCCTCTTGGATAGCGACCTGTGGTCCATGCTCGATAGCTGGAGCCTCCTCGACAACAGCAGAGGAGACATCTTGAGGGACGGGAGATGCCTCTTCCGCGATCGTTGGCTTTGCGACGATTGGGGATGTCTCGTGTTCTTCAACAGCAGGAGACGCGTCAACGGCCAAGGGGGACTCAGATCGGGACAAGAGTATGTCTGTCGATGTCTCGAGCAATGTCGACCCTTCAGTGATAGGATGCGCAAAAGGAATTGTGACTTGCGGTGCAGGAGCCCTTTCTTCGACATTGTCAGTCTCCACTGGCAAAGAGGAAGCTTCCGAGGCCTCTACTTCGAGCGGCTCAGAGGGTGAGTGTGACTCGTCGTCAACAGCCATGGCAGAGTCGTCAGCGTCCTGAGATGGCTGTCGCTCGATGACGGTGGAAGCTTCAGGTTCTGGTGTCCGATGTTGTTCAGCCTCTTCCACCTGTTCCCCGACAACGACCTCGCCTTCAGGCTCATCATCGAACAGCTCGTCTCTATCTTCGTAATCGACGTCTTCAGCTTCAGCCTCCTCATACCCGTCCTCGTCGTCAGAACTTTCCTCGGCATCGAGTTCCTCTTCGTCCCGCCCGAGTTCCTCCTCGTTCCGACCAAGATTCTCCTGGATCTCTGGCCTTTGAACAACGGCCTCTTCTGCCTCAGAATCCAGCTCAAATGACGCGTCAGCTGTCTCTTGTTGAGCTGCATCGTCAGAGTTCGGAGCAAGCTCGAGTTCGTCAATATTCGACTTTGATGTTGGGACTGCCAGCGTGAGTGCGGGTTGCTCTTCCTCTTCCTCCGAGTCCAAGTCCAGCTCTATCACTTCGGGCTGCTGCTGGGGTGGTGATCCGTCAGAGTCGTATATGTCATCCTCGTCGTAATCGTCGGTTTGTTGGAGGGCAGTGCGGGCAAAGGAATGCAGAGACTGTGATGCCGGAGGAGAGTATGACATTTCGCGAGCAGCGGGCGAAGAAGCTATTGCATCTGTCGGCTTATGTAGAATCAAAGACAGAAGATGCCCGTACCAATATTATCTTCTTCAGAGCCATCGTCTGCGTCTTCCCCCTCCTCTTCACCGTCGTCGTCGTCGTACACGTCGCGAGCGTCGAATTGATTGTGCGCGGACAAGCCGGGTGTAGGTCCCTCGAAGACGTCCGAGCCAGTGGGATCTTGCTCGTCCTCGTAATACCCGTCCTCCTCGTCGTACCCGCCTTCCTCGTCGAACTCAGCCTCCTCGTCATAGCTTCCCTCGTCATAATCGCCCTCGTCGTCGTCGTCACGGCCTGCGTCGGCCCGCAGAGTGTCGCCTTCGTCCCCATCCCACGAGGCGGACGCCTCATTCTCTTCCTCCTCGTCGATTTCGTCATCCAGGACGTCGTAGTGTATCGGCTCGGCTGACGTCGACGGGCCGGGCTGCTGGGTGTCGGCGGACAGCTCCGACTCCCGCTCTTCCGGGATGTCGGATAGAAGGTCGCCACTCTCCTCGGCTTCTTCTTCCTGGTCCTCATCGTAATCTTCCTCCTCGACGTCGTCCTCGGAGAGCTCCAGGTCGCTCACAGGCATCAGGCTCATGCGCGCCACCTCCTGCTCCTCGTCCTCCGAATCCGAGCCGAGGTCGATGGGTTCTTCCAAGCTGCCCTTGCCGCGAGCACCGAGGCCCGGACCCTCTCTGGGATCCCGCGCTTTGCCCTTGTCAATAGTGCGGCGCGCCTGCAGCTCTGAGAATGTGTCGTCCGCCTCCGAATCCACCTGTTCCTCTTCTGATTCCTGTGGAGCGTCTGCACTCGAAGATGGCGCGTTGTCGTCAATTTGCCCAAGCGCGCGGCGCAAGGTGCCCGTAATATCGCCTATCCATGCGTCGAACTCGGGCTGGGTGAATTTATCATACGGGTTGTATACGGGCGCTCTCCTGGGTCTGGCGGCGGATACAGAGAGGGCGGTGGCTGCGGTGGCGGAGCGGGATGGTCGGGGAATTTGGTTGGCCCATGATGAAGACATGGCGGTTCCCAACGTCGGTCAATAGCGGGGTAAAGAGCGGGCCCGACGTCGCGCGCTCACTTTGATTCGCGGTCGCGAGTGGGAGAAAGAAATTGAAACTGCGGCAAACTCCGACACTGGCTGATCAGAAGCGTGACTTGACTTTGTGCCACTCGCCACGTTCTTCAGCGCTTCAGCCTCTGGCCTCTTCTTGTAACTGGCGTTTGAATGCTGCCTCTCTGTTTGAGCTTCACCAACTGCACGTCTAACGGCTTAACCAGACCTGTGAACCACTTGGAACACACCATCACTACTCATATTGCTGCCGTATCGCGATCCATCCCTGGCATACGAGATTGCACTCCCTCGTCTCTCTTCGTATTTTGGATGCCTTGTGAAAGCTACTGTCTACTACTCTCGAGCGGAAACGTAGAACCTTTACAGTTCACTGGCAGGCACCTGCGAACGAACGTAACTACTCGCCTTCGGGGTTACTAGTCTGCAACGATGGCTGCAGCTTGGGTGATCAGCTAGCGTCTCTGTATCATGGTGGCGGTGACCAGGCTTCTGACGTTCGTAAGTCCCCGTATCCAAACAACCTTCAAGGCAGGTTTGACTTTGCGCATATCGTTGACTGACGAGATGTAAAGTCACAGTGAAGGTCAATTACTACGCCCGTGACGAAGAACCGTCCGAATTTCGCATGTTCCTCTCTGGGCGAATATCTCCATCGTGTGCACCATCAAACTGCTTTGCAGAATCGGTCTAGAGGGGTGACCTTTGTTCATCCTTCGCCTCCTCCCTCCTCGCCGACATCGCCCATTCACATGCTGAGCTCTCATGTCCTCAATAAAGGAAGACTATCATTCTCAGGTTGACCACTATGCACGGCGTAAAGGGACGTCAGTCTATGCCCCCATCCTCCCTTCACCCACATGATCACTATTCTGGTTTACTGGCGCAAAGCTCATGCCTCTGTCTGCTCGCAGTTCCACGCCACCCAAGATATACGCAGTGTGATACTGCCCCACTCAGGCGAATCTCGGGAAGCTCGCCGACCTAGTCTTGTGCGTTCATGAAGGTGTTGTCGTAGTATAAAACAACCACCCTAGGTTGCCCTTTTCACAGGGAACGGCTCAATAATTCTTTCGCTGTGCTGTCGTGAGAGCCACCCTTGAATGTTTTCCTTGTCTGCCAGTGGTGCCTCTGCTTCCATTCCGAAGCTCTTGCGATCGCTCTGAGCTTTCTCAATGAATGCTGGTGGAGCTTACGCATGAGTCATACAAGCCTCGACGAGGCATTCTTGTCAGCCTCGACGCTAATGCCAAGTACTTCTTTCTACGCCGGTCAATCGCTGCGTATTTGATAGTTTTCTTGGGAAACCCTCAAACGGATAGGTAATGCTGCTCAAGTATTGATCGAAAAGAAAATTCAGCGAAATTATCTCAAGGCTTTCGATCGTAAGTCGGATCGTACAGCAGTCAAAATGATCCGTAAAGCTGATTGATTTTGCATCAACTAGAGGCTGCAAACTTTGCGTAAAGCCAGTAGTAAAGTCTCACTACTAACTCCCGTTGACTAGCTTCTATGCAGCGGAGTTGCTGGTGATGATGCGAGCACGAAGTCAATGCCAATATAGGTCCCTTCTTACCCACCCATTCTGTTCGACAGCGGTCAGGCGATAATGTCGCTATTGCTATCATACAAGACTGGGTAAGTTCATGCCTTTTGTTGCTGCCTTGCGCGCTTAGCTCGCATCTTGCTCTACAGCGTCTCCGGAAGATTGCCGGGAGACATCATGATCAAGGACCGTACGCAACCCCCGCCGGCGCTTGTATACGCCTTCACCACATACGCGGACCGCATCGTCCTACAATAGCAGCCGTCAACTTTCTGTCTTGACCACTAGCACAGCTCGTCGCGTTGATAGCAGCTGTCGTGGAAAGCCACGTACGATCTTGGCAACGCCGCGTACTATGTCACGAAAGTTGGAAAGTTGGGACCGGTGATGTGAGATGTGTTATACGAGTCATACAACCCAATCTGGCCCTCTTTGTTAGGCGCCTGTGAAACGTTGGTCCCCTCTTTGTGTAATGATACAGATGATGGTGCTGATTTCAAATCTACCGCCACCATCGTAGCACTAACTTTGACTTTACAGCCATCGGGTAACAGGGCTGCAAGATCAATCATTGCAGAATTTACTACGCCCTCGATCCTTATCATCATCATCGCATTCCAGTGGTACTTACTTCGTTGAAATTTGAGCGCAAACTGCGGGATGAGATGCCCACCGAAGGTAAACCTGTTGAAGATTGGGATATCACTTCGGTCATCCGGATCCCACTTTACACCGAGTTGATCGCGAACATGTTCCTGTTGTCCTACGGTGGCTGAGACGAATGAATTGTCAAACTGAAGTAATATGGCGGCAGCAAGTGTAGACGCCCATATGATTTAGAGTGGATTCAAGATTGCATTACTGAGGTAAAGATTGATTCATGCCCCCGGGCCGCGATCTGTCCATATTCACCAGAATGGGTCGAATGACCCGGTACTATACCAGAGGAACGATTGGAATGAAGGGTCGCATGTCCCCACCGATATCGGAACGAGCGTTTATACGTCTCGTGTCCTGAGCTCGGTTGTTTCACCTCAACACGGTTAAACGCGTTACGACTCCTACCCGTCGTATAACACAACAGCAGTCCTCAGTCCCTCCTCTCGCGATCGCCAGACCACTGGTTCTACCTTGATAACGACTCCGCCACATGTCAAACGCATCTTATGTTCCTCCGGTGCATCTCAATTGATCCTATCCATGCAGACACTACGTCCGAGCGCAGAGCTGCCAGTGGTAAGTATACTCGAGAACCGTGACCTAATTATTGTGTCTCCGGACGGTACACAAACACTTCACTTGTGCCGTATATACACCTCACGATAATCACCAATTGCAGTACTTTAACTCACACAGTCGACAGGCAGTGTGGTCTCTGGCTGAATTGCCATGTAGAAGGGCTCGGAGGTACTTACTACAAGAGATACAGAAGCGTGTAATCTGAGATCTCATATGATCATGAACATCACAATGATACAAGTCGAAATGACACAAACTTTTGGATTTCTGATACTTTTGCGCATGCTTATCACAGAAATTTGCCGCTCATCACCATGAACGACGACGTGATCCGACTTACTGCCACCACGTGTGCGCGTACGACTTGTTTCTACCCCACGATCATGTCCACCTTAGATTCATTCATATCGCGTGCCAAGTCTCTCCCAATCCCAGTAGCCATCTCCCAGGAGATACGGGACCGCGGCTCCACCTTCGTCGCGACCATCTTCCGCTGCAGCACGCCTGAACACGCGCGCGTCTGCACCCAACACCTCAAGAACGTCCTACACGGCTCCAAGCCCGCATCGCACGAGATCGCCGCGTGGCGCTGCATGGTGCTGAAACAGAAGCACTCTGGCTTGGGTGGGCCGGATGACTTTGAGGTAAAGAGCGGCTGTGAGGATGACGGCGAGCAGTGGGCAGGCGAAAGGGTGCTCAAGGTAATGAAAGCGGAGGCGGTGATCGATGCTGCGCTTATTGTCAGTCGATGGTAAGTTACGGCGCGCACCCCACCCCACAGCCAATATCATGTACATTGGTAGCTTATCGGGATTAGGTATGGGGGCAACATGCTGGGCCCAGTTCGATTCACTCATATCGAAACATGTGCGGCGGAAGTCTGTCAGGTACATCCAACCTACACGGCCGTTGGCTACTGCCAAAATCTGACGTATCACGTCGGACTCAGGTTTTCAAAGCACAAGATGAACTTGATGAAGCGGTTCTTGCGCTGTCGATGCTCGATGAAGAGCTAGACGAGCTACGGAAGGAACTTAATGCGCTGAATGAGGCTAATGGCCAGCCGCCCAAAGCTCCGAATTATCCCAAATGGTCTATCGCGGAGCTACCAAAGGCCAAGAGACTCGTCAAAGCGCGGGAGAACGCGATAAAATCAATGAAAGACCTCATCGCTGAAAAGAAGACAACAATATGAGGGAGCATGTAAGGCTTAATTCCCACGTCCCGATACAAATGCCTCATGTTCTTCCTAAGGACTGCAGGTTTGGGTTTGTTACCAGAGTGTTGGTCTTCGTGACAAGGCGAGTTGAGACAGGCTGGGCTGGACTGAGGCCAATCGGAAGGAACATGTGGCGCCACAGGACCCGTTGCGGATGCGGATGCGCTGTGAATCGTAATCGATGAGTTGTGATTATGGACAAGTCTAGTCAGGGGTTCAGATTATTGGCCGACTTCAGTGTGACGAGGGATAGACCACGCTCTGTACAGTGTACGGATCCAGTCCAATAACAACGGAATGAAATTGACGCAACGTCAACAGAGTACAGCATTAACCCCATCTATTAGCGTTGACCACCGTATCGCGCCTTGCGGCCGATGTCGAATGGTATGTATTTGTACTTGATCATGTGTCTGGAGAACGCGAAGACGTGATTAGGACAAAAAGAGACGCGGGAGGGCATGGACACTGACTGTATTTGGCGTCTCATGGTCAATGCAAAGAGGACGAAGAAGTACACGACAAGAATAGGCCAGTAAACAGGTACGTCGAAAACTTCCGAACTCGTTGCAACGAGAGCAAGAATCGTGGCGCGAGTAGCAGAGAGCCTGCGCAACAAGATGAACAGTCGAGTGACGAAGAATGTGATGCGGCATACCAAAATTGCCATTCAGGAAGACGCCTGACAAACGGTCGAAACTCATCGTCTCTCTGGCTCGGTAGAGGGCTTCTAGAGTCTTCGCCTCCTTCCTCTATCTCGTCAGCGAGAAGGTCGTCTTGAAGAGATGGATCAAATTTTGGCTGCAGGAACGCGAGGAGAAGATTGAGGAGATATATCGCGTGCGCGTCTGTTGGGCTGTTAGAATGACAATGATTGTTGTACAGGCAATTTGTTCTCACAGCAGACTATTTGGGAATCGGAAAAATCGTTTCGTAAGTGATTTTTCAAGACGCGACGCGAGAGAACGCACCAATATACCACTAAAGAACGACGTCAGCATTAAATTGAAGATGCAAATTGACTGAAAACGCACTCCTTGAGCGAGGACAATGCGCAGCAGGAAAAGAGAGAGCAATCCGGCTGTTGCAAGCCAGCGGTTGAGCATGTGAGGCGACCAGCGGTCAAGAACTTGCTGGTACTGCCTCTGGAGTCGCGTGTAGGTGGCCATAATGTTTTGGACGGGCGTGGCGTCCCCAGAGTCAGAGTCGGACATCATTGCTCGTCGTGGTCGTGTCTAAGAGCCAAACGTGCGAACTTTTCTTACGTCACCGCACAGCATAGCCACGACAGGCCACGACGCGGTGTTAGCTATGCCTTCTTCCTCCCAGCTATTGGCACCACTGTGATCATTGAACATCGCATAGACACGTCGAGGCATATATCGGACTTCGTGCCCTAGGCCTGTGCTTGAGTCGAGCTCGAACTTCGTTCCTGTGTTTCCTTCGGCTGACACGGCCCGGTTCATTAACCTCCACCATGTCTTCCTCAGTCGACCTCATAGCGCAACACATCCTGAAGCACTTTGCCGCCAGGAAATTCACGTCAAAGCCTCTCTTTGTTGCTGTGCAAGGTCCCCAAGGCTCAGGCAAATCTTATCTCACGAACCTCACCCATAAGCTTCTCACCAGTCCCCCTCATTGTCTTCGCGTCGTCGTCGTCTCCATTGACGATCTTTACCTGACTCATTCCGGGCTCGTAGAGCTTTCCTCTAGGAATTCCCACAACCCACTGTGGCGTGGACGTGGGCAGCCAGGAACTCATGACATCGATCTCGCGAAGCGCGTCTTGGAAGCACTGAAAGCAGAGGATAGTCGAGAAGTGGAGATTCCAATCTTCGACAAAAGCTTATTCAACGGCGAGGGCGATCGTCTCCCTGCTGGTCACTCTACGCGAACACCGGTGGACATTGTCATCATGGAAGGATGGTGCACCGGCTTCTATCCTATCTCACCTCTTGAGCTTGACGAACGATGGAATGGCGCCTGGGAGAAAGAGAAGCAAGCACTGGGTCTCTCGGACTCCATCATAGGCTCGAAAGAATGTTTGGAAACTATCAATACCACACTGCATGCCTACCTTGAGTTATGGTCTTTCTTTGATGTCTTCGTTCAGGTGCGTTCCCCACAACAATCATCGAATGAATACCTATTGTTGTGCATCATTCCAGCTCAAACCAAGTCCACGCGCTGATTTTCCGTCTGCATACTCTGTCATCTACAAATGGAGGCTCGAGCAGGAACACAACATGAAAGCTCGCAATGGTGGTATGGGTATGACCGATGATGCCGTCAAATTGTATACCGTCCATGCCCTTCGGTCGCGCGTGGCATTCATGCTCATCATGCATTTCACAGGTTTGTCGACCGATACATCCCCGGATACATCTTCTTCGGGGACGGTGTGACCGTTGGATACACCGACGGCGATGGTGTACACAATGCACCGCCTTGGGTGGGAAAGGGGATCCGCATATCAATTGATGAACATCGGGAGCTTGTCGCCACCAACGAGATTTGACCTTAAACAGAGTCATTGTGACTCATGCCTCTATATTCACTGCTTTGACTCTGCGGGGTAATTAATGAGGTACATGTGGCCGCATTACCGTACCGCGCGCAACGCGCATGCGCGAGACGTCGCGGCGCCGACCTGCTCCCGACATGAGCACACATACAATTTAAAATCAGCAGCGCAGCACAAGGAAGATTTATCATCAACGCTAGAATGCAGGCGATGTTCGCGCAGCTTCAGCAACTTTCTGTTGAACAGTTGAGCTTAACGTGCGACTGGTGCACGATAATCACAATCGAAGAGCTAAGTTAGGTGTGATTTACTGATGGTTATTCTCTGTTCTTCCCAGCAGTTGTCGAACTTGTACAGCTCGTTTGATCTTTACCGCTGACTCGGACGTCTTCGAACATGTTCGAAATTTCGGACAGATTCCCGAATCAATTTGATTTTCCCGTTCTCAAGCCATCGATCATAAACCCACAACTTTCAATCATGTCGGCGTACGGGGCCATCACGACGCGTCGAGGCGAAGGCGCACTTCCCTCGACGAAATGGTACTCCAAATTCAAGGACAGCTCTATCACCATCCATCACCTGACAATTGAGACGGCGAAACCCGTTCCAGGCCTCGTCGAGTACTTGTCTTCCGTGTTCAGTGCAGAGGTCGAGGCTGGCTCTACATACCCTCAAGAGGGCCCCTATGACCAGGCCGCGTTTGAGGCCTACTTTTTCGCTGCAGACGCATTTGTGGCGATCCTGGACGTCAAGGCGAATGAGGAGCCTGCTCCCAAGGATGACTCGGATGATGCCATCGTCGACTCAGAGATTATCGAGTTGTTAAGCTCAACAAGCATCATAGACACCGCTAATGGTCGACCTTGGAACGAATGCGTCATGGGCTACTACTATGTACGTGGCTCCGTTCGTTCCTTGGCGCGTTCAGGCCGGGCGTCATAGCACCTCGCTCCTGGTCCTGGATCTCCAAAATTGACAGTATTATTGGATACTGATGCATATCCACAGATCAAACCGAACTATCCAGGAAGATCTTCCCATGTCAGTGTGATCCTTCTGAGTGCAGTATTCCTAAGGCGCGGAATGCTGTTAAAACTTGGATGGCACTGACGGGTTTCATCTTATCCTCAGATATGTAACGCGGGCTTCGTCGTGCCGCCCGCACAGCGTGGTAGGGGATTCGGATCAGTCCTAGCCAAGTCCTACGTGCACTACGCGCCCAAGCTCGCATATCAAGCGAGTGTCTTCAATCTGGTGTATGTCAACAACGTGGCGTCGATCAAGTACGTGGTTGCATGATTACTCTTGTACCGGCAACAGATGCTGAAGTACGTTACTCGGTGAAAACAGGCTTTGGGAGCGTCTCGGGTTCACGAAAGCAGGACGGATTCCGCGTGCGGGAAGGCTGAAGCGAAAGGACGGAAACGGAGAAGAGTATATGGACGCATGGGTCTTCTACAAAAGCTTCATAGATACCGAGGCGTAGTTTGAAGTAGACTCGACCGTACAGCGGACTCTGTGAGCGTAGACACCAAGTTCCAAGGGTGCAATAGCCTTAGTCTTGCCATCCAACTGCCCAGATAGACCGAGAAGTAAGTACCACAGTAAGCTCCAATCGATGCGGATTACTGAGCTCCGCTCTAAGTATGAGCAGCGTCCCGAGTCACAATGGAGTAGGTTTGATATTAGAAGGATTGTACATGCAGTCCAGAGTAGGACGAGAACATCATGTGAGAGCTGGGACTCCATTGTGCGAGTCGGCGCCGGATAGCACAAGTCATCACATAATTTGGGAATTGGATACGACGAATGAAGCAATGACTACCCAGAGCCAAGGAAACTGTGACGGTGTGAATCGGCGAATGGCTGCAGCTGTCCCGAGGATCCGGTGACTTTAGGTAGATGGTGGGCGACAGCATTGTGGACGATTCGGATCTTGAGCCACTAGCATCTAGTCGAAGGAGGCTCAGCTGGGCGTCGTACTCCACGTCCTCTCGTATATAGCTAGGCAGAGAAATCGAAGTTGACAGCTCTACGCATCGATTCAGGGAAGTCCGCGTCCGGAACACTCCAAGTAAGCTTCTCGCGAGGATTCCACGTTCACAAGCGTTCACAAGACGGAAGAGTGTTGGAAATTAATGTACCGTCCCGACCGTTTTGCCATTCCGGAGGACAATGTGAATTCGCACACGTTGTTTAAGCATGACTTGCCCCGAAATCATTGACTCGAGGCGGTGGCGAGGACAGGAAAGACTTGCTGTCAGACGATTCGGTGTGGGAACTCTGGGGGGCTTGCTGCGCGGGTTCTGAGTGCAGGGCGATCTGAGGGAAGCACGTTGACGCGAGTGCTGGCGGCACGATCTTTTGCGACGGGTCGGGGAGACGCGAGGCTAGCCACTGTGCGGGCGTCCCGGTGGTGCGAGTGGCGGCACGTCTGAAGATCTGGCATCTTCTAGATCAGTCGCAGTCAGTGAGGTCCGCCCAGGACCAGTGCTGTGCATATGTGGAGATCTGTGTCGCCTTAGAGAGTGTCATCGGCCGGAGGGGCCATCGCCTTATCGTAGCTCAGGTACTCGTGCACTGCTCGCTCGCAGCCGGGAAAGGCCTCTCCGGCTGGGAGAAAACACGAGAATATCAGTGACTCATTCGGGCAGTCGTAATTGTTGAGTAGTGTAGGAACGTCGTTGCAGGCGACGATGAGCGACGGAAAAGACCTCTACTGAACAGTGCTGTAGAGGGCTGTAGAGGGTCGCTATGGCTAACCGATCAACAAATGAGCGACAGGCAGCAGCGCCGTTTGTCCCAAAAAGGGACCGATCACTAGATCTTGATGGGATCTCGGTGTGTGACTGTTGTGGGTCTGATAATAAATAGCGGCGAGCAAGGCTATGCACCCTTGCCTTTAAAGCACCCACCCTCCTTTAGCCGCCTGGCCGCATAGACAACCTTCACGACTCGGATCCTCTGAGCTCTGTCTTCTTCCTTAGGCGCTCATCCACGAGCTGCTCCTCGCTCCACCTCTGCCTAATCGACCGGCCTCGGCGCCTCACCCCAACCACCGCCACCACACTCCTGGGACTTTACGGTGAACGCCTCAGCACTCACATTCTTGCTCCCTTTCAAATCTCTATCAACCTCAGGTGAGTCTATTGCACCATTTCCGTCGACTTTACGGCAACGAAAAATGCTATGTCCCAAAGGAGTTAACGCATGCCTTTTGTTTGATGTGGCAATCGGGCTGTCGACGTACAAATTTTTTTTGATGCTCGCCATGCATTCTTTCGGAAGATCGCCTTTGTGTCTCCTTTTATATCTATGCTTCATCCTCGCAGCGTCCTAATCATTCCATAGAATTCCCTGTGTTGATATCTGTCACGCGTAAATGGCAACCACGTATGCATCGCATCCTCAGCCTGAAGTAGCTGGCAAGAAACCGAAAAACTTCTCGCAAATTCCATCGGTAAGACTGAGTTCGCGTCGCATCAATCGCACAACGCTAACTGTGGGATCAGCAGCCCACTGCTGCCAAGACGGAAGGCTTCTACGGCAACGAAGAGATATCCGTGCTCTGCGCCCGTTTCATCACTCATCTTTTCGCCTGCCCGGAAAACCCCCCAGCGTCGAGTCCTTCCGCCGCCAAGCTTCCCCACTTCATCGCGTATGCTTTCCATCGGACTAAGCTCCATACCTCCGTCACCTTCGCCGCCTTAATATTGCTTCAGCGTCTGAAAGCTCGCTTCCCCACTGCTCGGGGGTCTTCTGGCCACCGACTCTTCCTATCTGCTTTCATGATTGCTTCCAAAGTGATATGCGACGACACATACTCCAACAAGTCTTGGACCATTGTCGGTCAAGGCATGTTCAACCTGCGAGAGGTGAATCAGATGGAGCGCGAGATGTGTTCATACCTCGATTGGGAACTCACCGTCGACTATACGCTGCTGCAGGATTTCGAGAAGATGGTCAGGAATGACTTTCGCGCGGACCATGGGCCGTACCCGACGTACTCTTTGCACACCGTGTCGAAACGCGCCAAGCGCGCGGCCGAATCGGAATCTGCAACTCCCTTGCCCGATCCATCCTCGTCGTCGAGTCCCATTCCCTCCTTTGGCGTCGGCAGCCGCCAAGGGTCTCCCACAGTATCACCCATGGGCGATTCTTCGCCACAGAAACGGAGACGGAGGGATTATCGGGACCCGGACACGCCACCGCCGCAGACGCCTTCCCCGACGCATTCTGCCTACTCCCCGGCTTCGTCCGCGTCCCCCACAACGCCCAACGGCCCCCACGATTTTTCCGCCAAGATTCGCGGTCTCGACAACTCTCCCGTGTTCACCCTCGTGCGGAGAACATCGAAGGACATGGGACCCACCGGCGGCCATCCACTCAAGACGAGGATGTTTTCCGTGGCGAGCAGTACTATCTGGTAGTGTCTATCTTATTTTGCGTGCTGAAGCTCCATTTCCATGTTCTCTTGCATTCATGGTTCCATGTATACATACTGACAGCACTCACACTATACCTCAACCACCGCATACCTACTGCAATACTTATAGCATCAATGTACACTCCTTAAGCATTTCTTCTACTATCATGAAATAACCACTGTATAACATGTTCATGGACCTATCACGCATCTAACCTACAGTAGTTACTGTGTCCTTTCTCTCAATACAAACGTTGTTTTCCCATCAGACGCGACGCGGGCGGCGCGTCCTCCGTTGATTCCACCCCTGCACCAAAGTACACCCCTCGTGGCAGGCAGGAAAAGGCAGGAATGATATGGAATGATGAAGCGTGATCATGAGCGGGATGTCCCACTGTCGTCCACAACTTCATTTGGGTATCAGGCGCTCGGACTTAGACGCGCGCTTAGGCCACACGAATATAGCATTGTGGGTCCATGATTCCCCGCCTCTGGAGGAGATCCTCTCAAACTTGGCTCGCACTCCTCCGCTGCTGCTCGCCTTGAGACAATGCTGTCAGGGAAGACATCGTGTTCACTCATGTGCCACCGTCTGGACGGCCGATGCTCTTATCCGGGAATTCTATAGAGACGTTGTTTGCGATGGGCTGTGCATTGGTACCGAACCTGCACAGTCTGCGAGCTCGGGCACCACGAGACTCACACGTGGTTCTGGTGACGGCCTTGGGACCGTGAACTCGCCTCAAGGCTCAAAGCAGCAATCAAGAGTCAATTGTGCAAGAATGTCAAGAAGGGTCTGGGTATCAGATAGCGACTGATAGCAATTTGGTGACGCGGGTCGCGGTAACGTGTACAGCAGCTACGAGCGCCTGAGCGCCCAAGAAGAAGATGACTACAGAGAGTTCATTGTAGGGCGTGGTATTAGGTTCCATGACAGGTCGTGTTGGGGAGGGACCCACACCCTACTCATGATGACCTATTCCGCACAAGCTGTTGTCAAACTCTGATTCTGTACTAGTTACTTGCCTAGATCGGCAGTTTGAATGACACGAGATGTCACTCTACAGCCCATAGTCGCGTGTTTTGATGACTATTAGGAAGTACAGAGATAATTATTGGGTTGATTAAGAACTGCTTGCGATACTCTGATCCAGCTATCAGGCGGGTGACGATCAGAAATCGTATAGAATGTACCGAGGACACGTTATGTTGCCAGAGTGACTCGGGACAAAAGGATGGTTGTCTAAGGACTGCACAGCGATCATGACACGAGTGTGTACAGCAGTCGAAGACCGCCGATCATTGTCGTCGTCAATGAAGGAGAGCTGTCAGATGATACAGCAGTAGCGTAAGATTGAAATGCAGATAATTACATTCAACAGTACCGCTCGTCCTTCGGCTCGATGTATGCGGCGATTGGGAAGGCCGGGGTTTGGCACTGGAACCAACAGTGTGGTGATTCATGGATGTCAATGGTTTACGCCATCTCTGACGGTACTCCAGTACACTAGATCAGAAACAGAAGTCGGTCAACAGAGCAGAGGACGCAGATGACGGGTATGCAAGATGAATCAACTTCGTGAACCTCAGAAGCAGCCAACTCGGTACTGGAGCACAGTACGACAGAAACAGAAGACTTTCGAGAGAACAGAGCCGCAGATGATGGGAATAAAGATACATGAGCTTCGCGAGCAGTGACATCGGAGAACGACAGCGCGGTACTGGAGCACACCACGGCAGAAATATGGTGGACATAGTGGGAAATAATCCAAACTGTGGTGCTTAGTACTTGTACTCATGAATCTGGCTTTCTGTTTGGCTTTTTCTTGTCCAGCTTTTCATTTGCTCAAAGTCTGGCTTGTGCTCACAGTCTGGCTTCTACTAGTCTACTGCTGTAGTACGAACTTCAAGGCACCGTCGGGACGTGCCAAACCAAAACAGGACAGATCCCGTGGTGCTTAAGTACTTAAGTCACACCATGTATCATGATTCACAGCGCCACACAGGATTAGAACTGGGATGTGCGGGACCGCTCCCGATGTATATGACACCCAGACCTGAGCATTCATCTAACTATACTGTCTATATCACTGCATGCTGATTGGACACACCCAACACCAGCACCCTCAACGCTCTCCCCATCATTATCCTCGAATTGCACACCTGTGACGCCCAGACCCTTGCAACATCTACTGCACTCTGCATGCTTGCCGCCGTTTCGGCTGTGCGCGGCGCGTACTGGGTGTTCAACACCTACCTGGGGCTGGTTGCGCTTGAGATGAATGAGTGTGAAGGTCTGCGGGTAGTGGCAACTGGAGCTAAAGCTGAAATGGGAATGGGAACAGGAATGGGCGACGTGCTGCAATGGAAGGGGTACTGGATGCGTACAGAGGACGTTGAGGCATGGGGTCAGGTAGGACATAACAGAGATGATGGCATGGTAGTAAGACTGCAAGAATGCGTTGGCGGAGTATGGTTTTATGCATAGGCTCTGTTGAGACATAGCGGGACAAGGTGCAGGACTGCAAACAAACAGAATGACGATCAACGGCTGCCAGTGCATTAGCAGATGCACCTTGTGAAGTTGAACAAGCAAAACATATTGGCATCAATGGCCGGACCCAGTGAGAGGACGTTGAGCGCTAGCAGCCGGTTGAGAGGCGGTCAGACACGGACACGGAGGGATGAAAATGGCACATACCAAGGCGAGAGTCTTGAAAGCTCGGGGGCAAGATGACGGACAGGCTCTAAGATGATAGCCAAGTCCATCGAGACACCGTCCAGTGCTAGCAGCCTGTCGAGAGGCGAACAGACACTGAGATGAGGGGTGGGGATGGTACACACCAAGTCGAGTCAACCATATGCACATCAAACGGCTGCCCCGTTGTCAAAGCATCAATAAGGCCAAGGTAATCGCGAGTGGTTGACTCACAACACGCGCGCGCGTCAAAGTGGTGAGGCTGGTGAGCAAGACATCCCTGTGTGCCTTGTCAGCTATTGGCAGATGGAAGGTTAGCTTAAGAAGGGCGCATCAGAATGTACGGTGCAGTCTGATAGATACACAGGCGAGAGGTTAGGGCATGGGCAGATGGACGGTCAGAAGGTGACGACTAGTATGCCATCAGGTTGGTTGTTGCCGGCCAGATGGCGGCCTATTATGACTGGCGAGTTCGCGGTCACCGTGATGAGCAAGGAGCGATGAGAACCCAGAACTGGAGGAAACTGCCAAGTTTCCATGCAAGCATAGAGCGACCCAGGCGCGGTCGGCTCACAATAGACGCGTCACAGTTGGGGTCTGTTGCCAACAGGAGAGAAGTGATTGTGGACGGTCAGAAGGTTACAAAATTAGTTGTTTGTCAGGCGTGATGGCGGCCTATGGGTGGCGGGCGTCCGGTGACGGTGACGAGCAGAGGAGCGATGAGGGCGCGGGAACTTGGGGGGTAACCGCCAAGTTCCCACGAAAACACAAGAGCAACAAGCAAGGGGTTTCGCGGTATGTTTGACTATTTTGCGGTGTGATTCTAAAGTAATTCATAATCAATCATCCCAATCGGGACCAAAATCGGCAGGCGGGCGGCTCTCGAAGCGCAAAGAGGCGGACACTGACCCGCAAGAGCTAGACTACAGCAAATAATGTGAAGCCAGACTCATAGCTCACAATTACAACCTGTGAAGTGACCCAAAGCTGCACAAAAAAGCCAGACAAAAAGCCAAAGTTATGAGCACAAGTACTAAGCACCACAGTTTGGATTATTTCCCACTATGTCCACCATACAGAAACAGAAGACGTTCGGAGAGCAGAGAAAGCAAACGACGGGAATGTAAGAGGAATGCACTTCATGGACGGTGATTCGCAACTTTATTGGAAGTCGAGAGAGTAGCATCAAGCACTGGCAGAGTTGCAGAGCCTTGAAAGCCTTGAGAAGACGATAGAGCCTGACCACTAGCCGAATCAGAGTCGAAGTGCGCTTGTCGACGAGCAGTTGTCAAGGCAAGCTACCGTCACATGCAGTATGAAAGATACCATCGATTATGGAGCTACAAGCTGATTTTATCTTCAACATGAAGACACCGTCTCTTCGTCCATAAGGCTACAAGACTTTAGGCAGGGAGACTGAGAGAGTTGAATGCTGGTGGCTGCAAGGCAAATTGTCAAGTATTGCACGGCCTGTTTTGGAAACGGCAGCGAGCCGAGCGGAGTTGAATCAGCGCTCTCCGGAAACCGTCATCTGCATTATGCCTTTTGGCCTCACCATTGGAACTGACCGTGCACAAGCGCTAGAGGTGTGTATATATCGTGAATATGCTCGTAGTTGGCTCTGAATGACGCTCTTTATAGCGCACTATCCAGCATGAACTTGCTGCACGGGGATACAGTCCAGAAGGCGGTGAGTCGTCTTTCTGCCAATGTTGCAACGACGTCGCTGAATGCGCCGAAAAAGACAATGTCATGGCGGAATACATTACTATCATGATTATAAACAGCAAGACCGCAGGTGCGTGGATTATGGCGTGTACTGCGACCCAAGCTAACGACTGTTTGCTATCATTCAGACCAGATCACGCAGGAATTGGTTGATTGTAAGCTCTTTACTCGCCTTGTTCCGTTATCGCTCGCTGACATACTTCTATAGTGATTGGGACCGACTACGGTACTTACTCTCTTACTACGGAAATCAATGGACCGATATTAAAAGACTTACAGATCAAGCGTTCACCGACTGGTTGTTCACCGAAGCCGCCAAAGGCGCAACAGACGACGATGCAGCCCCCGCCGAGGCTCCTGCACCTGAACCAACACCTGAGCCGACTCGCGAAACGCAGCGCGGACCTGACCCTTCAAGGCGTCCTCCAAACAGCTCCAGCCGAAACGGTGTCTACCAGCAAGCTCTGTCTCAGGCACTCCCCTCTACATCGCAGAAGCGCTCTGCATCCGCCCGCTCTCCTTCGCCTAGCCACCCCAACAAAGCCCGCAGAACCGACGTACCCACTGGACCCCGCGCTATGCAACGCGACGGATCCGCAAATCCCCGCAGTCTCATTGACAGACTTGGTCCCCATTCTGCTGCGCGGAATCAGGCCCAAAACGGCTCTGGCGACGATATACAGTCTCGCATCGACAACATTACCAATACGCCGGATGCGAATATGATGATGGCGAATGGCTTCCAGGGGATGAATGGCATGGACATGAGCGCTATGGCGGCGGCCATGTCCGGCGGAATGAACGGCATAGGCATGCAGGATGTCTTGATGAACCAGATTGCAATAATGCAGATGCTGAACCCCGCTCTAGCCTTTGCGATGCAAAACGGTGGTATGCCGATGGACATGAACATGATGAACCAGTTCCAGCAAGGTTCTCAGGGTCAGAACGGCGCTGGCAGAGGGCGGGGCAGTGGGCGAGGGCGGGGAGGCGCTGGGCGGGGACGCGGCGGACACACCAACGCAGCTTCAATAACTTCCGGAGGAGAGGCCGGTTCTATCTCGGCACCGACGCCTATTTCTGCCACGTCCGCTCAGTTTACTCCCGCTGTTCCACAAGAGGGTCAACGGGCAACCTACGTGTTCCCTGAACGCCCTCAATCACCCACTCTGTGCAAGTTCTCCACGAAATGCACGAACCCACATTGTCGATGGGCGCATCCCTCGCCTGTCGCTACAGCAGAGAGTGGTGTCGTGGTGAGCACTGAGGCTTGTGAGCAAGGCAAGAATTGCAAGGATCAGGATTGCGCCAAGACGCATGTCAGTCCTGCTGTCCTTACTGCCAATCGTGAGTTGTTTTTTGTCGAGTCACACTTGTTGTTAAGCTGACACCAACTTCTAGCTTCCGCGCCTCCGCCGCCGCCTGCACCTGTTCACACTGTACATCATGCAGCACCTTCTCCGGTGCCATGTCGATTTGGGGCCGGTTGCACGCGGCCGGGCTGCACCTTCGGCCATCCACCGCGTCCTTCTGCTCGTAGCGCTGCTCGTGGTCAACCCTGTCGCTATGGGGCAGCGTGTACGCGGGGAGACTGCCAATTCCAGCATCCCGAAGGTCGCGTTCTACCGACATCTTTCCATCGCGGTCTGTCGGCGACTGCGCCTCTTGTCAACGTCAAGACGCCGGAGACTGGTAGCATGGGCGGCCCAAGCCCTCATAAAAGTGCCAAATTCAATAACTCGGCGGCTTTGAAGGACAAACTAGAGAAGCTCGAGCAGAGGAAGAACGAGATGGAGAGAGATCTGAAGTCTAAGGAGGAAGCCGCCAACAAGGACGCCAAACCTCCGGTCGCTCTTGCGGCGTGATATCGACACTTGGTCGCCTGAAGCATCACGCACTACCTGTAACGTCTCCATGGCAGACAATCATCGTTTAGCTTTACCACACTTGTAGTAATCTTATTTAGTGTTCGATTCCCTGGCTCGTCTATATATACAAAAGTACATACCGTAGCTAGTTCCTGGTTGCAGGAAGGGATGGGTTTTGGGGTTGGAAGAAGCAAATTGACTCCTTGCAAAGGGCCTGCCAAAAGTTGCAGTGCCTGATGCTCCCACCCCAAGTTTATCTCAGTGCTTGAGTCTAAGTGAGGTTTTGATGATTGGTCGTCATAGTTATGTCGATCCAAGGTAGCAAGACTGAACATTCAGATACCGAAGCCAATCTGGGTGCGTGGCGCAGGTAAGTCACCAGCCTAACTCGCCAGCCCGTTCCTCTTCTGGAGGGCCATGATTGCATCAAGGTCCTCGAGGGCGCGTATGTTGTACAACAAAGTCACAGCGCAAAGCTCACTCTAAGGTAGCAGAGAGACTCGCCCCGCGCAAGGTGCGCGTCGTGTCGGTGCCCAGCGAAGAACTGTCTGTTCCTTGCGCAACTCAAGGACTACAGTGATGCAATCCTGGGTGTTGTCAAGACGCTCACTGTGGCAGTCAAGGCTTGGGCAGTAATGGATGGGCGCGCTTCGCGCGTGCCGGCCTCTCGATGCACACCTTTTTGGCCTCTGGGCACTCTACGTTGTCTGAGATCTTCGGGTTCGCTCCCCAGGAGTTCACCGACAAGGTCGAGGAGGCAGGGAGGTGCAAGTGGGAGACTCCGAAGAGCTATTGCTGGCATTGCAAAGATGCATGCTGGCCCTTCAAAGAGTTGATTGTTGTGAATTTCTACACCTTATGTATTGTCGGGGTAGTGTCGAGCAAATAACATCAACTGTCGAGCAACGCAGGTGGAATACAGCGATCGTTTGGCGTAATGGCAAACTAGTTACAAGAGGAAGCATGCCCTAGGCTGCCCTAGGATATTTGTGAGCGACTTATTGATATTTGTAGATCAAGATATTTCACTTCAGTCCCATATCCATCCAGTAAGCCACGCCCAGAATCCATCGTCGGCCTGATACCTCTGCGACTTGCGAACATATGGCAGTCTGTGATGGTTATCAACATCCCGCTCAAAGTGACGACTGAGGTCCTTACTCTTTTGTTAGTTCAAAGTCATGCACACGCTTTCCGTCGGCGGATGTCCTCTGCAACAGAAAGATGTTCCCATCGTTGTCTAGGTCCTTGAACTGTCGCAAGAAGAAGGGTTATGTCAAAGAGTATCACGAAAGACCAAGGGACTGACAGTCAATTCTCGTGTTCGATGAAGACTCTCGATTTCGTCAATCCGGTCGCGCACGCTGTTCAAGGTCTCTTCAAAATTCAAGTCGCGGCTCTCGACGACTTCCCGGGCAGCATGTAGGATGAGCATAGAATCAGGCCGAACGTCGTGATGAACCTATACACGCCTCAGTCGTGGGGAGACAGTAATACAGAGTGCTCTTACATCTATAGCAATGATATTGGCACGGTCAAGTTCTGTTGATGTCCATGTCAAGCCTTGGTCACAGCGCAGTGTTTAGGATATAATTACCTTCCAAAAAGTCTGCCCTGGTCATCAGTTGCCGACATTTCCACTACAAAGTCTAGATCAACACAGTGCTTTTGTATGGTTGGTGGACGCACATATGGTATAACGGGAAGCGGAAGCTCTGCGACACTTTTAGGACCCTCAACTTCCTTACCAGCTTTCGCGGCAGCCTCCAGGGCCTTTTTCAGCTTCTTCTCCTGTTTTTGTCGCATCTTGACGAACTCAGCTAAGAGCAACCACGAGCACGAGCTCCATTTTTGCTGTCAAAGCGAGATGAGCTTGAGGCTGAGGAGAGGTACTTTGGAGTTGTTGTACCTCATCCATGACATCGTCGTCGCAGTCCAGTATCAATCCTGCGATAACATGAGGACACTGCTGTATTCAGAGAGGCGTGACTTGGCATACCGATCTGACTAAGAAGCCATGCTTTCTCCACGGACAGAAGGTGTCGGGCCATCTCAAGCATATCCTTCGATCTCGCAACCTGAGGGCTCAGATGTCAGCGGCAGTTGAGGAATACGCCGATTCGGAAGACCAAGAATACCTTGTTGAGATATGACAGCCTCCCACCAACGAGCTCTATTATGTCCGTTATTTTCTCTGGCTCGGGGCTCTGTTTGAGATTCAGCCGCATGCGGGTGGCTGCATGGCGAGCTTCGTTCGCGTCAAGGTCGTATATCGAGAGTACGTGCATCCGACTCGCGTTTTTACCTGCGAGCGACTTGTTAACGGGCGCTAGCTACTGAAGGGGTGAACCCACGCATGACATAAAATGGCCAAAAGTCGTCACTGCAGGGATGTTTAGGATGATGAGTGTCACAGAGCATAGAACTTGCGTGCTGAAGACCATTGTCAGGATGCCTAGGATGATCAGACCTGAGATCCTTGTGTTGACTATGTTAAAGAACAAGCGCACCACTAGCAGACCAAGCCTCAGCTCTCTGTTGTAGTTGCAGTAACATATTTCGGCCATCATCGTCATTCTTGAAGTAATGGACATTATTGATTATGAGGACTAGAGGACGGCCAGTCCTGCGCGCTGAACGAAGAGCGACCTTCTCCAGTTTATTGAGAGCTCGCTCGATATCGAGAGCAGGTCCACCTTCTCGTGGATCGCGTCGCTGGAAAAGTCCTGTCTGCGAGTCCTCATTATACTCGTAATTTAGTGCCTTGCCCAGCCGTAGACGGAAAACTTCGAGGTCGGGATGCGCATCACACATGGAAACACCCTCTGCCTGGATGGCTGACATGCTGTCAAATATCATAGTGCCCTTTCCTGAACCCTGCAAAACGCGTGAACTGAGGCGCGATCGCTTCAGAACAGATGGCGCGTACTTTGGGTCCGAGAAGAACAAAGTAATGACCGGTCTCTTGACCTTGAACAATGTGATCTATCCAGTCCTGCTCCTTGCGTCGCAAGTGCTCCGTCCACGGAATGTCAATGTCTATCTCGACGTCTTGAATGCCAGGGTCATTGGCAGGCTTGTTCTGGTGTGTAGCGAGCTCCAGGGCGGGATCATAGCCAGCCTCGAAGGCTTTTTCGATCTGAGGCGTGTGAGATGAGGGTCCTTGGAGGCCGACCGACGCGCACCTTCCTGAGGACATTCATCTTGTACCATTTCAAGTACCCGACACCGCCGACAAAGACTGGTGTCGCGTGAGCCGAGGTAGCCAGACACGACAAAGTGGAGAGACGCACCCATTCCTAGGCCAATCATGGTTGTCAAAGCGGCATCTAAGAAGGGATTATTCGTGAACTGGAATGCGCTCGTTCCCCCGCCGCCACCACCACCACCACCGGGCGGATTGAACGGGACGTTGACCGCTGCGCTGCCTTCGTGCACTTCGTGGCGCGTTGAAGGATGGGGCTTGTCTGCATGCTGTGCAGGGATGTGTTTCGAGGGCGCAGGCGGTGTTGGTTGCTTGTTTGTCGCGGGCCCTTTTGCATATTGCCGCCGTGTCGCAGCGGCTCTGAATACGGCGCTGCCGAGCGCACTTTGTTGACCAAAGGGTCGGGATGCGAGCCTCGGTATCATGGCTGCAAATGATGGGCGGTGTCCAGGGCGGAGAGTGTATCACGATGGGCTGTGTTCGCAGTACATAACCGAAAGGGAATCACTGACGCGCCAAAGCCTGTGGCCAGCACGTGTTGATCTCCACAGCTTCAAGTGTAGAGGCCGCGTCAGGAGCGTCGGGATCGACAAGCGGCATGAAGGCGGGAAGTACGAAATTGAAGGGCCGTAGGCCGTATTAGGACCGTGTGGTCGGCGCTCACAGCAACTACTTATTGAAATGAAATGATGCATGTACTAGTAACACTCTGTGCGCCCAGCGCTCATACTCTATAACGGATCCGGAAGCCAGATGTTTACATGGTCCACAGCTAGTGTAATCCCTCGAATTGCAACAACCAGGTGGAGACACGCGTAGCGTACTCTCCTTCTCGATGACAAGCGCTTTCAATTAGATTTGTACGCGTCTCCAGGTCAAGTAGTAATCTCCGCAGAACATGGAGGTCCTCCCTTTGCTGTCGTAGATTTGTGAGAATGTTGTGCGCCTGGGTACGCCACACTTGAGGTGGCCCTGCAGAAGATGAGGCTTGCGTGACATTGGATGCAAGATAGATGGGAGAAACAGGGGACGATGTCGTTAGGAATTCGTGTGAAGGCGGCGTGTCACGGTGCTCAGTCAGGACTCGGAAATAATTTCTGAGGGCGTAGTGGCCGTGTGAGTAGTGCAGATGTACTGATGTTCAGCACCGTAAGCGGAAGGGCCAAGGATGGATTTTAATTTCTGGTGTCAAATCTCGACTGTCGTTCGGTAAGTCACCGGTTCAATCCTGCACAAATGCATATCTTTATTTTGATATATCTATGCCGAGGGCCTTCCGACCCTGTGAGGACCTGGAGTAGAGAATGTAGTGGTAGCTGTAGTACTACGCCAGTCAATGAGACACATGCAACACCAGCTTTGGCCAAGTTCAGAGTGTGGCGCGATTTCGGAGGACATCACGTGATTATTTCGCGGTCGTTTGCTACTTCCTTGCTGCCGCTCTTGAGTCTTTGAACTCATTGTCAAAGCCTTGAATTTGCTCAAAGACTCTGCTGTAATGGCCTCAAGTCTCCCTTAGGCCTCAGACCTTCCCATAGTTACTTGCACAAGTTATGGACTTCAACACATCAAACAGCTTCCGAAGGATCTACTCAGATGATGAGGGACAGATTTATGTGTGTGAGGTGGTCTTACAAGGCGTTCTGCTGGCTTTGCAACGGTTCGGGTGCCCTCTGAGTTGAGGTTTCTGGTTGCCTTTTGAGTTTGAGGCTGCAATAGTCTCTAAGGTCGTCTCTATTGCGTCTTCACGCGTTCAGAGGCATCCAGTGTCTGTCTAATTCAATTTATGGCCTATCCGGGGCCCATCAGGGTAGTCTGAATCGTACCAAAGACGAGTGGTTTCCCAGAAATTTGATTGAAAAAGTTGCAACACGCAGTATTCGAACGGGTGACTTCCGACAGAGACCATACGTCTGACACAAAATTTCAAAATCCATCCTTGGCCCTCCCGCTTACGGTATGTTCAGGTAACTCACGGGATAGTCTGAGGTCGTGTCGTCGGAGAATGATGCCGAGACTCGCGAGGAGAAGGCTGAAGTGAAAGTATGATCCAATGAGTTCTTCAAGTTAGCCACGCATGATCATCGAGACTCACTGTGCGTAGGGGGGCCATGGTCGTAGATTTACTGGAATAACAACACACCCGCTTCATTTAATCCTGCAAGAACAAGGCTTGCAGATCTTATTGTCGTGCAGGACTGTTGTGCCAGAGACGGCCATGGCGACTCCATGGCGATACCAGTGGTCCTTCAAGTTGGAGAACAAGACATGATTGTGAAGATCGCGTTGATCCTCACAGACCGCGTAAGAAAAATGACTCTCTCAATGGCGCTAGAATTATTATACAGCGCAGCGAGAAGCACTTCTGAAATGAATAGATACAGATGGTAGACATGGACTCGGATACTAGATTTTACGGCGCTTCCTTTCACGTTCATCCTCATCCTCATCCTCCTGCCTCCACCGCCTAACCTTGATACCTCCACGGCCCTCCGTCGGTGAATGCTTATAAATCCCGTCATGTTCTCGCCACTCTCCTCTACCCCGCGGTGCCGGCACCCACGCACCCAGATAAGCAGGCAGCCGCATCTCCAGCAACTGCTCTGTCATACATATAGCCGAAAGGCTACTCAGCTGCAGCTCCATCTGCTCGACGAGTCTCTTCGCGTGGGCGATGTCCTGTCGCTGTTGACGAATCCCATCGAGAGCGTTGGTCGCAGCTGTAATGGCCCAATCTTCTTCTTCTACTCCTGCAGTGCGACGAGGCGCGGGGGCGTACTGATCGCTCAATCCTTTCAACTTAGCATAGAAGGATGAGTTTCCTTCTGGCAGAGATTGAGCGGCTGAAGGCGAGGGGAAATGAGGTGTCGCAGTTAGAGTCCCAGAAGCTGGAGGTTCCATTGTGAGCTCCTTGCAACGGTGATACAACACAGATACTTACCCGAGTAGTCGTAGTGTAAGTCGTTTTCGAGGGCCAAGTCAGCTTGAGGTGCAGCATAATCCAGGCCAGCAGAATCAGGAGAGCCTGTGCATTCGAGTTGGTGAGATTGTCTAGTCAGCAGGTAGTACGAGCACGCAAACCTGGAGAAAGTTCCGCAGGGTCCCATAACTGATCTTCCGGTGCGACTAAGTGTTGAGGTTTGTTTTTTGGAGGCGTATTCTTCGCTACACGATGAAGGTCAACACATCGGATGATAATGCAACACAAATAACTTGACATACACGCCCGGTCAACGACACTTCGACGAACGACATTCTCAATTTGCCGCTTTCGCGAGCTCAAGAGATCAGAGTCGGGTTCACCCAGTGCGGGTAGTTTCTCCTTTGCTTTGCCTTTCTCTTTACTTCCAAGTGTGCTAGACGCCACAGAGCCGGATGCAGGTATCGTCGTGGCTCCAACAGCAGTGGTGCACATTGAGGAGCTTTGGGCAACCTACAATGCCGCATGTATCAGCGTATATAAGAGAATAGCAAGCGTCTCAACGGGCACCTGAGCAGCAGCAGCCCTAGCATTCGCAAGAGCCTTAGTTTTCGTTGCGGCATCCTTGAGGAGTTCGGAAAAGCTTATCCCAGCCATAGTATCCGTAGTGAGATTTTCGAGATGACAGTAGCAGTCCAAGTCGAGATACAGGCCCTGTCTCAGCCATGGTCTTTTTCTTTATTGGATGGATATGGTAACAAGGCGAGGAACACTGATCGAGAATTCATTGTTCTTTCACGGCATACTCCGGAATCATCTCCATTGTTCGACGATACAAGACCATCAGTGCTGTATTGAGGCTCTATTCACTTGCTTTCAACTGCCATCCCCCACAATCTTCCACAAAGTCAAGCCACCACAGACCACACAGAACCTCCTCCCTCTCGCGCCTCAGCACACAGAATGCCTAAAGCTGCAAAGAAGAGCTCTGGAAAGCCTCGGGCAAAAGTTCCCGACAACGATTTAGAATGGACTGCTAAGTACTTGGAGTCGTTCACAAAGCCCGTCCTTGCCCAAGCCGCTCTGGAGGTACGTCGCAAGGTATCTTATCGCCTGGGCTGACACTGATCTTTCTTCTTTCTCCCCTTCAGCGGTACGATGTAGCAATCAGTCTGGCAAAGCTAAAGAAGGATATGGTAACAGATATTCTCGCATGGTGAGCCCCTCCGTGCCATCCGAGAGGTATGATATTGATAATGTGGCGTCTCTGATAGTAAAGTGGCGAATGCCTCTATCAAGCATGCCGGCTCCGTACAGCCAAAGAGAAAACGCCCAGCGTCCGTGTCCGAGGATGAAAGCGAGACGGATGAACCGCCTGCAAAGATTCGACGAGATGCCAACGGCAAAGGCAAGGGCCAGATGACGGAGCCCGCCTCTGATGAAGAACTCGAGCCAGATAGGACTCCTCCCCATACACCAAAGAAGCCCCGCGGCAGTTCCATCCCCGACCGGCCGCCCTCATTGCATTACCGAAGCCATAAAGTCTTGACGAAGCGTTTGCCCTCTCCACCTGAGAGTCCCACCTCTCCGCGCCAGCTCGTGGTTCCTACTCTCGAAGCGCCACGCGTCGAGAACCCTACGCCACAACCAAGGCCTATCCTGAGAATCGACACCGAAGTGTGGAGACAAGCAAAGAGCGGCATTGAAAGAGTTCTCGGGCCAGACTGGCAGGGCGGTCATAAGACAGTCGAGGGACCTAGTGCCGCTCATGGTCAGGCGGTTGGAGGAGAGTCATGCGACAATGTACAGGCAGCGGGCGGTGAACCGAATACGCCTGACAGGGAGAGCTATTTCAACTCGCTGGAGGAGGCCAGGACCGTGCAGCAAGACCAAACGAGGTCATTGCTAGACTCCGTCTGCGCAGTACGTGCCACCATCCAGGGCATGGAGAGGGACATTGTCGGTGTACAAGGAGACAATCGGCACTTGGGTGATCGAGCGATTGCGTTGAAACCTCCTATGCGCACGATATTTTCAAGCTAGAATGTAGTCGTGTTGTACCTAGCTTTTCTGCATCAAGTCATTCAGGATCCTCACGACCTGCCCAATGCCCGAACGAACTTGCTCCTTCTCCAAATCAAGCACTTGAGTCATAACACGGCCCTCAAACTTGTCGGGATGGAAGCGAAGAAAGGTCTCTCTGAGCTTGTCCTTTCTGATCTTCTTCTCCTCATCGGTCGAAGGCGTGGCAGTGGAGAAGAGGAAGGAAGTGATGGCGTCTGGACTGAGATCGTCTAGAGTCACGGAGGCTGAACGAGGCGGAACCACGGGCCAAGGGATGTCGCAAAAAGAGTATTGATGCTGTTCATCAGCGATGGCTTTCCAGCGGGTATCATACTCTTCACGAGCAAGGTCGCGTCGCCGTGATTCGCGTTCCCGTTTGCGCTGGTGACGTTCCTCTTCAAGTATCTTTTCCAGGCGCTTGGAATCTGCCTTTGCCGCTTTCTGTTTAGCACGCGCAGCCGCCTTTTCGGCCTTGCGCCTTTGGGCCTCTTCGTATTCCTGAGCATGTGTTTTCCTGAAAGCCATAAATCAGAGAGACTCAACCAGGTACGGAAGGATGAGACCAACCTATACATTCCCATACGCACCCACTCCGCGTATTCCTCGTCATCCATATGAGCAGGATCCATCTTGAGATAGTCGTCCCCTTCGAACACATTTCTCGATCCACCTCCACCTAGATGCTTAGGCAGATGCGCAAAGTCGTTCAGTCGAGATTCAAGAGAGTCCAGGCGCTCATCGTCCTCAAATGCAAGCGACATCTTTTCTCGAAAGCGAGCCTCCTCAATCTCCGCCTGTATCCTGTCGTAGTCGACTTTGTGTGGTGAGGATGACGGCCCAGCCTCAGCAAAGTAGTCGTCAACGTGTGCGGCGCGCTCAAGTTCCTCTAAACGGCGCCTTTCATGTTTCCGACGACGTTTACGCGCCCTATGCGCCTCTTCCTCGGGAGTTCGCTTAAGATGAAGCTTGGGCATAATGTGGGCAGGAAGAGGAAGCGTACCCGTACGTCATACCCCGGACCAAATTCCGAAGTCGGGAAGTACGCGCATCCTCAACTTCAGAGTACACACAGCAGCGAGCGGGTAACTAGCTGGAGCTGTAAATGTCTACTACTCAAGCATATATACCCAAAGTCCCACAAAATTAATCTGAATATCCGAATCACGCCCTGAACCCGACATCCATCAACTCTTCACTGGCGCTGCGCAACCGCTCCAACTTGTTCAACAGCTCTTCTCGTCGAGTCGCAATACGCGAATCCTCCCGAGCAAGGTCAGAGCAGATACTCGTAGCCTGCGGACCGTATATACCCAGCCGTTCCGACAAGGTCTTCTGAAGGTCACGGCTGAGACCACGGACGAGGTCGTGGTCGACTGCAAGTGGGATGATGTCCGTGTATCGTTTGTAAGCGACTACGACAATGTGTGAGGACGTGCACGACCGATAAGAGTATACCTATATCGCTCTTACCTTGGAAGTAGGCCCGAACATCAGCCATAATGTTCAGAGCGGGCTCCATGGGATCTGAGGGGAATAACTTTGACAAGTCATTCGCGGTTACTCCCGATATGCCCAGTGCAGCAATCGCACTGAGAGCATTAGCAATGGGATTGCTCGGTGCAGAGGTACCGCGCTGAGTTGTCCCAAACGCCATGGCCATGGGATTGGCAGGTGTATGCACGTATGACTCCAGCCTGTTGGCAAGGTCGCCATTCTCTATTTTCTGTCTAGCTCCTTTGTAGTATGCGAAGAACTTGTTGCGATAGTCGGAGAAGTAATGAGTGTTCAGCGTGAAAGGCAGGTCCTCGATAGCATACAGCCAATCAATCTTCTCTTCGGCCTGTTGGAGTCGAAGCTTGAGATGCTCTTGAACAATTGCTCTATGTGGCCGCGTCAGAGCATTATTTAGGCTGCTAGCAAAGCAGAGACGTACTGTACACGATGCTGCAAAAGATTTTGCCCGAAGTCTGCAAAGTGCTGGCTAACAATTTCGCGGACATAATCGCCAAGAATTGCGTGCACCGATCGGCACAGCATCTTGGCCGGGACATGCCAACTCTCGATGCATGTGTAGATGAACGACGCCTGGACGAGAAAAGGGTAGTGACCTGGGAGTTCTCGCGTTCGGGAGCTGCATGTTGAGATTGTTTAGCCATCATGTGGTCACTTGAGAGAATTGCGCGTACTGTTGAGCCTTCGTCAGAACTTCGTCGATATAGATCGCATTAGGTTCATCCGGTATCTCCTCTACATACGCATCAGTTGCCGCCGAGGCGACCGCAGACCCACCATCATCGCTGTCATCTGTAGCATCGTCACCGTCCTCATTGCCAAGGAAGGAGGGCTCCGCCAATGTGTGCCTTCGGGCACTCTTTCTTGTGAACGGCCGGAACTTCGGAGCTGAGGCACGTATTTCTCTACGAAATGCTTCCTGCGCTGGTCGGATGAGTTGCATTACACCGTCTGCTTTCGGAACTCCCGTTATCTGAACCTTGATTTCGTCGACGAAGGTGCTCAGTAATCCAGATATCTCTAGCTGGGGGTTTCTGGATGGTTCCTTGGGCAGTTTCGCTAGCATATCTAGTGTGACCTTCATGGCAGCTTCAAGCTCGGTTTGTATCTTCGGGAGTCTGCCGCAATTGGGTAAAGGCGAGAGTTGCGCGTAATGAGAAGACATACCGCTCCGAAATGAGGTCAGACAGTATCGTGCTCAAACGCTCAACGAGGTTCGAAGTGCGAAGATACCGTTGGTATATGGGATTCAGAGTCGACCAGGGAGATGTAGACCTGAACCACTCATCCTCCCGAGTGCGAGCCTCTTGCCAAGTTATGTGTGCCTTGAGATCAATGGAGGAAGGTTGCTTGACGCAGAACCAGTTATTGTCGAGTGGCTCCCGTTCGTTCTTGATGAACTCTATCCACTTCTCTTCATCTCCTGGAGGGATACGATCGGGCTTCGTCAGTACGCCTAAGGAAAAGTTATCAATGACGGAAAGTTCGAGCAGCAAGACAAAACCGACCAATGGTACGGTGTCCATTTGGGTCATGTCGCTTTGCCAGGTGATGAGCGCCTTGATTTTCGAAATCGGCTTTATTGATGTTAGATAGCGCAAGGCAATGAGGTGCAGAGAACTAACTTTCGCAAGCGACTGTAAGAAGTATTACACAGCTTGGTTTGCTGATGTACGTTGTTACAAGGCCTTCTACGAGCTTTATGTCGCTTTCTTTTCCGCCAGAGGACACGCTTGCAATCAGGCCTGCGTGCTTTGTAAGTCGAGATGTTCGGAATATAAGGGCATCACTAACCCGGCAGATCACAGAACGAGAGATCTGCAACATCAGGCCCACTGATTTGCAGCGAGACGCAGTTGGTGGAGAAGGTAAGCTCATTGTCTCGGAGATCTTCATCCTCCCCGTCAAGGAAGTCACGCATCGGCGTATTGGGGTTCAGGATTGCACGTTGGGCCCGGCGTATACGTTCCTCGACTAGGCTCTTCTCCGTGATGATGCCACCAAACATGTCGTTACGAATTTGACCCAGCGTCTGGCCACGGTTATCGGTAATGAAACGCAAAGAGACTTTACACTCCCATGGCGTGGAGGTCGACCTGGAGAGACGGCATTCGGTGGGGCATCTTACACGGTGTTTGTCAGAAAGATACCGCATCAGAGGAAGACGAAGATATACCGAGTGCAGGTCCCAGACGCTCTGGGAAGTGTGATACCAGATATCGACTCAATGAGAGAGGATTTTCCAGCACTCTGTGAGCCTATGACAGCAATTTGAGGAAGGTCAATGTCAACTTGTGCTCTGTACGTTGAGCGGCGTCAGTGGCTGGTTGCCACGCATGTGGGGACACATACCCAGTGCTATGCAGTCGATTGATCAAGTCAAGAAGATTCCGACGAGTTTGCGAGAGCTCTGGATTAGACAGGCCAACACCAGCAGAGGCAGAGTCAGAGTCATTGGTGTCGCTCGAGGGAGGAGAAGGGAGGGACATCGTCGTGCAGAGGCAAATCGAGGAGACACGCTGGCATTTGTATGAAGGACCGTCTGGTTGACGCGTGCCGCAGACTCAAGAAGCCAGATGATGCTCGTGTTCATCGATGAAGCATACGTACGTTTCGGCCCAGTAAAGCAGTCAAGCTTGCAAGAAAGAACCAGTTTCAAGTTGACGGTCATCAGACAGCGTAGCCGCAGCCAACATTCAGTTTCAAGATTACTTATACTTTGAAGCCTTGAGTGTTCAAGTGAGAGTTGCTGATGCGTCATCGTATTTGGATCGCAGGTCGCAGCAAGCTCAGGCTGTGACCAGCACTCTCCCTTCCGCCACCACTATGTCCAATTTGGCGCCTATTATCTGCGATAATGGAACCGGATATTCAAAAATCGGGTAACTAATCTCTGCAATGCTGTTCCTCGTCGTGCTCAACGACGCCGGGATCCCTCTAGGTTTGCTGGAAACTCTGATCCATCCTTGTACGTTCACCATTGCCATCCTGTGCGCCCATTCCGACGCGCAAGTCTGTCCGCAGTGTGTTCCCGACAGCGATAGCGACCCGCGGTCCCGCCGCCCAGTCGTCTCGCGCCCCCGCTATCCCCTCGAAACCCGGCCATCTGGCATCGAAGCGCGGTGTCGAGGATCTCGACTTCTTCATCGGCGACGAGGCGCTTGCCAACGCGAAGACACCTGGATATGGCGTCCACTATCCTATCCGCCATGGAATGATTGACAACTGGGACTACATGGAACGCTACTGGGAGCAGACCATCTTCAAGTATCTCCGCGCCGAGCCAGAAGATCATCACTTCCTGCTAGTAAGTCACGCCGTAGTCCGCCGCCAATCCCGACTGACCCGCCGTCAGACCGAGCCGCCGCTCAACCCACCAGAGAACAGGGAACAGACGGCCGAGATCTTCTTCGAATCATTCAACATCAAAGGTCTCTACATCGCCGTCCAGGCTGTCCTGGCCCTCGCCGCTTCCTGGACTTCCAACCGCGTCTCCGACCGCACTCTTACTGGCACCGTTATTGACTCTGGCGATGGTGTCACCCATGTTATTCCCTGCGCAGAAGGATACGTTATTGGCAGTGCCATCAAGCATATCCCCATCGCTGGTCGCGATATCTCTCAGTTTGTCCTCAACCTCATGCGTGAACGCGGCGAAATGTCTGCCGTTCCTCCTGAGGATCAGCTCAGGGTTGCCGGCAAGGTCAAGGAGACGTACAGCTACGTCTGCCAGGACATTGTCAGAGAATTCCGCAAGTACGATGAAGATCCGTACAAGTGGTTTGAGCGCTATGAAGGGGAGCATAGCGTTACTGGCAGGGTGCGTCATACACAATCATATAACTCTCCGCCAAGCTGACGGTCCTCCAGAAATACGGCGTAGATGTTGGCTACGAACGCTTTCTTGCCCCCGAGATCTTCTTCAACCCCGAGATATACTCGTCCGATTTCCTCACTCCTCTTCCAGAAATCGTTGACGAAGTCATCCAACAATCACCGATCGATGTTCGTCGTGGCTTGTACAAGGTTAGTCACTAAGATATACTGTAGAATTCGCTGACAGCTTCACAGAATATCGTTCTTTCGGGAGGCTCGACCATGTTTACTCACTTTGGCAATCGTCTCAAGCGCGATCTCAAGGTGCTGGTTGAGCGCCGTTTGGACGCTAGCGTGGCTGCCAGCGGAAGTGTACTAAAGGTTGGCCCATCACCCAATCAATTATACGCGACTCACATCCTTCACTCAAGTCATCTGGTGTCGAAGTCGACGTCATTTCGCACAAGCAGCAGCGCTACGCCGTGTGGTTTGGTGGTTCTCTTTTGGCATCTCTCCCTGAATTCTATGCTTCTTGCCATACCAAGGCGCAGTATGACGAGATTGGGCCTAGCATCTGCAGGAGGTACCAGATATTTGGAACGGCCCTATAGGAATGGATTTAAATTAGTACACTGTAACAGTTTCATGGAAGAATCAGAAACGGATGGAGCAAGCTGAAGCTTATACTGATATCGGCTAATGACGAAGACCCCAGCCATGAACTGGACGGGCAGAGCGCGTTATAAAGCCAGTTACGTGGACAGCCCGACGACTACAGCGTTCTATCTGAGGTCTATAGCCTATATACCGTATCACTCACTGGATCAACTACAATTGCCTCTGTTGTGGCGAAAAAGCCCGCGAATCAACGCTTTGCTGGAGTGTCTGGTGACTTTATCTTTGCAGGTTGCTTGATATCTGAGTGAAGAGGTAGCTGATCTGAGTTAAGAGTTTGACAGCCCGCGGCTGCCCGCCCCATCGATTTCGATTTCGCTGAGTAAGATCTTGACCCGATGACTATCGCCACAGGACCTCCGCGAAGGCACTTGGACGGTACTATATAACGAAGAAGTGCGCGGAAGTGAATGCAAACATACCCCACGCATAGTCTTGTCTTCATACCTGGCATGTCCACCTTGACATCTACTACTCCCAACACCATGCGCGCAATAGTTGTCGAACAGTTTGGCGACGTCGAGAGATCCTTGATACTGAAGGATGTCCCAATGCCTACACCCAGTCCGGGCTACGCTATCATCAAGGTGAAGGCGTTCGGAATCAACCATGCAGAGATGCATATGCGGCGCGGGGAATGGGCGGAGAGCATGCCCATAATTGGTATCGAATGCGTCGGGATCGTCATTTCCAGCCTTCCCGCCACCCCTGGCGGACCGACACTTGAGCCTGGTACGCCCGTCGTCACACTCATGGGTGGACTTGGGCGCACAATCAATGGCAGCTATGCAGAGTACACCTCTGCGCGCTTGGACAATACTGTACCCATTCCGCGTGGGATCGTGGACGCACTCGGCTGGGCGCGCCTTGGTGCCTTGCCAGAAATCTATGCCACCGCGTGGACGTGCATCTTCCGCAACCTTCAATTACAGTCCGGCGAGCGCCTGCTCATTCGCGGTGCCACGAGCTCCTTTGGTATTGCGGCGGTGAAGCTTGCGGTGAAATTGAAGGGGGCTATCGTTACCGGCACAACTAGGAAAGCGGAGAAGGCAGATGAATTGAAAGCGCTTGGAGTGCACGATGTGTTGATAGAGGAAGGTCCAGCACTGACTGACAGGTTGATTTCCGAAGGGCGCAAATTCGACAAAGTGCTTGACCTCATCGGGAACAGCACAGTAGTCGGTTCGCTCAAGCTATTGCGACGCGGTGGTATCCTGTGTCTTGCTGGGTGGCTGGGTGGCTTGGAACCCTTCGAGTTTAACCCATTGCTACAGATGGCAAGTGGCGTGTACTTCTCGTTCTTCGGCAGTTTTTCGTTTGGGAACGACGAGTTCCCACTAACAGATGTACCATTGGTTGACCTTTTCGATCTGGTGGCCGTTGGAGAGCTTCAAGCAAAGCCAAAGAGGGTGTTCAAGTTCGGGGAGGAGAACATGAGAGAGGCACACCGGCTCATGGAAGCAGGACAAGCGGGCGGGAAGATGGTTGTGATCGTCGACTCTGCGCTTTGAGTAGGCAACGACAACAAACATAAGAACAAAAGCTTCCTAGCACTCGTACTACCACATACGCATATATGGGACTGAAATCTATTCCACGTCCATATGATATGAACTCAGACAGCATCGAGAGTCTCAAGTTGGACGCCGTCAACTCCTAGAGGTTTCATGAGTATGCCACGCGGATTATGAAGAAGTTCTGCTTGTGATCTGAGGAAACGTTGGGTCGAGTCAAACTTGAACTCACGACGATGTAATCCTATAATGTCCAATGTACAAACAGGGTTGGGTGCTCGAGGAAATGTGTTTCATTCATCCTGCTCTTGCTCCCGAATCTCTCTCTCTAGTCTCTCTCGTTCAGCCTGACGTAGGCGCATCAATGTCAAGGACTCGTAATCCAGCTCAGATGGATTTTCACTAGGGAAAGAGAATGCTGCGTCTGGCTGTTCAAAAATATGAGCTTCCCGCGAAGAAAAGCACAGGACACTACTCACAATAGATTCCGGAAATGAGGAAAAAGAAGTGGAGGCATCGGGCGAGACTGCTTTGGAGGTTTGGACTAGCGGCTGAGCGGACAATTTGCCTGTTGCCTTGAGCCAAGCTATTATCGCAGGCTCCTTTCCTCCAACCCACGATATTTCAATCCCCTGTAATCCTCGTTCGGGTCGTCCGCTCGCCCCGACAGCAGCAAAAGCATCCCCGATTTTCTTGAAGGGTATAAGGGCGCTACCGGTCTTTAGAGGCTGCGTAGGACCCTTTTTAGGTGGTTTCAAGATTAAGACGATGGTTTCTGTATCCGTCTGGCCGAACGGGGCAAACAAGACGGAAAGTGCCTCCTTGTTTGTGAGTTCTGAATGGTCCAGAAGTGTGTATTTGACCCGTACAGTCGTGTCCGTGGATTCTGAGTCATGATCAGGGGCTGGGGTCCGAGAAGATAGTTCAGAGCACATACGAATCGTTGGAGGTTCATCCGTGTCATCAGCACCATCGCTCGACGTAGCTGGCTTCGATGCATTGTCTCTTGCAGCTTGGCGTTGACGAAGTGCCTTCTCCTTTTCTTCCCGAAGCCGTCTCCCTTCATCCTTTATCTGCTCGGTATCATGCCATCTTTTGATATCTTCCTGCTGCTTCTCTACACGCGCTTTCTTGAAGGCCTTCTCGCGCTCTTCAAGCTCTTCGACCAAAACCTTTCTCTTGTTGTCGAATGTCTTGAATCGCTCCTTCCGTGCCTGCTTTATTCGTAGTTTCGCATCGAGTGCCAGGCGTCGCAGAGGGTCGAGTAGAAGCTCGTATGCTTGGTTTAACTCGTGAAATTTACGCGCTGTAAAGGTCGAGTGAGTTACGACAAAATAAATACAGGTGTATAGCATACCAGCGTCGGGATTGTTGGGATTCTAGAATCTGATGTCAGAATCTGAAGTTGGAAAACATGCGTAACATCGACTCACTCGGTCAGGATGCACCTTTAGCGACCTTTGACGGTACGCTGTACGGATGGTTTGCTCATTCGCCTCAATCTCAACATTCAGTAGCTCGTAAGGGTTGACTTCTTCGTCACTGGCAGACATCGTTGACAAAGCCGCACCGGATACGAAGTCTAAAAGCTGTACAGACCAGGGAGCGGAGCACAAGAAGAGACCGAGTCAACGAAAGAAGGTGTCCTGAGAGTGGATTGCGCCGGGAATACGCCTCGAGGTCTTTGTGTAGGAGAAAGACGACAGCCCAACGGTCTGTTAAGCACGATCGCACGAAAGGTGGTGGCAAGGTGGTGGAGATGGACAAAGACAGCCACGTGGCGGCAGAGCGCGAATCACCACTACTGGGTCCGAGTCAAGGCCTTGGCCCTTCTGTTACCCCACATTCGACGTTGATCCAATTTCAAGCCACCTCATCTGTCCTATGATTTCCAAATCTTATCCTTCCTCCCTACTGTCAATCAGCTTGTCGTGAGCTGCAGATACGAATTCGGCATCAGCCTCGGTCCGACTTTCTAGCTAACCACACATACCGTATAAACTTGATAAAGTAGGCGAAATCTGATCTGTCTGTTCGGTGCAAGTGCGGCTTCAACGGCTGGGATGAGGCTGGGATGAGGCTGGAATGGAACCTTTTCCAAGCTTTGAGAGTTCCGCGGGTGACTCGTTGACAGAATCTTGCAGATCACTCGACTCCGACCATTATACTGCGAGCCACCTATGAGGCCGCTTTGTTCAGAGCTGCCAGTCTTGAGCAGTGACCAGCACACAATGACCCACAACCCAGAGACTGTAAGTACACCCCAAAGCGATGAGTATATGTGTACAACTTCTCTCGGCCGGCAGAGCGTCTACCATCATTCGCGCTGTGCACCTCTGTGAATTAAAATAACTAACATACAGTCCAAATTACAACTCTAAATAATAGCGTACTCAAGTCGGCGGGTTACATAGTCCATATATCCCAAGTTAAAAACACGAAGAAACCACAGATACGGACAATCAAGACAGAGTCTGCATGTGCGGCTCTATGAAGTAGACCGATATCATGACCTGTGGGCACCGCGTCCAGCCATGTTCACGCTGCCGCTACCTTGTCGAGAGTGTTGTGAGGGATACTGATCCTGCGGCCGCGGGCTAGCGTTAGCCACACGAGGATCGTAATTGCTCGGCGTGCGACTGCGGGGATCCATATACGGGCTCTGTGAACGCTCGACGTAAGGTGACGCAGTGCGCATCGGCGGACTATCGGCGGGCTGCATTGGCGGTCCGCCCAGATATGACGACTGCGACTGCTGGAACTGTGGGCGGTGCACGGGGGCTTCTCGTGCCGGACCGTCACTGTACGAGGTCGGTGGCGTCTGCATTAACGACTGCGATGACACAAAGCCCTGTTGTTGCTGATACAGCTGCGATCTCGGGCTGAGCAGAGGCTCCCGCGGAGAATCCATCATTGCCAGCTCGTAGTTTTCTGATGCAACACTGCCGCCTGGTCCCCGGTCGAGATACCGGTCGCGATCCGATGGGTTCAACAGTGTTGTGCTGCTGGCATAGAATTGCGATGGAGCATGTTGCAACGACGATGGTCCGTCCATGAGCGTTGTTGAGGCCATTGACCGGGCATCCCAATCCAGCTCGCCACGGTCACGTTGATACATGACGGGATCATATTCCAGGTCGTGCTGTGGATACAAGATCAGATCAGTACATAGCAGCCAAAGAGGGATCGTTGGCATACCTGGTTGATAGCGGCGATCTTGAGACCACCATCAACAACCCGTGCTTCCATCTTCTGGCCACCATACTCGTCCATTTTAGTCTGCTCCTTGCCCAAAGTTCCTCCATAGACCTGACTCAGTAGAGGCATCATCTTGGCGTGCAGCATGGGCGTGAAGAGATCAGCATTGAGCGCAGGATGGCCGAAACGCTTCTCAAGCCTGTTGCCCTTGATATCAGCACGCTCCGAGTGGACTTTGGCGAGACTGAGCTCCTGCTCCGTTGGGTTGTAGTACCGGAACTTGTTATCGAAGGCCCTCACGGTGTAGATTTTGTACGCCGCGACGATGAAGATAGGTGGAACGGTCCAGAGCCACTGTAAGGTTTTCCAACCAAACTGGAGACCGAAGGCTTCACGAGGGCAAATGAGAAGAGGTTCACCCAGTTGAATCATAACTTACTAAGAACAAGAAGAGATTGCATCAACACGACACAGAATAGAAGTCGGTTGATAACGACATTCCAGAGCCGCTGGGATGACAGTCAGCAGCGAAAGAATGAGCCAGGGAGCACAACGTACACCACCACTTTCAACCTTACTGATAAACACGAACATCAGCTGGTATTTGTAAACAAACGAGCTCATCCAGAACACGACACACGCCGCAAGAGGGACCAGAGGCGCAAGAGGAGCAAACACCAGACCAACAGCAGCCATGAGTAGCGTGTTCCCGCTGCAAATGTTAAGCGATGAGGCCTTGACGCGAGCTGACGAACTCACTAATAGACAGCATAATGGAATTCTGGGGGTTGCGTCCACTCGCGAATGTCTCGAGGAGTACGACCGAAGACCCTATAATGCTTCTGAGTCATGACGCCGTCAAGTTCCTGCAATTGACGAACCTTGTCTTGAAGGACAGCCAGAGAAGATTAATGATCTGGGCCAAATCGAACACCGCCAGGAAACCGCGCAGAGGGAAGAACGTGAGCCAATAAGACGCCTGATTGATATAGGTCGAGTTGATGGTATCAGGAAGCGCTAGGAAAACAGGATTAGGAGCAAGAGCAGACGCAACCGGCGTCACTCACTGTGCAGGTTATGGATGATTTGTTTGAAGCTCTTCTTCCCAATTTGCCCAATGATCTGTGTGACCGAATCTACCAAGTATCAGGCATGAATCCAAACACGGAATTAAGAAGGCCTACTAAAGATAACACCGATGAGCGTGAAGACGATCAGCTGCGAAATGATAAGGAAGGCGAAGTATCGTGCAACGACGGCACGATCCAGCCTCGAGTTCGTCAGGGCACCCATGTATTGTGACAGCCAGCGCATGATAAGCGGGAGGAAGAAGCCAAAGATAGCAGAGACCGCAGGAGGCAGTATACCGGAAATGATGGAAAAGGTCGTAGGCGATGAGTTCTGCCACTCGTCCAGGAAACCGACATAGGCCGTGAGCTAGCAGGAGTCAGAGAGCTGTCGTCATAAGATGTTCGGGAAGCACTGACAGTGGACAAGTTGGCCAGAATCGAGATGACAAAGAGCGGGACAGTATAAAAGAAGCAGACCGCCGCCAGGAGGAAGAAGCCAGTCATCCTCTTCCGCGCAAGTTCTCCGTCAGATTTATTCATGTTCTCCCAAATCTTTGGAGCGGCGTCAGGCAAGTCCCACGAGTGTCAGATCAGACTCACGATGTCTTTGGGGTTAGGAGCGAGAGAGATGCTAGTGCCCTTGGGGTGCTTGTTGGAAAGAATCTTGGCGACGATATGAGCATACGGCACAGCAGCCATGCTCGCGAATCCATAGTTTTCCGGTTTGCGGGTGTCGATCTCGCGACGATACGCGTCGATGGCGGCTTCGGACCTCTTCAACTTTTTACTGTAACAATGTAAGAATTTTTTGATGGGGCAAAGGATGTACACGCACGTATAGTGGTCAATGGCATCTTCTGTCTGACCACCGCATCCACAACAGCCGCCGATACGGATGGTGGGCCTCTTCTTGCCGATGTTGCCATTCTTGAGATACTTGACAAGATATTTCTCGAGCTCCCTGACGTTGTTGTTGTGGTACTCGATCAACTCCGGTAGTTTGCCGACCTTACGACCAATGTGGACACTGGTCGTGGGGTACGGTACGCGTACGGAATCGAAGATCTCTTTGATGCCCTGGTCGCTCTGTTGTCGCTTCTGCACGTGGAGGATAGTGAGGGTACGAGCGTAGAAAGACTGCAGGTACTCTGGCGAGCGATACCAGGCGTGCCTCAGCTCAACCATCTTCGTCCAGTGCACGTGTACTATCCCTATAATCAGGAAGGTAACGAGGTACGAGACTACGACGTGCGCAAAGAGCCAGGAACCGCTGACGTCGCGAATGGTGAGCATGCTGAGGATGTCGCGGTCGTCCGATTTGACGTTCTTGAGGTTGTATATAACGTTGATGGGGATGAGGATACCACAAGTGAGGACGGTGATGCCGGTGAAGAGCCATCGCAGGAGGCGCAGGAAGCGGAGGAACGTTACTGCGTCGAGGCCGATTTTGTCGACAAGCTCGGGCTCCTTGGTGTGGAGCAGCGGCGGAAGCCAGCCGCAAAGGGAGTTGTCGATGCGGGGCGGAGGTTTGTCGCCGACATGATACTTGACCTTAGGCTCATAGATGATCTTTGGCCAGGGTTAGTGCGGAAGATAAGATTGGGTGATGGGTAGGCACCTTGTTCTTTGGGCGTAGTATATTGAAGGCAAGCACTGTTGCGACCTGTGGGAAGCCGGTCAGCAGCTGGAGCGGCTCAAAGGGCGGCCACACGCACAGAGACGACGCTCATCAATACGACCTGCGATCCAACTGCTCCGGGCGCCAGCGTCCGTGAATTGGCATTGATCAGGTCTCCAGCTTCGTCGAGGCCAGACATTTTCTATAGCTGCTGAGTAGGGGCTAGGTGGTCGTGGGTGGTCGGTGCCCGAGGAGTCGGGAATGAAGAAATAGAGCAAGTCGTAAAGCGTAGTAGAAGAAAGGAAAGTAAGTGGCGGACCAACTGTCAGTAGTGGTAGTTGACAATAGAAAGTAAGAGGCGGGACTCGAGCTACCCACCCCACGTCATGTCCCAATTCGGACTGCTCTTTGATGTCCTATTTTTGAAGTTGTTCCTATTCGACTGCGTCAGTGCGTGAGCTGAGGCTGTACTTTTGTCATTCAGTCCGCCCGGTCGCTCCTTACAGGCCTTACAGCTCCTACAAAACCGAAAATGAACACCAAAAGCTTCAACGGGACATTACTAAACACTAATTACAGCTCGTCCCAGGTTCCCGCAGCCGCCGGAAAGGGCACAAGACACCCTTCTTTGGCCACTACAAATTAGAATAGTCTAAGCGTTGTCCCCAATAACAATAGCACATTTCTAAACCGCATCGTTTGGGCTACGATGGCACGTTCGTCAGAACGCGGTAGATCGCGAGCATCCGCAAGCTCCTCTACCATGGGCCAGTGTGGCGCTGCGCAAATTCCTGCTCCGAAACATTTCGGAACTAAGTCTCCGGCGTGCATCGCCTGCGCATCATGATTCACAGCCACGACTGGACTGTGGTCCTGGACATACGTTCGTCCAATCACCTGATATTGAGCAGTCTTCGCAGAGCGGTATGTAGGAGCAGCACTGCAGGTTATCACATAGCCAGAGGCAGTCGGTTTCACCGGTAGCGTCGCCACCGGAGAGCATCAGGTCTGATTTCAGTTCAGTTCAGCTGAACTCTGGTGATATCATGTCCAGTTCGGACCAGGTATTGACGGCACGGACGACCGCATGAAGGCTCAACGAACGTACTGCCAGGCATGTCATATTGCGCTACGTGAAGGAAAAAAAGTGCCATGTGTTGCATATACGCATAATGTACAGACAGCTTAGATCGCCGAAGGGTAGAGCATCTAGGGAAAAGTTGAGGTGGGTTGGATACGAGTGAATGTAGCAACGTACGATGCGGACGCTGGCACCGAATGCTCGGGGAGGGAGGTTGGAGCGGAATTTTGACTTGACAACACCGGAGCCGCCGTGTGGCCGGGTTACTCGTCTATGGAGCGTCGGTTCAATATCCCGCCTGTAGTCGACGAGAACACTATGCACGCACCCCCAAATCACTCGCACTTTGGATCCCTGGATCTCCCGCTTGGCCTTGTAGACGTATGCGACACGCTGCGAACGAGAGCCATCAATATCCCATCCCCAGTTCCACTGTCCGGAGACGTACCTTTCCCAGGTAAAACTGCGCATCCTCCTTCGTGGCGACACCCTCAATCTGGAGGAGGGAGGTGTTGGGGCGGGTGTTGCGCTTGGCCCGCTTGTGGCCGAGGACGCGGCCTTTGCAGTACAGTCTGTCAAATCAGTCAGCCCGCGCTTCATCCGACCGCATCCATGCCATCCAGCCTCTTCCGCCGCTCCCAACGTTCCGGAATCGCGCCAGAGAGGCATGCCATGCGCCGTCGTCCGTGCTCACCTGGTAGAGCCCATTTTTTTGTCTTGAGGAAGCCTGGCGGTGTCGATGATGGTTTGGGAGGCCTTAGTCCCAGATTGAAGATTCGGCAGTTCGGCACCGCCCGCTGACTAAGCCGCCTCTCATAGACCAACGCTTCATGCAATTCATTGCAAGCTTCATGCTTATGTAGGTTCATGGGCTGCATGTCATTATTCCATTTAAAATCTATAAGATAACAATGACAGTTCAAAGTCTGAGTCCAAGTTGCTGATCGCATTTGTTATTTCGTACGACGTCTCTGGGACAAGAGCAAATGCTATCAGAAGGAATTCCAGGCAGAGGCTTGTTGACCATTCCTAAATGAAATATATTCCTCTAAGTTTGACACAATTACGCGGAACGGAAGTCATGAAGTTCTGGCGGGAAGTTTGGCGCTGTCCAGATCCGTATGTATCCGTTACGAACGAGAAAGTGAGGGTCTGAGGGAAGGAGACGACTGCTCCGAATCTACTCTCTCACTCTCATGTCCTCCGGAACACTGTGGCAATACCTCTAGCGACTGGCATGACAGCTGCCCGAGCAAACATCGGGGAAAGATACAGCGATACTCCAATCCGAACGGGCAACAAAGCCTGTTGTTCTGTTCATTCCAAAGCTTCACACCGCTCAACCGTCACTCACCTTGGCGGCACCGTAAGCCACAACAGCGTTGGCAATATCACCGGCAAGATCGAGGTTTCCACTTGGCGGCTGGGCTGCCTCTCCTTCAGCCCTCTTCTCGAACCCAAAGAACCCGTATCGCCGACCGACGCGTTCGGTCCACAGTTCGCCCTCTTCCATCCACGACTTCAGCTGCCCATGCACCCATCCTGATGACTGGCTTTCCGCAACGGCCTGAGTGACGCGTTCTCCGACCCCAAAGGCGCGCGCGGTGTAGAATCCGCCGACTAGAGGTACAACGGCGGTGATTTCGTGCAAGATGGCGAATGAGACGACGAGAGAGGAGAAAGGTGTGCCCGTCCTGGCTGCTATAGCCGCCAAAGTGCCTCTATACGCGGCGAACTTGGATGGCTTTGGTGTGGCCATAGAGTGAAGACGATCATGGGCGTTCGCACTCAAGAGACCCGGCCCGATCCCCCCTGCCTTGTGAGGGCGGCATTCCCACGTGGCCCATCATGCTTTCTCGCTCTCAGCTTCGCGTCGTTTGTGGGCGACGGCACCTGCAGACCGCGGCCGCTGATGCTGCCTCATCCTCCGGTTCTCGCTCGAGGCAGTCCTACTACAGCAATCGTCTGAAGCAAGATCCTCTGGAGAAGGAGCTCGTCTTGACACGTCCTCCGGGCTCATTTTCCGTCCAGGTCAAGACATGGCGCCTCATCGACAACATGGCCGAGGCGTTCTCTATCATGCACTTTCTCGAGCAAAAATACGGTCCTATTATTTCGTACAAGCTACAACGGGTGCGTCGACCTGCTTCCGCCGGCCGTATACTTCGAAGCTGAAAAAAATATCGCGTCAGGATGCTGTAACGCCGTCAAGGTACACGACCTTCATCAACATTATCTTCAAGGATGCACAGTCCGTGGAACGTATTGGCCTGGCGAACATCACCGTTCCCCTCCCATTAGCGCCCACAGTGGAACCTCGGCATGAGGGCATCACACTCGCTGAGCTGAAAAATGCATATCAGCCCCAGCCAGAAGACTCTGAAAACACCATTGGCCTCCAGATTCAGGGAGTAGAACGTGCGGCCCATCATCACTATCTCATTCTAGCCCTTCTGATTTGCGTCTGTAGGCATTTCGTATCGTATAAACCGTAAGCGTGGTGGTAATACCAGCTCGGGCACGCCTCCACTTCTCGCGAGCAGGCTAGGCGCGTGGGGCGGATTTGCACCCGTAGAGGAGAGGAAGGAAGCTATGCAGATGGCTTTGGAACGCTGGAATAAATCGGCAGGCGTGCATGCGTTATACGTTCCTTCAACCCCGCGCAAACCAGCACCAAGACCAACACCGGCGCCAGCACCAGAACGGGACTTTCTCGACCTTGACGCGGCACCGTCTCCCGAGCTTGTCGATGTTATGCCTTTACCCCTGGATAAGCCTGTCGCTGAGGCTGATGCTTCGTCAATCGATGCCCGCGTTGCGCAGGCCGTCGACGCGTTCATGGAGGAACCTGCTCAGTCTGTGCCTGCTGCCGTGGCCCCGAAGGCTACTTTGAAACCAACACCAGAGCGTGCACCTCCCCAGAAGAAGAGGATTGTGGTGAACCATGTACCCGAGCAGGACGCCTTGACGAGGAAGGCGCTTGCGGCTCAAGCGAAGAGCGTGATGCTGGCGCTCAAAGCTGGCCCGCCCAAGGCACAGCCGACGAAAGCGCAATCGACAAAGGCCCCCGCGACCAAGCAGGCAAAGGGAGTCAGTCAGGCAAAGGGAGTCAATGATGCGCAGACGCAGACGTCACCGCCTGCTCCTGCGAAGGCGGCAGTCGCAGCAACTCAGCAGAAGAGGAGGGAGGAGCAACGGAAACCGGTAGAGGAGGCAGCGCCGCCTCCGGAACAGCCCGCTATCGTCGAGAAGCTGAAGAAGACGCTCTTTGGCGGTTGGTTCTAGATCGTTCGTCTAATATATTACTATCTGCTAACCCTACTGCTCGGCAACATTCTCTTGCCTGACTTTTCTTTTGGTTCCGTTTGGACTTGTAGCTTCCTCCGATGACTCAAGAACTGTGATTTCGCGGTTCAACGCAAGTCTCTTCTTGCCGGTAAGCTGTCGGCTTCCTGCATCCCCCACATGAGATTCTCCGCCACGATGCCGGCGGCGACGCTGGTAGCCTCATTGCGTTGGCAGAGGGAAACGCATCTGATACAGATGTCCTTCTTGTTCTATCTTGTGGTTCCAGGTTTTTGCCCAAACAAACCACCTCACTGCTTGCTCTTAGTGTCTCGGAGTCATTTTTTGACCAGGAGCTCGACTTCGATGCGATGCTGCAGACTCCAGAGTGAGGGAGCGTTTAAATCATCTGAATCGTTCCTTTGCTACCGCCAATGCTTTGCTGAAATGAAGGTGTGGATTCGGAAAGCTGGTACCAGGGATTACTTGGTTCTAGACAGTGATCTTGACCAGTAAGCTGACAATGCAGCCCAGATGCAGCCCGTTGACCTGAAAGATGAAATTAAGGACTTAGCTGCAGGCAAGCCGGACAAGAACACAAATTTCATCAGGTCTTGGAAGATGAGGGCGTATCGTATGGTATTCTCCCCTCACTATACTGCCGCAACAAGTCACTATCACTGTAATGTAGTGTGGCCTTATACCAGCTAAGCATGAGTTATTGTCTCAGTCCATAAGTTATAGAGCAGTCGAACAACCCTGCGCTGGATCAGGGAATACAGATCAAGTGATCGAGTCTGCCTGGGCTTGAGCTTGACCGGTTGACCACCGGCCACCATGACCTTTCTTGCGCGTTCCCGTCTCGCTCGCAGCCTTCAGAGTGCGCCTCTGCGCTCTGTCAGACGCCGCCACTCATCAAGTCAGTGCAACTGCCTCCCCTGAGAGAGACGGGTCACTGATCATTGCTACCGAGCACAGAACTCGCAGCATATCAATGGGAGGCATGTCTCTCACTCACTCATCTCATCTCAATTTCAGTATGCCAATACAATCTTCAGGACCCTCTGAACCTCGAAAGTTTGCTCACCGATGAAGAGATAGCCATCCGGCAAGCACTACTTCCGTTTGCAGACGATGATCCACGGTCTTACCAGTGCGTTTAGGGATATGGCACACGACTACTGCCAGGTGCGTTGGACGACGCTGTTGCCGCCACAGTCATCGTCTTATACCCATCCAGGAAAATCTTCTCCCCCGCGTTCTGCATGGATGGCGGACAGAAGGTTCGCGCCGGCCGTCTTCGCCATGATGGACTGCTCATGTCTTGACAGAGTTCAATCATGATATTCTTCCGGAAATGGGGAAGCTAGGACTGCTGGGACCGACCATTGAGGGTTACGGCTGTGCAGGCGTCAGCAACGTTGCTTACGGACTCGTCGCGCGTGAGATTGAACGGTACGGAACCAAGCTCTGCCCGGACATTCAGTCATAGTCATACACACACCCCAGCGTGGACTCTGGGTATCGCTCGACCGCTTCTGTGCAATCCTCGCTGGTCATGCATCCGATCAACGAGTTTGGTTCGGACGCCCAGAAAGAAAAGTTCCTTCCGGGTCTTGGTGCGTACACTGGCGCGTTTCAGTGCATGAGGACCCACCTGATCATCAGACTGCAGCCAAGGGTGAACTCATCGGCGCGTTTGGCCTGACGGAGCCGAACCACGGCTCGGATCCAGCAAACATGGAGACCACTGCAGAGGAGGTCGACGGTGGATACATCATCAACGGGAGCAAGACTTGGATATCGAACGCGCCCGTCGCGTAAGCCTCCAACGCACATCTATGAACATCCTCATCTGACTGTATCAGCGATGTGCTCGTGGTCTGGGCCAACTGCAAGTGGGACAACAAGATCCGAGGTTTCCTGCTTGAACGAGTATGCACCTTACACTGGTTTCACTACTCACCGGCTCAAATCCTGTCAGGGCATGAAAGGTCTCGAGACACCAGCTACCAAGAACAAGGTCGCGCTACGTGCATCTGTGACGGGCTCCATATTCATGGATTCGGTTCGCGTTGGTCATGACGCGCTCCTACCAAAGACCCTGGGCTTGAAATCCCCCTTCTCTTGCTTGAACTCCGCCAGGTCTGTACTGCGTGGATCCTCAGCTATATTACTCCAATTGGCTTCGATAGATTCGGCATATCCTGGGGCGTCATGGGTGCGCTCGAAGATTGTGTTACTCGAGCACGCGCATACGCGCTCGAGCGACACCAATTCAGCCGGCCACTAGCGTCTTTCCAGTTGGTACAGAAGAAACTCGTAGACGCGCAGAGCGAAGTCGCACTGGGTCTACAGGCGAGTCTTCAGGTGGGACGTCTCAAAGACCAGGGCAAGCTCGCCCCAGAGATGATCAGTATCGTGAAGCGGAATAACTGTGGCAAGGCGTTGCAACACTCCAGGATCGTTCTAGACATTTTGGGCGGAAATGCTAGTGCTGATGAGTACGTGAATTGTAAAGCACCCTCTGTAATGCTCATGTTTCTCCAGATATCACATTGGACGACATGTTGCAAACCTGCAGGTTACGAATACATACGAGGGGACTTATGTTTGTAATCTCACTGCATTACTTCCAAGTTTCCTGACGTCCCTCCAGGATATTCACACTCTGATACTTGGGAAGGCCATGACCGGAATACAAGCCTTCTCGAACTAGTGAGGGCTCTAAACAGAATAGCACTAGTGGTACAGCACTAGCAACACTCACAAACTAAATACGAAACTAACCACAATCATGAGTCGGCATTGCGCAAAGTTGGGTCTATCCACGGCAAGCCCAGAAGATTGAACACCTCATGTTCTGAGCGAGGGAAAAATAGTTTGGAGTCTCGTCGCCGCGTGCTGCAATAATGCATGTGAGATCGACGATACTTTCCCGAAGATACAGTCAGCGCTCACATCCCAGAACTGTCGAACTTCAATCCGCTGCAGGTCATTAAGATTAAATAGTTCGTGGAAGATGGTTCGATACTCACTGGTCTTTTGCCCAGAGCCGCAGATCTCGCTCAAACATCTTCGAGCCGGTCCTAAACAGATGATTATTGGTACGCCAACCTTTCAAACTTGCTTGAACCTACCACCCAGTGACAGCGGTCCAGTAGACTTGCGGTGAAGCAAAGATAAGGTCCATACGCCGATGAATGCGTCGCTTTAAACCGTCTTCTGGGAGTATGAACACTGTGAGAGCCTTTTGGAGAGAATCCCAATGTGCCGTTTTGAGGACGTCAGGTTGGTGAAAACCGGATAGGTCTGTGCGGTTGCTTGTAAGAGCTCAAAGTCGTTGGAGGCAGAGTACAGCAAGACGAACGCATGACGTGGGTAACGAGTCCTATGTATGGTTTAGCGACGAGCCTCGAGGTCGGTGATCGACGCACCTCGTCTGTAGAGTCGAGTGACCAGTCTCTCGCACATGTCCTTCATATTGTCGTCGCCGCTTTGGAGGTCCTGGTGGCTGATCACAATATCCACATCGTTACTTCGTGTCTTTCCCCGACGGAATCTACACAAGGCCAGTCACTGTCTGTCCACATACAGTGGTATGGAGATGTGATGAACATACCCTCCCGTAATTGTACTTACACACCCAGGCTGCACATGACCCAGTTCAGTCATCACCGTAGCGTGCATCTCCTCCACCTCGTCGCGAGGAATCTGCTGTTCCAAGTCCTTGAGGAGTCGTAAGCCCACCTTGATAGAAAGCAGAGGTATTCCCTTTATGTGCCCGGTATGTTTGGAATCTTTGCTCCCAGGATCATCGTCGTCGTAAACGCAGTAGTACCTTTCCAGATCATCGAGCGTCCGCAACCCCTCTGAATAAAGCTTCCGCGCCGTTGTGGCGCCTATGCCGTATACAGATGAGAATATGGACAGTGATTGGAAACGCTGGCTGTCTGCTATCGATCCTTGTGGTGATAGTTTGAGCGCAGAGTTCGCGGCAAGCTTGGTGTTGGGACGCACTGCTCTCGGCAATTGAGCCATCCTCCATGAACTCAAGTATCTAAGGGGATGATGTCCGGTCAGAGCTATGAAGGAAAGCACCAGAAGTCGGCCTACCTTGGACAAAATTTTCTCCCCGATATGTGGCAATTTCACAATATCGGATGCCATCGTGTCAGCCGTTATAAGGTGCGGATATGCTACGAAGACATTCGGTTCACGCGACCTTAGGCTTGACTGGGGTACCTACATTTCAAGGTCTGGAATGGAAAACTCAGAATTTGCTCGCAAGACGGAAAGGTATACATATGAACGTACCCCTATCGCTCGTTCGTAGCCAAGCGCGTTGATGTCTTGCCCTTCGAGTTCTCTGCAGCGACGTAAAATGCTCAACTCTGCAACAAGTCTCTGATTGCAGCACTCCAGAGGTGAATATCTAAGACAAGAAAAGGACTGGTGGTATCCTATCTCTTGTGATGACTTCTTCTGGTCTGCAGGTATAAGAGATTCATAGTCGTATATCTCGTCAGACGACGCGTCCAGGAAATTTGGGAATGTTCCAGACGAGCGAGGCTTTGCTCCAGAACTGCGAAGTTCCGCAATCGCGACAAACGGCGCGAAGGGCAAGACTTTCTCTGCCTTCAAGGAGGCATCGAGCCATTCAGGTGTTACGACGGCCTTGTTTTGCTGCTCTCGTTAGAGAAGACGCAAATTAGCGAAGCGGTAGCGGTGGCCTCACTGCAAGCTCCCAGTCCAGATGGCGCTCCAAGCGTTTCTTCATCCGGATAGCGGTGACAATAACATCCGCGTCGTGATCGTCAGCAGAGTCCACCAGCTCATACACCCGTATACCCTCTTCATCCTGTAATGTTCTTCTGTTTCCCAAGGCTGACGTGAGCTCCCACAGAGTAGCTGGGTTGACCTTGGCAGGAATGATATGAATCCGAAGAAGTGTCGAGTTCTCTGAGATGAAGCGGTCAGATCTCGCCCGTTTGCGCTGGATTTCGTAAGAGCTGGAAGACGAGCCAGACCCCATGGGTGTCGGCTGTGGTCTTGGTCGTTTCGGAGACATTGAAGCGGTCGAGGTTAAGTTGAAGTCAATGACGTCACGCGCGCCCTGTGGCGTTTTCCTCTGGTCTCATGTGGAGGAATGCAAGGTCTGGATCTGTCTGGATATCTAGCAGCGGAAAGCTGACGGAAGAGAGAGGTACATCACAACATATCAAAGCAAATAGCATGTAAGTACAACAACAGTTCAAATGCAATAGGTATACACGAGGGAGAGCTCAAAGCATGTCGTGAGTCATTAACGAAACCATAGTCCCATCCCATCAATCCAGAGTGAGTTTAGAAGTACAAGTTGTCCATTTCCTGACCCTTTCCGTAGCAAGTATCGTAGTCTGTTCCAGTTGGCGAATCAAAGAAGGGGAGTCATCACAAGACTCGTGAATCTGGGAAGTCTCGGTCTACCGAAGACCGGGGCAAAGTCCACGAACTCTGTAAGAGGAGCCTCTGGGTGACTATAGGTCATGTAAGAGCCTAGTTCAATCGACGGGAAGGAAGAGCACACCTCTCTCGCATATGTGCATCCAATTCCACCTTATTCATTCCACCCAGCTTCTCTGCAGGCAAGTCGCGACAGTGCAAACAATCGTAGAGCGCGTCCTTTGAATCATCAAACCGCCAACGAACGGTCCAACCCTCAGGCAAGAAGCTCTGAGGTTTGGGGGTCACATATTGACGAACGTCGGTATGCAGGGTGTGCTCGACAATCACATGAGGAAGCTGAGAGACAAGCATTGGAGCAATAAGTCAGCACGACGTTGTGGGACGCACCATTTCTCGCCAGGACATGAAGCAGCGCTGATCACCTGGCTTGGCGGCACACAGAGTGCACTCGAACATGACATCCACTTCGTCCATCTCACTCACTGTTGCCCTTGCCGGATTCAAGCCAGCCAGTAGAGCAAGCCCCTCCGCCACGACTTTGATCCATCGATTCTTGACATACAGATCCACACGTAAAGGCGTCCTCAGTCGGCGACCGTCGTCGGCTATGTTTGTATCATCACCATTCACTGCCAGATACACCTGGGAGCCAACGTCGCTGCCAAGGGCACACGAGTGTGTCAAAGTATCCGGGTAGAATATGGGATGGCAAGAAATGCGGCGAGGACCGAATTGAAGAAGGGACTTGTCACGCCAGTCCTTTGGCATCGAACTACAACGAGTGCATATAACGCCATTGACCACCAGTCCAAGATGTTCGTCATCCGCGAAGAAGGGTGCGGAATCTATGGGGTGAAGGACCTCAGCAAGGCGAATTTCAGTGACCTCGAACCAGTCCAGCGTGTCATGTATGATGTCTTCCAAGGACTCTAAAAAGTTGCACTGGCAGAGTGCGTCGTAGTTAGCTTGGGTGATGATGTTCTTGACCGCAGGAAATTCCAGAAATTCTGGCACCGTCGGACCAGGAATAATAGGAAACTCTCCATCGTCGCTGAGTTCCGCGATCAGAATCCTGAGATTACGAAGGGCCACCACCGCGAGTTTCTTGCGAGAGATCAACATTTCGTTCCGATAAACAATGCGCTCCGTGCGCGCGGCGTCCATGAACGCAGTCAAGGTGGCCCGGATATTATTCCAGACTAATGCAACCGTGAAATAAGTCTACCCAACTCCTACAGACAGCGAAAGAAAGCTTACTACGATCAGTTAATATAGAGGGTTGCTTGACAAGTCGATGATTGGTGAACTGCAGATTGGGTTTGCGCGCGGTTTGGACGTATATGATTTCTTCATCGTATCCTAGTGATCTGAGACGGTCATAGATCCTGATAGGTAGATAGGATCATTGAGTATGAATAGCAGAAAGTGGGAAAGAGACGTACGCTTCTAGACGTTGGTCTTTGATTATCTTCAGCTCGCGAGCCCGCTTGTCGCGGAGGGCTTGTAACCATGCAGTGCACTTCCGTATATGCTGCACGTGGGTTAAACGCCTGGGTGATGGTAGGAGGGATAACAGGCAAAGACGTACATCAAGCTCCTCGATCTCAATCTTCCTTGAAGTCATAAGTTCCTCGAGGCTGGGAGCCAGAGTGAGACTCGTAGACTCAAGCTGCGATCAATTGAAGGAACATACACGTGGGGTCTACAAGTCATGCAAGTCCTGGTTCGAAGGTAGAACTCGGGTTCCAATACCATGCTTTGGTAGCAGAACTAGTCAAGTAGTCAGTCGTCCCAGCAACCAGCATATATTTGGGAAAGAGACGCATACATGGCAGATTTTGACAAAAACAAGATGCGCCCAAGCGGGCTCGGACATGCCGACTAGAGGTGCAGGAAGATTGTCTGCGTTTGCGCGCGCGGCGACCCACGTCTGGCGGGACGACTTCGACATAAGGACATGGCGGATCCCGCGACTGACGCGCGCCAGATTCAGGAGATCCAGCGGAGAAAGATTGGCCAGTATCTAGGCCACAGTCAGGCAGGAGGAACGCGATTCCGATTCAACGGACCTCGTAGACGACGTCCAAAGCAAGATCGTCAAACTTGACGGCGCCAAGGGCGCGAACGACGCGTCGCTCCTTTCGTCCGCGCGTAGCGACCACGGCGGCGGGATCGTTGATTGAATTGGCGTCCTCCGTCTTTGCTCGCTTCTTCATTCGAGACGGCATTGTGAGGTGGTGGTAATGGTGGCGGTCAAGGAAGGACGGTGCTTGGGTCCTGATTAAATACCAGTCGATTGTGCCGTGCTTCTTGCCGGCCACATCAACTGTCAGTCACTGCACAAGATCACGTTTCCTGAGAGTATTCCAGCCAGAGGAGATTGAACATAGTCACATCTGATTTCAGGCGAACATCTCAAAGAGTGGGTGTGCTGACTGTACAAGAGATGATACCGCCTGCACGTACTTCATGCCGCCTGCGAAGTAGGTTGGCCGGTTCATTTTCCGTGTTTCTGCGTGTACTGATACAGTAGACTCCAAAAGCGTTCCAGGATCGCCGAGCTCGTCCATACAATCATCGTTGACTACGGCTGGATGTTCGAATAAGGTCGACAATGCTGCCTCGAAAACCCACCGTGCTTGCCATCCCTTGCCACCGAAGTGAACGACCAGCCCAAGAGATGACGGTCCATGTAGAGGCCATCTGAGAAAGACCAGGCCTTCCAGCCACGGAATAAGCCTGCTCACAAAGAGGCAGACCGCCGGTTTTCTGGCAACGAGGCGTTGGGTTCGGCCAACGTGCGTAGATGATATCGTAGTTGTTCCCATATTCCACTGTTAAGGAACAGAGAATGGGCATCTTGGGACAATAGATTGAAGGCCGACACGAAGAAAAGCCTATAAGTAGGCAATGCAAGACAGCCATGTCCGCGTCGACTGAGGCAATGTTATTGGAACTAGCGGCATAGCAAGAGGTGTCCCAACCATGAGAGGTAGTGTCGAAATGATTCTCGAGAGTGAATTCGTCGCCTGGTGACCCTCCAGCAATGGTCCAGCGGTGTCACAATCATGTGGCGAGAAACCCTGCGACAACATGGGATCGCCCGCAAGAATTTTGCATGCTTCAAGAGGTATAGTCTTGATGTTGTCGCCATACAATATTTGCCCTTGGCAACGACTGTCCAATAAGAGCACACTACAAATAATATGAGATGGTCATGTCTGACCGGTCCCCTCGTGCCAGTCTGCAGCCTCTGGAAGAACTAGCACAAGGTCTTCGGCCCACAGGTCGACGATAGGCAATGCGCGGGTGCAAGTGGGGGCGAAGATTAAAGATTACTTCCGTTGGGGTGTATGAAGAGGTGTGCCTTGAGCGCCGCTAATCGCATGCGCAATGGGCCAGTGGTAGGTCTACCGGCAGTGCTCGTCCAATTCCTGTCTACTTCTACCGGTGCAGCCACCTCGAAGGCCACTAAAAACAGACCGGTCCAAATCCGTTGAGTCGCAGTATGATTTCAGGGACTTTTGATTAACAAGATATTGCACGCAGTGCACGACACTCACAGTAAATGTCTTGCTCTGGTCTCGGTGTACTGCAAGCGATGCTACTCCATCGAGATGCTCCATTGGCATTCGTCTGACTGGATGCCGGACGACTCCTATGTCATGATAATGATAGCAATTATACTTACTGAATCATCGCATGGGTCCTTGTCATGGTGGTCCTCAAACTTCAAAGGCAGTGATCGGGAGTGGCCGAGAAAGAGGCAATATTGCGGACCGGGGTTCGGTAACACCGGCGACAGTATTCGGCACTTTCGGCACATCTTCGCTTTCATTTCCTCCTTCATGATATCCCACATTCGAAACCCACGAGGCAATCATTGCAACCTACTCTTCGTGTCGCAGACCATACTGAGGAAGGCTGCAGGATTTTGAAATCGTATATCAACATTTCGTGAAGAAGAAACGCGCCACACTAGTTCATGACTTTGTAATAGTTGTAAATTTCAAGTCTTTTCTCTAAAATCTGCTCCTAATCACTAGACACGCGTTTCTTTAGGAGATCTCACTGTCCCCATATCATAGTTATCACGTTCACAAGTCGCGTCCAAGCCAGTAACTCGGCAAATCTCATTCGCTCCTCAAGCACTACTACAACCGTCGACGTCTGTACGTAAACGTAAACCACACCGGCAAAATGGTACGTTCTTGCTCTTACTATACCCACAACATTAACGTCTTTGCTCTGATGCTTCCTAACGGTCGGATGGTCTCACAGCTTAGTGTTTCCGTGTGTGAACCATCGAGATCCTGGATATGCCCGAGCATGATTGTGCTCCCCTCCAGCTCCAAAATCTCGTGACTCACTATGTCTAAATTTCAGGTGTGCTCTACTAGCAACCACACGTGGGTGGTTATCTATGGCCTCACAATAATCATTGGAGCTGCGCCTATTCCCACGAGCACAAGTGACAATAAACGTCAAAAACGCAACGCTAGTATAGCCGAATAGCGTGTGGAATGTCAATATTTTGGCCGCAGAGCACACGCTGTCGAGCACAGGTCGAGCAAGTGGGCAAGTGTCCCACTGCTTGGCGTGCATCTCATTTTCAGTACGTGCACGAGATCAAAATATGGGCAGATACGCTCTTTTGGTTGCTTCCATTCCACAGTGAGTTGATAATTGCCGTCCATCACTCCGGCCACCATCGCGATGTGCGCGAGAGCAGGTGGCCAGCAATCGAACTTGCGACCGACGCCGCTCAGGTTCACTGTCTGAAAGAGGTGATCACTGATCTCGAAAGGTCAAGCGACGGTAGGAGTGACGTCGGCTCATTGGACGGTCTGCGAACAGCGATGACTTACAGAACTCCGCCCAAGGCTTGGCGAGCTTTAGCCTGTGACTCGACATCCCCGCGTCAAATCGTGTGGAGACTTAGCGCCTTTACATAGGTCTTTGCATATGCAGTTGTTCCCGGTATCTTTCTGACGATGACTGCGGCGCTGAGGGAAGAAGCTGGTACTGTGCCAAGAGTATCTGTCGTTGTCGTGCCCATTTTTTTCTTATCATCGTACCTTCTCTCGAAGGGGAACGCCTCAATTTAGATGGTGTTTAGACACACTGCCGCCACCATCTGATCTGCACTTCAGATTTCATTGTATCAGGGGTCTCCAGGAGATGGGGTTCTATGGTCAAAGGTAAGTCGAGGTTATTCTCATTTTACATGTAAACTGAAAAAGGATGCAAAGTCCCGACGATCGTTGATGATGCAGGTGCAGTCATCTCCACGTCCTCACTGTGTCAAGATGCAATTTACTCTGAATGGTGGATATTGCAAAGTCGGACATGATGCGAGTACGTACACCGCGGAGCGGGTACGACAGAGTCAATGCCGGGCCAAGCAAGAGCGACATGGAATTCGTGTACAGTGTCGGGAGACACCGGTGTCTACTTCCTCTCGTCTCTCCGATCTGGTCGTTCAAGGATCCATCACCGGCGGTCGAAGGTGTCCGGATGTCCTATGGGACAGCAAAACTGGGCCAGCGGATTCTTTATGACCGGTCTAATTCCACCCGAACGACTACTTCGTACGACATCCTTCAATTGTACAAGGGGATTGGCCTCTTTGTCAAAGTTTCTCATGGAAGCCACTACTTCGCTGAGTGGTTTTAGACTCACCGCAGTCAAGGCGTGGTGACCCTCTGCTCTTGGCCAGGTCCAGTGTATTGTCAGGCGTGAGTCGCCAAGAGTTTAGGAAGACTATCCAATCTCGATTTCTTGGGCTAAACGCCATCGTGCAAACAACTATCAAGTGAATGCCTCTACGGATCCACCGGATGGTTCCATCGCTGATCTAGATGAGTGCCTGAACAGCCAGTCGAGGTATAACCCCAATTGTTGAGAGGTATAAAGGCGAAGGGAGTTATGGTTTTTCGTCCACAATCCCAACTGCTCTGAGCATCTTTTGCACTCACATACTTCTGCTCGACAAACTTACTCCTGCATATCATGCCTGCTCCCAGTTACTCTTTCGTTCGCGAGACTGAGGCCGTTGCTGCGCCTGTCACAGAGCTCAACGGCGAGAATGTCTACTACAACGCCCGACTCGACCCCAAGAACTTTCTCGAGGGACCCCTGTCTCCTAACCCGTCAACGCGTCTTCGTCAGATGCTAGCTCGTCCCGGGATCGTCGTAAGTGTTACGTCCTGGTCGAGTGTGTGTTGCATTCTCACTCTACCAGGTCGCTCCGGGCATCTGCGATGGTATCAGTGCCCGATGCGCCCTTGAAGCAGGGTTTGACTGCTTGTATCAAAGGTAGATATTCTTATGAAAGCCTGTTGATCAGCAATTTACGAGCTCTTCTCAGTGGCGCCGCTACGACCGCGTCGAGACTCGGGGGCCCCGACTTGGCCATCGCTACTTTGAACGATTTTGTCGAAGTAAATATCACTTCTTCCCAGTACGGCTATCAAGACTGATTGAACCTCTCGAAGTCGGGACAGATGGTCAGCAGCATCGATCCTTCCGTTCCAGTCATTGCAGATGCCGATACTGGGTATGTCTTTTCTGTATTTCTTTCAGTTCAACATTTGACGCCCTTCTGCCCATAGGTTCGGCGGGCCGGCCATGGTGGCGCGTACAGTTCGGCAATATGCGAGGGCAGGTATCGCAGCCCTACATATCGAGGATCAGGTTCAAACCAAACGATGTGGACACCTGATGGGGAAACAAGTTGTCTCACGCGAAGAGTTCCTCACGCGTATCCGCGCCGCGGTCATCGCCCGCGACACCATCCCTGGCGGATCAGACTTTGTGAGCGAGTTCAATCTGCGACGAAGTTTCCAGTAACTGATCAAAGTAGGTCATTATTGGGCGAACGGATTCTGCCCAGGTTCTTGGAATGGACGAGGCCATCACCAGACTGAAGTTGGCAGCCGCAGCTGGTGCTGATGTCTGCTTCATCGAGGGCGTGAGGACGAAGGAGCTCTTGGAATCAACTGTCGCCGCCTTGGCTCCCACACCTGTAATGCCAAACCCTGACTATGACTCTCAAAGCTTACCAGAGGATTCGTTTAGGTTCTCGTCAATGTGATTTCCGGAGGCCTGACCCCTTCTTTCACGTATCCTGAAGCGGAACAGATGGGAGCCAAGATTATCAGTGAGTCCGTTAGGAAAGCAAGGAGACCAAAGTAACATTTCTCCAGTCTTCTCTTTAGTTTCTTGTGTCGCGATGGTACATGCCCTTCGTGTTGCCATGAAGTCTCTGAAGAAGACGGGTACGGACTTCTCAACTGCTCAAGGCATGGATCCCAAGGCGTTCTTCGAAGTCATGGGTAAGAAGACTTTATGACCACCAATTCTGTCTCATCATGATTCTCCAGGACTGAACGACGTAATTCAGCTTGACGCCCAAGCGGGGGGGTCTGCCTTCAAAGTTGTTTGATCACCACGACAATATATTTATTTGTAGACTCTCTTTCACTATCCCAAATACATAGATGGATAACCCAAACCATTCACATGCTACTTACATTTGCGCCGTCTTACTTTGATCTATATAAAGATTATCATTGGTCGAAACCAGATCTCACAAAGTCGACTGAAAGATTTAGGCGCAGACCCGGGGTATTCGGGCCGGAGACGGACGTCCTCCTTCCCCGCACTTCCGCAATTGGGTCGACCCGACTGGGTGGTTCCCATTTATAACCCCAACCTTCCCCAGGCTCAAGAACTCCACTCTCACCGTCACAATGTCCAAGACTATCTCAGGCCAGGAAGTGGCCAAGCACAACACGCGCGAAAGCTGCTGGATTATTGTTCATGGTGTGTCCGACGACGCGGTCCACGCTACATAATGCTCATCTTCGCTGTCAAGGCAAGGTGTACGATGTAACAGAATTTCTGGATGGTGAGCAGCGTCAGACTTGCATTTCTTCATTGCTAAGCAGTACCTCAGATCATCCTGGTTTGTTGTACTTTCGAGCCAGCATCGTGTCACCGAACTAACGGGCAGATAGGCGGCAGCAAGATCATCCTCAAATACGCGGGAAAGGATGCCACGTATGCCTTGTGCTGCCTTGCCTCCTGCGGCCTGTTGATGTTGAACGTAGTGCTGAATACGACCCGATACATCCACCGGATGCCATCGAAACCAACCTCCCCGCCGAGAAACAGTGCGCGCTACCCTCCATCATCTTATCTGAAATCTGATTGCTGTCAGCTTGGGTGCCGCACAAATGGACACCGTTGAGAAGGTTGAAGTCGTCGTGACCGACGCGGAAAAGGCACGCTTGGACCGAGTCGCAAACAGGCCGCCCATCTCCGAAGTGCTGAACTTGCACGACTTTGAGGTGTGCATCTGCCAGGATCACCGTCCCCAGTGTCTCACCATACTACGCAGTACATTGCACGCCTTGTCATGCCCGAGAAGGCGTGGGCCTACTACTCTTCCGCTGCCGACGACGAGATAACACATCGCGAAAACCACGCCGCGTACCATAGGTAAGTTCATCAACATCTCGACCTGTCACTCCACTACATCCCATTCATACAGGATATGGTTCCGGCCACGCGTGTTACGCGACGTTACGAACGTGGACTGGTCAACAAGCATTCTAGGCCACAAAACCAGCATGCCTGTTTACATCGTAAGCTGAGATTCTCAATTGAGACTTGGGTATCGTTGATTGATTCATCTGCCACCTAGACTGCCACTGCTCTGGGTAAATTGGGACACCCAGACGGCGAACTCAATCTCACGCGTGCCGCTGCTAAACATAATGTCATCCAAATGGTACGCATTCGACTAGTCATGAAGCAAGAGCAATCGCCCACCTTGATCCAGATCCCCACCCTCGCGTCATGTTCCTTCGATCAGATCATGGACGCTGCTAAACCCGGTCAGATTCAGTTCTTCCAGCTTTACGTGAACAAGGATCGCGCAATTACGAAACGCATCGTACAACATGCTGAAGCCCGCGGTGTCAAAGGCCTTTTCATCACTGTTGATGCGCCACAACTGGGTCGCAGGGAGAAGGTACCCTTGCCCGATTATGATTGGGAATGCTGGCTGATCCAAATGTCTCATAGGATATGAGAATGAAGTTCGATGCTGAGGACCCTTCTGAAGTTAGCAAAGCAGGCTCAGAAGGTGTCGACCGATCACAAGGCGCTGCCAGAGCTATCAGCGTATGTTTTGCCCTTGCACTCTCGGTGTATCACTGACGTATCTGCACAGTCATTTATTGACCCTGGTCTCAATTGGAATGACCTAAAGTGGTTCAAGAGCATAACATCAAGTAATTCGTCGAGCATGATACGGTGTTCTTCGCATCTCATTTTCGAATAGTGCCTCTTATCCTGAAGGGCGTTCAATGCTGGGAGGACGCAATGGAGGCATACGATCACGGACTTGCAGGAGTTGTCTTGTCTAATCACGGTGGTCGCCAGCTTGATTTCTCGCGATCTGGAATAGAAGTCCTCGCAGAAGTCGTCGAAAACCTCGGCAAGAAACGCAATCTGAAGTTCCCGAACGAGAAGTTCCAACTCTTCATCGACGGTGGTGTACGACGAGCGACCGATGTCCTCAAAGCCGTTGCTTTAGGTGCTACAGCTGGTCAGTTCAACCTCTCATGGATTTGGTGTTACATTGTTATTCAATTTGATTTTTCAGTCGGTATTGGACGGCCGTTCATCTACGCTTACTCAGCGTATGGCGAAGAAGGTGTTGACAAGGCGCTCCAGATCCTCCATGTCAGTAAAGAATCCAGCGACGAACTACAGAACACTAATGCCCCAACAGGAGGAGTTTGAGATGAACTTGCGCCTCCTCGGAGCGCCAGCGCTGAAGAATGTCGTGCCCGAAATGGTAGATACTACCAACCTCAGCTCGCACATCGTTTCCGTACCGGACGACAGGCTGTATGGGTCTAACTGTAAGTGGCTAGCGATACTAATGAGTTGAGTCCAACTCACGTGCGCGCGTTTAGATGAGAGTCTGCAGACGGCCCAGCTACGGGCGCAAGCAATTTCGAAGCCAAAGTTATAGAGTCTTCTTGTATTTCACACGTGTAACGACCAAGGTTACGGTGCTTATCTATGTATGTTCCTAATCGTCCAAAATATGTCGACATACGGACGGAAACACTGAGGTGCAGCCTCAGCTTCATCATCCCTCTCCTCCCCGAGCACAGTCAGCATTGAATTGGTGTCTTCGGTCATTACATCGAGGCCCGCAGCGCTCTCGGAATACTCAAGGAACGCGCTACAGACTCCTCCAGGTATAAATCGTGCCAAGTCTGGGCACTTCACAATCCTCATGTCTTCTACCTTCATCGCAAACAACGAGAAGTACGCCGCCACCTTCGACCAGGGTAACCTGGCCATTCCGCCGTCGAAGAAAACCTTTATTTGTACGTATTCCACCTTGAAGGGATCTCACTGATGTTTAATCAGTGATCTGTCAGGACGCGAGAATCAAGTAGACATGCTGTCTATGTGGCGCTGTTAGTTCTGATGTACAGTGATTGTTCTATTGCAGTCCTGCCGACGCGCTTGGTCTCAAGCTTGGAGAGTGTCATGTCGTACGTAACGCTGGTGGACGCGCGTGAGTATTTCGTCTACTATGGGTGCTGCGTGCTCATGATATACTAACCTCCAGGGAGGACGCAATCAGGAGCATCGTCATCTCCCAGCGTCTATTGGGGACACGCGAGATCGCTATCTTCCACCACACCGACTGTGGTATGATGAAGTTCACGACGCCCGAGCTACATGATATTGTCAAGAACGATCCAAACTCTTCCCATGCCGCCGCTCAACTGGTCGATCAGTTGGAGTTTCTCGAGTTCTCGAAACCGCAGGAAAGCGTCAAGCAGGACGTCGAGTACTTGAGGAGTCATCCTCTTGTCTTGAAAGGCACGAAGATTACAGGCTGGGTTTATCATGTTGAGACCGGAAAAGTCGGTAGCTGTTCCACCGATGAGAATTTTTTGACTGACTAGCTCCATCCTAGATATCTAAAGTGGTTTAATGATTGTATGTAATCATTCGAGCAATAGACATCCTCACGAGAATGTTTATCAATGCCACAACTCGGTACACTCAGACACGAGACCTATAGGACGAGCACGACATAGTGTGGACTACTCCACCTAGAATTGCGCCATCTGAGATACTGGGAGCATACTTATAGCAGGTGCTCTAGCGAACAAGCTCCATCGAATTCCATGTCGTCCAACTTCGTCCAACACAACAACGAGTATGCCTCCTCCTTTGATAAGGGAGAACTCTCGATTCCGCCGTCGAAGAACTTGTTGGTAGGCACGTAGTTTCATTCTATAGCAGACGAAGGGGGAATTCAACGTTTAGGGTTCTAGTCACCTGCATGGATGCAAGAATTGAGTATGCCAACGCATCCTCGACGAGGCATTGTTCTTGATATTTTCTTAGTCCCGCCGCTTCGCTCGGTATCGCACTTGGAGAGTCGCACATCGTGCGGAATGCTGGAGGGCGCGCGTAAGTGTTCGCGTACTGATTCGAATTGGACTCTGGCTCACACGATACACACAGACAAGACGCAATCAGGAGCATCGTCATTTCCCAGCGCCTCCTCGGTACGAAGGAAATCGCAGTCTTCCATCATACAGATTGTGGCATGCAGAAGTTCTCCACTCCCCAGTTGCGCGATATCATCAAGAAGGACTCCGGACCAGAAGTAGCTGCGCTGGTTGACCAGATAGACTTCTTGGAGTTCTCCGAGCTTGAGGGGAATGTCAAGGAAGACGTGGAATATTTGAAGAATCATCCCCTCGTGTTAAAGGAGACGAAGATCACTGGCTGGGTGTATCATGTCGAGACAGGAAAGGTCAGTCGATGGACCTCGCGTTGGTGCCCAAGGAAGCTCACTTGCGTCTCAGATTTCTCAAGTAGTTTGACTCCGACACTGAGTATTGTCGCTGTGTCAGGGACATGCTAGCAAACCTGATAGGATGCCCAAGTATGGTGTTGTTGTAGCCAGTCGCAGTGGGGGGTTTCTATGTTATTTGAGTCTTGCACTGCTTAGGCGTATTGAAACGACATACGTCCACGCGAGCGTCAATGCAGGAGTGCTGCTGTGAAGATGTGTTTACCTACACCCACCTGAGTTCTCCCTTCGGCTGCGGAAGTCGCGTACTCAACCCCATCCTGGAGCATACTGCATAGCTTTCCTTCGTGACCCAGCTGTAAGTTATTCGGTCGTAGGAAAGTCTTCCTATGCCGGCCACAGGTTCTCCATCGTGTGAGCAGTACCGCTGCTTGTATCGCTCTCACTGGACGAACTGGAGCCCCAAGAACAGGCAGTATCTATCTTGAGAAGAAAGAGCTTCTTGCGGCGGCGATAGTCGACAGGCACCCAAAAATTGTTCTATGCTGTTCATTAGGCGAATGATAGTGATACAGATTGAGAGGGGGTAGAATAAGTTAGTGTAGAAGTTAGTCCTCACTACAAGATAGATTAGCATGGACTTAGGACAGAAGATAAAAACATACTCCGCCGGTTCTCGTCTCATAAACCAGTCAATGGCACCAGAAAATGCGGCAAAACCCAGCCCACCAGTCAAAGCAGCTTTTGGACCAGCATTTCGGGCCAGAATACCACCAGTGATGAACCCAGACGCTACGGCATTACCTATGTCGTTTTTGGCGCGGTACTATCGAACCAGATGAATAACAAATGGAACAGGCATGAGAGGAAAACGCACCCCTTCTATCACACATTCTACCCCCTGGTACATGGCACCAATCTTTCCGAAGGTCTTTCCGCTCGTGTAGACGCCCTTTGCCATATCCTTGAGGATGGTACCGACTTTTTGTTGAGCACCCGCCGCGGCCTGCTGTCGCAGTAAGGGATCCTCATATTGAAATGTGGTGGTCATGAGCGAGAGGAAGCCTCCGAGGCCAAAGCCTTCGACAAGAGTCAGTGCCGGGCGTCGCCTCGCTGACTGCACGCACCGATGACCGCCGACATGGCTGACTTGAAGAGACAGGACTCCTGGGCGACGGCGGCAAAGGTCTCGTACTTCTTGACCTGCGCCATGGCGGCGCGGTCGTCCTCGGTGAAGCCCGGAGGCAGCGGCTCCTTGCCTGGCGCATAGATGGGCACCAGGAAGCGGAATCTTGGGTCCCCACTCATGCCAGTCGGAGTCAAGCCGTGTTTGATCGTGACGGAAGCAGATTTGGCTCATGCTCTCACCCTCACGCGCGCCAGACACGAATTGCATTGTTCGTTACAAAAAGTCTCAACAGTACACCGCATTCTCGTTTTTGTGCATCAGCGTCATTCCTCCGCCCAACAGCGACAAGCCCATGCACACTGAAGTGAATATGCTCACACTCCGCGGCTGGGACGCCCATGCAAAGCAAAGCAGACCCGCCATCATCAGCGCGAACCCAAATGTCGCCATGAATATCGACAGCGAATGCATACGGCTCATCAAGTGGATAGGCGGTCCTCCGAAGGGCCCGACTTGGACAAGATGTGGGTTGGCCGACCAGACCCCCTTGGTCGACGACGTTGTAGACGTCTTCTTGATTGGTCCCTGGAAGCTCTGGTATTAGTATCTGCGATACACAGTGCACTGTCATCGCACCGGTCGCGGGTCAGTGCTTGTGCCTCGGAACCGGGAGTGATTCATGTTCAGGAAGACCGTGCCAGGTGTGGTTGAGACCGCTGGTGAGCCCTCTGCGCCTTCTGTCTTCATCTCCTCCTTCTTCGCCACGTAGATCTTGAACTTTATCAAGTAGAACGCAGATAAGAACGATACAAAAGCTAGGCCAGTCAGCACTTTTCCTGGGGCAAACAACTGTCGCGTACATGCATTGATGTGCATGACCAGGGCTCCCAAGATGCACGCGTTACAGCCCGTCTGCCACCCCGAGCTATCATCTGGCGACGATGGAGTGGTGACCTGAAGCATCCCAGCTTCTACGGACGCAAAGAATGTCGTCTACAACCTCAATCATGCTACACCTCGGAGTCTCTTGCGACTCACAATCAAACTGATCAATTGAAGTCGATCCATCCAAGACTGGACCAGCTCCTTCATGGCCTTCCGGTGAGCCTCGTCATCTTCTGCATCTTGGTCTTCCTGCGTAGCTGCCGAGTCGCTCAATACATGCTATACAGATCAATAAGCAGCAACTACTCACGCTTCTTCACAACGGCATGAGGCTGTTCAACATCAGTCGTCGTATACGGCTTTGTGGTATGTTGCATGTTCTTTTCGTTAGCGTACGCCTTGAACATTGGGAATGCACTGAAGCGTTCGAGGGCAAGAGGGATTGACGCCAGGGTCGTCACCTCCGAAGCCCTTCATAAAACAAGTAGCCGAATGATTCCCGAAGTGCGGTCGGAGGCGGCGTCATTCGAGTCAATACTCCAGGAGCACTCAATCGGACAATACCACAAAAGGTAACGCGTCTCAAGAGCACAATTATACAACTATACACTCAATATCAATACCAGTAGCAGAAATCGCCTTTACGACGCGCTGCTGTTGATTGGAGCACCACTACAACAACAAGAAGTTCAGCTTTGTCACGTGGCGTACGCATGCCGACTCACAAGACAACAGAAATCATGTGTGCTTCATGTCTAAACGCGGCGACAGCCTCGCTGTCGGCATCCCGGTCTGCTCTCCATGCTCGCTTCTCCAAGGCATCCGCCAGTACCGTAAGTCCGTAAGCACAATCTCTATGGCCCGGCGGGAATGCAGATGCGATCTCCCGATGGGTGAATATTGCCTCGAGGTATTCGCCGTTGGTGGTGGTATACGATTCTAGCTGTCCTTGTATTGCTTGCAGGTACGCGCATCCGGAGTAAACGACCGCTTCTCCTGCCATCTGTGGGGGTGTGTGAATCGAGGTAAACGACTGAGGGCCATCACATCTAGAGATACACACTGAACAGTCCAAGTCCATTTCTTGTGCTCCACTCAGCGGGGGTGCCTTGAGGAAGGGGTCACTGATCCGTTAACGCATCGTTGTGCAGAGCAAAGCAGCATACGCATGACGAGGGATCTTTGATGTTCAGCGCGAGGAAGAGATCGCAGAGGACATCTGTTCTGGATCCGTGATGCGACTGTGAGACCGTTGTCGAATCATTCATTGGCGAGGTCCAGGCTTGAGAGACCATAATCTGGGTTGTACAGGACATGGGAGTGGGATGGTGTAGGAGGGAAAGACAGAGTGGCCTAAGGTAATGACTTGAACGCGTGTTTACCATGTTGTGGATGTGCGACTTCTTCACCCAGCGGCCACTGGCATGATCCGACGAGATAATCGAATCGCAGTCTGTGTTGATAGGATGGCTGATGGTATAACGGCAGGTCGCCTGGACATGAGCAGGTAAGGAGCAGGTACAAGAGCTACTTATCAATATCATCTGAATGGCCCTGGAATAGCCAGGACGGATGCTGAACACATTGTCGTGGAGCTACTCGCGCAGTTCATCACCTTATGATCATGATGATCGAGCTACCGCCTCAGTTCCAATTCAGCTGGGCGCCATACTTTGAGGTTCTTCGAGCGCCCATACAGTAACTTTAAGTACGATGGCCCGCAACGCGGAAGCAAATCTCAGTCTAAGTACTGGCCAATCATGATGGCTCCCGGGCGGGGTGGAGGCGCCGCCCGCGAGCGCAACGTGGCTACCAAATTTGACTCTGCCGATCCTCGTGCTCCCTGACTACGACAGCCACCATCGATCAACGTCGCACATCTATTAAAGCGCTTTTCTCTGCTGTACAGCAGCTCGAGTGCATACTTATCATCGTCTTTCTGGATCACAGTCAGGTCTTGGTGCCTCGTCCTATCCTCTCGAATTCTCAGGTCGGCCGTACTATATCAGGCCTTCTGATATTATTTCCATCATCAAACTCAGTTACTCCATGCGATTCGAATCCGGGTCCTTGGTCTTAATGGAACATATATAAAAACCTATACCCTTCAGCGAGACTTCACCCCATTGGCTTATCATGGGCGCCATTCCTTTGGACAAAGCATACCTCACTGCTATCTGGCTCGAAACACTGTTCTATGGTAATAACCAGTCTCTTTAGCTCTATTCTAATTCTTAGAGTTCATACCGCATTCACAGGGATAAACGTACTTCTATTCTTTTCCTACCTATGGATATCGCGCTACAGGAAGAAGAATCGGCCTGTGAGCACGGTCATCCTGCCCACCGCTATCCTTATGTTCTGCTTCTCGACGATACACGTATCCCTTGGGTTTCAACGGCTCATTGAGGGCTTCATATACCTTCGTGATCAGCCAGGCGGACCAGCTGCCTTCTTCTCCGGTGCGCATGTTTATCCTCCGGCGGCTCGACGGTCCGCCAACTGACCTGATTTTTCTCAGATGTTTCCATTCCGGCAAACGTTGCGAAAGTGTGCATACACACGATAAACTCTATCTTGGGAGACAGTATCGTTGTGAGTATCCTCACTCAATAAATAACACAAGATCTATGTCTGACTTGTCCTGGACGTTATAGGTCTGGCGTTGCTACCACGTCTGGGGGCAGAATTGGCTCATGTGTATATTGCCTATCACCCTCATTACCGCTTCAGCAGGTGTGTAGCTTCTCCCATGAAGTGTCCTCCCAACTGAGAACAATGCAGTATGTGGCTTTGGCCAAACGGTCGTCTTTGCTACGGCCAAGACTACACATAGCGCCTTCGTCCATACCCTCCAGGTGTGGAATGGGTGTGTCTTTGGACTGTCTCTTGCGACGAATGTTACTGTCACCTCCTTGATTGCGTTCAGAATATGGTATACCTCAATCTTCCAGTGCTCAGTTCGATTTTTGACTCTCCATAGGCATCTATCAAGACAGTTCAACTTTGGCTCTGCATTCCGCTACCGTCGAGTGCTCACCATGGTCGTCGAGTCCGGCCTTATCTACTCGTCCGCCATTTTGATTGAGATCACACTCTATTTCCTGAATTCCAATGCATTCTACATCGTCTATGATCCCATCGCGCAATTGACGGTGAGTGATTGACTCGGACCCTCTGTCTTACTACAACCGGGGCAGTCCTGATATCATGATTCTATCCAGGCCATAGTCCCCCTCATGATTATCGTGATGGCGTGCCTCGGGCTCACCTCGAATGACCTCAACGACATGCAGACGAAAATGACCATCGAGACGAATGGTATGCAATTTGCGGCCAAGCCTCGTCAGCGGACGTCGACTTTCCAAACGTCGAGCATGTTTGCGACGACTAGCGTTGACCCGCGCGTCACTGGTACTGATGTCTTTGTGGACATCAAGGGCAACGAGATTACCGAGGTTAGCGAGGACTTGGAGCTGTCGTCGTCGGCTGGAGGGTCGCATATGAACAGCAGCAGCAAGCCGAGTGCCGCAACGCTTGGGGAGCCAGTGGTTTGAGTCATTGTAGCATCATTAGCGTGTAGTACTTTGTCGAACGGTTGATGTGGTGTATACTTTTCTTGGGTACTTATGGGTGCCATCGAACGCTCGTTAACTTACGTGTGAATCGACTCGAGTGCAAGTGTCGGTGTTAAGTACGTGCATTCACTCTGACAAGGAGTTTACATTATATAATACTGAGGGCCTTACTGACTGACGAGTTGAGGCCGCGGACGGTACTAATCACGGAGAGAATAGGACGTGGGCATGTGAATAGGTGAAGATTGCTGGTATTCCGCGGCGAATTAGTGCTTGGGAGGGCGATACATGGAGCAGGCCGGACGGCGGCGGACGCACTGGGGTGAGATCATCGTTGAGTCAAGCGGCGCAATGCTCGGCACCGGGGTCTGCCGTGCTTACTCAGCAGCGAGAAGTGTTTCTGAGCAAGCCTGGGCTGTTCGTCTTGTCCTCCGTCCTTGCCTACAGGACAGACTCTGACTCCCGGATTGCTCGTTGCAGCATCCGAAGACCTGCTAGTCGCCACACTAGACCCGACGCCCTCTTGCCGCTGTTTTCTCGCCTGCTGGCAGGTCATTTTTGACGACCGACCCACACGAGACAGATACTCATTTTTTTCCCATCCGAGCCAACTAAATCACAGCAGCCGCCACTTTTAGCTAAAAATTCGTGCGTGTTCCCGCCTTTTTACAGCGTCGCCGGCGATTGACAGCAGGCGTGGCGCAGAATGAGCAAATCCTCAACTGCTACGGTACCAAAGAATCCTCCCCAGCTCCCGACAAAGTCAGCTTGGTCAAAAGGTCCGCCATCGTCGTCACGATCCCAGTCGCCGGCCCCCTCGTCCTCCTCGACACCCGCGCCCACCCATTCCCGCCGTCCCAGCACGCTCGGCCAAAACATACCCATCAAGGATGGCGTCGGCATCCCGCGCAACGTAGGCGCCGCGAAACAAGGTGCGTGCGCGTCTGGCTGTCTGCCAGTGCAGCCTGCTCACCTTCCTCCACAGGCCCGGCCGTATCGTTTGGATCGATTGACGATGTCAATGCCCCCATTTCCTCCTCTCCCGCCCCCACGCCCACGCCCCCCATCAAGTCCGACGGCGTCAGGTCGTTCGGCACCGTGCCCGCCACCGTGAGCCAGGTCAATGGCAAGTCCGCCGTGCAGACGTCCGCCAAGCCTGGCACGGCGGCTGCCAACCCGAAGAGCTACAAAATGGACATTGCAAAAATGTTCCAGGGCTCATCCACCACTGCTCCATCCTCTCAGCCGTCGTCACCGAGCGTTCGGCCCGCCGCTGCTGCCGTCACCCAGCCGCCCGCATCACAACCTCCACCGCCTTCCGCCTCCCCCTTCCAGACATTTGTGCCCCAGAACAGCATGCGGCCGCCTCAGCAAAATCCTGGGCCGAACGGAGCCCCGGGATCAGGCCCGAAATCACCGCCGTACAGACACCAGATACCGAACGGGACTGCCTCGCGCATGTCCAATGGCCCCACTGGGCCCTCCCAGATGTCCGGGAACATGGGTAGTCCCCGATTATCGCAACCTGCGCCACAGGCACAGATGCAGCCGCCTCCCATGCAGCCTCCCATGCAATGGGGCCAATACTATGTACGCGAAGGTTTTTTCTACTGATGAGTGTATTACTAAACGTATTGCAGTATCAGCCTCCACCCATGGAAGGACAACCATACTATGCCGCCTGGTATATGCCTCCTCAGATGCCGGGTCAGCCAATGCCACACCAGCAACCCGGTGGTCCCCACGTTCCTCCCCATAATGGCATGCCCGTATCGCCGCGGAATCCCCCCATGTCTATGCAAGGACCCGGAACACCTACGCAACCACACGCTGCCGCTGCGCCTCATAACGCACACCCTCCTCCAACATTATCCCACGCCTCGTCTGGAAGTATCAGCAGCCTGGCGTCACCACCTCCAACGCCGTCGACTGCAAATCCCCGGTACAACCCGAACGCCAGTGCTTTTGTGCCCCGGGCCAAGGTGCCGGTCTCTCTCAAGAAAGCAGACGGCACCGAAGTCAACCTTGAAAATCTCAAGCACCATAGCCCGGCACTTGCGGCTGGTGCACTCCCGCCCGCGTCTTCACCCGTTCCTGCAAGTCCGAATCGTCGGTCGAACATTCGCATCGAGTCGGAAGATGCACGGAAGAAGCGACTTGAGGCCGAGCAGAAAGAGGAAAAAGCCAAGCTAAAGGCGAAGCAGGAGGCGGATGACAAGGCCAGGAAAGAGAAGGAGGAGAAGGAGCGCAAAGAGAGAGAGGACAAGGAGAAGGTTGAGAAGGCCGAGCGTGAAAAGAAGGAGAAAGAGGAGCGCGAAAAGAGAGAGGCAGAGGAGCGCGAAGCTGCTGAGAAGAAGCGTCTCGAGGATGAGAAACTTGAGGCTGAGCGTCTCAAGAAGGAGGCAGAGGAGAAGGAAGCCGAGCGGATACGCAAGGAGACAGAGGAGAGAAAGAAGGCAGAGGAGGAGGCAGAGAAGGAACGCATTCGCAAGGAGGAAGAGGCCAAGGAGCAGGAGCGTCTAAAGCTGGAAGCTGAGGAGAAAGAGAAGGCTCGCCTTGCTGAGGAGGCCGCTGCTAAAGCCAAGGCTGAAGAGGAGGCTGCCGCCAAGTCCAAAGCTGAGGAAGAGGCTGCTGTCAAAGCCAAAGCGGAGGCAGAGACCGTCGCTGCTGCCGCTCCTCAGGAGGATGTCCCTCCTACCGCTGAACCCGAGGATGGCGAAATCACCGCCCCAGAGCCACCTAAAGCTGAGAGGAAAGATCTCAGGATTGACACTGCACCTTCAGATCTCCCCCGTCGCCGACCTGGTCCTCTCGATCTATCTGGTACCAACCGGCCCAACATCCCCGCTGCTCTCCCCTCCGCCCTCGCTACTGCTCGTATCATCAACGATCTCGGCAGTGTTCCTTACCCTGACGGTATCAAGAGTCCTAGTGTTGAGCTCAATCTCGGCTCCAAAGACGGCAAGTTCAGGTATACAAACTCTCTAATGCATTGGCGCGACGTCTAACAATGGTTGACCTGTAGGTATGATCGGGACTTCCTCCTCCAGTTCATGAGCATCTGCAAAGAGAAGCCCGACATGCTCCCACCCCTCGACGCCATCGGTCTCGAACCAACCGAGGGCAACTTCCCCATGAGCCGTGGCGGCTCAGGACGTCATCGCCAAACATCAAACGCCTCAGCTCCCCAGCGACAAGCCTCTGTCAGCGGCCTACCAGGAGGAGGATCCTTCGGAAAGGCATCTGGCAACCCATTCAGCATGGGCATGGGCAACTTTGGTACTACCTCCTCCAAACTCAGCAGTGACGAGCGATTCAATATGTCCAACCGTACAGCATCCGTCAGCGGCGCTTCTGGATTCCGACCCAGTCAAATGCAGCGCACCGCCAGCCAGGGCGGTCCGGGCGGTGCTCCCATGGGCAGCAACAGGGTTCGCAGCAAGCGGGGAGAGAAGCGCAACGAGAGCAACAGGGCCTCATCCTCTCAGCAGCACGGGTCCAGTGGTTATGGCTCCGCGGCATCCCTTGCACAGGCCATGCTCGAGCCTGTCGCTCCTCTCCAGGCAACCGCCAACCGCTGGGATCGGAAATCATTGGCTGTCGCGCCCGATTCTCCTGAAATCGTTGACCGCAAGGTCAAGGGTTTGCTCAACAAGCTTACCATGGAGAAGTTCGACTCCATCTCTGATCAGATCATTGCCTGGGCGAACAAGTCAGAGAACGAGAAGGACGGACGGACGCTCATCCAGGTCATTCGTCTTGTTTTCGAGAAGGCTACCGACGAGGCTGCATGGTCCGAGATGTACGC